>JACGWL010000008.1:7895087-8593993 GCA_034509725.1 Sesamum angolense
CCGGCCTTTTGACCTTCTCCAGTGTCATATAGTCTATTATAGTGGGAGGAACTTATGATCAACTCTTTCTTTTTTTTATCCTTTTTTCTACTTTGGAGTTCTAGGATATATGCTAGTTTTACCAGTAGATATGTTGGATCCTATTTCGGTCCCGTAGTTTTCTGTTTGGTACGGGTTGACTCTTGTGCTTCTTATTGGTTCTTGATAGCTGCGGACACGAGTTATCATGGTGTGCTTTTGCTGAGCAATCTCTATTAAGCCATGGAACGTGTTATTTTGAATGCAGTCCACTTAATTTCTGCACTTTTTCTACTTTCTATCCATATTATGGAATTAAACAAAATATAATCATACAATTCTCCCTATCATTATACGCTTCGTGATTGTTGAATGCAAGTATCTCTCATAAAATCTTGCCTTGAGATCTATATCCATAATAGATTAAATGCCAATCCTTGTCCTATGAAAATTCCAAAGGATAAAATTTTCCTGATTCTTTTTTACAAAAAAGACAACACGTAACCTGAATGAATTACTTTCCCCATTTGTAGTCGTCAAACAATCAATTTTTAGATTTATATGAAAGGATTGTGGTTGAGTGTGAAATTCAAGGTGCAAATTCGAGTTCTAGAGTTTGATATTAATAAGGTTCTAGAACTAGGTATTTATTGGTAAACATAGGCCTATGCTAATGAGATAAAGATCCCTTGTTTTCTGGGATGATGGAGCCCTCTCGTAGGTGAGCTCTTTGATCTTTGGGGAAGCTGTTGTCTTCTGATATGAGTGTCTCTAACTCATCTCCTCCTGTTGCGACGTGTCCTGACGTAAGCGGCTAAAACCTATTCATTTCCTATGATGGAGGCATCCCTTTGCGGGGAGGACTCTTTTATCTTAGGGCATGCAGTTACTTTTGGGATAAAAACATTTCCAGCTCATTTCATCCTATTGCCTGATGTCCTAGCGTCAGCCGATTGGAACTTATCCATTCCAACGTATCTTTCTAGGTGACGTGGAGCAGGTAATCCTATAGGGATTTGTCACCTAGACTTCCCAGGAGGCATCCTCCTACATGGGCCCCTACTCAGACTGAGTTTTCCGGCCCATTTAAGATCTTTTAAGTCATACATTCTTCTGGAACGCACAATCTCTTTCTTTCTTTTCGGCCACATAAATGTCTTTGCATCAATCCATTTTTATTGACATTATGGAAATGTTTGCTCTTTTATCATTTCACTATGCTATTGTTAAGCTAATCGAGAGCTTTAATAAAGTGACGAATCTCAGCTATATCATCACATAAGAAATGCAAAGGGATTGGCTTATGACATTTTGAGATTTATATATATATGGTCCCTATCAGGCCAATACATCTTTCTATATTATAAGATGAAGAATAGTAGGACAGAGAAAAAGATAGAGAAAATTAGATGTGGTCCTATATATGTCTAATACCTTAGTAGTTTATGGAATAATAGACGGCCTTGAAGTTACGTGACATCTTACGTCTATTTCAATTTTATTCAAATGCTTTTGTCTTTTTGCGAAATGTTCTATATTAATTTTTGCAAGTAGCGAATCTACCATTTTCATCTATTGTTATTCATCTATGTATACATATACATATACATACATATATATATATATATATATATATATATATATTTATGTGTGTATGCATGTTGTTAGAAGTTTTAGAAGTTGAATTTACTCGTACTATCGATGTGTGCAGAAAGGCATGAAAAAGAATCTGATTACAAAATATGATTAATTATATTTAAACTCTTCTATAAATATGAAATCGTATTTTCTCCAAAACTAAGTTGTAAAATTACACTTGCACCCCTTTTAAAAATTCTCCGCTTAAAATTTGGATGAAAAATTATCTTAAAGTTAGAAAAAAATTATATAAATTTTTATGAAGCTACTAAACCTTCTCATAGAACTCTTAGATGCTAACGCCTAGCTCAGAGCTCAAACAACTAGCTCATTAAATCATAAGTCTAATTCACAACTCATGCATCTAGCATCTAGCTCATAGTCTAGATGGGATAAGAGCAGTAGACTAGCTTACTCTATTTCTTCCTGTAGTTAGAACAACGCAGGTTAGAGTGCTCAAAACTCATCCCTTTGTTTGGATTTGTGTTTTGTCTTGTCTTGGGTATTTTTCGAGATAAAATAAAAAACACCCAATATTTGTTTTTTTATTTTTTACACCTTATCTGCGTGTTTTTTTTTTTTTTGAACTTTTTATATAATATATATATACATACATTTATATATATATATATATATATATAATATAATATAAAAGATATATGATTTGACAATCAACAGTGATTTTTGTCTCTCAAATCCCATACATCACTTATTTTAAAATATTTTATATTATTTCAAAACACCAAACATACCATTTATCTCAAATACAAATTTATTTTCTTTGTTTTTCTCTCTCTATCTCTAGAACACTAAAACAAAATGCTCAAAAAATAAATCCAAACACTATGATAGATTTTCCCCTCATTTAACATTTTTATGTATATTTTGTACTTATAAAATGAGAAATTTAATATATATAAACGTATGGAGTAAGGTTAATATCATTACAATCTTTTACATTATAACCACAAAATTATTACATGGGAATGTTAAATGAGGGGTAAAATAAAAAAAATTATGATTTTTTTTTTTTTTTTTTGCTAATGCCAGCATTGTTCGTCCAAACCCTAACGAAAGGGCGGGGTAAGTTGTAAAAAGTGAATTTTCGGAGGGCGTGTAAGTATAAATTTGAAACTTCTTTGAAGAAAAAAAATAATTTCACATTTTTTGGAGGAGGTCTAAGTGTAATTAACCCTATAAAATACAAAATTTTTGTGGTTTGAAGAATTTTTTATGTTGATAATTTCTCAAAATAATTTTTATTTACAATAATTTTGGTGAATTACAATAAAAAAAGGCATCATAAACTACTCGTAGTAAGACAAGATGCCTATCGGATATTGTAAAAAATATAATTTTATCCTAGCAAAATGTTGGGGAGCCTAGGCTTAATTATTTTTTTATTATAAAAAAAATGAAAAATAATGGAAAAAATATTTTTTTTAATATATTAACGATTTTGTTACGAGTCGCGGTCACAAACCGCGACTCGATAATTTTTATTTTTTTTTTAAATTTTTAAGAGGAGAAAAGCTGGGAAAACAATTTTTTATTGGAGTCGCGGTTTCAAACCGCGACACCCAGTCGCGGTTTGAGACAACGACTCCGAGTCGCGGTTTGAAACCGCGACTCGGTCTTTTTTTTTAAAAAAAATTATAATAATTTATCCGCAAATCAGTTTAAAAAAACACAAATAATACTTAGTAATGAATAAATGAAATATTATAAATATTATTACAAATATTACAATAAAAAAGTAAATATTAAAAATGCCCCCCTGTCCCATAATTACGTCTGTGTCGTTGACGTCGAGGTCTTCTTATTTCTTCGCCCATATTTTGTATTGGCTCATTTTGTCCATTATTATCATCACCACCAGAATTAATATGCAACCCACTTGATGATGCTGCAGAACTGGACTCCACATTATCACGATATGCACTAAATGATGGAAATGGAACTGGTGAAATATTATATTCTGGTGCATATGGTTGGTTAATATCAAGGCCAAGGTCAAGATCTACATGTGAAGAATAAGCTTCTGCATGGCTTGGCATGTATGAAGTCGATTGAAACCAATCATCTTGTGACGGTTGAGGCACATAGTAATCCTGAGGCGGTTGAAGCACGTAGTAATCTTGAGGCGTATATGATGTTGAAGGACCAGCTATATCCACTCCAATATCACCACGTTCAACTGAACCAATAGACATTTGGCTAGAACTTCTCCTTTGTCTGTGGGATGTGGTGGGAGCACTATCGGATGGTGTTGCAGTTTGTTGTGGCTGATGTTTTATGGCTTCAGCGATAATTTGTACTTCGTGTTCAAGTTGGGCCACTAATTGGCGATACCCTTCAACGTCTACTGGTTTAGATTGAAAAAGTGTTTTAAGAGTATTTACCTGTTGAGTCTGAAAAAATATAAAAATATAATGAATTTTAATAAAAATTATTGTTAAAAATGAAGTATATAAATAAACATGTGATATTATGTAGCATACCACAATCTGCAACACTGGTGCATCTCCAGGTTGGTATCCGCTTTCCACGTCTATCAGTAGACGACGAAACGAAATGACGTGTTATGTTGTTGTACCATTCCCAATATCCTCGATCTGTATCTCTTGTTGGAAATGGGTTGTCTTTGTATGACCGTGTCATATCGTCTTTGCCATCTAGTGATGTAGAGTATGTGCTGCAAAACCCAATCTGTGCCCGTACGATTGGAATGTGTGATCTTATGCAGGCTCATGTCCCGAGTATCTGGCTGATCTGGAATATTTTGCATCATCCCAAATTGGCGAAGGACCCGTTCGGGATGATGCATCTCCACTATTGCATAAAATATCAAGGGACATATTGATCTCCAGCTGGGGGTTAAAATCCCCTGCGTAAGCCATAATGACATTTGATTCCATGTCATACGGCAGCCAGATAAACTGTAATAAATAAAATAATGCAAGTTAATATCATTTTATATGATCGAATATATGTAATTAAAGTCATGAATATAAAATACCTGATCATATTGAGATGGATTGGCGGCAAACGCGAGCAAGGCAAGAAGCCCAACAACAAGAAGGAGATTCTTCAATACAAGAAAATGTGCCATAGGAGGATTGTTGATAATACTTGTATTTTTTAATTAATACAATTTTTTAACATTATAATTTTTGTGATTATTTAAATTTTTAATATTGCAATTTATATAAATATAATTAATACGTAAAATATAAATTATAACATAAATTTATAAAATTTAAATACGTTAAATTATTAAATTTAATAGATATAATATATAAATATAATTAATATATATAATTTTTAAAAAAAAACCGAGTCGCGGTTTCAGTCAGCGACTCGGAAAAAAAAATTAAAAAGCTCCGAGTCGCGGTTTCAAACCGCGACTCGGCAAAAAAAAAATTAAAAATTATCGAGTCACGGTTTCGAACCGCGACTCGGAAAAAAAAAATATTAAGTCGCAGTTTGAGACCGCGACTCGTAACAAAATCATTAGGTTATTTAAAAAAATAATTTTTCCGTTATTTTTTTTATAATAAAAAAATAATTAGGCCGGGGAGCCTACCTCCAAATCCCACCTTTGAGTCGTTGAGATAAATCTAACAGTGTGTTTGGTTGGAGTAAAAGGTAGGAGTAGAAGAGAAATGAAAGTAAAAATAAATATATAAGAGATAATTTGGTATTTGGTTAGGAAGAAGAAATAGAGATGAAATAAAACTCGATGTATATGAAAGCACCTATGAGTTCAATTTTGTTTTCGTTTAAAATTGGGCTAAAAAGTACAAATCCAAAAATTACCAGAGAAAAGATAATAAAATCGTACTGTTAGTAATTTTGTTAGTAATTTTTATTGTATTGAAACTAAACAGTTTAGAATAAATGAAAAATACTCATTTTGACGAATATTGTTATTAATAAAAAAATATCTCTATTCTTATTTGATAAATATTTTTATTAATACAATTTTTAAATTTTTTTATATACTAACATTATATTAGTATAATATTTATTTATTTATTTCTAATACAAAATGAAGAGAATGGTTATTTAGTAAAACTACAAAAGTTAGTATTTTAGTCTCAATCAGTTTTCCTCGTACCAGACAATGGAAAGTATTTGAGCGTTACTCTCCTTTCATACATAACAAACAATTTGAAGAAAAACTATTATTCTTTCTTTCCTCTCCCTCTTCCACTTCTCATTTTCTTTCACTTGAGCCAAATGAACCCTAATATTATACCAAACTCCACATTCAACATATCAGATGTTGAATCTAATGCCAGAGTTGATCGAGTCAAGTTATCCATATCCAAATCATCAGGACTTTGGACTTGCCCGAGATCCAATTATAACTTGAAAAACTTGTCCCAGATAAGATATTTCTGGACGTGAGTCTAACCTGGACCAGTTACCATCTCTATTCATCATTTCCAACCAGAGCGGGACTTTTAGGCAAGATTAATTGGACATCTATCAACTAACAAATTATGTTCAAATAAAAAAAAAACTGTGTTAATTACATTTAGACCCCTTATAACAATATAGAATTACACTTTTTTTCAAAGGAAATTTAAAATTACATCGCCTGAGAATTCTTTATTTACAACTTTACTCATTTCGTTAAGATTTGGACAGAAAATACTGATCTTCTATTTTTATCCTTCATTCAACATCTCATATAAATTATTGATAATATAATTAGTCTTTTTCATTCATAAACGACTACTTTTCAGTCAATAGCAAATACTTCGCAAATAATATTTTATTAAATAATACACCCATTTTACTTTATGTATAATAACATTCAACCCCTTAAAAGTATGAATATATTGTTAGGATATCTTTGTCAATAAATTATAGGAAATGCTGAATGAGGGGTAAAATTGAAAGTTTATGCAATATTTTATTAACGTTAACATTTTCCATCCACACCCTAACAGAAGGAGTACAGTTGTAAATAGAAAATTCTCGGAGGGGCAAAAATATAATTTTCAAAAGTTTTTTTTTTGGAAAAAGTATAATATTGCACATTCAGATGAGGTTTAAGCATAACTAATCCTACAACTATTTAGCTAAATCATGTTTGAACCGGATTGAATCAATAATCAAACTAAACCCAAATACAATTTTCAAGCGCAATAATAATTTATACTATTATAAAAGATAACCTATTTGGCATACCAACTTTAGAATGCCCAAATTTACCCTTTATTTCATTTCTTTTTCTTAAAATTTTTTTGGTCAATTTAGTAATTTTAATATTTTTTAAATAATTTTATAATTATTTATATTTCTTAACTACCCTGCCCACTACTCCACATTCACCTCTCACCTTAGTTCTTCATATTTATTGTAATTTATAGTTATAATTTATTCTTTTCATAATTTTTTTATCCTCTCTTTAATGATTTTTTTTGCTCACGAGAATCACGTGCAACGAAAACTAGTTCAAATAAATTTAAACAATAATGTATTCTACTCTGCTCCCAATCGTATATACTTCAAATCGAATTAACTTCATAACTAGCATAGATGTGAATGCCAAATAATACTATCTCCCAAGTCAATTCCCAACAATTGTACCTGAATAATATGCTCAAAACATGGAAGAATTCCTTACAATTAAACAATATATATTGCATGCCTTGCGTCCTTATTTATTAATTGTTCAAATAAATTACTTTTTTTCTTCTCCTTTTTCACACTTAGAATATTATTAGCATAAAATCATCAGCATATATGTCATTGCTTTGCCAACTTAATTATTTACACTTAATTTTCAGAACAAAATCATGTTATGAAATTCATAATTGACTAATATATTTATATTTATGTATACGTATAAAAAGGGGTTCATGACAAATATTTAATGGTGGTGACGGCTTGTTTGAGTAAAATGTCGCACAACGGAATTAATTCTTAAATAATAATGGAGTAGGTTGTAGTTTCACATTATCACGTTATCTTGATTAGGAAATTAATTATTAAGTTCTTGGACAGCTAATTAAATAAGAATTATAATTATTTATTTTTCTCATTTTTTTTTTTCTTTTTTGTTTTTTAACAATTGAAAGCGTTCATGTTTAGCATTAAAAGAAAATAAAAGATTAGTGATAGAAAAATCAAGTGATAATTTTAATATTGCCACTAATTATAGATATAGACTGTTTCATTTGTCACAATAAGAAATTTCATGATTTTAATAATTACTATTATTTTCATAAATTTTTTTATTAACATGAATTAGTGACAAAAAGTTATCCACAAAGTTGTCACTAAATACATTTAGTGACGATCTAGTGACAACAAATAATAGTTGTCAATAAATTATCACTATAAATGTGTCATTAATTGTATTTAGTGACAATTTTGTATTCATTTTTTATCACTAATAATTATATAATAACAAGACAAATTTATTGTCACTCAATACGTATTACTAATGATAATTTTAAAATTATGACTTAATAGTTTATCACTAATATTATATTTTCTTCGTACTTACATGCAAAATATTAATTTTTTTAAAATGCAGCAGCTGTGTACCACGTCGAAAACCCAAAATTTGAATATTTAATTGCTGAAGTTGCGTCCTATGTATTAGCTGAACCAATTCTTCTGTAAAAATATTAATAGATATATTTATTTTAATAAAAAAATAACAACAAATTATCTTAAAATTTTAAATAATTAAGAGGCTGAGCTTATAATTACTTTCCTTGTCAGAGAGTTTTTATTTTATTTTTTTTATTTTAAAAAATCATAAAGTTGGTCCATCAATTATTTTCTTGAGGTCCGAACCCATGATTTATCTTTTATAAAAATAGGATGTCATTTTGAATCACTTGATTGTTCACAAATTGAATAGATGTACAAAAAATTATTACTAATTGTGGTGCCTTTTTTTTTAGGGTTTCATTGTTCCTATTATTTATAAGCCTACACTTGAATATTGATGGATTTTAAATAAGTATTAATAATAATTTTTAGATAATTTTAATGGTAAAGAATTTCAAATTCTTTAACTCTACATTTGAACTATATTCATTGATCATAAATTTCAACAACTCATATTATGCAGTAGACCAACTCCTACTATACAACAGACAACATCCCACATATTTGATCGGCTTCGAACTCATAACCTTTGTATAGGGCCTCACCTTCGCTAAATAAATTAGTCCTTATTGGTAAATGTAAATTTTAAATTACAAAATTTACGTATAATCCATACTATTATAAAGAGAAGGGGGGTTATAGACTCAAAGTGGTAGTTCTCATACCACTACATCAAAATTTATAAATACCAAACATGCCCTTCCGTTGATATACCTATTTAATTTCTCACTCATATTGAATTAACTACTCAATCACCACTTAAGAAAATTAATTTCATGAAATTACTACATTCACAAATTTAATTTACTCACTTTAGTTTATTTTTTTTTGTTGATTAAATTAAACACACAAAATTAGTATTAATTTTGCATGTAAATATAATAATTCTACTGATATAATGTATATTGTAAAAAGTTTTTATTTTTAATTTACTTATAGTAAAATATGTATAATGTATTGACAATTAATGCATTAAAAGAGGTTTTCACAAACTTTGATATACAGGAACAAATTATAAATTTCAATAAAATAAAATATTAATAAAATTATGAGCGCAGGTATTACATATCACGGTGTTTAGTTACACTAAAGTTAAAAAGAAAGGGGTATAGTTATCTTTATTTTTATTAGGAGGTATATTGCATCAAACCTATACACCTATATAATAGAGGTGGATGTAGATTAGTTAAGTAGTTGAAGCATTTACAGAGAGATGTGAGTAGCCTTTGTGGGCTGAAAAACAGATTCTCCATGTCTGAACCATATCCTCCCTGCCTCTGCTTATAACACAAATAATTAATGCCACGAATTTATTTATTTTATTTCATCTTAATTGCGAAATTAAAAATTATTATATATCACATCACTTTAATATTAACTATTAAAAGAATGAAAATCAACGCTCCTTAATTAATTCTGTAATTCAAATAACCAAACTTTTTCTAATCTTATCTTTTTTTTTTTTTTTTTTGAAAAAACTATTAATTAGAAGAGGCAAAAAGCTTTGAATTTCATTAGATTTATATATCAAAATCAAGACTTAATTGAGAGTTTTTCCATGTACAAACACTGACAAAGTATTCTTCTATCATCTCTTACATCAGAAGCACTGAAAACCGCAGTCTCTTACATCAGAATCACTAAAACCTATAGCTTAGCCTGGAATTTTTTATCCAGATCAGATCTGAAGGAAACAATTGTAATTTATGGCTCTGTCTGAATTTTTATCTTTAACAACTCTGATCAAAATTTGATCTGGACTAGAATTTCTGTGTCTATGAGTAACAAAGAAAAGAGTGTTTGTAATTCAACGTTCTGGATCTGGAGCTAAAGAATCTTAACTAGTTTCAGGTGAAGTAGTACTATACATTTAGATTCTGCAGATTGGATTCTTGAGAGTGTGGAGCTCTTCCGTCTCTATTCGCAAACCACTGTACTGTTTTCCTTGCAATCGGCAGCCATAGCCTTCTCTTTCTCTCTCCCTCACATCTACACATGAAGCTTCACTCCCCACCAACTCTGTGCTGAATCTTGGATGAACTATTATCTCAGACATGGATCTTTTCTCACTGGGATTCAGGGCTTTCGATCCGAACCCTGGTTTTGGGAGCTGTTTGGAATCCGAGCTTGTGGGGATTGGGAAGGAATTGTGGGCCTGATCGGCTTGCCTGATTTCCCTCACCTTGCTCTCCAACTCCCTTTTTCTCCCCATCTCCTGTTTGACATTCATGATCCCATCATCGTCTCTTATTCCCTCATCCAGACCCGAGAATCTTGCGCTGGAAACGTCGTTGAGCATCTCCGAGTTGAGAAACATGAGGTCGGAGGAGCTGACGTTGCTCCAGCGGTGCTTGAGGACGACGTCGGAGACGACGTTGATCTTGTGGTTGAATCGGTGGAGAGGCGGCTGCTTGTGATTCTCATCATCGGAATCCATGCCTTGTTGTATCGGCAATTCCTCCTCTTTGTTCGACCCCCTGTCAGCTTTCCTGAAGCTACTGCCAATGCTGAATCTGGAGGACCCGTGACGACTCTCCTCTCGTTGAACGTACAGCTCTAGATTCGATTCCTCTCTTGGCTCCCCTTGGCTCCAAAGAAATCTCAAGCTTGTCGAGCACGTCAGATCGTCCGCGCTCAGCTTCCGCCTGCAGAGCGGGCACGTCGAGTGCTTCTCTAGCCACGGGTCAATGCAACCAATGTGAAAAGCATGCCTGCACTTCGGCAGCAGCCTCAGAATCTCAACATCTTCATACTTCGCAAGACAGACGGAGCATTCCAGGCCGTCCCTCGATCCTTTGAGAGACGAAAACCGGAAGAACGGGAGGGACTCAACTACCGTCTTATCAAGCCCAGAGGCACGGGACCGAGACCGGAGCAGCCCGTCTTGAATTTGGTGGCTGGTAGTATTGTAGACCGACGACGACGAAGACGACGCCCGGTGGCAGAATTTGGCGTAGAGAAGTAGGAGAAAGGTGATAGCAAACATGATTGATAACATGCCAATCACAACAGCTAAACTAGGCTGGAAATTGTTGCTGATTGAGTCATCCTGTGGAGGCATCACTTCTGTACTTTCCGAAGGATTTTGTGCCTTAACATCAATCAAGAAGATGATGATGAATTGGAGAAGGAGAAATGATGTGATCATTGTTCAAATCTTTCAGGCCAAATTAAGGGTTGTGGTGGGGTGCCAGAAAATACTTATCTTGTATGTAGAAGAGTCCAAAATTAATATACATGTTGGTAGTTTGACATTGGTTTTGTTTCATACATGAATTTTTTAATATTGTTTGCTTTTGCTTGTTTGTTCTTGTTTATAAGTAATTTGCAAAGTAAGAGTATTAATTAATATGTGTTTGGGAGTATTTTAAGTTTGGATTTGTGTGGTGATAGAGAGGTGGGAGGAGGGTTTTCTTGCATATTCTGACTTGGGTAGACATCAACATGAGCAGTACTATTTAGAACGGTGAGCGTGGTTTTATCATATTCTCGTGTATCACGTCAAATGTGTATGATTGACGCCTACTTCTTTATGATTAAAAATATAATTATTGCATACTATACGTTCGTACGTATAAAATATTGTATAATATCAAAATATGATATAAAATCCTTCACTGTGTCTAGATAATAGAATTTGTTATTTATTTATTTTTTATTTACATATACAACCAATTGACTTACACCCGCATTCAAATTTAAAAGCAAGACACCATATAGGAAATCTTGAGCCCAAACATCGAGCCCTGGGGACGAGTTCGTAGGGGTTTCGAATGGAGGCCGTTCCACTTACCTTTTTTTTTTTACAATTTTCTAGAATTTATATGTAAATTTACGTCTGATAACTACAAATTACCTGTTTCAGATATATTTATTTCTTGAAGGGTAAAATTATTATAAAAATAAATATACGCATGCAATTCCAGGTAATAAGTCAAATTATGTTACATCACACGACTGCTTAAAATAGTCAATGTGGTAGCTGTCCAAGCCCAAAATACATGCATGTAGCTCGTCATCCTTTAATTGCTCCTTTTTATATCCATCAGTTTTTGCCAACTAACCTTAGAATCTAAGTACATGTTGAATTAAGGGGGTGTTTCAATACCTAAATTAAGTACTGCCTAACTATTTCATGAAAATAATATGTTTTATTTATAATTTATATTTATGAACCATTAATTAACTGTGGTAAAATTCAAAATATTTGAAAATAAAAGTCAAAAGCGAAAAAGAATATTAAAATTGAAATTTTTGGAAAAAAGCTTAACATGTACAATTTTACAAATAAAAAGTTTGTGGATAGAAGTTTTGGTTTTGATGCTTACCTTAGTCCAACGACACTATAAAATGTCGAATGATTTACTTGTGATACTAAAATTTTTGGGGGATATACAACCTACAAAATATGGGTTAACGTTATGATTTTAAGTTAGTAATTTTGGAGAAGAGTAAAGCAAGGTGCTATAACAAGAGAATAGACAAGTTACTGAATTAAATGGACTAATTAAGTGTGAGTCAATGTAAGTTCAAGCTACTCAAGTGAAACTTATCTCTTTTGTACTACCTAAACTCTTATTTATAAGAGTCGGAGACAATTTAGAAGTTGGTTGATTTTACGATCATCATATCCCCTAGTTGCAGAAGCTTAATTTTCTTTCTTCCAGATAGAGGAAATAGTCTAAGTATAATTTTGTGGGATTACACTAATCTAATTGTATACAATGTCATCCACGTGCCACGCAAAAAGGAGTCAAAATTGCCACTTCAATAGAAAAATTGTCTATTTAGAAGGAAATCTAGTACATGTTGCGGTCTGGTTTGGCCTTAACCCAAATTTTCAATTGGTGCAGTTATCCACTTTTTATTTGTCTTCAAGTTGATATGCCATTTGAGGTGAAAAGTGATGTTGATGTGTCAGTTGAGCTAATTGGCCACCAAAAGGGTGCAAGTGGGCTTGGGTTGGCTAAATCGCCTCAACAGTTTTGAGCTAGCTTGAAGATGGTTTTTTGCTCCTTGTGCCTTGTCCACCTTTCGCCTACTAGTTATGCATTAATCAGGCATTAACTCTTTGGCTAATTGGGTTGACAACTCCATTAGGCCTTGAAAAATTGATACTTGGCATCAAACTTTAGCATATCATTTGCTCCTGCATGTGTGCTAGCTCGCCTTAAGTACTTTTTTGGTGTAAGGTGTTAAGTTGTGTAACCCCTTCAAAAGTTATATGTCATATAGTTCACAAGCCATAGCTCCCATGGTCACATCAAGCCAAGCCATCAGGTTATCACAAGCTATTATCCCTATCTTTATAGTCACAGACTCTCACGTTAGGTGGTCATAGGCGGTATCCCCCATCAGGATGCTCATTGGGTGGAGCGCGTCAGGTGATAACTGGTCGGAGCCCTTCAGCTTGTCATAGATAGCATGGTCACAGACCGGAGCCCATAGTATTGTCATAAGCCTAACCCTGTCAAAATTATTATAAGCTATATGCCCCATCAGCACTAGCCTACTGGGTGGTTATGGGTAGGAGTCTGTAAGATTGTCAAAAACCATAACCTTCGTTAGCACACGCATAGGTTACAACCCATCAACAAGGACATAAGATGGAGTGTATCAAGTTGTTAAAGGCAAATAACCACTATTAGCATGATCACATGATGCTGCCTATTAGCCGGTCAAAGGTCAGAGGTCGTCAGATTATCATAGACCATAGCCCCCATAAACATGGTCAAAGGTTGGAGCTTGTTAACTTGTCAAAACCTATATCCCCAGCCAACATGGTCATACGCCATAGCTCGTCAACTTGTCCAAGCTATTGCCCTCATTAATGTGGTCACAGATCGGAGCTCGTCAAGTTGTCACCATAAAGTGATCACAAGCCAAAGCCTGTTAAGTAATAACAGGCCATAGCCCCCATCAGCATTGTCACAAGCCATGACCCATTAGGTGGTCACAAACTGGAGCGTTTCAGATTGTCTAGGCCACACCCCTGTCTGCGTGGTCACAGACCGTAGCCTTGTCAGCATGGTCATCGAGCTGACTCATCAAGTGGTAACAAGTCGAGGCACAATGATTCGTCATTCACTGCTAATATCAAATCATCAACATATACAAAAATGACCAAGAATGAGTTCCCGAATGTCATAGAAAAAAGAGAGTAATCGGCAAGGGGTTGACAAAATGCATAAGTTATGAGCTTAGAAGAGAGTTTGGAGAACCATTGTCTCGAAACCTGTTTAAGACCGTACATCGACTTGTTAAGACGACATACTTGGTGATAACTTTGAGGAATTTCCGTGTAGACTTCCTCATGAAGATCTCCATGTAAAAATGCATTATTCACGTCTAATTGAAAAAAGATGCCAATTCTTAGTGGCTGCAACAGTAATTAAACAACGAACGGTAGTGAGTTTTGCAACATGAGAGAAAGTTTTATTGTAGTCAATACCTTCAAGTTGGGTGTATCCTTTAGCCACTAACCGGGCCTTATGTCATTCTAAAGTGCCATCGGCTTTATATTTCAACTTAAATACCCATTTGGCTCCAATTGTTTTCTTTCCAGGTGGTAAATTAGTGAGAGTCCACGTATTATTTGTCTCCAATGCATCTAATTCTTGGTTCATTGCATGTACCCATTTAGGATCTGTGACTGCTTCGTTATAAGAAACTGGCTCTCGAGTCTTCGAGATGGCAGCAGAATATGCTCTGTGATAAGGTTTAGTCATTCATAAGACAAATAGGATTTAAGAGGATTCGCTTTACCTGAGAACTGGGGGTGCGCAGGTGACGAGCTTCTACCCTAAATCATGTTGCAAATATAGTCTTGCAAATGTTAAAGAGGGCGACGTTGTCTTTGTGGTCTAGCAGTTACCTCACTAATGGGTGGGCGCTCTTCATTATTAGTGTTTGGTAACATGGTTTGTAAAGATGGTTCAGTGTTCTTGACTTCAAATTTGGTTGATAGGGTATGTTGGTCTGGTTCATGGGGAGATGAGTTGTTTAGTGTTGAAGTTTGGACAAAAAATGGTCCACTACAGTGTCACTTAAGGACTAGATACAGATATTGGAGATGATTCTATTTCAGTAGTTTTAAAAGAAAAAATGGTTTCATAAAAAATCACATCTCGAGTTGTGTGAAAATTTTTATTTTTTAGAGAATACACAACATAAACTTTTTGTCCTAAGGAATATCCAAAAAAAACACATGCCTTGGATCGAGGGAAGAACTTGTTTTGAGGCTTAGGTAAGTTGTAAGCAAAACATAAACAACTGAAGACTCGTAGGTGAGAATAACTTGGTTTCTTCTCAAAAAGTAATTCATAAGGGCTCTTATTTTGTAACGTGGTAGATGGTTGTACGTTAATTATATAAATCGTGGTTTTAATTGTCTCCCCCCAAAAAACGAATAGGAAGATTAGCATTAAAAAGCAAAGCTCTAGCAACTTCCAAAAGGTGGCGATGTTTTCATTCTACGACTCCATTTTGTTGTGGGGTGTGTGGACAAGATGTTTGTGACAAAATTCCCTTTTTATTAAGAAAAACTTTCATTTTGCCTTATCTGATCGAATTTGTCTAACTTCGACACCAAACTGACTTTTAACCATGGAATAAAAATTATGAAAAGCATCAAACACTTAAGATTTTTGTTTTAAAAAATAGGTCCGGGTGCATCTACTGAAGTCATCAACTATGGTTAGGAAATAATGGTTACAGGTGATTGAAACAACGGAATAGGTGCCCCAAACATCAAGATGCACTAAGAGAAATGTAACAGAAGATTTATTATTACTTAGTGGAAAAGATAAACAAGTTTGTTTTGCTTTATGGCAAGCATGACAAGGTTCGTCATTGGAAGTGAAATTAAACTTTAAGATGGGTGCTAACAAGGATAAATAGTTTTTAGAAGGGTGACCTAGACGTTGATGCCATATTTTGGAGAAACTTGCGTAGGTGTCGCAATTGCCGCTTTTCCCCCAAAGCATTTTAAATGGTAAAGCCCATCATGAAGCTTCCCCGTACCAATCAGAGTCCTCGAATGAAGGTCTTGTACATGACAAAAAGTGGGTGTAAATGTACGGAGCAATTATGATCCTTGGTCAATTGACTAACAGAGAGTAGATCGCCATTGAAAGTTGGTGCAAAGTAGACATGTTTTAAAATAATATTCGGAGAAAGAGCAACATTTCCTGCTTGGTTTAAGATCAAAGTAGAACCATTTGGTAGCGAAACCGAAAATCCATGTTCAAGAGTATGTAAATCAAATAATAATTGTTGATTTGAGACAAAATGATGTGATGCACCAGTATCGATAATCCATTCCCTTTTATCAAATTGATTATATGAAACCTTACCAACAAATTTACTTGACCAGTGTTAGATTGTTTTTGTGCAGCCGAGAAAGTAAGGATCTCATCAATTTGTCCTTATGACATATTTTTGGCGTTGGTTCCTTCATTGGGTTCAGATGCTCCTTTTTATGTTGAATTGTTGGCAAACTTAGCAACTCGGTTGTTTCCTCTCGATGACCACAAGAGGGATACCCAATGAGTTCAAAACACCGATCTTTGATATGACCAAGCTTCCCACAATGATCACAACTTTCTGTGTTTGTTGGTCGCTGAGAAATTTGGTTTGTACGACGTTAAAATTTGAAGAACTATTACCTTTTACCGCATAGGCTATAGGAGTTTCCACCATTTCAACCTTTTGCAAGATCGTTTGTTGTCATTCTTCACGAGCCACGATAGCGTAGGATTTCTTAAGAGTTGGAAATGGATCACCATTCAATATGCTTGAGCAAACATTGTTATAAACATCACTCAAGCCGAGTAGAAATTAGTAGAGACATTATTCCTCTCGTTCATCAGCAAGACCCTTAGCAACTATGCAATTTTCAACCATGCAAGTATGTATCTTGCGATAATTTTCAAGTTTGTCCCACAAAGATTTTTTAACTTAGTGTAGTATGCCGGCCACCATCATGTCTCGTTGGCTTAAAGAATTTATTTCTCTGCGAATCTCAAAAAGTCTAGGGGCATTACCTTGAGAAAATCGTTATTCCAAATCCAACCATATATCACGAGCAATATCCAATGACGCTATACTAGGTTAAATCTCTTTTGACAAAGATCAGATCAACCAAGAAACTACCATTGAGTTACATCTTTTCCAAGTGGGAAAGAGAGGATCGTCATGTTTAGGTGTAACGACTAAACCATCGACAAAACCTAATTTGTTCTGTGCAATAAGAGTCATCACCATGTCTCTGTGCCATAAATAAAAATTATGTTCATCCAAGGGGATGGATACTAGAATAGCAACAGGTGTATCAACAGATGAAAGATAGTAAGGGGAAGTGGGATCCAACATTTGATGGTTAAATCCCTTCTAGAAGGATAACTACCAAACTGATTGTTTGTGTTTGATAGTGAATCATGTGCTTCACTAAATTTTCATATGCTAATTTGTGTTGGTAGGCTTTCTTCCATGAATATAGTTGGTGAGAATTCACATAATGATTTAGCACTTCAAGATCACTCTAGAACCATGTAAAAATGAATAAGCTGAATATTATTGTTTTTCTCTTACTTGGAAACTAGTACATGGATGACCTTTTATAGTGGTCATGGAACTACAAGAAAAGGAAAAAATACACAAATCTCTTATATATGTAATGTGATACTCAAATCTTCTAAGTCAATCCCTTGATCATATTTTTATTCTAAAAATAACCAATAGATCTCCCCTTAAAATATGTCTTCCATATGCTAAAGAATAACCAGTGGATCTCCCCTAAAATATGCCTTCCATATGCTAAATCATATCAATTTTGTAATACATGAGCAGTAAACACAACAAACATATATACATAGATGAATACTTACTTTATTTATCGGTTAATAAAAATTGATCTAATTGAATTTCAGATCACCTATTCTAACAGGTGAGGCTTGCTAGTATATACACTCTTTTGGCCGCGGTAGGTAGTCGTGGTTTAAGATTAGCAGATGGTTAGTTCTCTTTTTCCGTTTTTTCTTTTTCAGCTTTTGACTTTAGTTCCTCTGTCGTTTTTTCATTTTCTTTTAGCTCATGTAAGACCTTGGTTTGGTTAATGAAGTTTTATAAAATTCCCCACTTTTTCTCAAAAAAAAAAAATAATAATAATGTAGTTGATTAGTTTTTTTAAAAAAATAAAATAAAAGAAACTCTTTGTTATTTTATTAAAAATATAGAAGGATTGCAATAATCCCTTTTGTAGACACTTGAAGAAATATAAATTTTTATTATGATTAATAACCTCATTAAAAGTAAATATCACCATGAATATTAATTAAGCACAACGAGACAACAATTATTAATAGTTATTTTTATAAATGAGGTTGAAACATTAACTACAACTAAGAATTATTGCAAATATTTTGGCTAATAAATACTGTCACAAATACTAAATTATTATGGTCAAAACTTAAATTTTCGCATTGATTTTATTTGATCATCGTAAATAGTATTGATTTATTATAATTTTTATGCCGTGATGATTATAATATATGATGTGATTATAACTTTAATGAAAGGATGGAACGAGAATTTTACCCTCGGCACAACGAAATAATATTATAGTATAGGGAGAGAATTTTTGGGAGAGAGTGTATTGAGTGGTCACTTCAATGAATAGTATCTTGTCCTTAAAAAATAATATTATGTATTTATAGTGGTATTGAAAGTTATGTAGTGTGATATGATGTATGTATCTATTATGTGGTTAGCATATAAAAAATTATTTTTTTATCCTTGTAAATTAATAGATATTATTGAAAATGCAGACCAGGTCCCGAGTTCGCTATGTTCGTGAGATGGACACCAACCAAGAAGCACAAGTTAATGGAGCAAGTCAAGCCCCACCCAGTGAACAGTCACCACCTCGTGGGGAAGTCCCTCCACCCCGTTAACAAACCCCACTCAATGGAGAAGACCTCACACCCCGTGAACATGCCCCACTTAACGGAGAAGTCCCTCCACCCCATGAACAAGCCCCACTCCATGGAAAAGTCCTCACACCCATGAACAAGCCCCACTTAACGGAGAAATCCTCACACCCCGTGAACAAGCCCCACGTCCGCCCCACTAGGAATCACCCCCCCCAAAGGTACCCCACCCCAAGAAATGATAATACATCTAGCGCAAGAAACCTTAATGGCTCTGATCTAAGATTCATCCATGCAAGCGGCTGCACAAGCAATGGCTCAATTTGCAACCCATCACCCCATAAACCAACCCCCTCATTCTCCTCTCCGAAGTTGAGAATTACCCTCGACTCTCGAGGAGGATGAGCCACAGTAGGAAGAGGCAAACAATAGAGTCTCCCGACCTAAAGTCGCTTAGACGCAAGAGCAAAATGCCTGCCAATCGCGATAATCCTCCGCACCTCTACCGTCAACGGTAGTTGAGGATCCTTACCTGCACCTAGCCGTAGCTCCTCCAAGACATAACCTTTTCTCCCCCGGCAATCTTAGTCAAAGCACTTCTAGCAGGCGTTAAAGTATCGAATCTTTTTTAATACAACGGAACAGGGAGCCTACAAGAACACTTGGACAAATTTTATGCTAAAATTAATTGGTACGACTTGAGCAATTCCGCCTACTGCAAGGTCTTTCGAACTATGCTCTACAAGCGCGCTCTGGCGTGGTTCAACTAATTGCCTGCTGGAACCATCTCCGACTTTGAATAGTTGACCCAACGTTTCGTGCATCACTTCTCTATGAACAATAAAGTCCAAAAAATAGCAGCATATTTGTTCCCTATTCATAGAGAAAAAATGAGATGTTAAGAGATTACGTTCAAAGGTTTGTGGAGGTAGTGCACGAGGTACCGCATGTCAACCATGAGTTTTTGGCCAACATTATTCAACCAAATTTGCTACTAGGAAGATTCAGAGAATCTACAAGGAAAACCTCATAGCTCTCAAAAAACTTGCTCATGCGATCATAGAAACATATTAGAATCGAGGAATCCAATATTTCAGACACTTCCCTTAGTGTCAAGCAGAGAGGAGGAAAAAGAGCCAGGAAAACAAGTACGCAAACACTTAGCTCCAATAGGGTTCACATACTATAGCCCCTAAATGCACCTAGAGGTGAAATACTAGTCGTGGCGGAGCAACGAGGATTGATCAACCAACGGCCGAGGAAGATGAGAGATAATCCCAAAAGTCTCAAATCCGACAAACATTGTCACTTCCACCGTGACATGTAGCATCCTTGAGGTTTGTTCCCGTAAAACAAATAAGTCCTTTTATTAGTCAAAATTCGCTAAATTTGTTGTTATTAATAAAAAAATAAGAAAACAATCTATATTAATCCCTGATTGATTTATTACTAACTTATTATAGGCGAAATAAATCATTTTATGATCAAATTACTCTGATACATCTTCACGCGTTAATGCATGTGAGGATGTATATTTTCACTGCTATAAAGGTAGTTTAGTCCGAAAAAAAAATATTGACCTGCAATAAATCAGTAATCAGTCAATCGAGTGTAAATATAAATTTTGCTCATTTTTTTTTTTTTTTGTTAATATCAACAAATTCAGTGAATTTTGACTAATTGGGAAACTTATTTGTTAGACGAAAACAAATCTCTTGGGTGTTATATAATTTTTTAAATTATAGAGAATTTAAATATAATTGTACCAAATTTTGGAGAATGAAAGTGTAATTATCCTATCAATTAATATTTATCACATTGACCAATATGTTAATTGATTTTACTCATTAATTAGCAGTCATAATTCTCACGTAATTGTGACATATAACACTTAACACGCGGACGTGATCTCAACCTCTCGAAAGCTACGCCCAACTTCCCCAGACAATGTGACATCAACTTTGGTAATAAAATAAATATATTACAATATATCTTCTCATTTAAAATTTCGCATAACTATAAATATATTTTTATTTTTAAAAAATTATAATTACTCTTTAACTTGTAATTTTTTAGCAACGATTTTTTTTCCTCGTTTAGGTTTTCATCAAATTTTCGTGTTATGCCCTTTTAAATTATGAATTATAATTTTATGGATTAAAATGCTATATATATTATTTATTTTACGAAAAAAATGCAATTTACCCCATGTGTTAAGAAAATGAGCAATTCACCCCCTCTATAAAAAATAAAATAATAATTTATCCTCATATGTTATAAAAAATAGAGCAAAATACCCCTAGGTCCAGCGGTGCACTACACGCATTCCATGTGCATTTGGGCATAAGTTTCACCAATAAAAGAATTATTTTAAATATATATTTAATTTAATAGATTAATACATATATATTTTATAATATAGTTAATATATTAAATATTATATATTTAGTTTTATAAACATAATATATATATCCTTTTTATATAAACTAGCAATTTGACACGCCGTTCCTACGTGCAAATAATAAATAATCGGTGCAGCAGTGTAAGTAACTGTCGTTTGTGAGTAGAAATAACCTTTTCTTTTTTTATATAGTATATAATTATATATAATTAAATATACTACCCAAATCCTATAAATTGAATGAAGGAGACGATCTCGATGGTGGATTTTTAATAACTGAATAGAATGGTTAAATTTTAGTTTGGTTATGCAGAGAGGGAGAGAAAAGGGGAGGGATGGTGAGAACATTTTACCCACTCTAAACTTTATATATTTTTTCAATATTTTAAAAAGAAAAGAATCGTAAAGGGTAAAGTAGTAATATCAACTTTATCATTTAGGAGTGGCATAATTATTTTTTATTTGACAAGAGTATTTATAATTTTTTAAATAATAATAGAGTATTTATAATTATACCAAATTTTAAAGAATGTAACTGTAATTTATCAAAAAAAACTAAAAAATAAAAAGAGTATCATGCGTCAATTGTCAGGCGGAGGATTCTTCCTTATATTATAAACTATTACACTTCAAAGATTATTATAAAATTAATGCTATCATTCGCAATTAAAAGAATTGATGCAAGAAATCACGATTGATCAATATTTTTATTGATTCTTAATCGTGGTTGAAATAGTTGTCATAATTATTAATGGTGGGCAGCTCATTGTTATAATTCTTAATTGCAGCTAATGTTCTTACATTAGCTGCCGAAATAAGTCATTAGTCATTATCTAAACGTAATTAATTATTATTCATCATGTCCTTTTATTTTGCACAATTTAAGTTAGTTACGATAAAATATCATATTTGTAATAGTGATTAAGTTTCATCTCTCGATGTATAACGTACCTAAAATGAGGCATTTTTGGTTCTTTGAATTAAATTTGATTATATTATATTAATGATATTATTACGGTAATTAATATGAGATTTATCATTTTTTTGAAAATAAAATACTACGCTTGCTTTCTTATTAATTTAAATTTGACTTAATCAGATATAAATTAAAATTTCTGCAGATGGAAATAGAGAACGACTATTGCCATTAGTACCAAGTATTTACCCAGGTCAAAGTTGTTATATGATATTGGGTCCATTGGTGATCCAAATTGAAAATAAGTTCGCTTGAGGTCCTCAATTTGAACAGTACGATTTAACCTGAAATACTATGTTAGACTTGCTGACAATTTTCTCTTGCCAAAACTCTCCGAAACTAAAATTAGATCAAGTAATAAATAATATGGGATGGAAGAGCTAAAATTCACAATCATAAATGCATACATATTCAACGACTCTTTGGGTATTTTAGGGTGCCCGTCATGTGTCAAAGCCTATACAGAGCCACATGTCATTCCAGTTGTCCTTGGATATTCGACAAATTAATAATTGTGATATCAGAAACCCAATTCGAATAAAAAAAAAAAAAAGGTACACAGACCCCGATCCTATTAAATAATTACCGTTTTTGTTAGGGTTAAAATTGTCTCTCCATCAACCATGTTTGTGAAAATGAAAGAGAGAAAAGATGGAAGTAGGGCAAATGCGTAGTTCCTGCATTGATGTCTGCATACTCCATATGGAAACAGAGGTGTTAGAATTAAACACGACAACTACGTACACATATTATGAGGGAGAGTGGAGACGTACGTGCGCAAGACATGGGATTCCCCCAATTATCAAATGGAATGACAGAGCATGCATGCTTCCTTACCAATACAATTCCACGTTACTATATATTTATTCACGTCAAATATTCACTAATGTCTTTTTAATTCACAATAATTACAATTTCTGCCACGGGGTTTGTTGTGACGGCTATATATATATATAAAGGAAAATGCATGCTATTTCTTTGGGTAAATTGCATAAAAGTCCATGTATAAATTACTTAAAAAATTATCTCTACTGTCAAAAAAAATTGAAACTCAAGACCTTGTGTAAAAAATTCAATACCTTTACCACTCCAATCATTTAATTATCTTATTAATAAAGATTACATATACATAACTGTAAAATAAAAATACATTAAAAACATCTCAAATTCATGCTGAAAAATCTCAAAATCGACCAATATAAATCGTTGTCATCCTATATATCCTGATAATAAAAATTAAAATATAAGTAGCCAAAATAACACAAGCATCAAACTTATATTTATGTTATTCTAGTTAGTTATATTTTAATTTTTATTATCAGGATATGTAGGATGAAAATGATTTATGTTGGTTGATTTTGAGATTTTTTAGCATGATTTTGAGATATTTTTAATGTATTTTTATTTTACAGTTATTTAATGTAACCTTTTATTTAATAAATAACTAATCGATGCACTTAGTGGAGTGGTAAAATCATTGAATCCTTCACACAAAGTCTTAGGTCTGAATTTTTTTTATACTATAAACAGTTTTTTTAAGTAAATTATAAGTGGTAAGTAATATTTCATTTAAAAACATAAATAATTGGTGGACTTGGGTTCGAAACCCTTGGACATAAAAAATACATACTTTTTTAAGAAATTCGTTGGTTTTAACAAAAAAAATAACGGAAGAGACCAAAAATGATAAAATTTATAAATTTGAGGGACTAAGTTTGATGAGGGGGAAACATGAGGGACTAAAAGTGATGTTTACCCAAAAATATTCACTATGTTTGTTTTCATTTTCAAGTTATTTCTAAAACAAGTCAAAACATACTCAATGTTTGATGTCATACGAAAACACCTTATTTGGGTGTTTCTAATTGTTTAGCATAAATACCTACATGTATATACACACACGCATATACATAAATATATATAAAAAATACATAAATTGGCAATGAATAGTAATTTTTGAATAACAAAATACAATATTAAACATACAACCTTTATATATATACATACATATATATATAAATATATAAAAAAAGACATGACTTGACAACAAATAGTAATTTTTTCCACCCAAAACACAACATCAAACATACAATGCATATTTTAAATTAGCTCAAAAAATAAATCCAAATATAACACATACTTACTTAAAACACTCAGAAAACGAATCCAAATCTCCACTAAACACAACAAAACACTCAGAAAAAGAAATCAAACACTATGTTTGGATTCGTTTTTGGAGTGTTTTGTTGTGTTTTATAGAGATAGAGAACAAAGATAAATAAGTATGTGTTGGAGATAGACTGTGTATGCTTGGATTTGTTTTTTGAGATAATTTAAAATAAGTTATGTATGTTTGATGTTGTGTTTTGAAAGATAGAAGTCACTGTTCATTGTCAAATCATGTCTTTTTTTTTATAAATATTAATATATATATATATATGTGTGTATATATACATAAAAAAATTACTGTCTATTGTCAAATCATGTCATTTTATATTATATATATGTGTGTGTATATATATTACATAGAAAAGTCAAAAATAAAAAAACACATAATTAAGATGTAAAAAAAAAAAAAACAGACAAACATTGAGTGATGGGCCAAAAAGGAAAACAAACATAGTATTGTTTTTGTATGGTTACTTCAAATGAAGTGTTTGTTGTTAATTTTTGTGCATAATATTAATAAATATGTAATATTACTTTTGTTAATTTTTTGTATACAATATTAATAAAATTATTATTAAATATAATTTTTTATTAAAAATACATTCTAATAATAATTATTTTAAAAAGTATTGTTTGGTATCGTTAATTAAAAAAAGTCATATTATTACAATTTTTGTACACAATATTAATAAACATACAATATTATTTTTATTAATTTTTCGCACATAATATTAAAAAAATATTAAATTTATTATTAAATTAAAATAATATTTTTTAATAAAAGTACGTTCTAAGAACAATTATTTTTAAAAGAAATTAGTTGGTGTCGTTACTTCAAATAAATTCTTTTTCACACAACAACGAGGACAAAGCCGGCCCACCAGTGACCACCGCTCCACGGCTGCCATGTTGCTAGCTACAACCTTGAACAAGATACCAAATAATAATATATATAATATATTATATATATATATATATATATATATATATATATTAATTAAATATACAAAAATAAAAAATAAAAGTTAATAAAAAATAATAAAAGTTGTGGGAAGTTATTGAGAGAATAGTTGGGGAAGAGAGAAAGAGAGTTGGAGGTTGAGGGAGAAAAAAAACTATAAATAATTTAAAAAATAAATAAAATTACAAACCATAAAAGGAGAAACATCAATTAGGTGTTCTCCCTTAATATTAAGGTATAGATTATTATTAGGGTAAATTACAACCACCTCCTTTAAAATTTGGCGTAATTATAAATACCCCTCTTGTTTGAAAAGTATAAAATACTGCCTATTTTTTATAAATTCTTGAAAAGACCCTATTTTTTCTAATTTTTTAGTATTAATTAAATATTTTTTTATAAAAAAAGAGATAAATGGAGAGAAAATAAGAATTGAAGAAAAAAGATTATAGTTATTAACAGATCAAGACACTAAAAATGTACTGTATAGTTATATATACGAGCATACGTAACACACCCACATTTGTGTGCATAATCAATTTATTTTTTTAAAAAAAATATTATTATTTTAAAATATATTAATTAGATTAATAAAATATTAAAAAGTATACAAAATGAGAGATAAATATTAAGAATAGACATGAAAGTTGAGAAAAGAGAAAAATGAGAAGTTAAGAAGAGAGAGAAAAAAGAAAAGTTGAGAAAAGAAAAAAATAAAATAAAAAAATAAAAATTGGCATTCCAATAAATTTTTTTTTTTTTTTTGAAGGAGACATTCCAATAAATTAAAGACATCAATAATATACTTTTCAGTTATATATAATATAGATATATTGACAAATAAATGAGCAGTCATTTTAGTTAATACAAATCATACTGAAGATAAAATATAAATTAATCGATAAATTAATAATTTTTAAAATAATATTTTTTCTGTTTTGATTTGAATTCAAGATCTAAATTAATAATTTCGATAAATTAATAAGATAATAATTTTTTGAAAAACCCTTATATAAATTTATGATCCCTTCAATAATATAAATTAATAATTCTATAAAATTACAAATATAATTAGGACAATTTAGTAAAATATATTTTTATTTTTATTTACTTCTTTTTAAAATTTAAATTTAATTGTATTTCATCTCTAACATTCCTTACTGCATCCAAAATTCCAGTGTTGCGTTCTCATACTGCAACAAAAAACTTAAAAAGAGTTATTGCTGCTATGAGTGCTCCCTTCTGTATAATTGATTGCAAAGTCATTGTATCATCTTCAATTTCATCCTCAATCGAAAACAAATCTCGTTCAATTAATAAAGTTATATGGTCCCGAAATTATTAATTCGTAGAGATTTTATCGTACTAGTCATTATGGCACGCGATACTTACACACATACAGTAAGACAGAAATGACATAATTTTAAAAATAAAAAATAATATAAGATTAAAAGTGGATCAAATAATTATTATTAGTGAAAGAAAAATTAAATATAATATAATATATAAAATAGAACAAAACATATAAATCAGCCCATCAATTTTTTTCTAAAAAATAAAGTAACAACTTAAATTATTATCGATACAATAAAAAAATTAATTTGTAAGTTAAAATATTTTTTATATTAGTATAAATAAATATAGACAAAAGTAATTAAAATAATTGAAATTTTTGAGGAAGAAAAAAATAAAAAGAACAAATGAAAAATCCATAATGACATTCGAAGAGCTCCAATCTCTTCCCAATCAACAAAATCTCCTCCTTTTGTCATTCCTCCATCTCTCTTCAAATCTCTTTCTCTTTGTGTTTTGAGTGTGTGGCAGTGTGCGTTTCTGTGTATATATAGAGAGATAGAGAGCAAAAAATGGTGAGGATAATTCCTATGGCGTCATCAATTAAACCCTCACTCTCGTCTCTGAGGTTTTCTGGGAGCCCTCGCTTCGGGGTTCCTCTGTCCTCGCCCAATTCTTATCGTAGGTTTACTTTGTTACATCTAGCAAGTGGTATGTGTTTTTCGTTTTCTTTGTGATTTTGTAGCTTTTCTGTAACGCTATTGTGATAGTTGCTGCTGAGTGAAATTCCTTTTCGCCGTTTGAATTTGTGGGCATAGTTGTAAATGGAAATTGTTAACAATCTGGATTGGGGAGGTTGTATATTTGGTGGGGTGGATTTGTTTACATCTCACTGAAGTTGTTAAATAATTTGTCTGTTGGATTAATTTGCGGAGGAGCGTGGCTGCTGTTGCTAAGACAACAATGTGGGTTGGATTCTTTTTGTTTGTAAACGATTCTCTGTGTATTTGAAAGAAATTTGATGGATGGGCTGTGTGCTCTTCTGTATTCTGAATTTTTCGGTTTTAGTTTGAGGACTTAGTGACTGAAAATATTAAACGGGTAACCTTAATTGTTACTTATGTCTAAATTCACTTGAAGTGCCCAGTTGTTGACTGCGACTCTCCATATGAATATTCGGCATACTGCTTAACTGGCTGAACTGAGGCATACTTTTAGTTAAATCTTAGATTTACTTGCTTGCTTTGTGTTGCTTTCTATTCTTTGTTTTCACTGCAAAAGCCTTAACAAGTTAATATAACTGCCACAGAATTTCCAGTATCCAATCTAATTCCAGTAGTGAAAACATTACATGCTTTCTTAATTCTCTATTTGATATGTAATTATGATAAATTAACCAACTTCAGTGTGGATTAAATTAAGAGCTAAAGAAGTTAATATATAATTTTTTAATCTATTTCCAAAGAAGTGTAGTCTTTTTCATTTTATAAGATGTCTGCAATAAGTTAATGAGCAATCCTTTGGCACTGTGAATGACTTCCTTCAAGTTCTGTGAGAAATTTGCTAAGCTTTTTGGTTAAACGTGGTACTGATGTGCAAGCCCAATAAGCCTTGTAGTATTTCTAGATATGATGGTCTAGTTTGAAATGCCTATTATTATTTAATGAATCTCAGCAGATTGCCAGTCAGAGCTTGACGACAGTTATACAACATTCAAGAAAAATATCTGGCTTCCGCCTTATTATATCTTTATAATGTAATATCACAGCATAAGTTTTGTGATTTCTGATTTTACTTAATTAATATTACAATGATCATCAAGAAGTACGCAACACGACTCAAGAATTAACTTCATAATTTGGTAGCTGAAAAAGTACTGCTTGCTTGATGATCTCAATGTTTGGACAGTGGTGCCACAGATGCAATCATTTGGGCTCAGAAATTCTAAGTTGTTTAAGGAAGATAGGTGCAGAAGACCAGTTAGAGCAGCAGGAAACGCAACACAAGCAAGTTCTGCTACACACAAGAAAATGTTTTAGAGTGGGTCAAAAAGGACAAGAGACGGATGCTCCATGTTGTCTACCGTGTTGGGGACTTGGACAGGACAATAAAGTACATGACCTTTTTGAAAAATTTAGTAGGCTATTGATCTTGGCTTTCTAGTTCTCCCTATAAGAATGATGCTTTAGTATAATCAAATGGTGGCTGCAGATTTACACGGAGTGTCTGGGCATGAAGCTGCTCAGAAAGCGAGATATACCGGAGGAAAGATATACAAATGCCTTTCTTGGATATGGTCCAGAAGATTCTCACTTTGTGATTGAACTCACTTACAGTAAGCAGTTGGCAACGTTTCTAAATTTCTCTTCTCTTGACCTCTAAAATGCTTGGTCAAATATGCTATGAACTCTGTCTCGTTGCATGTGGATATTGTTGTCTACTGTTGCTTAAATTGACTAATGATCAATACTGTGCTTTTATCTTTTGATTCTGTCAGACTACGGCGTCGACAAATATGATATCGGCAGTGGTTTTGGTCATTTTGGAATTGCAGTGGAGGATGTAAGTTTCGGTGGATTTATATTACCATGCAGTAGATAACCTGATGTGTCGATCTCGACAACTGTCACTTGTTTCTTCTTTCAGTTGCATTTGTCCTAGTTATCCTTAAATTTTTTTAAAAAGGCTTAGATCCTTTTGGAAGCAGTATGTATTATGAATGTTATTTGTTTTTTATTATTATTTTCCCAGAGATTAGATATATGGCAGGAAAGTGTAAGATGAATTTGGAATTATTGACCAGGAAGTACTTGTTGTCTTGGCACCCATGTCATGGTTAGATTAGTGAAGTATGATATTTCCCTTGGTTTATTTCCAATTATACGGATGTATTTGCATTGTGCAGCTTTTGTTCTCTTGGAAGAGGATTGAGCTAATTGTTGTTCATTTCTAAAGAATTTTCATGGAGAATCTCTGCATGTGTGTGTCTGTCTGTCCGTCTGCCAACCTCTCTCTCTCTCTCTCACTTGTGTGCCTGCTGCTCACAAGCCTTTTGATGAAATTTCCTGCAAATTTGTGATGGAATTTACAGGTAGCAAAGACAGTAGAACTTATAAAAGCTAAGGGTGGCAAAGTGACACGGGAACCTGGACCTGTCAAAGGTGGCAAAACCGTGATTGCATTTATAGAAGATCCTGATGGTTACAAGTTTGAACTTCTGGAGAGAGGTCCTACACCTGAGCCACTATGTCAAGTAATGCTTCGAGTAGGAGATCTTGATCGTGCTATTGAATTCTATGAGAAGGTGGGCTTTTATATTTTCATGTCTTCATGAGCCTTGGCTACTGTCCTTTTGTTTTGCTGCTGTTTTTCTGTGTAAATCTTAAAGTGTTTTAATATAGGCTTTTGGCATGGAGCTACTTCGCAGGCGGGACAACCCTGAATACAAGGTAGAACCTGCTTTTCTTATTTAGATCTAGCTGCTGGAAGAATTGCAACTCTGCAGCTAATGTCTGTCTCCCCCCTTCTGGTGCATTAGAAATTGTAGACTGATCTAAAATGCGTGAACCTTTGACACCCTGAAACTGAAGTTACTGAACTAATGCTGATTCTGAAATTGAGTTAGAGGAAGTGCTTGTTGATGTATTGTGCATCTGTATAAATTGCTTTTAGTGAACACCATGCACTCATAAGAGGTTTTTGTGTCTGTGCAGTATACAATAGCAATGATGGGCTATGGTCCTGAAGATAAAAGTGTTGTGATGGAGTTTACATATAATTATGGTGTTACTGAATATGACAAAGGCAATGCTTATGCTCAGGTTCTTCCCTCGCCTAGATTTCCTGCCGCGCTTGGTTTTTCTTCAGTAACCTGACAAAACAATGTTTCATTATAGTGGCTAACTAATTCCACTTGCAGATAGCAATAGGGACAGATGATGTTTATAGAACAGCTGAAGCAATTAAGCTATGTGGTGGGAAAATTACCAGAGAACCTGGACCTCTACCTGGTATTAACACCAAGATTACTGCATGCCTAGATCCTGATGGTTGGAAAACGGTATTGCCTTTTTTCTTGTGAACTGTTTGTTATGTTTAACTTTCTTCGTTACAACAGAAAACCCTACTGCTTTAAATTGGTCATTTGGCCTTTCTGCATCCTTTTTGGTATATTCATCTTTCCTGATGTAGATCAACAATGGGCATGTAGTGTTTTGAGTAATAGATTTCACTGTAAATAATAGGTTGCCCACAGGTCTGGAAATAGTAGTTTTGAGGGCAACAGATAAATTTTAGACATCAATTATTCTGTTGAGTGGGGGTAAACATCCATGGAAATGTTAAAACACACAGAACGTACTGCCCGGGTACTCTTGCTCATTGTAATGCTGTTTACATCCTTTTGCTCATCGTAGTCACATTAAAGATTTCCCCATCTTATGGTAGCCAGTCACATTAGGTTTTTGTTTGTGAGGAGACATTTGGTAACTGTCGTTTCATTCCTTGCAGGTTTTTGTTGATAATATCGATTTTCTCAAGGAACTGGAATAATCTATTCACATACAAATTGTAATGCCATATCTTGGAGAAAAGCCTCAAGAAGGAAGATTCAAAGCGCTTGTCCTGGCTTCAGTCAAATGATGCCACCCAAAAGATGTATTGGAGTAGGTTTTGTAGATTAAATTACAGAGCATTTCATGAGTCAATAGAAGGCTAGAAGCACACAATCACATGTGCAAAGTTGAGACAATTATTCTGCTCTATGTAGTTAATTGATCACTCTCCTGCAGAAGATATACTGGTGAATGGGGCTGATCTGATGTTTCTCGCTTTCTATATGATATTTTTAGTTAAGATATACATTGAAATTTGACTTGAATTTAGATATGTTACTTCTGACGAGATCACCTGAACTGGGAATGTGTTCTCTCTCTCCCTCTCTTTCTCTCTTCCAAGTTTTATGTAGCCTTTAGATGTTGAAGAGAACATTATCATTGTACCCTTGTTGAATTTTCTCGAAAAAAAATGAAGACTAATGAAATGGGTTCATTGCTAGACTGATATTAAATTTAGGAGGGTATTTATAATTTTTCAAACAATGAAGAGCTATTTGTAATTATGTCAAAATTCAGAGGAGGTTAGTTGTAATTTATACTGAATATTATTGTAAAAGTTGTCTATTCAATGAAAATTCAAAAGCTAAATAAAAATATAACTAAATAAGTGGTTATGTAATTATATGGTTCTTCATTCATTTATTTGTACGATTTTGTTGGTAAAAGAAATCCTCTTGCTGGTTTCATAAATTTCTTAGATATTCTCGATAAAATTATTAATTATCTCCTATTTGCTTGTTTGAATTTCATATCATATTTTTATTCATCGTTTAAGATTTTCATCATATTCTCAAACTTTATCATCATAAATCTTATCAATTCGGTGTATTAACTTTATCATCATTACTTATAATTTTAAACCAAACAAGATTAAGTGAGTTAATTGGTGTTTTACTTTTGAATTTTTTCTTTTATAGGTAAGGTATCTTTATAGTTGCATTTGTCGTAACATTCAATTTTTTTTTATTAGTTCTTTCTTTCTTTAGTCGCATGAATTTGATAGATGATTTTTTATTTTTTTTAGGGATGAATAAAAAAGACAAAAGATTGAATTTTAGAAGATCGTGGCAATAAAGCCACTTTGTCGCTTACAATACTTCATCCGTATTTAAGTCGTCTGCATGAATTTGATAGATGATTACAAATTCATGTCTCTATAATATTTGAAATTATGTTATAAACTTTATTACATTAAAATACAAAAAGATGGCCAACATTATTACATTAAAATATTTTTATGCTTAGAAGATAAGAAATAAGAAATTAGTAAATTATATACATCATTGCACTCGACTTTATATTCCTTCACTTTAAAAGAAAACTACACATAATTTTTCAAATTATAAGAATTTATATGTAATTATATCAAATTTCAAGAAGGAAAAAATAATTATTCCTTGCTTTTTTTTTTCTTCAAAATAAGTAACTCCATGTTATTTAAAACCACTGCACCAATTCTCTTGTTATGTTGATAATGCCTTAAGTTAGTTTTCTTTTGCTTTTTCTTTCTTTCTTTTTTTTAAACTAGCCATTGTGGCACGCCGTCCCTGCGTGCATATAATAAATAATTTTTCATACTTTAAAATAAAATTTAATAATTTAAATAAGTTAGTTATATTATTAGTTCAATTGCATCATTTTTCTATATAGTTTAGATATAAATATAAAAGATATAAATACAGATAGATAGAATAGATAATAAAAAGGTTAATTTTGGATTTCAAAAAAATGATGCGGCGGTGTCACGATAACTTTCATTTGTGAGTGTATAAGAATTTTTTTTTTTTATATTAGTATAGATATAGATAAAAAAGAAGAAACTAATTTATTAATTAAATATAATTTGAAGAGTTGAATAAGTTAGTTATCTTATTAGTTGAAGGGTATTTTTGACTTTACAAAAAATTGGCACGACGGTGTCATTAACCGCCATTTGTGAGTGTGGAACCTCTTTTCTTTTTATATTAGTATATATATGATTTTTTTTTATGTATTTTATTTTTATTTATAATATATTATAAAATATAAAAAATTATTTATTATATACACGTAGGGACAACATGCTTCGATAACTAGTATAAAAGATAAAGGCCAAATCTCAGTATTAGTCCCTCATTCCTTTTTTTTTATCCCAATTTAGTCACTCATGTTTCAAATGCGCTTTAATAATTCCTCATCTCTTAAATTTATCTATTAAAGTCCTTTATCGTTAAACTTAACAAAATTTGAATAAAATATTGTACTCGTAATGGAAATAATTAGCAAATACCAAATTTTGAATTATCCATCTATTGAGAGGAACTAAAAATCCAATTTTATCGATCAAACAAATTGTTTCGTACTATATTATTTTTATAATGGTAAAAATATATTTTCTCGTATGTATTAATACATGGAAATTAATTAAGGTAATTGGGCAATGAAAATATTTATTTAACCTATAATAAATCAGTAATAAGTTAAGTGAAGGTAAATATAAAGTTTTGTTCGAATTTTTTGTTAATATCGACGAATTCGATAAATTTTGATTAATAAATAAACTTATTTATTAGATGAAAATATATTTTAGAATTACTAGATATAATTTTTTAAATTATAAAAGGTTTATATGTAATTACAACAAATTTTGTGGAGGGACTGTAATAATCCCAAAATATAATAACTTCATTGTTTGTTTCCGTTTCCCGTAAAACACGGAAAATAAGAATAGCTTGCGAACAGCGGACCAATATTCCGCCAAGCCCTTCTGTACTACCACCGCCATGAAACCCTGAGCCCCTCACCCCAAGTCCACAAACCCTAGTACCCCTTAATTGTTTTTCGCTCTGTAGTTCCAAATTTCGGGAAAATTCAATAAAATATGGGGGAAAAGAACACAAAAGATCGCAGCAACGGGAACAGGGATGAGCGGAAGGGAAAGAAAAACAACAATGAGAAGAAAACAGAGCGGTCCGAGGAGTTGGCAGTTTGTACCGCACAAGAGCAATCCTCTAAGAAAAAGAATAGGAAAGAAGTTGCCATCTTTGGAAATTACAGGAATTACTATGGATATAGAGTAATCCCATCTCCCATCTCGTTTCCTTTTTTACTATGCCTGTATTAGCAATATGACAATTGTCAAGTTAAATGCATACGGATGTAAAATGCCCTTTTTGTTTCCTTTTGTTTGGTTATGAATTTGTTTAGGCTAATTTGAATTCGCTCTATTTGTGTAGAGTTCTCAACCACTTTCGATTTCATTATAGCTGGTAGACGGATGTACATATACCAATGCGCTCAAGTTATATATATATATATATATATAGTGTGTGTGTGTGTGTGTGTGTGTGTGCCCCCTTTTTTTTTTTTTTTTTAGCTTTTGGGTGGTGGGTTGCATTTAGCTGCTTAGAAGTTGTTTTGTCCTGGAGCACTGCTGTGAAAATTCTTATATGTGAATAGTCTGTCCACTGAAGTTTTGGAAGCTTCATGATCAGCATGTCTTGTGAATAACAATAATGCTTTTGCCCTCTGAACTATATTATTATGTAAACCAACATGCCTTTAATCTCAACTATTGGTATACTGAATAGGGAGGTTTGTCATGATCATGCTGTTATCAGGTTGGTCAGGACTTGGATGAAGATCCTAGACTAAAGGTGATGAAGAGGGAATGGTTCGAGGGCAAGGATTGCCTTTGACAGGGGCAATAGTGGGTTGATGACAATAGCTATTGGTAAAGCAATTTTTCCATATAAAGTCATTCCTAAATGCCATCTTTTATGACTAGTGTGGAGTTTTGGTTCTGTACTGTTTTATTTGCTAACATTTTGGTAACTTGTAGCTGTAGTAAAGTACATGGTTAGTGTCAGTTTTAGTGGGCCTGAATCTTTCCTAATTGGTGTCTTCTTTTCACAGCAAAGAAGTTTGGTTGCCGGAGCATTCTTGGTGTTGACATCGATGGAGGTAACTAGTAACAATTTCTGTCTTAAACCTTAAACCTTGGAAAGGATTAAAATGTCAATATGACTGCAGAATTACCATTATAATAATTGATTTTTGTGCATTCTTAAACCTTTTACCTGTTTTTTTTCAATCCATCTTACTTTCTCTTGCCCTAAATTCTTTATTTACCTGAGGTAGTAAAATGGGAACCTTTAATTTGGGTTGAGATACTTGTATATGAGGATTGAGTTGGATATAGCAGCATCATGACCCTCTAATACTCAGAATCTTAACTTAATTTTCTGTCCATCAGGATCAGTGTCAGCTGTTCATCATCAAAATAATTTGTGCTTGTTTTTTGTTGGGAAGCATATTTTTATCCCTAGATCTTGACCATCTCTGGAGCTTGAAGTTCTGTATAGTGAACCTATAGATAGGGTCAGCCAACTTGTTCTCTATGGGGGATGAGGTGGATGCATTGAGGCTTTGTTCTTGGAACATGGACAGAAATCCGTGATTTATGATAGCATTTATCCTGATCTTTCATTGGCCTATATTTTAAAAGATGTTTCTGATCTCAGTTGATATGTCCATTATAGGTCTATTCAGTGTTTCTGATCTTCTTATGTAGTTAACTAGGTAGAAAGCTAGAGTATGGAAATGTCCGATAATCATGCATGGTTTTCATCTTTTCATGAGATGTGATCTCGTCATATGTAACAATCCATAGTTTCTTATTGACTTTGATGTTCTTGTGAAAAGAGTAGTTGGTAATGGTTTGTAACAATTGATAACACTTCTCTTTGCCCCTTCTTGAGGAGTGCGGGTAAATCATAAAGTAGTGAAATGTAAGCATTGGGGTACTTGTTCAGTTGGGTGACAGCTAATTGTTCCTCAATGTTTCTTCTAGTACTAGCTGATTTTGTCCCTAATGTTTGTCCAAACGCACAGTTTTAGACTAAACCTAGTTCCTTAATTTGTCCCGTGATGATTTCTGAACTCTTTTAAATGATGATTATTCATCAATTCCAGCTCGAATTGAGGATGCATATTGGACACTCAGGAAAGTCATCCGGACAAGTAAGCATAGAGTAACCTCTGATGGAGCGTCGATCAGTGGCTTTGTGAACAATGCAAGTGAATCACTAATGGAAGAGAAACAGAATAGCTCAGGGGATTCCCCCTTCCAATTGGAAAATGATCTGCTTGAAATTGTCTCTTTTCAAAAAGGGAATTTTGTTCAGAATTGGCGTCCGCCAGAAAATACATCTTACCATGCAATCCTTTGGTAATAATGCTTCTGAACCTTGTCTACTTGAGAAGCAGTTCCTCTCCTTTTTTTTTGTTTCAGCACTGATTTTCTTATTTTACAGTTTAAGTGTGACAAAATGGGTACAGGGGCGATGATGGATTAATAACATTGTTCTGGAGAGTGTGGATGCTTCTTCAACCAGTATGCAGTGCATCCCAACTAGTTTTTCACTATTTAGTATTCTTTTACTTCTTTTTTTTTTTTTTTGCATGTATTTGATGGCTGTTTAATTATCCATTTACTGCTTAACACGCACACTTATTGGGGTGGAATATTTATTGCCCCAGCTCATATTATAATAATCGTTTTGTCTCTGAGGTACAATCTTCTTCTTTCTTCACTTGTCATTACTATAGGCATTGAAAAAATACCATTGAAATAGAAGCATGGATGCATGTCTTAATGAACCTATAGTGATACTCATGGCTCCTAAGATACTCATCAAATACTGAGGAATTCTTGAAACAATTTCCCTGTTTTGCAGACTGCTGCTGCTAATTATAAAAATATTCAGATACCTCCAGAGGATTTTCAGGATGTACTTTTGGACAAGGTAATGTGCTTTGTGCCTGAGTTTCTTCAAATTAACTAAGAACGTGTCTGAAGCTTGGATGATTTGTTGTTATGGCAGATCGGATTCAGAAGGTAGAGAACATAACCCAGCTTATCTGGTTCCAAATCTGGGTTCGACAGACTATCTTGGCTTTCTGGAAATGAGTGGTTTGTGACAGATGAGGAGTTTTTGAGATAAGAGACATGTGCAGATGCTATACTATATGAGGTGGTTATATCTATAAAATTTTTGTAAATGGGCGATCCATTCTCCCTTCATCTTTCTTATGGTTTAGATTTCTGACTAGTAGTTCCCATAGGTAAGAGTAAAAGCCTTGTTGAAAGGAAGTCCTAGATTTATAATAGAGAAAATATTGAAGAAAATTATTTCCTCCTAGAACGGCTAGCTTACACTTGGTGGCTGTTGTGTCTTTTCCTCCGGACTCCAAAAGCAGGATACAGTTAGAGACAAGATTTTTATGGGTTACGCTTCTTGCAGCGTGCGTCTTGACAAACTAAATCCCAGGGGATACATTCCTCGGTCTCTGCAGTGACCCAATAAAAGTAACAACTGCCACACATTTATGCTTTCTGAGTTCGAGCCCAACTTTGAGCGAATTATCAACAGCATAACTCCACTACGGTGGTCTTTGTACATTGCAATCACCCCGTTGACATTACGTCTCTTTGCTGAGTTGCATGCAAGGCATGTAAACCTCACAGCAATGCGGCAAACATCTAAAACAGACATCAATTCCTAAATTACGATTTTTCATCCAAAATACAAACAAGAAATATGTAAAGATCTTATGGTGGAAACTACTCGCTGATGATACATGAAAATTACTGAAAAAACGGTTAAAGATATGGAAGTCCCCTTTGACTACTAGAATATTAGCAGCCTGGGGAGAATCATGTAGTTCAGTGAGCTTTCTTGTGCAAGTTCTGAGCATACGTCCTCTTAAAGCCTTTAAAATAACAGTTTTTCATTGTCGAAGGAAGCAATTAGTAACGACAGATTCCTTCACCTGCCAACATTAGCGCTTTCCACAGGCTTTCTGTGCTGTCTCCTTTTAAGACAGTTTTGGAAGAAAGGTTGCGAGCCTCAGTTCCTCAGGCACCGCCTTAAATCAGAAAACTCATTTATTTTCCGCGACGTTTCAATTTCACACAATCACTCATGGCCCACAGAATAGCCTGGGACATAGCTTCCACAACTCCAGCAAATGTTGCTTCAGCTCTGTTAGTCGAGAAAAAAAGATATACAGGCCAAGATACATAAACAGACCATATCTCCAGTTAAACAAACCACATGTATTTGCGGAAAACTAAACGCCTTGTCAGTTGTATACTATACACACAATTTTACTGAATCAACCAACGATGAGCATGAAGGATCAACAATTCCTGCTCCGATTTTTACCAATCATGGAACATACAGAGTAATCTCGCACAAATTGAATCAGCCAGCGGTGATACCATCTTCAAACAGCATTTCTCTGCTCATCCCACCCATGGCAGCATAGGTTAATTGGAAAGAGCAAATCCTGCACATGTATGAAATATTAATTGATAGGTTATGAAGAAACAAAAACATAAACAAAGCAATCCAATTGCTGACTTCATTCCAACAATTTTTTTTCACTTGAAAGCAATCCCAACTAGACAAAACTAAATAGTTGCAATGTGTTGACGAATCAAGGCTTGATCATAAGCAAAAGGATCAAGCGAGGTTTGCATCAAATGTGTTGGAGAAACTAAATGCTGATGTAAGGATCCAACATGTTCAATAACTAGATCAAGCAGGATATCTAACCAGAAGTCATAGCTATGGGTAATGGTACGGGTGTATTGGTGAGTCAAGGGGGCTTATGAGCCTCACGAGTTGGCTGGATAAGGTTCAACTCAAGCTCGAAATTTTCTAACACAGGCAGAGCTTAAGCCAAAATGCAAGTGTCTTGCCCATGAGCTTGCTCAACAAGCTTTTCTCCAATTTATTTATGTATTTACTTGTGCTATAATTTTGTCATTAATAATATAACAATAGTAATAATGACAAATTTATATTATCAAGTAAAACTATAAAATAATAAACATATAATGAATTTATATTATATTTCAAATTCAATAAGTCTATAATATCATAAAAAAGGCCATAGCTTTATCTAATATTACACAAATTATGGTAATCAATACTACAAATTATATTCATTTATATAATTACAAAATAAAATTCACATTAATTCAAGTAGTATAGTAAAAGCTTCTTCTCATGGGTTTGGGTTCAAATTCAACTTCAAGCTCGAACAGGCTCCACTATAATTGACCTGAGCTTACACTTGTTATTTTTTAAATGAGTTACAACTTGAACCTAAATCTTGACCTGCCACAGCTCAAACTTTTCAATGTTACCTCGAATTGAACCTAAAATTTTTCAAAAGCATATGCCCATTTACATCCCTAACTGGTGCACTTTGGTGTTAATAGCAAAGTGCTCTTTCTAGGTTGGACACCAATAGATTCCATCAAGAATGGAATGAGTCCTCATACAATGATTATCCATTAATCATTAGAACCTCATAGTCGCTTTGTGCAAAGCGTTATCAATTGCACAAGGATAATGAGCCCATGTCCACAGTGTACTTCAACAAGAAAATTGATTGTAGAATCTCTAAGTTATTTAAGTAGCGACCAACATGATAAAAAATTAGACAGGGAAAAACCAAGCAACTCACAGAAAAAGAGAGAGGTAGATAGCCAGTAAGAGCTAGGGGAAGAAATGAGGGAGAGCAACAAACCAGATATATTGCCATGTCAATTACTTGGATGAGGAAATGCGACGTAGTGAAGAAATCCAGCTACTTGAAGGACCAGAGTTATCACCATTTCCCTGAGTAGCATTTGCTTCAGTGGATAATATATGTTTTGACGCATTTCCTTTTCCCACGACTGCAGGAGAGAATGAAGTAGATGGCACATGTGCATTACTCAAAACCTACAAAAGTAGATAATGAATAAAATTGAAGTGAAAGATGGAAAAATGGATATCATCCCTACAAACAAAAAGTAAGCATCAGTACTGTTCTTAAATGTGTCAGCACCATTCTTTAAGGAAGAAAAGGAAGACAAAAAAGCAAAGACATAATAAGTTTTTTGTCACTCTCACAATAAGCATAAAATACATACATTTCTATCAAGCGGATTCCCATGAGTAAAATTTCGGTTTGTAGGTGACTTGAATTGCAGGCGAACGCCAGGGCTGGCAGCATTGTTTGACCTCATACGTTCACCTAAATCAGCTGAAAAAGGTGCATTATTGACTGCAATCACCAAAGAGATTCATTAGCTTTCCAAAAAATATCATGGTCAACAGTTGTCTTCTTAGTCAGAGATAATCTAATCCTGCATCTAATTCTTTTCTTGTCTTGCCAGGTTGCATTTATTTGGAAACTTTGAATTATGACCTTGGCCAAAGCATTGAGTATTCTCTGTAAAACATGTCAAACTCACTAGGCTCCAAAGATTTAACTTTTATGTATGCCAAACGATAGTTATACTATCTGGAAAAGGTTAAATAACTTCGTCTTTAGGGAGTAGAAGAACTGTCATGTGCCAGATGAATAACATCCAAAACATATGCATCCCCCATTCCTCTTGAATGTAAAATTTATATTCCTGTCAGCATTATTATCTACTAAGTAGAAACAAGCACAACCTTGGTGCTTTTCCACATCGTTGGAGCTGCTCCACTACTCTCTCCAGCAATTGGCTGTTCAAAGTCCGAACATCAAACAAGATAAAGTACGACAATGATGTACCAGTGATACACAGCAGCTGGGCAAACATAACTCTAGCACCACAAGATGAAGCAAAGGAACTAGATAAAAATGGAAACTATCATTACCCGTTGCTGTGCTTTACTTATTTGCGCCTGCTGATACTTCAGAATGGTCCAGTCAAATATGTAATCGAACTCAAATCCTGTAAGAGCCAGCAACATACCAGTCTTCAAGATAGTAAAAGTCACAATTTCCACTCCATTACTCCATCCCCTACTTCAGTTTAATTAAAAAATATCCAAGACCACTACTATTTCCAAATGAACTTGTATGAAGCAGATTGTGCGCACAGACTTGGTTACTAGTCTACACCCTCACCTTCACGAGTAAACAGTTCGCGAAATAAGCGTTTCAGAAATCCATAATCAGGCCGTTGGTCAAATGTTAATGAATGGCAATAGTGAAAGTATGAAGCGAACTCCACTGGATGGGACTTGCACAGCACCTTCAGGGAAAAAATAACATAGCAAAACGGAGAGAGTAAGAAACTAGCAAAAGAAACTGAGAATGTAAATCAATATATGCACCTACCTCAATAGGTGTTGATAATTTTTTCTCACAAATCTTGTCATACTTCTGCTTCTTTGTGGCAGCTTTTAATCCCTGCCATGGAAGGCTATATGCAGACTTAAAGTTGGTCAAAAATGAAAAGGAAAATAATCATTCTTTGGAAAGCACAAATAAATCATGTAAATTAAGGAGAACAGAGAAGCACTGGCAGACCTTCCTCTCAGAAAATACAGAAGCACATATCCAAGGGACTCCAAGTCATCCCTCCGGCTTTGCTCTACAAAATGGAAAAAGGGGGGAAGTTGCATTCAATACTTCTTGACCTTCAGTGGATCAAGAAAAAGAAAGATATTTTGTCTTACCAATCCCAAGATGGGTGTTACAACTTGCATAGCGGGCAGTTCCTGTCAAATTTTTATTCTCCCTGCACAAATCAAATGTAAAGCAAAATATCAAAATCAGGAAAGCTGAAGAAACCAGTTGTAGGTGCAGATGAAGAACATCAGATTGTAGAAGCAAATAGAACATGAGGCACAAAGACTATCCAATTTCCGTTTTCAGTTTAGAAGAAATGTTTTTCAAAGGATATGTGACCAAACACCAAAACCTAACAAAAATATCCTTATATCTGAAATCATAAATTGAAGAATACATGACTGAAGGGTGCAAATAAATCTAACATCCTATCAACAGCTGTTTATCAAATTTGAATAACCTTGCAGTCGCAAACATGGATAGAAGAGCACCTGTAAGGAATATGCCGGTTCGTTGTTGAATCTCGATATCTTTTAGCCAGACCAAAATCAATAATATAAACCTAAGAGGAAAAACAAGAGAATAAGCCTACAATAAATAAGATGAGGACAGAGTAGAAACATCACATAGACAACAATGCCATACCTGATTTGCTTTTCGTCCAAGACCCATGAGAAAGTTATCAGGTTTGATATCACGATGTAAAAACCCTTTGGAATGCACAAATTCTATTCTAGTTATCTGTATAGAACAAAAGATAAATATTCCTGGTCAAAATAACGTGTAAATGGTTAGAAACTAGCGGAAAGATAAATCACATCCAATTTCCCAGATTATGAACTTACCATTTGATCAGCCAACATTAAGACCGTCTTCAATGAGAACTTCCTACCACAATACACGAAAAGATCCTCAAGGCTTGGTCCCAGCAAGTCAAGGACAAGAACATTGTCATCCCCATTAACACCAGACCATTTTATACCAGGTATACCACCTGAAAAGAGATGGGTTTTAAAATAATTGGAACTACCAACTTAAGTAAATTCATAATGTTCATGATTCTATCCTTGTTATGCCCTACAGATTTATGTAATTGAAGCATGAATGGCACGTGGATTTACACGTGAGGATATATATTAACAATAAGTTCGATTTCCATTTGATTTAGAACCATGAAGTGGAGGGGGACTTGACACGTGCTTCACAGTAACAATATATAACAGACTCGAGATGCAGCCAGGTAACTTCTTAAATGTGATAAATTAACTTAATGCCGATATTAGTTCCCGATAAATGGGAGTTGCTGGCTAGTGGCACTGTAACAACCACCCTCAATTTCATACATCTTTCACAAACTCATGCATGCCACGAGGAACCACTTTGAATGCATTACTACATACTTCCGCCTTGAAGAATGTTGTACAGCTTGGCCTCATAAAGAAGTTGCGGATGCTTAGTTTTATATTTTTCCTGCAACAAAAACAAATGCCAAGAGAACAATTCATCAGCCGATGGTAATACACTGAATTTAACCTTACTGTAATGCCCAAGATTTCTTTGCTCAATTAAAGCACCTGAATCAACCTAAAAGGGAACACATGCAAAAATGGCTTAAAATCCCAAAAGTATCACTCGTAGCACCGATTCCGGCATGTGGGCGTCGTGTTACTATCAAATTGATGCAAAGCGACAGATGAAAGCAGACCATTCGGACATTTGGACAAACATAAAAACATGAGCTTAGATACACCGACATTAAAGTGTTCATCTTCAATTTACAAACTAATCTAAAAAAAAAAACAAAACAAATGAAAAATGAACCACATATAGCTGCATGCAAATTTCCAATTCATTTCAAATTCTCAACTAATCATGAACATAGTCACGTGAATACAAAAGTAAAAACCCAATCATTCCAGAAACTTAGCCCAAAAACAAATGCTGAAACTTACGATCTTCACTGCGACGATCTCGAATGTATCGATATGAGTAGCTGCATAAAAAAAAATTGGTCAAAAAGTTCAGGAAAACATTAAAAAACGAAAGAATAAAGAGGACGGTTTACATTCAAATATAGAAAAGCTCACCGAGAAAGATTTCACCAAATGATCCACTGCCGATCTTGCGGCCGAGCTTGAATTTACCTCCGACGATCCGTTCCATCAGATCAACGGCTCAAATCCAATCTCAATTATCATCAATCGAATCCAAACTCCTGAGAACCGAGTTTATAGATAAAAGCAAATTCAATTTTCCTTAGGGAGAAACGGACGCCACACACGAAGAGGGACTGGAGGGTTTGTTGGGTATAGGTGAAAAATGAGAGAGAGAGATGGAGAGAAATAGGGCTTTGCGGGGTTGTACCTTAGCTCACGAGGGCTGGCAAAATGTATAAAGAGGATGAGGTCAGAGAACGGAGGGCTGTTTTCGTAATCTTACGGATACTTGAGTAGGTGGAGTTCTGCGCAACACTGATTTGTACCGCAGAGTACAACTGCAATGCATGAGCAAAACCTCCGCCTCCCTCGCAATTCTCAATGATGCCTTGTTTTCAATTTTTCATCTCATTTCATATATTTTCATCTCATATATAAAATGAATAGCAGGGGCGTAGCTAGGCCAGTAGGCGGCTAATAGGACTTGACTTTGGCTTAGGTGTATTAACTTATTGATATAGGATGGAGGTTTAGTTCTTTTTAAAATTTTACGAATGATGTTTGGAATTTGAGAAACGATATAATATCGTTAGGTATATTTAAACCAGTTCGAAATTGATATAGGGTAATTTAAATTAAATATATTAATGCTGGTGAATTATAATAATAAAAAATATTTGTCTTGTCGTAAATGGAATATAACAAGTTTACTTATAGAGCCAAATTTGTTCACTTGCCTAGTTCATACGTGTAATCTCTAAGTGGGACCTGTCATATGATCAACGTCCTTTATTACCGATCTGTCGGAGTGGGCCCTATAGTAGGTTGGTTAGGGTTAGGCAACTCGACTTGAAGTCAGAAGACGCAGATATCTGTAAAAATGAGGTATTTTTGTTTTTTAAACCAGATGTATTTATGTCTTTTCATAAATAATCATAATGAGCTTTATTATTACTCCCGACTTCTTCTTAGAATCTTAGTATAAGTTCATTACACTAAGAGAAGTTGAACAATGTGGCTTTGTCCACCTTAGCTCGTGATGAAATGGATGCATCCGGTCCATTCATTTTGAGTGCGTTTTTCCATAATTCCATCTTATAAACAGGAGTGTCATTTGACTCTTTCAACTCCCCACCTTCAAATCTCTATCGAGCTCATCCTTCTACATGCGATCTCTGCGATTTTGATCCCAAACTATAAGGTGTCTTCCCAACCTTCTTTCTAAGTTTTCCAAAGCTTATAACTCTAAGAATTCCTGCTCTAAACTCTAATTCTAGCTCTAGCTCTAGCTCTAACTCTACCTTGTCTGTCTCATCTATGACCTCTCCTCATTCTATTCCTCCCGAATTGGTTGTTGGACCCTGTAGGGCGCCCCACCTTTGGATAATATTATAGATGTTGAAAAGTCCCTAGAGCTCGTGGAACCACCAAATCCCCCAGCCAATACTCGACCGTCCTCCACTAAAAAAAAGTATCAAGATATGGTGGCTAAAACTCCTTGGGTTGGGATCATTTGCACATTACAAACCCCTTTTCATCGAATTAAGGAAAAAGTTTTCATCCCTAATGATTTTGAGGTTATTCTACTCAATCATTTCATAGAATGCACCGACCTCCCGTAGGTTTTTGCCCTCTTTCCGTTGCACACTTGGAAACCGATCTCTACTTCTCTCTAGCTCGACCTATAGAGCTTATTGTTCAGGGTTTAGATATTTGTCATATGCAATTGAAAAGAAATTTATTATTTGTACCAAATTTTTATTATACATTATTTGAATTTTAAAATTAGTTGTTCATTATTTTAGTTGATAACTTTTTTTTATGCAAGTATTATTGTCAAGATGGTTGAAACTAGAAAGTATGTGGTTTTTCGTTGGAACATTACCTTATTGAATTGACGTTGATATTGCATGTGACAACATTTGTAGAGAGTTTTTTCAGCAATGAATATCATCAAAATCGAATCATGTAGCAAGATGGGTGATGGATGGTTGAATGACTTGATGTTTGTTTTATATATACATATATATATGGGGTATTATAACCAACTCAGCTGAGGGCAAGTTCTAACAATAACTGTTCAGCTAACAAAAAATAAAGACAAACCAACACAACTTTTAGAAGGCTGCATCTGACAAAAACAAAAAGCTTGAGAAATAAGAGGCGGTGCATCCAACCCCACCACACTTAAAGAGGCATTTATTACGGTTAGACCATTCCGATCAACACAAGGTAAAAAAAAAAAAAAAAAGCAAAATCCGACCGTTACAAGTTCCTATGGACTTAGCGCATCCATTCTTTTACCACCAGACCGTTGCAAAGCACACAACCCCATGGAATTTTGGACAATGCCCACACTAGCCTTGCAAATGTGCACTTGATATTTGTTATATTGTTCACTTCCCTACTGAAGGAAGTCAGTCGTTGGTTGGTTTAAGAGAGACTATTTTACGATATTTTCGAAATATGCAAACTCGTAATTTCAACTCGTTCCTCATTGATGATGTAATGGTTATAATAATTCGTTGTATTTACATCATCAATATTGTATTTAACGTGGAATGATTATTATAGTAATTCAATAGTTTTATAAATTTAATATTTTTAGTCATGAAATTAATTTATTAAATTTTGATAGGCCTAAGCCAATTTTTGGCCTCGCCACTCATTGAGTGAATTTTTTTTTTTTTTTTTAGAATATGTGATTGATTGTGAGATAATTTGTAATTGTGATAATTGATGTGATAGTTTTGAGATGAGAATTTGTTTAATTGTGAAATATTTTGATGAGATATATCTCTAAAACATGTTTGATTGTGAGAGAAGATAAAATTTGCATTTAATAGTGATACCATCTACTTTAACAATTTTGCATTTTTAATCTTTTCTTAAAGTAATTTTAATCATTTTTTACATTAAAATTTTTGTAAGCTTTATCATGACCCATTATTTATATTGTAGAAACTAACTGAACATAAAATAATAGTTTTTGCACAATAAATTATACTTTTTCTTGTAATTTTAAATTTAATGCCCTTTTAACAAATTATCTTTTAACATTCCTAGGTAACCTACTAGTCTATATATTGCATTCATCCAACTAAGCATAGTTTTCATCATTCACACCAGTACCGTACGACCTACTATGGGGCAATCAATGTCCAAGTCCCACATATATATGTAAAAACTAAAGAATGAATGATAGCTAGCATCCTACATAAAATAAAAGAAACAACCATACATCATCATACAAATATCTTACAACCTTAACAACAGAACAACCCCTACATCATCAAGCACCCTCAACGTCGTCCCAACCCAACCTACGCATTGGCTGAGGAATCCGACCATCGAGTCTTCCTCTCCCATGTTCCCTGTAGTTCGTTTGTCCTAGCATTAGGCATTGCCTTCTACTGTGATGATGTCTCCCAAGCATTGCGGGATAAGACACGAATGTGGACTTAACAACACTAGTGTCAACAGAGCTAGTATTGTCGACTACCTCTATATTACCACACGTGGGGGTCGATGGTGCTGGAATTAGTGGTGGCAGGGAGCACCATCATTGTTAGAATCGGATATGGCAATGCGGGCCGAGGTGCGTCAGTCTCACCATCGAGGTCATCTAGCTATTGCGTCAAAGTCCCCCCAGAAATCTTATCTATGTGGTGGTATATTGGTTCACCCCGAGTTTGGAAACTAGTAGGGTTTTCAAAAGTATATGAATGAATGTAGTACCAAATAGTTATGTGACTGAACAAATAACAAAATTGAGAAAAGGTGAAACAATCATTACCTGGTCGATCTAATGCTAGTACTAACCACCCACAATCACAAACTCCTCGACATCATAGTGCACACCCAGAGTCATGTACAAGAGAAAGTCGTTATACATGTCTGTCAACCTATTCACTTTTGTTCGCACATAGTGACCTTGCAAAACTCCAATAACATATCATACTCTATGTCATCATTGCACAAACAATGCATACACTGAATTGAAGATGTTATGAGTCTGAAATAGCAATATCACTAAGCTTCATAAATAAACCTCAACAGACTCATGTAGTGCCAATAACCGTAAAACAACAAGCATGTAGTAAAAATGAAGCCATAGTTGGCATTGTCTGCGCCTTGCGGAGAGTCTCTCCTTGAGTCTTGGTGGAAGTCATCAGCTGCTAGTTCAAACTTTTGAGCTCTTTCTCCACCCTGTTGCCCTCAGCTCAGCCTCTTTCTTAGTCAGGAAGGGAAGGATGAGGGGCTTGAGGGCGACTTATGGTCTCCTTGTAGATAGTGATTGCCTGAAAGAAGAACCAAGGAAGGGTTGGTCAGAAAGGTCAAGCCAAAATGAAGAAAAAACAAACAAGGAAAGAAAAGGGCAAACTTACCTTTGCATGGTGGTCAATCAGATGGCTCCAAAGTTCTTCTCAGGAGGAGCCGAACATATGCTGCCACTCTACTGGCAGCACAACCCATGGCAAAAGTCCCAAAGCTGTGACACTCATCTTCTGCATCCTCAGAAGAGAGCTAGTACTATAAACGCACCACTCCATGTGGTAGTGCAGTCGATGATGGGAGAAACTCATTGGCTCCCAAGAAGAGGGAGAATGAAGGGTGGGGGAAGATCGGTTGACCACTTAGAGGGTGGCTGTAGTAACAGGCGTCTACTTCTCAGAAGATTGAAGGTATCTGGTCCATAAGAATGAGTTAGTGGATCTAATCCCTCGCCCCCAACCAAAGGAATTTCCTCGCCCTCCTCTCAAGGCTCCTTTCTGTCATCTTCTTCATTTGAGAATATCTTACTTCATCCTCCTTCTCCTTCCACTCTCTCTCAAAAGACTCGTCTACAAGGCAGCACCGCGTCTCTATGTGTGAATACTGCACCGTCTAGGCAAATTAGTAGAGGCTGAGCCACAACTCGCCCCTCGTGAGGTTGCTTAAGTGGGTCATCACCAAGGGCTACTGGGACCTCTTCCATTAAATGTATTAACTTGTTAGAGGAAACCACTTTTTGAGAAAAAACCTAAAACGTAGGAGAAAGATAAGAGCTTGAACTAAGAAAAAACATGCAGAAAGAGTAAAGGAATTGAGAGGGCAGATGAAGATGAAAATGGATAGAGACAACTGAAACCGCCGGATGTGGGGAGACAGAGAAATTGAATGAAAGTTGCAGCAAAAAGTGAACAAGATTAGGGTAACAGAGCGCCCTTATTCCTCTGCTGGATGAGGTAATCCCACATTGATTGGTGGTTACCCACAGGGACGATTACCAAGAACTGCTAATAACATGATCTTGTAGCTCACGCCTACGTGTCATAGCGCTCTATCCCATAATTGAAACCATTTTCAAAATTCTTTTCAAAAGTTGTGTCAAACGATTTCATCATGTGGATAGGGGGACACCTCTCCCAAAGGAACTCCCCCTCTGGCATGGGACTCTTAGATATCATTTAAGAAACTACTTCATTCAGAGCGACGAACATAGAGCTTCCCCTTGCAGAAGATCTCTATTGTAATGAGGTGGTGATGAGCCCCCAACTATTAGAGCCGGGGGAACTAAATGATACTCTAAAAAAAACAAGGCCCAAGAAAAACCTAACATAAAAAGAAGCTTAAGAAAGAATTAAAGCTGTAGTAGACCCAAGGACCGAGACCTGAGCCCTTAGAATGGGTCCATTATAGGAGAAGTCCTGAGAGGGCCTAAGAAGACTGCATGCTTAGTAGCCAAGTCAACCCTAGGAAGAGCTCAATAGACATGTAGCTAAACCTCATTAAGACAGCTCGATGAGGGATGGCCTCCTTGCCACTGGCCCTAAGATCTAGGAGTTGTTTGACCTATCCTAATCGCTCGTAGGAATCCTTGCCACTGGAATGCCCTAAGATCTAGGAGAGTTGTTTGACCTATCCTAATCGCTCGTTAGGAATAAAGGGGGCATTATCCGAGAAGGAGTTCTACCCGCTTGGGAGATAACTCTCCCCTAACAGTCAGAAGTCTCAGCCTGAAGGAAGAAGACTCCTCTTGTGGCTGGAGTCTATCCATACCAGTAACCACCTTCCAAGGTCCCAAGGAGATCGAACTCTTCCAATCGAAAGGGGAAATGGGTTATAAAAGGTTCTTCATGCCCTGATAAAAGGATAACATTCTCCTAATACTTGCATGCTCGAAAAACTATAGTTTAAGCACTCTAACATTGATTTACCACTCATTACTACGCTCTTTATTTCCATTTATTATTTCTATCACTATTTACTAATTAAGGCAACGAAGCTACGTATTTTTTGCAGTCCATGTTATAAAAAACTTACTCCAAAATATCTCAAGTCGGATCTGGAAAAATTTTTGCTCATATTAAATTTAATTTTTATTTTAATTATATTTTGCCATTCAAATGATTATTTTTATACTGACATCTATTTTTTAATTTTATTTTTGTCAACTTACCATCTCAACTTTACAAAATTTTGTACTTTGTCATTTATAACTATTTGTCCCCCAAGCTTTTTGTCAAAAAACATCACATACAGTGCACATATGATATTTAAGGGTCATGTGATGTGATATTTTTCACATATGCATAACATGTGATGTTTTTCGATAAAAAAAGTCAGGAAAAAAAATGATCATGTATGATAAAAAATGCAAATTTCGCAATTACACTAATTTGGTAAGTCAACTATTCCTTTTAATTCATTCTTCCAATACCTTCCTTTCTTGGAATTGATTCTTTCCTTTTTCAACACCTTCCTTTCCTGAAATGTCAACCTTATCTTTTCATTGATTTCTTTCCTTCTTCAGCACCTTCCTTTTCTGAAATATCAACCTTAACTTTTTCATTGATTTCTTCCTTCTTCTTTTTTTCTAGAGTGTCAGCCTTTCCATTTTAGTTTGATTTTTTTTTCCATCAAGTTCAAATGACAAAAATAATAATACCTTTTTATATATATATACTTGTGTAGATATAATGATTAATTCTTGGTAGGAACATCAACTAAAATTACAATATTATTTATTATTTTAGTAATATATAATATATTTATATATATATATATATATTATATATATATTTTGATGATAATTTTTTGAGAGACAAGGAAACATTTATTTTACATTATGTAGAAAGCAAATCCAAAGAGAGAAAGAAACATCTTCCCTGCTCTGCATGAATTCATACAAACTCCACCCCAGCCCTCACTTATTCAAAGTACATACTTCTTATTATTATTGGTAGCACCACATTTTATTTTATTTTCTGTAGATATTTCAAATATATAAAAGACGGGTTTAATGCAGTTTACCTTCTGTGATATTGCAAATGAATAAATTACCCTTCTGTGAAAAAATATAGCAATTACTTTGTCTAGGGAGGTAAATCACTTCATTTTAAAAAAAAATACAATGGGTAAATTGCTGCATTTTAAAAAATATAAGAGGTGTATTGCTAAAGAAAAAAAAATCATGAGGGGAATTAATTACACATTTTATAATATTCCGAGGCGGGGCGGGGGGTAAATTACATTTTTCCCTATAAAAACTCATGAGGAACCGTCAACATATATATAATTTTGCTCGAGGACGGGACCCTAATTATCTGAAAATGTGAGCCTCAAGTTCTTAATTTGGTAAGTTGGATGAAGATGTTGATAATCGGCATTGAGGAGCTCGTAGTCTATGGTCCATGTGAAAAGTCGATGCCGCCTTTAATTGTCTCGACGTGAACGTTTATGACCATGTTCTTGTACAGCTTCAGCAGATCTGCTGCGAGCATCTTATACGAGATTTGTCTATGTCTTGCAGTACTTGCTTTGCTTTCTGCTCTTTCCCATCTGTTACATGTACATATTATTAACTGTTGATATATATGAAAAGTTTACAGGTATGCCCAACTCAAAGCTTTGGCTTTTGCCTTCTTTTTTATTTATTTATTTTTATTTGTTTAGAGAGTTTTTTTTTGTACTTATTAGTGTTCCTAAAGGGGTAAAACGCAATTAACCTTTCATAGGGGTTATAAAATGTTTTTGGGACTTCTAAGATTTTTAATTTTATAATCTCAAAATAAGTTTTTGAAATATTTTGATAAAATAAGATGCCGAAGCTTATGACACTAGAAGAAAATTTAATTACTATTGTTTATATTTTAAAGGTTATGGACTAAAAGTTGCGTAAATAATTTTATTAATAATGGTTAAATAATATCGATGCAAAAAATTAGGGGTTTAACGTAATTTACTTTCCTGTGATATTACAAATGAGCAAATTACCTCCCTATGAACAAATAGTAGCAATTTAACCCCTCTTTATTTTTTAAAATGAAGCAATTTACCCTTGTCTAAGAAGGTAAATTGATTCATTTTAAAAAACACAGGGGTGTAAATTGCTGTATTTTTTAAAAAAATTGAGAGGTAAATTGCTAAAAAAAATTTCATAATAGAGTAATTTGTTATTACAATATCATAAAAAGGGTTGCTTGCATTTTTCGAAGAAACTTAGTTATCCACTATTAAAAAGATATTTGTCAATGCTCTTATCTATGACAAATATTTTAGTCATACTAGCAACTACGGTTATTAATTTTTAAATCAGTAGCCCGCCTTGATGCAAAACACAAGCCTGGATGTGGTAGGCGTGGCTTTCGTTAAGTTGCTGAGGCCTATTAGCAACGAGAGGTGATGGAAAACGTCTCCGCGGGACTTGAAGGTTGCTTGCGCTATGAGCTTGCACGACAGTGACGCCATCTCTGATCATGGCACTTGGCCTTTCGTATAAAAACTCCTTGTGAATAAGTTCTTGTCGATTCGGCAATCATTTGTCAACCACCCACTAATAACGTATAGACATCATACATCTTTTTTGTTTTGACATATATAGACATCATATGTCTATTGTTAAGGAAAACGTGATGTCCATCATATGGATAATTTATTAGTGCAAGGCTAAATATATAGAACTCCTAATGTTCATTCTCGGAGTTCTCAACTTGAAACATTCAAAATCAAATATCAAAAGCTGATTTCATGGTAACCATCATTTGCATGACCCAACTTTTTGTTACGGCGGTCCACGGGCTTTATCTATGATATGCAATATAACTAGTAAACAAAACAAATAAGGCCAAATTAATTTTACTATATTCATTATATTAATACTATATCGAATAAGATTATCCTCTAACAGAGATGATAGGAGCCAACACATTGACTTTCCGTCACCTGCAACATCGAAAGCAGGATCCAAAAAGCTTGTTGCCAGATTTCAAGAGAAGATAAAGGTATTTTCTTCTGTTAATTTTCGGCCCTCTGTTCTTAAATGCTAGCCATATTTTATTTTGCAACCTCAACACAAGGGACCAAACAGTATAAAGGACCCGCCCTTCAGACCACCAAAGTGTAAAATGGTGCTATTCATGTACACTCTGAGAAAATAGTAGTAATTGGACAATTGTGACTTGTGGATTTTGTCTTAACCGAAATGACAGTGCATCAACTGGAAAATTCATAGTCAGTCAAAACGATCACAAGACTTATCTTTTTATGTATGTTATTTACCAAGTTTCTTTTTTTTTTTGATAAAATTTTTTTATTTACCAAGTTTCAAGGGCCACAAAGTAACTATTTTGACAGACAAAAATATAGATTTTCTAAAATACCCTTTTTTTTTTTTAAATAACTACCACTTTTGCGTAAGTAGTTTTATCAATAGTTCTCATTCATACTACTAGACACTGTGGCACGCAGTACCTGCACGCATAATATTACTAATATTTTATTTTATTGAAACTCATAATTAGTTCCTGTATATTTGAGTTTGTCATTGCCTTGCAATCTCACATACAAAAACTGGTAATAATCTCTTTTAATGCATTAATTATCAATACATTAAATTAAATGTTATATCAGTAGCTAGCAATGATTATATTTAAATGCAAAATTAATACTAATTTTTTATGTTGAATTTAATAAAAAAACAAAAACAAAAGTAAGTAAATTAAATTTGTGAATGTAGTAATTTTATGAAATTAATTCCTTAAGTGAGGTAATTGAGTAGTTAATTCAATATGAGTTGGCAAGTTAAATAGGTTGTAATAATGGAAGGGCACTTTTGGCATTTAAAAATTTTGGTGTAGTGGTATGAGAACTACCATTTTGAGTCTATAAACCCTCTTTCCTTTATAATAGAATAAATTCAAAGTGAATTAGTTTTTTTTTTTTTTTTTTATCAGTGTTGATTGATTATTCAGTATTTTTTATTCAATTAAATATATAGAATAAAAAATTTAAGTCGTGTGCTTCGATTCATAGTACAGAATTAAACACAACAAGCCCTTATGAAAACATTAATAGGCAATAAACTCTCCTACATAAATTATTAATAGGGATAACTACACTTCATTTTTCTGAAATTAGTGTAATTACACGTAAACATCTTGTAGTTTGGAAAATTACATCTAGCACCCTTGAAATTTGTAATATCAACAAATTCAGTGAATTTCAATTAACGGATGTACTTATTTGTTAAATGGAATCAAACCTCAAAGATGATAGATGTAATTTCTCAAACCACAAAGGGTCTACGTGTAATTATACCAAACTTTAGGAAAAGAGAACGTAATTATCCCTAAAAAAATGAAAGAACAAAAGCAAGCACAACACGGCTTTCTAAACTGTAGATAGAAAAGCAACGAGATCCCTTGACACGGGACGTATTGAGCTTTTCTCGTACATTGAAAGGGTTGAAATGCAATTAACCCAATTTATATACGAAGGTCATAAAAGCACTGTATATCCCATCAAGTGGACTCTAACTCTATATACATTTATACTACGCTTATGAACATAAGAGAATGATTTTCTCCAATTGACATACACTTGAAAAACTATTTCATCTGACAAGGTTTGTCATTCTGCCCTCAAACTTAGCAGTATTAGAAGATTCTTTATTGATCTCACTCATTTCTGAAACAAGTAGAACCTTTAAAGTGAAGACATGGTAATTCCATCAACAATAGCTAAGATAATTAACAGATAAATACTTGTCCTTGAAAATTCTCATGTAAAACTGATAAATACTGAACTCCCCCTCTCAAAAAAAAATAAAAATAAAAAATACTGAACTCCCATATCTACTAATAGTTACACTTTAATTCTATGGTTGAGATCAATACTCCTATTGTTAATCTCCATGTTGCAGACTGTTGTTTTTTATTGAGATCATGCCGAAAAGGCATCTGGGAAACTCCTTACCTCCAAAGCTACAATCAACCTAAAAGCAGCAGAGCACGAGTGTACCTACTTATTCTAGGAGTACGTCAATATATCACTTCTGAAGTACTTAGTAAACAAGAATGCAGTTTTCTGCAAGTTCGGAAGATTTTCGATAAAAACGCAAGGGTAAGAGACAAAAGGGAGAATCCGAAAATAAGCACTGGAGAATTTAAACATGAAAGTCCTTTACTTCCAGTTTCTTTCAACTACTAGTCTTTCATGTATCTCTCCAAGAATAAGAACAAACAATGAACATCTATATCAGACATTAGCAGCTACATATAGCACTAAGATACAGCCAAGCTCCTGTACAATCTGGCACTTCATGATTTAAAATTTACATGATATCTCAAAGATACAAATGAAAGAAGTTCAGTCCTTGAAGCCAACTACAAAAGTTGCCCTCTGTGCCCATGAATGGTGGAGATAATGTAATTAAAGTAACAGAAGAAACTACCAAACTAACTCTAAGATGATTGAGAATGGTACTCATACAGAATTGAAAAATCTCCAAATTTATGGCAAAGTCAGAACCCCTAAGCCACCCCCGTCAGTACTAGCCGATTTACGTACCAGCTAAAGGTGCGGTAAAGCATTAAGCACTCCACATCTTTGGCTTAACATTTGAAGTTGGAAACAGACAAGACAAGCTTCAAGTTCTGTTGTGTTCTCATTCCATTTTTCTTGTCCTTTCCTAGCAGGTCACGCCTCAATCGAATAGAATATTTGTTCACTAACTTAGCTGAAATCAAATTTCAGTTTCTAATCATTCAACAACATCCATGAGCAGTGTTCTGCGCAGTTTATCAAATTGGACCACTTGAACCTGGAATTACATAGAGAAGAAATGAAAACATTGAGAGGCATAGGTAATTACATTTTTTCATCCCATGTACTTGTCAGTTGACACTAAATAAATTTCAGTCCTTGTGGTTCAATACACCTCAAAGTTAGTCACAATAATTCAAATTTAGGACAAATGCGGTCCTCGTCCTCAACTTTCTTTTAATTGCTAGTCAGAGATACACATGTACCAAGGACTAAAAACTGCAAAAGGTTCAACTTTAAGGCCAACAAATTTGATAGTTCCACAACACTTATCTGTATTGCAGGTGAGCATTTCCTTTCAGCTTAAAGGTGTCCAGGCAATGGCTGTTTTTCTTTAAAACCAAATTATGAGGGACTAAAAAGTCAATGAAAGAGAAACAAATTATTAACCAAAAATATATAGCCCGTAGAGTTTTGCATTGAGTGGAAAAGTTAGCAGAGTTCTTACATGATTTGATTGAGGGCAGAGTGGAGATATGCTGCAGCAAATTTAGGTCTGCATATATCATTAGCCACAGGATACATTTGAATTTTCTTTCAAGTACAGATATTCTGTTGGCAATTTTGTAACAAAAAGGGCTTGTCATGTAAAATTCTTTTCCTACAAAGGAATGCTAGAAACCATAGAGGAAACAAGACAAACTCCAGGATAACCATTTCGCATGTCAACAAGTCATCTCCCAACTTCATCAGGAATGAATAAGCAGAACTAGACTTGGATGACATAGTCCACTTTGTATAACTTCTAGGTGGTTTCTTAAACTAGAGTACAGACGGCTGCAGATAGACATGTGAGCAGACGGCAGCTGGCGGGTGTTCTATAGGGAGATGTGATGGGGCATGTAATGCTTGCCTTCTTTGGGATTTGGATATGAATCTAAAAAGTATTTATGCTGAATTGAGAGAAACACTGAAGAGACTGGTATAGATCAAGAAAAAGCGATTGATTACGCATGGGAGGAATTTGGAATCAATATATGCAATTCAATGTCTACAGGCTTTTTATAGGGGCTCGTGGGATCTTGATCAGATTGTTCACTAAATAAGGCAGAGTTTGCATCTTTACATGACAATCAGCTGCATCCATCAAGAAGCTAATGGTGCAGCTACTTGGAAAATGAAGGATGTCAAGAAACACGTTCCAGAAGCAGTAGGACAAAAATCTTCAAAGAAAAAACCAAAGGAACATTACAACTGTGACTGACTAGCAATCCAGTGGGTTAGATGGTACACTTTCTCCACATAATTTGTATATAGTTAAGAGCACAATTTTCCTTCCCTCCCATTGTAATCGGGAGAAAAGTCCATGTTCACCTTACTTCTTCTAGAGCTAGTAATAAACGGTTAAAGGTCCGCAAACCCTCCACTGAGGCAGCATCAGCCTTAATTATGAAAAAAAAGGTTGTGAATTTCTTGCATTCATGTTTTCCATAATAAAGGAAAAAGTTGGACCTGTCAGAATCTGTTATTCTTTCTTAAATATAAGAACCAAGATCACAGCAAGGTCCACAAAAAGAGTACCATTGGGTAAAAAACTTAGATACTGTGAATCAACATGATTACGAGGAACCTATGTCCTGAATGCCAGGATACATAATAAAGCTCATAAGAAAGAAAACTAAAATGCTAGCTTCTTCTGGTTTTTCTCATCACCCTTAACAATTTCCCAACCAAAACCACAAATCAGGAGCAGAATTTAGAAAATGTCATGTTCTTTTTCCTGCTCATCATTCTTTAATTAATTACATGAGCTCCTTCATACTCTATATATAATCTTGAGAGACACAATCATCACCTATCAGACACTCCGTGTTCAATTACCAATCATGAGAGACTATGAATACATAAATACCCATTTGTAAGAACATCAGAAAGTTCAAGCAGCACGAAAGGCAAAAACCTTCAGAAACAGTAACTTTCTCCTCACCTTTTCACTTAATGACAGCATTCAAACTCTATTTCAGTTCTCAATATTCACAGGGTCATTTCAGCAAGCACCTTACATTCAACAAACCAAGATAAACCCCACATTTGATAGAAAGGAAGCAACACCCCCATTAGCATAAGATTCATAACATGATCACATGATACAAATATAGACACCAAAAATAATAAGAAAGGTACCAAACAAGGCAAGCCCAACACGGGTTTCTTCTCCAAGAATGATCCCGAACACAGCAGTGGCGGCAAAGGTAGTTGCATTGGTCACGGGCACAGCTAAAGAAATGGGCGTGTCACTCAAAATGGCAAAGAAAATAGCCGAGGCAGAGAGATTAATTAGGAAAGGCACAGTGTACTGCCAAATCAAGAGAAGGTTGAGCCACTTCTTGAGCGTGGGCGTGTTTGTTCGAGGTGTAGATTTGAGAGCTTGGTCCCATATGACTGCTCCTTTGCGCATGAGGGCGTTCGTTGCCCCCCAAACGAGGCCTACTGCCACCATCTTCTCTACATCTTTTACCACCATCTCTCTTCCTTAATTAAAATTCAATGCAAGAAAGCAAAACTTCAAGTTCATCAATGAATGCGCCCGTCATATTCCTGAATCTGACTGCCAGGCTTTGCCAAATGCGCGGGTCGGATCACTTTTGCCCAATTTCGAGGGTTAAAAGTTTAAAAAATTAAAAATACTTTGCCGTAATTTAAAAAATTATCAGTACCATGATTATTCAATAATAAACTCAATTTGGTAGTCTGCAATTAAATTTTCATCTAATGTTTTATAATAAATTAATCAAAATAACATCGTGGATTATAAATTATAATATAATTTATTTTTTGAAATTAAAAAAAATTTATGAACTAAACGGACAATCTTTTATTATTTTTTAAATTTTTTCTAATTTTTTTAGAAAGCATATAGCAAGAGGAAGTTTGACAAATTCAAGTTTCAAATTAAGGAGTATATAATTTCATTAAACATAAGGAGTATTTATAAGTGTATCAAACCGTAATAATTTGGTGTAATTTATCCTATAAATTAAATTAGAAAAATAAAATAAAAATTAAACCGCATATTAACTAATATATATGTTTTTAAATTATTAAAAAATAAAAGAGAAAAAACCCAACCTGTTAGGTTGGTCCCGGTCCCAAATGGGTTTGCGCGGATCAGTCCGTAACATTTGCCGGCTGATCCAGTACATCTTGATGAGATCATGTTCATGAGTAGGGTGTTATTTCGATAAATAGAATTTTTTATACTTGGAATATTTTGACCAGCCTAACAATTTCGGTTCAAATACTTTGATTGCTATCCATTTCAATACCCTATCAACTATTTTTCTAAAGGCCAAAACAAAAAAGTGGACCCTCAATGATCAACCCAACAGGTCTGGCCCTACTGACCTATTTACAAGGTATCAAGCCTGTAATTTCTACTCTTATACTAACCTAGTGGGCAAAAAAAAAACACAATCCAATACTATATGATGACTTAACAAACAGTAGTAATTCCACATCATACATATTCTCAACATTTTAGGACACATCATTTTGAAAAATCTCCAACCAACTCTCCTTAGATACGGGGCGATCATCCTGCCAACAACAATAAACAAACTCCTCATATTCTAGTTGATTAGGCAATATTCGTTCTACGATCATATCTCCTTTAGATAAGTCCAAATCTTAATCTATTTTTTTTTTTTTTTGTTAGTTAGCTAATATAAGCAACTTTCAAACGGTGTATCACTTGCAGCAACTAGCCTCCAATTTCTACTCAAAGCAACCTTTGGATTGAGGCCATGGTGCAGTTATAACAATAACTTCATTCATTCACGCCCACGCACTTCTTACTCTCGATCGATCAACAACAAGACTACGAGCTTCCTACTCATTCATGCTCATTTTCACTAATATTCCAATATTTTACAACTTTACTTCAATTACTACTCCACTATTCTTACATTATTTCAAAATTTTCCAATTTTTTGTTCAGTTAATCAGTTACTTACTTAAGATCAGAGTGCTAACCCCTATTTTACAGGTTAGTCCTCCCTTGATTTTAGAAGTTTTGTAAATATCCATCTACGTTGTGGTATTGCTAGACTCCAATATGCATCATTGGCATAGTCTGTGGGGATACTTGAGCTAAAGGCGTGAGATTGGCTAGGCCTGACAATGGAGGTGATGACGGCTCTTTTGAAGGAAACACTTCCCTCCCTACCGCAGTAGGTTTTGTGATTCCATCTCCAGAACTGGCTTTGAGGAATACCCTCATCCTGCTCTTGATTCGCCAACGCTACCTATTGCCCCCAATCGCTTTTCTACGAGCAACTCTGCTCAGCCCTCCGAGCTCCTTTACCAGCAGAGTAGAATCATCTCAGCAAGAGAAACTCAGCACCCCCAAAAGAGCATGAAGTTGACAGATCGAGTCTTGTTGTGCTCCAACAGGATGGACTTACTCCTGTTGTTCCCCCAGCAAGGAGGCGACCAACTAGGAACCTCCCGAGATCCAGTGTTCTCTCAGGAAGTAAGTGGTGGAACTCCGCCAAGAGGTAAGAAAAGATCCCCACTCCTGGAGCTAGGAATTCCCTTCAGTTACATCATGGCACAAGAACTTCTTGCTCACTTTAGGGCACTACTGCATCTGCTTGCTTATAATGGTACTACTAGAAGGGAGTGGATCGGCTGGAGTGGGAGCACAAAAGTGAAGGAATTAAAACATTCAAAAATTGGATCAAGGGGTGTACCTATGCAGATTTTAAATCAAACAATGAATCATGCATATAAAGCTTATTGATGTAATTGAAGAACAATACAGTATGTAAATGAATTGTTACCTTAGTTCTTCAATTAGTAATCGACTAGAAGAAAATGATTAAAAAATTGCAAAAATTAAAAGACATAGGACTAAAATATTATTCTAAAAGTTAAAGAACGAAAACACAAAATGATCTAAATTACATAATCAAATATTCATTTAATTAAGCCATGCCACAAAATAGATCAAAATACGAGTTTAAGAATTTTAAATTTTTGGTAACATGCAATCAGTCAAACAAAATCACATGATTTCTTTTCGTTGATTTCAAAATTTTAATTCCAAATCTTTTAATCCAATCACAGTCTAATATCTTTCCTCTAAACTTTTCCCTTTACTTTTACGTCAAAAATGATAAATCATACATTTAGTTAGAGCTTATGCTACCAATATACTAGAATTTTGACAGTAGTTTTACAGAAAAAAACCAATGATTAAAACAAAAGTTCATTTACTCTTACTCATTTCATGGTACCACTAGCATTGTAATTTTATTTTTTTCTAAATTAAAGCGATGAATTATTATTATTTGAAACAAATCGATTATAATTATTCATGTTGAATATTTATATTTAACAAAAGTTACTGTAATAATCATATATCCTGATCAATAATATTATGTAAGTTAAATCTAAACAGCACCCTACTATTACAATAGAAAGATAACACCTTCTATGTAGTACAACATCCCATGCATTGGTGGATTCAAACTCATAATCTCTAAGGTCATGGGCTTTGAACTTCGCCAATTGAGTTAGGCCTCATTGCCTAAAGTGTAGTAATTTAATTAGTCCCATAAAACTCAAAATCTCGTATTTTTAGTCCAAAAAAGTGATTTGGGGATTTTTTAATTCCAAAATCACGTCTTTTTAGTATCAAAACAACAACGTACATTATCTTTCAGGACTAAAAATGTGTGTATGAGTTTTATAAGGCTAAAAGCGATACCTATCATAATTGTGGTACCAAAATAAATTATATCCTTATTTTAAGCGACTAAAAAAGTATTTTGTTCTAATATAAATCTTTGTCGACTATGTAAAGCTATTGAAGCTATCATAATCCAGGAACTTTATTAGCATTTATTTTGTGTTTTGTTCTTCCTTTTTTTGGTTAATTTTCTTAGAATTCGTTAAATCTCTTCACTACATTTTGGATTTCAGTTACGGGATAAAAAATATGATGAAATAAAACCGCGGAATATAAGCTAAATTTCTTGTAACCTCCTTTAAATATTTCTACACAAGCATCAAAAGGGTCTATATCTTTTTCTTTTTTTACATATAAAAAGAAAAATCATTGGCTAAGGTTTCTAAAACATCATGGATGAAAGACTGAAACAAAATCTGGGGTTGTCCTCTTTTCTGTCTGTTTTTCTTGGACAGGAGGAATGTAAAAAGTACAATTGTCATTGTTTTCTTTTTCCCTCCAAGAAACAAAGAGAATATATATCAAGGATTTGAGAAGATTGTGTGATCCAATAATACAAAGAATCAGCTTCTTAACTGTTCCATCAACAACTATTATATATACATATATTGCATGCTGCTAGCTAGCTAGCCTGTTGATTTCCCTTTTCAACAAGAGGATTTGTTCAACTTTTCTTTCATAAATTAAAGCTCATTCAACTTAAACTATGCGTCAAAACAATAGGAACCTGCAGTTTGAGACCTCAATCATCACATAAACCTATTATATAATTATATGCTTCAAAGTTGGTAATTTGTTCTATCTACATATATATGTTTCAACAGGTAGAACATATTTAATCCAGCAATTCAGGTGCATTGTATATAGTGTATTTATCTATGTTGGACATATTTGTATTAAACTCGCACGATTCGTAGTTCGGGCAATTCTAGCTCAGATTGACAGCTCTTGCCCGACTTGAATTGATTAGGCGACAAGTATAATATGTTTTCAATGTGATGGGTATAAGTTTCAGGAAGAGGATTTAACTGTATTTTTAGTCCTATAATTTTGACAATATGGGGTTTTAGTCCTTCACAATTTATTTGGGCAGTAAATTTAATCTGGTACATCTTTTAATTTCATGAATTCAGGATAGATTTGGTATGTTTTTTCCTACGTTTGTCCAATTTCTTTCCCAGATGGCCTGAAAGTGGTATGTGCGAGTCATGTTACTATTTAAAATTGGAGCAAATCATCCTATTGGTTGATTTGGCCGATTATAATGCCATTTTGACACAAAAAAGAACGCAAAATTAGCTAATAGGATGAGTTGCCCCAATATTAAACAATCGCATGAGTGACACTTGCCATTTTATTTCTTGCCATCTAGGAGGAAATCTGGCAAATAATGGAAAAGTCTGATTGATTGTATTATGAATTCACTAAATTAAAAAACGTATAGGACTAAAACGTCAAATGATCGTTATTACGGGACTAAAATTGCAATCACATGCTAGTGGGATCACATTTAATTATAATTTAAGTTCAATCAGACCTAATTTGGGTAAAAAAATGTTCCGAGTGTAGTCATTAGTGTGTGAAAAACATAGTGAAAAGGGAATTGAACATATGATTGCATAGATTCATGCATGCTTACACAAACAGATGAAAGGAATTAATCTGCTATGTATATATATAAAAGCTATGTAGATAATTAACATTCATTAGATATATATTATAACTTGTCAAGTTCAATCACAGGGGCCAATCTTTGCCATTGCAACTGCAAACAAGTACATCAAGTTTTCATATATAAACTTGTGCAGATTTACTAGTTTTGATTTCTCAAGATTCATGCTCAACTTACAAATGTAATCAGCAGGAAATATTCCCACAGGGCTAAGTTGAACATTTAAGGCCATGAAGCAGTTACAGTGAGAGTCTGAGCTCCAAATCTATTTCTTGAGAGCTATCAGAGTTCGTCTGACTACTCGAGGAGCCCATCAAATTGTTCCAGTCTTCTTGTTTCTTCTTATTGAGTGAGGCCTAAACAATCAAACGAGAGCAAAAATGACAACGTTATCACCGTTTTCATCAATGATTTCCTACTTATACAACAACGAGAACATGTTTAGTTGAGTGTGTGTGTGTGTGTGTACCTCAACTCCTGATTCGATGAAGGATCTAGTCATGCTTGGCTCCACAAACTGTTGAGCCCCAAAGCCGGCGTTGCCCGGATGCCATCTGGTTTAAGTACAGAAATTTATCAGAAATGTCCGCCTTATTGGGTAGGAAACTAGTGGAATTATGCCGAAATTTATGATCAAAATGGGAATAAAATCCAAGTTATTACACTACAAGAAATCATGCCATCGTTGCTGATTGCAGTATAATTTCTTGTAGTGTCAGAAGAGATCTTCAGACTAACCTTGCAACACTGCTGGATTGGGAATCTGCATATGTGATATTTGCCCTATCCAATTCTTGCAAGCCCATCTGAAACAAGACCATAAATCTTTGAAGTTTCAGTAGTTGTAGTATTTTGGCATGTCAAAAGCATTATAGCAAACACAAGTAATCAGAGATACGTTAGTTTCAAGATCAATTGCCCTTCAATTATAGTAACAATACACAACTATTTTCCAAATTCGACTTAAAATGGATGGAAAAAGACCAATTCTGAAGAGCAAAATTCAATAATATTCCGGTCCCTCTCGGTCTCACCTTTAAGAAGTTCTTGACAAATCATGTCTAGGGTTACAAGCTCATACAGGTAAGCAAGAATGATGCGGGCAGAAATCACCAATTTTTAACACAAGAAACTGATGCAAGACCAAATTCCCAGGCTTAATAAAAGACTTGGAGAATTAATATTCATTAGCAAACTTCTTGTGATTATGTTCATCATCTCAGTGTCTTAATTAGGACAAGAAGAACACTTCATACCATGACTCCATGGTGTCCTTGAAAGCCATAAGAAGGTGCAGACGACGACGATGAATAGGAGAAAGACGATGATGACGACGAATAAGCTGTCTGCAGCCTGATATCCTCCTGTACGTAGTTCCATTCACCAATGAGACAAAACAACCTTTGCCCAAATCACCAAAACATAAGTAAAAACTGTCAGAAAATCCTCAATCTACCTGACTGAAACTTGAGGCATAAGGGTTATGAACAGGAGGAAGGTAACTGCAGCCCAGTTGACTATGCAACCTAATCTTCTCAAGCTGCGCAACCCCAAGTCCCCTCTGCGGCTGCTTAGGCTTATCAGAACTGCCCTTTTTACCTTTTCTTGACGACGACGAAGACGACGACGACAGTCCTGCAGCACCCCCCCTTTCACTGTTCCCTAAGTAGTTCTGCTCACCAAAATAGTTGCTTCCCATCTTCCTCTATTGCGTGTTCTGTGTGTTTCTGTCAACTAAAAACCCCAGCTTCTCTTTCCCCTCTCCTTAAAGCTGTGAATCAAGAAACTCTGATTGATGATGAACTGCTATGGGATCAGAGAGAGATCTTCTGGACACCCTTTTAAGCTGTCAACACTTTGCACTCAGTAATTATTGCATCGCTGGATCTGATTGTGTGTAGATTTTGTGTGATTCATTCTGTTTATATACTATTCTTGGGATTTTAATATCCTGTTCTAGCTCGTTTTGACAACTTCCATGAAATCCCTTGCTATTATATATTCTTTCTCTTTGCTCATTAATGATTTAGACCAAAAAAAAAAAGTATGGGGCTTTGAAAAGGATTGTCCTCTGATTTTAACTCATAAAATATGCGATAATGTTTGCCCTCAAGATTTCTAACCTAACCCACGCGCACTCGCTACACGTTCCATGCAGCCAGAATTATATAAAAATTCCACCAAATGGACTACTAACCTAATTGCGCTCAATTTTAAAATGATCTATACTCGATTATTAAGAGAGTCGGAAAAAGGATGTATTTTGATATCTCACGTAGTTTTTGTCTATTATTTTACTTTTTTTTTTTTATTTATTTTTTGTTTCTTATTAACTCGCTTCGAACTTTTGTGTGAAGTTTTATATCTGAAAAAGTTCCGAGTTAATTCCTTTCAAAAAGCGATTTTAAAAAAAATATATTACGGGAAATAATTCAGTGGGAAGAGAGTGGTAATCGTGTTTGAGGGCCGTGGTGCGACAGGGTGGAGACGGAGTGGATTGTGCTTACGGAGTAGGTGGATGAGGAAGTGCTGTTATAGGTTATGTGTTTTTTATGCATTTGATTAGGGTTTTTAGTGGGGTAGAGATACTGAGGAGGTGAGGTAGTGTGAGGTTGTGATATGGTGTTGTGGTACAGGGTTGGATTCGAGAGTATTTGTTGTCTTCAAGTGCGTGGCATTATAGATTATTTATTATAGTTTAAAATAATCAATGCCATTATATATTTGGGTTGGATCTTCATTCCATCATGAATACCCACCAGAGATGTTCTCGAAATAAGTAATTGTGGAGTGGTGTGAATTATGAGGAGTCCGGAAGAGTTGAAAAGGTATGCTGCTCTCTTACGGGGTGGGAGGACGGGTTATGTCAAGTGTTTTTTACTGGTTGTGTATTAATTATTGAGGTTAGAGAATTCCGTGGAGGGTGCGAGGATATTTTGGTTTCAAGGTGCTCTTGTAATTTTGCTGGGGGTGAGAGTGGAAATCAAGGTGTTGAGGGGGGAGAGCGCGGGTGGGACAAATTTGAATTTACCTTTATTAATTAATTGCGTTTGGCATCATATTATACCGGCGCCGGAGATTGAATCTTGGTGTGAGTTATAATTAGTGTCAATGCTTAAGTGGTTTCGCATGAGCAGATTAGATCTGTGAAAAATAGGTCGATTTCTAGATTGAGTATGTATTATAGATAGTATAAATATTGTAGATCTCGAACTAATATAGTGGTAGGAGGAGTGTTGGAGAGGATCGTGCAAGAGTGCTGTAGGGAGGTGGCTGCGAAACCGTTGTGCGCGGGATTGTCGCCAAGGGTGTAGGAGAAGATGGTGTCTCGGCTCGGACTGATGTAACGCGATCAGTATCAAAGATTTTCTGTCAGCTTCCATGTGTGAGACTTATATTATGAATGGTCATGCTGAATTATTCCGCGAAGAATGAGATCAGCCATGTGAGTTTTAGCGTGTGGGGTGTCGAGAAAATATCATGGTTTTGACCATTATCGCATTGAGTGTTCACTGAGTGCTAAGAAGGAAGAAACATATTGCAGTTGGTACGTGGATATATCGTGGTTGATTTCGCGCTGAACTATGCATCTGGTCGCTTCGTGCGGGGGGCAAAGTGCGTGTTATTATTCCGTGGGTGTTCGGTAGCAAGTTGAGCATGGCAGCCGGGCGATGTGTTGGGCTTGTTATGGAATTTCGATGTTTTAGTTCTTGTGTATCAGTGGATGCATCCGTCTCGCACAGTTGACGTTTTTGGTTTCGGTGGATTGCTTAGGGATATGGAATTGATTTTCTCGATCGAATTAATACGTGCATCATTTAAGAAGTGTGTGAGCAATTTTTCAGGCGGACTGTTTGTCGGATTTAACAAATTTCGTCAAAAAATTACTCGGTCGACTTGCGAGTGATGATTCAATTGGATGTGAGTGAATTATTTCGGTTCTTGTAAGTATGGAAGTGGAGACGTTGACATTGCTTTGAGGTGCGCTGCAGCTAGGACTCTACGGTGAGGGAGTCGGGGGGGGGCGCCTTGTTCATTCGGGTCTGAATTCTGCAGGGTAAATTATGAGTTTATCAGGATTCTCATAATGTGGTTAATTAATTGAGAGTGTTGTGCGATAAGTATGATTAGGAGGAATTTTTGCTCATATGTGTACGTGTATTTAATTCGTATCATGATAGCTAAAGTTTTTGGCGTAATCAATTCGTATAGTTTTGACTAAAATTTGGGTTCTCATGGCATTTGTCTGTTTTTGGTTGTTTTTTTTTATTCTTCCTTTTGGGATAAATTATTGTTTGAAAAGTTTAATGTTTCAAATCATTTATGTTGTTTATAATATGTTTTTTTTGCCATTTTGATAAGGGTATTCCTGGCACGATAGACAATTGTGGTTTATTTTTTGTGGTAGAATGTTTTGAATAGTTATATGTCTAATTGAGAAAAGTTGGAAAGTGGTTTTTTTGACATACGAAATTGATAAGCGGATGTTTTGCCTTTGGTTGTATAACAATTTTAAAGTTTAAATTGTCAGTTGTTTACGAGAAGACAACTTTTAATTTATTTAAGATAATTTTTTACTAATAAGCTGAAAAAGATAATAATGAATTACTTATAACTTTTTATGTTATGAAATTAACTAAGTTGTGATTGTCAGGGTTTGGAACAAGCAAAAGTATCGGGTATAGATATTGAAAAGTAGTCTGGTTCATTTTATTTCACCAAGTAAGAGTGATAAGCGCTTGAGAGCACTTCCTCTGGAACGTCTAGATCAAAAGCGTTAAGTATTGGGTTTATATTAAGTGTGCTATTTAGGATGTATATATTGGCAATAATGGCTGGCGGATATTAGAATTTTCCAGAGATAATTTACGGTCAAACAGCATGAGAGGTGTGTTGTGGAGAGGTGATAGGGATGTATAAGGTTGAAGGGGAGGCAAATGTTCCCAGTGCACTAAGTCGTAGATAGAAGGGCTGGTGTGCACGGCGTCGCATGGATTTACTGGGGGCGTCATAGTTGTATGAAGTTGTGGTTTAGTGGGTGGTGGAAAGTGGAGCTGAGAATGCATCCGTTTTATTGGTCTGGTACATGTGTGGGAACTCACGCAATGAGTTGACAGAGAACCGAGTGAGTCGATTGGAGGAATGTTCATTATTAGCGCGGTCTTACCGCGAGAGTACTGTGGGTTGGTGCGGTCAGAGCTGCTCTGCTCCAGAACTTTGCTCATTATCTCACTTCGCGAGATCCGCCGTAGAGTTCATTTCATTTAGGGATTAATTAGCAATTTTCCCTGTGTTTTGTTTTTTTTGTGGTTTCGACTGTAATGGGTTGATGTAATTCTATGAAGTGTAAATGTTTGTTCGTAGTTGGTGGGAAAGAATTAGATAGTGTAATGAGTCCGATGGGGGGGGTGTGTGTTTTGTGCTATAAAGGTGAGAGTCGGCTCGTGGCATTGGTCAAAATCTCATCGAGGAGTTTATTGATAGGTTTGGAACAAAAAAATTCGGTAAGGTGAAAGAGTTGTCAATATTTTTACGGCTGGGGGTGCGCCTCGGATTGTTTTATTACTGAGAGCGCTTAATGGGGCCGTAGTGGGGTCAAAGAGTGAGATCTTTGTTTCGAGAGCTGAAGTCTAATCCGGTAGTAGGGACTGTGAAGGACGGCGCGGTGAGGGTGAGTGTGTGGAGCTCGAGTATACGAGATTTGAGAGTGGTTGAAGCTCGGCGAATAGGAGCTCGAGGTAGAGTCGTGGAGAGTCAAGCGGGTGAGAGTAACTGGTGTGTGTGTGTGTGTTTGGTTTTGGGTTAATAGTGCGGAGTGCGAGAGGAGTGTGCGTGGAGTGTGGTTTACGTAACAGAGAGGAGACGTGTGGATTGTGTTACGAGGTATGGGGCAAGGGCAGAACTCTCAGGGAGGTGCTTGATGTAATTTTCTCAAATGCGAAATTAAACTCTACGTGTAGTGTATGTAAGGGGCCAAATTTCAGAAGAGATAATTATCTTTCATTTTAACTTCGAACATAAATGTTGTACCACCTAAAATGCAGTCGAATAAATAGAGTTAGAGGTAGTGGGAGTGTTCAGGATGCAAGAAAATAAAATGATTAATGATTGTAGCGAATTGTAGAATAATAGATCGGTCTCGATTAAGCGAGGACATCCTATACTTAATTGTCCCAGGTGAGTGACTTCATGCGGGGGGGAGCAGAGTGGGTGTTGTGTCCTTGTCTGTATAACAGTGAATGCTGAGCTCCTTGGTTTTTCTATTCTTTTCACTTCTTCGTCGATTTTTTTTGTTTCTGCTCAAGTTGCCGTGAGGAAGGGCTTATAGGTGTAGTGAGTAGCTGATCTTTTTGTCTTTTGCGGCAGTGAGGTTTCCCGTTATCATTTCTCTTGCGTATTCGTCGGCTTTTGATCATCGGGGTTGGATGATTGCTAAGGAGCATTTTGCGATGTAATATTCTGGCGGCTCTGCGGTTATCATGTCTTAGATGTTCTAATGAAATTGATTAGCAATTTCTTGGTTTCCCAACAGTGACTAAAACATTACTACGGGCAATAGTTGCTATTCTGTTTTGTAGAGTTTTGATTTTCATGAGGGCGACTGGTGTGTTTAGCTTTCTTCAGGAGATTCGCATCTAATAATTAATAGGAGATTAATACTGCAATTTTTCCTGTAGAGTTTTGTTGATAGGGGTGGTATTTTTTTATAGGGTTCTGTGGAATTGATGTTTTGGCGGAAGATGTTAGTCTGTACGGATTTTAGAGATATTTGGAGGAAGGCATTTGTTACATTTTTTCTTTTTGGCATTGGTTTCCCTGTGGTGCGGGGTCATGTAGGGAGTACGGAGTGTGGGCGGGAGTTATTTAGTCCTAGGGGTAATTGAGAAGGAGTGGCAGGTTTGAGTTCTAGCAGGGTACGATTGTACTGGTGGCAGACTGAATAGATTATAGATTTTGTGGCGGTTAGAGGATGGATCTAGCAGGATGCTGTCCTCGAAGGCTATCATTAAAAAGTTATACGGACTTAACTTTGCGTATAATTATGAATTGTATACGTGTTGACTAAAAAGAGTACCTTTAACCCCTTAAATTACAGCACACTAAGCGTGTTATAATTTTCCTAAATTATTATGATGCTCCAAGTTATTAAAGGATTTATGTTTTTTCCTAATCACTTCACCATATTTTGACCTTCTTCATCCTATAGCAAAAATATTCATCTTTTAGTGATTTATTTCAAGTTCGCTAAGTATGTTTAATATTAGTTTTAGTATGGTAATTATGTCTTCATTTTTTTTTTTTAAATCCTTGAAGTTTTAAAATTAATGAAATTTAGTTTGAATGAGGGTTTTGTAAGGAATTTTCCGACGAGATTTTTCAGATTGGCGAAATGCCAATGTGACAGGCAATTGTTTGAATGTTGGGTTTTTAAACACTTATGGAGCCGAGTGTGTATGTGGCATAGTGGTGGCATTTATGGTTTTGTATGGGTTTCTCGTTTGACAAAGATATTATTTAAAACTGGAATTCTAAAGGAGCGGTTATATTAGGCAAAACTTTTAAAATTTTATCTGTATGTCGAATTTTGAAAAAATGAAATATAAGCTTATAAAATTTATGTGTTGGGGACTAAATTGTTTATTATTATTGTTTGGTTTGTAGGAATTGGAGTGACATACTATATTGGAGTTTAGGTAGTGAAGAATTATATGAAATAATCTGATTTGGTATGTTTAAAATAGTTTTTTTAATAGGGAGTATTATATTTTGAGTTTCACTATAAATAAATTATAGAATTTATTACTTGTGGTTTTTCATGTATTAGTTCGTATAAATTAAAAGAATTTATTGATTGTTGTGGATATCGGTGGACGTGGTATAATTTTAGTTGGTGTTTCAATATTTGTGTCTATATATATGGCAGTTTCGGGTTTGTCAAATGTTCAGCTCGTGCTCATATGGAATAATTCGTCAAATTTACCTATTGATGAATTTGTTTGAACATGTGAGCGTCCCCTTGTTGCCTTTGGAATACCTCCAACTCGAATGTTATAAAGAATAAGTCTAGGAGATTTTGTCGCTAGACTCCGCAGTGATGTATATGGGTAATCAATTTACGAGGGCAGGCTGTGTGGAGGCTTCAGTAATGGGCCTCCAAAGGGCAATTTCCTCTCAGCTGAGACCGGCTCTTTTCCAGCTGAGAGGGTCTTTTCAGCGAGAACGATTGCTTAGATCATTTATGCGGCTCTCATTATGCGATTTCAAGATTTGGGCAATGGTGTTACAATTTCTGAGCTAAACGGTGCGCAAAAAGAGTGGCTATGGGTGTTTTCAGGTGATCGCAGAGTTCTACGTGTCGTTTGGTTGCTGGTCTATTGTGTGTGAAGATATATATTTATCCGGTTTCTGAGCTGTCACTAATTTTTGATTCTAAAAATATATCTCTTTGTCAGAAAAAGATAGGTTATGGGACTTATATGCCTCTGAAACTCTTTTAATCTCTAAAATTTTGAAGATCCAAATATCAGGGTAAAAGTGAAACAATTAATTAAAAGCAACCAATATAATATATAATTTGTGTTATCCACGCAAATCTTATAAATAATTAATCTCTTTTACGATATATATATATATACATATAATTGGCTTGTAGTTATTGTATACGACTATGAAGCATGAAAATAGCCATATAAAAAATGGGTTTTGACGTGCAGTGGAATTAATAGCAAATGTGTATGTGTTTGCAAGTCCTATAAATATATATGTATATGTGTGTGTGTGTTGTTTACTATCTTAAAATTAGTGCTTTGACTTTTGTGACGAGGAGTTTACTGAGTGGCAGCACAACTTTTACGACGATCAGAAAAAAAGCTATAGAAATATTATACCTCGATCTTTTTCTTCATGTTTTACTCAACTTTTTTTTTTATTAATTAATTCTCATCATTCTCAATGCATAGTATATAGACGATTCTTTGGGATAGTGTCGAGAAAAATTAGGGGCTTAATACAATTTACTCGCTGTGATATGCAAATCAGTATATTATTCTCTTGTGATAAAAAAAAAAAAAAAACATTAATTTACCCTCCCGTGCTCATTTTAAAAAAACACACAGGGCTAAATTACTGCAATTTTGAAAAAATAAGTAAACTGCTATTTTTTTTTTTTATTTAGAGTACTTTACTCATTTGCAATATCAGAGAATTTGCTTGCATTTTCCCCAAAAATTTAGACAATCTCATCTTATGGGGTTTTAAATATATATTATTTTGCCGCACAAAATTATAACATTATGCATAAAATTGGAAATTAAAATAAGTTGGGATTACGAATAAAGACATCAAATATATATTATTTTTAGGATTTTGATGTTGTCGGAAATTTCCTATATATAATAATAAAGCAAAAGATTGCGACGGAACAATCGTTACAAATTCTGTTGTCAGAGCTTCACGTTTTCTCAAAAAGTCTTTCCTTGTAATTTTAGTTGCAAATGATGTTTTCATTATATGCATTTTGCGACGGTTTGTCATATCAGTTGCAGAACATTGTGATGGCTTTTTATTTTCCGTTCGAATGATTTGAGACTGATCCATTTGCATGTTCCTTCGAATCATGTAAATTTTTGTTAAATATTTAGGTATATTACACAACCACGTTCTTTGCAAAATTACAAAACACACCCTCTTAAGGGTGTTAATGTAGTTTTTTTCCAGTGGTGTATTTGCAAAATTTTGTCTATATTAATGAGTTTTAGATACTTGTAATTACAACTACAATTTCAAGGGTTTATATATTATTTTACAAAGAGTAGTGAGTGTTTGTATAATCAGCCTAAATTCAGAGAGTGTCTTTGTAATTTGCCCAAATTTTATTTGGCTGTGAATTTTTTTTCCCCCTAAAAATCCATGGCAACTTTTCATCGCAATTAATTATTTGGGATAAGTACATCACCCTTTCTTGAAGTTTGATATAATTATGCATAGACCCCGCGTGATTTAAAAAATTAAACATAATATTTTTTCTGTCCAACAAATATTTTTTATCTGTTAGTAAAATTCAGGAAAAATGGAATAAAAATTCATACTTAACCCTGATTGTCTTTTTTTAACCAAGTACCTTTATAAGGGTGAAGATGTACATGCTCATGTGCATTGGCGTGTAAAGTTGTATAAGTACAGTTTGGTCAAAAAAATTTGTTCTACTTGCAATAAGTCAATTGATGGTAATATGAATTAATTTTTATTCAAATTTTTTGTTGATATTATCAAATTTTATGAATTTTGACTGATGGATGAATTAATTTATTGGACGAATCAAACGTTAGGGATACTAGATGTAACTTTTCAAACAACAGAAAATCTATGTATAATTACATCAAACTTCATGGGATAATAGAATTATCCCTAATTATGTTTATGCAATGTATAATTACCCCATTCATCTTTTTAATAAAGGGTAAATTACAACGACCTCCCATAAGCTTTGGCATAACTACGAATACCCTCTCGTTGTTTGAAAAATTATAAATATTCCCTGATATTTGATGAAATTATGTAATCCTTCAATTGGGGTATGAAATTGTCAACTATGCCTTTACTATATTTTTTCTTTTTTTAAAAAAAAATTATAAAGAAAATCAAACGAAATGGATGAAAAAATTCAAAAAATTATATAAAAAAAATGATGCACTTAGTCAACCAAAAAAAAAAAAATTAAAAAAATTTAAACTATAAATAAAATTACAATTTTAGTGCACTTTGGTCAGTTCATTACAAAAAATAGATGGAAACCTAATAGAGACTAATGGAACAGGCTAATTGTTAGACGATCATTAAAATTAGGAGAGTATTGGTAATTTTTCAAACAACGAGGGAACATTCATAATTTTGCCAAATCTCATAAAAAAAAATCATTGCAATTTATCCTTGTAATAAATTATAATTGTATCATGCACGTATGTAACTATGTAACTTAAAAAACACATTTATGAGAAAGCAAATGGGATCAAAGAGTCAAAAGATTGACATTGTTTATATATCATGTTACTCTCTCCATCTCTTTGCCTTAAACAACACACGAATACTACAAGTCTCATGATTTTAATTATTTATTCATGTTTTCTCTCAAACAATGAAATCTCATCACCATATAATATATAAATTGTGTACTCATGTAAGAACGACATGTGGAACGTCGTCTTGAGCAAACTACATGATGTTGATGTCTTATACATTTTTCATGCCCACATTTAAAAAATTAAAGTAGTTAGGTTGTCTCCAATCCATCATCCTTACATTATTAATTATTTCAAATTATATCACTTTTGGTCAAATTTTGCACACCACATTCTGAAATCCTCACATTTCTTTATTCTATAGTCATAAGTTGTTTATTTTTTTTCTAGAAAACGTTGAATTTTATTGGAAGAAGCACAACTGGTTTTGGTCCTATATGTGCAGGCAAATTACATTTTTGATCCTGTAATTTTAGGTTATTAGTATTTTTGGTCCTATAATTTATTTTATTTATATATTTAGTCATTTTTTAATGAATTTTATTCTATTAAGTATTGATCGTTAGGATCAAAATTGTTAATACATGACTAAATTTGTCAAAAAAGGACCACATGTCAGATATTTAGGATTAAATTCGTCAAAGTAATGACTAAATGTATAAATAAAACAAATTACAGAATAAAAAATATTAATGATCTAAAGTTACAGGACTAAGAATGTAAATTTATCTATATATATATATATATATATATATATGTATGACCGTATATTATAATTAGTATACATTAGAATGGGATAATTGTTAAGTATTCATACGATGTACGACTAACTTTATATAATTCCTACATTAATTACAACTTTAAAATATGGAAAAGAAGAATATAAAATTCAAAGTATGGATCAAAAGCGGTCGATTCAAAGTGGATTTATATAAAAAAATAAAATAAAATTGATTTGCACAAGTTTTTATGGGTAAGAGACCTGAATGAGTTTTGACCTCCCAGCCCCACTTAACTAATTTTATAAATATAGGGCCCGTTTACTTCGAGTGATGAGATTAAACTAGTATAAATTAATAATGGATTAAATGTGGGATGAAATAAAATTATCACACTATATATCTTGTTTACTTGGACAATAAAATTTGAGATTATTGGATAATATTATGTGATAATTTTATGTTGTATTTGTTTTTGTAGTTGTTATAAGGGATAAAATGTGCAATTGACAAAATTGTTCCCGTAATAGAACAAAAACATCAATGTCACATATTCACATCACAAAATATAAAATATTTAAAAATAATTAAACTTTATATATATATATATATATATATATATAATATATATCTTATATTTATATCATTTTCGCATCACCACCATATTCATCTTCATAAAAATCATATTTATAATATGATAATATAATATATATCCAATATTATTAAAATTATATATAATATAATCAATTATATATATAATTTAAATTTATAATAAATACTTATTAAAATTACTAAACTAAAGTTTAAAATATTTTTTATTTATAAGTATTACAAATTATAATTAATTATTTTAATTGTAGTCAATTATTTATATTGTATTAAGTTATTATAAGTAATTGGAAAAAAAAATTGGCCACTAAAATCGTCTTTGGGGGAGGAGGATCTGACATTGTGAAAAATTTAATTAAACAAATGAGTGTTTTTGGGAATACATGCCAAAAGTAGAGGATTATTAGGGCAATTAAATTATAATAACAATTAGGCCATAAGGATTGCATAATACCACCATTTGGATCATGATTACAATCAACCATTAATCCATTTTTATACCGGGCCTTGGGGATAAGTGCGGGCCAAATTAAAACAAAGTAAACAAGATATAGATGAGATAATTTGGGATATCCTTGCTAATAAACCCAAGTAAATGAGCCCATAGAGTATTAAATTTTTTAGATCATTACTATTCATCATAGTCAAACAAATCAGTACTATTCATCATAGTCATAACATTCGTTATAAAAAAAAAAAAACCCAATTATTTCTTACATTGTAAATTGTCACGGCTCAATAATTATGATAAATCAGTACTATTCATCATAGTCAAACAAAATCGAAAAAAAAAAAAAAAAAGAAAAGACGGTTAACAATAGTCATAACATTCGTTATGATTTTCAATTGTAACTGATGTTTTGGTCTCGTTTACAAAACAACGGTTAATAGCCTTTATACCACTGTAGCTAATTAATTAGCTAGTATTTACCATACTTTTTAATTTTTAATCATATACTAGAATTTTTTTTATTAATCCCTATATTTTAGTTGGTATGGACTAAAAGTTGTGATAATTAATGATTACTCGTGTTTAAATAAAATTTGTGACAAATTATTTTGCTGCGTACCTTCGCAAAACTACGGCCAGTAAATATTGCGTGGCATTTACTACGACTATTTCTTTTTAATCATGAAAATTAACCACAATTAGATTTTATATTTTTTCTAGTGATATTAATAATTAGCCTTTATTAAAAGTAATATTCTTTTTTTTTCTATTGGTTATAATAAGAAATATTGCAATTAATAATGAAAAAGCAATTTGTAAAATCTGTATATCCATATTTGAGAAATTATAATTTCAGACACGTATATTACTATCGTACATATAAAAATTTATTAATTTATAATTCTATATTCTTTTAATTTATCATAATATTATACTTTATTGTACATGTAAGTATAAATACATAATACACATTATTCGCTACATATATATGAATTAACTACATACATAAATAAAACATACACTAAAACAAATATTTTTTTTTCCGTAATTAACTATAATGGTTATTTAAAGTAGAAAGTCGCAGAGAATACGATCGCTACGCAACAATATCTATAAAAAAATTTATGGCAATTAATATTCCTTAACTACTGTCAAAATTTAAATTTTTACGTTAATTTTCTTTGATCGAAGGAAAATGTACGTACGTATTAATTTATCATAGTTTTTGAACTATGATCATTGAAAATATAATGAGTTTTATTTTTTTCAGTAATGCTATACCAAGGCGAACAGGTTTTATGCAGACCGAAATTTAACGTGAATCCCCATCTCTGTTTAATTGACCTTCAATTCACAGAAGCTACGAATGCTTAAAAGCAACATTTCTAATGGCAAAGTAACAAATATTGCATTTTACGTCCCACGAGTTATTCTTTTATAATTTTGATACCATTATTTCGAGCCCACGACATTGCATCCCACAATTCCAAAAAAAAAAAAAAAAAAAAATACAATTTTAATCCCAAACTTTAATTTCATTAAATTTTTTACAGACACGTCATTAGTGACGCCCCTCAAAACTTAACGAAACTCGTGCCATGCAAGTGATATTTCCATTAGAAGTTTAACAGAATTAAGATTTGGGACTGAAAATGCCATTTTCATAACTATAGTTAAAAATAATAAGATCAAAATTACAATAAAATTAATTTATAGGACGTAAAACGCAATTCTCCCGACAAACTAGAAAACTAAAGACTTACAAGTGACTCAACGGATCTGCCATGGAAACTGAACGAACTTATAGGTATATTTTTATACGCAAACCAAAGTTATCCCTTTAATACATAATATTATGATAGCACGAAGAGCAAAGACAGAGAAGAAAACAAGGGATTATGTTGGTGACATTGGATTTCTGAAATCTCTAAGATAAGGATTCGATATTAATTGGACACTGCCATAAAATATCTACTGTAGATTGTGGGCACATGTAAAAGTGCAGTGTGCATTACCCCAAAATATTAGCCAAACAATCCCTAAGATCAGGATGCTGCCTACTACGTAAATTATTAATATATGTATAAGTATATACATAACACATAGGTTTTGTGCGTCGTCTACGTAAATATACACACACACCACATGGGTGTGTGTGTTGGAGACACCACATAATCCTTCAGACACTAAATCAACCTTAATCCCATAAAAATATGTGATTTGAGATTCTTGTATTTGTAATATTTTATGCAGAGACAGAGAAAGCAGTGGTTCGTACGTACAGCAAAGGTCTTGACACCACACACTTGATGAGGGTCTAAGATCACAACATTGTGATTAACTTTGGAAGTTGTTAAGAAAGATTCATGCATCCAAAAATTCTTCTGAAAGATCCATCCCTAGTTCCCCTATATATATATATATATGTATATATATTGTGACAGATTCTGGATAGTAATATGATTATGGGTTCTCATGAGTTAAAGAGATTATGGTGGGTATTATAGTACGTGTGATCTTGATTGGAATAGTTTATATACGATGAGATTAATTGGGTCGTGCAAGAACTTTCAGCTTTATTCTTAGGATTAGTCTTGATATATATATATTACCCATGTGATATTAAAATGAGCAAATTATTCCCCTATAATAAAAAAATTACAATTTAACCCCGTCATATTTTTTTACTATAGAGGGATAATTTGCACATTTGTAAGATTACAGGGGTAAATTATATTTTTTCCTATATATATAGATATAAATAACTCTACATGATACGGTATACATGCAAAATACTTCCTTTGTGGAAAAAAAGGTATCAAATTATTTTTTTGTATTTTTTAAAATAGAACAAATTACCTCCTTTCCAAGAGTGGATGTAGACATGCCTCTATTGGGTTATATATAATTATACATTGTTATTTATATATCTAATTAATATAAATAAATAGTATGTTTATATATATATAATTAAAAATTATCATTATCAGTCCCCTTAGAATATATTGCCATTCATCTTCATATAAGGTCATGCTAGCAGCTCGAAAACTACTGCTAGAAGTTTATAATCAGGTTTTTATTGGCCAACAATAGGGGTGGCAAATGGGCGGGTTGGGTCGGGTTTGGGTTGTGTCCAAACGGGTCGGGTCCAAAATGGGTTGGGTCCAAAATGGGTCTAAATGAATGGGTCCAAAATGGGTTGGGTTGTAAATGGGTCGGGTCGGGTTAGTATAACCCATTTTATTAATTTAAAATTTAAAATTTCACAACACGAAAAGAAAAAGGACAATACTTGAACTATTGAAAAAGATAATTACTACTTACAATGTAATACAACAAAATTTGTATTATACTTCATTTCTGTTTAATGACCATGTACATTAAGATTCTGTCTAACAAAATACTACATTTTATCAAAATAATTCATAACATTTTAGATGCTCATCTTGAATGAACACCAAGTCGTGCAACTAAATTCTCTATATTTGTTGAGAGACAATTTTTATCTTTATCTTCATCATCTTCAGAATCATAAACTGTAATATGAAATAAAATAATCACATAAAAATATAAAATCACTAAACAATTAAAAATAATAAGAATAACATTATAAATAATTTAAAATATAGTGTGAGTGTGTGTGTGTGTGGTGGGTGGTGGGGGGGGGGGGGGAGAGGGTGGTGGGAGAGATGTAGTAGTGTGTGTATGAGAGAGTAACGTGTTTCCTGTTGTGTGTGTGTGTGTGTGTGTGTGTGTGTGTGTGTGTGTGAGAGAGAGAGAGAGAGAGAGAGAGAGAAAGAGGAATGTGTGTGAAAGATATGTGAGAGAATGTGTGTATATGAAAAGAAGAGTTTGTGTGTGAGAGTATGTGTATATAAAAATGAGAAATAGTGGGTTTTATGGTTTTTTTTAGTTTAGTTTATGGGTTGGACCTATATCTAACCCATTTTCAACCCATATCCAACCCATACTTAACCCATATCCAATCCATACAAAATATAATTTTATTTAATTTCAACCCATATCAACCCATTTTAAAATTTAACCAACCCAACCCAACCTAAAATTAGTTGGGTTGGGTTGAACCCATGGGTCTCAACCCATGTTGACACCTCTAGCCAACAATGTTTAAAGATGTCCATTAATTTGTGTTTGTAATAAATGTCAAATAACTGGGAACATCTCAATATTAGAATAGATACCAGAAAGTCAATTAGATCGACGATTTTGTAATTTATTCTAATCAATTTCTTTCATTATGTAACATTGAGTTATTGAATAAAAGTTATGCTCAATGGCCTCGTTTGTTGTGTTAACTTTACATGTACTTCGTTTCACTGTTTTACATGATCACAAGAAAACCCACACACCGATTATGCAACCAAAGTAGTTGGATTGTGTATTAGATGATAATTATGAAACTATTAGAATATGCGATCAAAAGGTCAAATGGATTGACTGTTTTGAAAACTATCAGCAATCTGTACTAATCTAATTAATGTTGACTGTATGAATAAAGTAAGTGCTCTCACTTTTAAAGTTGTATTTGTTGTGTATACTATATATATTAAACTGTTTTAACATCACAATAATATTAGAATAGGTGACCATGAAGTCAATCAGATTAACAACTATTCGTTAATCTTTATTCAAATAATAGTTATGATGAAAAGGGTAAGTATTCATACATGACATATGTGTTTGTTGTACTTATAGGTCATGTTAAATGGCTTTTTAACACCGCAGCAAATGCCCACTGACCAAATGGTTAGACCCGTGTTGTTGGGGTGCGCATAAGTTGATGACCAAATCAGCTTCTAAAGGTTGGTTGAAAACATTCTAAGTTGAGAACTTTGAGAAGGCATCGAGAGTCCCATGGAAGCTTGCACTAAGTATTATAATGTTGTGTTTCGTCGACGGGAGACATAGGTCGTTTATGTGATTTTAGTAGGTTAATCAGCGAGGTAGTCGATTGACTGAATTGACTCATGGGAATCGTCATATGGAAGCCTTGAAAGCTTAGTTGGAATGGCTAGAATTCTCAGTTTCGATAGTATGGAATTTATCCGTGGACTTGAGGAATCATGATAGTCGCGTATATGAAGACTGTCTCTTGGATCTGGTGAGTGATGACTGTAACTTTAAGATACGGTCATTATAAGTCTTGTACAATGCAATTGTAGTATGTATTGCAGACGGTGGATTCGAAGAAAGAATATAACCATTGCTAGTATTGTGACAGCGAGATCTCTTATGCGCTTTGAGATGTTTTTGACTCTTTAAGTCTATGGCCATAGGTAGTGGGAAATGATTTCCTATGTCGATCAGTAAAGTAAATACATTTCGAGTATAATGTCTAATTGCCTAATCAAGGACGAGAACTGGTGGCCTAGACGAAGACTGGGAGACGATTTACAGTAGAATCCACCTATATGGAACTTGGACCTAAAATGTCCTCGCTAATATTAACCTAGTCTCTACTGACATGGACTGTTCCTAAACGATCACCCATGGTGACGGGCTTTTTCTGGTTATAGGATAATGAAAACTAATTAATTTAATTAAACATAATTAATTGTGTTGGTCACATGTCCAAGTCTAGCTGAGAATGAATCTAAAGAGTTACGCATAAATCACTGGATGTGTTGGAATTAATTTAACATTAATTCTAGAAGAGGTGAATTAAATTAATTAGATTAGATTAATTCTTAGAGAGCATAAATCGTTAAATCATTTATGTGGAATATGAAGGGAGTAGATCCACATGGGGTGCGATGGAAGCGCAAAAACCCGATCAAGTGGTGTATCTTTAACCTTTTTCAGACGTTCGATGTAGGATTTGTAGATGCAAGATACTAACTAACTCGAGCGGTATTCCATTGCGCAAGCTATTTTCGTTATTGGCTCGGTGTGGGTCTTACAATTTTGTCATAAAAGAGAGTCATTCTAGAAAAAGAATGCTTTGAGCACTCAAGCACTAAGCCCCTCAAGTTCTTATCTCCCTGGTGAGGCATCTTTCCAGGACAAAATGTACGAAGCAAGATTAGAAAATACCTTACGCGACGAGAAAAAGATTATGGGCTTGAGATGGTTGTGGGCATGGTCTTCACATTTGGGCCACTTTTGATGACCATCTCACCTTAAATTGTTTATATTCTTTTTTTTGTTTTGAACTTTGTTTTAGCTTAGCTTGCTTTGTAATGAGAGAAGTACTCCCTATTTTATAATCTAGAAAATATATTGTACTTCTCCATAGTATGATTATATGTAGAGACGCCAAAGGACCTTAGAAAAAAAAAAAAACCATCGATTTTGATGTTTTTGTGAAAAATAAAAATTAATAACCGATCGGGGGGTCGCAAGCCACATTAATGCAATGGAGCACCAAAAGACATTTCTAGTGTAGTATACAAGTGGTTTTACCATCTTTCCCGCATAGAATAATAGGAGGAATGGTCTTTGCAAAAAATACCTTGTTAGTCGAATATTCTGGCCCACTCTTAAAAATGATGCTATAAATTGATAAGGAAAATCTTAATGGAGCATTAGGAGCTCTAAAAACCTCTTTCAAAAATATTTTTAAATGCTTTCGCATGCTAAGGGTAGTTTATTAGGGCTCGAAGACAGTAAGAATGCATCTGTTGAGAGTACTTATTAAGGCTAAAGGCTAGTAAGGTTACCATGTGTTATCAGTATAGAATATAGGAAGGGAGTTGGAACCATCCTTATTCAAGTAGGATATTATCAATGCTTATTATATGAAGTAGAAAACTTTGAGTAAAAGGAATGTTTAAGAGTAAAACTTCCAGATATCATGGGCATTACGTGGTCGAGAGAGCTTTATTCTATCCGTGTCTTCCAGCTTGTGTGCTCCAAACTTTATGATTCAAACCATTTTTTAAGGGCTCTCCTAGTTGGGAGCTTGTTTCTTTATTGGTTTCAGGGTGTTTGCTCGTCTTAGTTCAAGACTTCCTACCTAGAATTCGCTCATTTTTCTCTTCTGTCATAGGCATTTACCACATTTTGTTTGTATCTTTCAATGCATGTTCGAGCATCTTCACGTTTGTCAAATTAAGGTTAGTACGCAACAAGATATCATTACCAACCTATTCGTAGTGCTAGATTCAAAAGTTTCCAACCCTATTTCAGTAGGTATAACGGCATTTGATACATTTACTAAATTGAAGAGAGTTATTCATGTGGTTGATCTACGAGTTTTTCTATAGGACCACAAGACGTTGGGCACGACGTCCACCCATTGCCCTCCTGTTTGTTCGAGCTTAACTTTAGTGTCTTGCACTAGTATGTGGTTTGTCACCTCCACCTGACCATTAGCTTGGTGGTAGGTCACTAAGGCAAATCTTTGCTGGATGCTGAGGTCGACACACCAATGCTGGATTTTCTAAACCTAGAATTGGTGACCATTATTAGAAACAAGTTCAGGAGGGAGAGACTATATTTTTCCACAATAATTTTAGCACTTCGTTCTGTATGATTTTGGCTAGGGGTTCAGCCCCACTTACTTGCTGAAATAATCCATTATTACTAGCAGGAATTTTCTACTAGCTACGAGCCTTGATAAGCTACCTTCAATAGGTTCACTCTCATTGAATCGGGCTTTGATAAACCGCCCTTAGTAGGTACACTCTCACTAGCTTCGAGCTCTAATAAGCCGCTCTCAACAGACACACCCTCATTGGCCTCAAGCCCTAATGTGCTAGCCTCAACAGGTTCATTCTTACTAGCTTCATGTCCTAATAAGTCACCCTCAGCAGGCACATTTATGCTCATTTATTAGCTATAAGCTCAATAAATTGCCCCTGAGTTGTCCTTGTGGACCATGAATTATAATTTTTTTACTTATGTAGTTTGAGTTGAAGAGAAAGAAAGAAGTTTGTGGAAGAAAAAAAATTGTAGGGATAATGTGAGAAAAAAATAAATTATAATTGTGGTCTTATTAAAAATATGGAGAATGTGTGAGAGGAAAATGGAGTAGTGTATTGAGAGAATTTTTTTTTTATAATTATGAGATTATTAAAAAATATTAAAATTATAATTCTGACCAAATTTTTTTAAGAGAATAAATGAATTAAAGGGAAAACTTGGGTAATCAAAAGTTGGTATGACAAACGAGTTTATTATTTTTTTAATAATAGTAAATATGCCTTATGTATGACTATATGTGCATTCAATGCGCAGAACTTCTAAAAAAATTCAAGGGAACACCCTTGAACCAGACTTATATGCTTTATCGCTTTTTTAATTCTATTTTTCCACACTTTCGTCGTGCTCCTAGGTCGATCCGCTATCTTTCACAGCATTTATGCTCTACCCTACTAGCACAAACGCCGACAGACGTGCTAGCCAGGCAGCACACAATCTTGAACCCTTGCACGCCACGCCATGCCTCTGTAGTTCAGTGCCGCAGCAGCCAATGACTGTTGCTGCAGTAAAAATTTTTTATCTGCATATAAAAACTTAAATAGATTTTCAGAAGATCTTATTTTCTAAAATCATATCAATATATTGAATCATAAAATTAAATAGGCAATTTCAACAAATAATTATGTTAAATAAAAGCAATAAACCACATGTTTTAAAATCGATCTAAGCACATGAAATTCATAGCCAAATACACCGAACAAGACTATGATATCACTAAAAAAGAAGTGTATCGGCCCGAGAACACGATGGAAGTGTGAAAAAATAAAAATTAGAGCAATTAAACGGCATTCAAGGGGTGTGCTCTTGAAGGTTCTTGGGCCTTATGTCTATGAAATAAAAAGAAAACGAGATGCACATATTTAAACAAGAAATACCTTCCATTTTATCCTTCAACCGGCTACATGGATTTTGATCTCTCTTCCACTGATCGTCCATGCAAGGTTCCAATGTAGAAACTCTCTAAATCATGTCCACACCATACCAAAAGCATGACATTTGCTCTCGTTCTAGCAATAAATGAATTCGAGGAGAAATCGAAAACCACACTTTTGATTAGTGCATTTTCAGTTGTCTTTATTTTTGAGTTGAGAGGAGAGAAAAAAAATGTGTTAGAGTTATGTGAGAGTTGGAATGTTAGTTAGGAGATATGGAAGGAAGACCTAATCTTCTAAATCCTAACAACTTCTATATATCTCTCCAACAACTTCGATATCCCCTTATTTTTCTTTTTGTGGCCAAGTTGGGCTCACCAAGAGCTCGCACTCGGCTTATCTCTCTTTTTCTACAATGAATAACTCTTTCCTTTGACCTAGAAAAAGGTCAAATGTGGGCTAGGTCTTCAATATATTCAGACTGAGCTCGTTTTAATTTATCTTACAAATTAAATTGAACCCAAGTACTTAATCTCTTGGACTTATTATTAAATCTAATCAAATAAAATATTCAATAAAAGATTCAAGTGAGTATTAATCCAACTAAATATTTTCAAGCCCAAATGCACTTAATTAATTAATGAATCCAATCAACTTAATTAATTAAGCCCAAAATAGTATAATTAGTCCAACTAATTGTTTCTAGCCCACTTATACTAATTACCATTAATTAGACAAGTATTCTAATTAATTAGTCCAACTAACTAATTAGTTCAAACTTCATTTATATCATACTAATTCATTTAATATGCTAAGTCCAAAATTCGATTAATCTAATTATTTAAATTTTGAACTATTCATCAAATGGATTATTCCTAAAAAATGATCAAATCACTTATGCTCTCAAGAACGAATTTAATTCAATTAAATTAATTCACTATTTTTGGAATTAATTCCAAATTAATTTCTATCACTTTTAATAATTTGTGTGACTCTTTAGGTTCACCCTCAGCTAGACTATAATTAATTAATTATTTTTATTATTCCATAATCGAAAACATCCATTACCATATGTTGTCTTTTAACAACAGTCCATGGCACTATAGACTATGTGAATAATACCATGAATATTCAGCTCTGAGTTCCATACGGATACAGTCCTACTGTCGACAGTTTCTCGATCTTAGTCTAGGGCATGAAATTGGGCGCGGTTCCCTTTTTTGACTAAGCAACTATGCTTCATACTCGAGATGTATTTACTCTGTTGATTGATGTAGGAAATCATTTCTCACTCAACCAATAGTTATGGCCATAGACTTAAAAAGTCTAAACAACCTAAAACTGCATAGGAGACATCGTTGTTACATACTCACATGGAACAGATTCTTTCCTGAAGTCTACCATCCTTAATACATACTCCGACTAAACTAGAGAAGATTTATAATGACTATACCAAAAAACACAGTCACCGCTCGCTAGATCCAAGTTACAGTCCTCGTATACCAGCGACTGCGATGATTTCTCAAGTTCATAAACTAATCCTATACTATCGAAACTGAGAATTCTAGTCATACCGAGAAAGCCTGAAAGGCTTCCATATGATGATTACCATAAGTCAGTTCAGTCAGTTGACTATCTTGCCAACTAACTCATTAAAATTGCATAGATGACCTATGTTTGTCGTTGATGTAACACGACATTCACCTAGTGAACGCAAGTGAAAGTCTCTACAGGACTCTTGATCCCCAATCTCCAGTCCTCTACTTGGAACGTTTAGACCAACTCTTAGAAGTTGATTCATGACTACCAACCTATGTGCATCCCAACTACACAAGTTAACCATTTGGTTTGTAGGCATTGTTATGATGTTAGAACACCGTTTAACGTGAGCAGTAAGCACAACAAACACATATATCATAGATGAATACTTACTCTATACATCATGATAATATTACTTTAATAAAAATTTATGAATAGTTTCTAGAGTCGTCAATCCAGATGGCTTTCGGGTCACATATTGTAATATTTTCAATGACATTCAATTCAAAAATTGATTCGTAATGAAGTCCATTAATTAGAGTGCATTTTTATTTATTTATTTATTTTGGGTAGTGCATTGTGTTTTCCTTGATGAAGCCTTCAAACAATGTTTTGCCTTGGATGAAACCCAGCCTCTGTTCTCAATGCCATGAGAACACGAACGACGGTATTTGAACATATGGGTGAATGTATGTTGTTCCCTTTCTTCTTCCACTCTTCTTATTCTAAATATTCTAGTCGTAATAGTTAGAATCCAAATCATTTTTACGATTTTAATAGGAACAATATGGTTATCAAACTTTTGAATTACAATTCTAGAAGTGGGTTCTATGCTATCGGAACCATACGACGACAAGTTGTCATCATCTCCACCCTCGTCTCCAAGCTCTTCAATATGTGATTTTTTTGAAGTAAGAGCGATAAATTATTATTAATTAAAAATAAATTGATTACAATAATTCCCATCGAATATCAATATCTAACAAATACCATTATAAGAACCATACTCTGATCAATAATAAGCAATTATTGGCCACATCATCAATTTCTAGCCAAAATTGTACAAATTAGCCACTAGTACCTAATTCAAAATTAGTGTACAAATATGATAATTATCATAGTTAGTGGACCAAAATTGAACGAAAACCAAGTTAATGGACTAAAAAAAAAAATTCCTTTCAAATATTAGAGAGAGAGAGAGAGAGAAGAAAATTATGAGTTTAAGAAGTTAATAGTACATAGAAGTTGAGAGGGTGTTCAACTAAGCTTGTTTAAAAGATTTTATAAGCTCATGCATTTTGTAAGATGTTTTTAGAGCTTACAAGATATTAGATTTTATTTTAAAGCTAAGTTCATGAAGTGTTCGGGTAAAATAAATTATATAGCTTATAAGATGTTAATAATGTAAAATTTATAGTGCTAGTCATTATTCGAATAAGGGAACCAACATGTGTTACAATTTCATCGGTTCTCTTGTATGAGAGTTCACATCTTTCCAACCTTCTTGGTTTCCATCATCTAGTTGGATTTTCCCCCTCCAGTCGGCATCACCAAAAGCACTTAGGCTTCTTTTCCACGAGGGCGATGGCTCTATGTATATCAGGCTTCGATTTACGGCTCGGGGAACCCCATTTTCTTCTCATTCTCTTCTAATTCTTTTTGTTTTTGTATTTTTCTTTCTGATTAGTTTCAACTTATAATTAGTTGTTTTTGCTTTGTTTCTAGTTTGGGTCTATTCAACTATGTTTCTTGCTGCAAGCGTGTGTTTTCAGACTCTATTTAGCTCAATTTGATCTATTCTGCTCGTGCTTCTTCAGGGTTCTTCTGGGGCGAGTTGGGCTAGCCCGGCCCAGGACCGGATTGAACCAATAAAAAAATGGGCTGGGTTGACCCAAGCCCACTTGGGATCGGGCTGGTCCTGGGCTGGTCCCAAGTACTGAAACCTAGGACTAGCTCAGCCAAGCGGCCCAGGATCACCTGGTCCTAAGTCGGGCCTGGGCTGGGTTTGCTGGGCCAATTTTTTATATAATAATAATGCATGACATATAATTTTTATTTTATTTTCCTAAACTAATTATTCTAATAGCTTTGTTGTACTTTTGAAACTCTAAGAATTATTATCATTATTATTCTATTTCTAAATTTTTAGTACTTTAATTGATTAATATCTTTTATTTATTTTCTTCAAAGTTTATTATAAATTATTTTTGAATTTATTATCTTTTAAGTTCATTATGTAATCTTAACTATTATTTCTTATAGTTATGATTTTTTGTGTGTTTTAATTTATTGCTTATTTTATTTTACAAACTATAAATTTATGTAATTGTTCAAAAGAAATTTTTTATTTTATAAAAAATAAAAATAAAATAGGCACATTTGGGTTTGATTTGGGCCTGGTCTGGTCCTGGTCCGGGATTCAACCGGGCTGGTTCACGGGCTGGGCCTGGGTTTATAAATAGACCCAATTGGGGACCATTTAAGGGCCTAGGACCACCCCAGGACCGGTCATGAAAAGTAGTGGGCTGGTCCTGGGCCGGGCTTTTTTGGGCTGGTCCGTAACGGTCCTGAGTCGGCACTATGCACCTTGAGGCGGAGGTGCTCCATTTCATCCTTGGTAGCCGGTGCAGGGAGCACTATTCAGGCCGATCACTGCGAGCGCTTCATGTTTAGGCCCTAGAAGTACAGGAGGAAGTCAGACGATTAGGGAAGACTCTCTCTTTGATGGAGAATTAGGAGAACTGTGTGGTCATGCTTGATGGATTGTGGCAAGCGGATTCGAAGCACTATCAATTATGTTTAGCAGAGCGTTTTCTCACAAATCAAAGCATTAGATTTGATGCTATGTTCACTTCAGTTTGAGAAAATGATCAATCCCATGATCCTATGAAAGGGGTAGAGATACACCAGTTGGATGGAGGCCGGTTTCTACTAAGGTTTAACCACATCATCGATCGAAATTGGGCCTTTGAGGATTGTCCTTTAAGCTTTGAGAAGAATATCTTGATACTAAGTGGCATTCGCAAGGAGGAAAATCTAATGACAGTTGACTTAGACTGGTACAAATTTGTTGTTCATGTTCACAACCTTCCGTTAAGCATGATTAATCTTGGGGTAAGTACATTAGTGGAAACCACATAGGGAGATTTCGGGACATGGAGATGGATGAATTGGGGTGCTCCTAGGGATCTACATTGTGAATTCAAGTTGCTTTAACCGTGAATCTCCCATTAAAGAGAGCATTGAAAATCCATTCGATATTAGGGGAGGAGCTGTTGGTGCATTTTACATATGAACGCTTGCTGAAATTCTATTATCTTTGTGCGAAGCTCGGTCTTATAGAGAAGTATTGTGAATTGCAGTTTGTTGATAACTTCGTAGATCCGGGGCTAGATGCTCCTTATGGACCATAGTTGAGAGCAATAGTCTAATCAAGGTCGCGATCTTCGATGTTACACCCTGTGGTGCCAAAACATGGGGCTCCTAAAGGAATTTCTGGAAATGAGAAGAAGGGGGAAGCTATCTTCGAGAAATTTGACAAGTCTCAATCTAATCTGAGTACCTAGTCACGCATGCTTATAAAGGAATGAGAATGGAAGTTGGCCATTCACATGTGTTTGGTAGCCCGAGTAAACAGGACGGTGTTGAGAGGGGAGGGCAAGGTGGTCGACTGACTGACGGGGTGAGCGATGATTCAGATTCAGTGGCACACCACTAGTGAGCAAGGAACAAAGTAGATTTTAGCCTCGATACTTTGGAACCGGCGGGGTCCCTACTTGGTAGAAGGGGCAAATTATGTGATGCAAGAGGGCGAGACTCCAATTCATGTTGTCCCCTTTACTTTTCAGGGTCTATAATATGTGCTAGGGTCCAAGGGTTGCCGAGGTTCAGTTTCTAGGATGGATGAAGGAATTCTAGTTAATATTCTGTTGTAGTTCACAGCCAGGGGTCCTAGTCAGAGCAGGTTCTGGGTGGTGGTGTCAAAGGATTGGTTCACATGTAGCATGGAAAGGAAGAGGAAAATGTGTTGTGGTACAAGCTTAAAACAGATGCCTGAAGAGAATGGTTGAGTAACCGCAGGTTGTAGTTGGTGGACGAGGACGAGGACTCGGACATTTTATAATAGCCCGCTCGATAGCCTAGGAGAATTCTTACTTTGTAGGAGCTAGTTAGGCTTCATAATCCTAGCTTGGTTTTTATCTCTGACACCAAGTCTAGAGTTGGGAGATATGATATGGTTAAGCACCATCTGAATTACTTTGGCTTAGGGGTTGATTCTTAAGCGCGAAGCGGCGGTCTTTTATTGCTTTGGCAGAAAGATGTGGAGGTTTTGATCCAGTCTTTTTTGCTCCATCATATTGATGCCATCATTGGGGGCGAATGGAGTAGAGATATGTGGTGTTTTAATGGGTTTTATAGACATCTTATTATGTTAAAGTGTAAGGATTTGTGTGGTCTATTCCGATATTTTCGTTCAGTCTCTGCCAGACCATGGGTGTGCATGGGTGATTTCAAAAAGATTCTAGATCAGACTGAGAAGCAAGGTTTTTATGCTTCTGTGCAATGGCAAATAAAGGTTTTTCATAATTGTTTGGATGATTGCGGGCTATACGATCTGGGCTTCATGGAGAACAAGTTTACTTGGTGCAACAACATAGAGCACCCCACTACCGTTCACGAAAGAGTGGATAGGGCATGTGGAATCAGCTGTTGGCATCTCTCTTTCCCAACACTCAAGTGACACATAAGATCATGGCCTGCTCATACCACTCAACGCTAGAGATGGATTTAGAAGAGGCGTCGGGACAGGATGACCAAAGGAAAAAACGGAGTTCAGGTTTACGGGAGCTTGACTGCATTCCAAAGATATGACCGAAGTGGTGGAAGAAGGGTGCCATGGCGGCCTCGGGGATAACCTTGGAGCGAGTTTCTATAGTAAGGTGGCAAACTGTGGTGAGCGGCTAACGAACTACAATCGTCTCTCCTTCTATAAATTACTAAGAAAATGTGTGAGCTCAGCGCTGAATTGTGTAAACTTAAAGTCAGTCCTTTGGTCGATGGTTCTAGTAAGCATTCAGAAGCTCCCAAAGACAAGCTTGAGGAGTTGTTGGTAAGGGAAGAAGCATTATAAACGCAGAGAGCGAAAAAATTATGGCTCAAACAAAGGGATAGGAACATGACATTTTTTCATGCCTAAGCTACTAAACATTTTCGAAGTAAAATGATTTAGATGCTTAAGGACGAGAATTGGGTCATACTTCCATTCAGGCTATCCAAAGGTTGATTCACTACTTTAGATAGATTTTCACCTCTACCACTCCAGATCCCGATGTGATAGATGATTGTTTGACATGCATAGCACCCTTATAGTGTGTGTAGCTATGACTGACAAGCTTATTCGCCTATATACCTCGAATGAAGTACAAAGCGTCCTTAACTAGATGCACCCCATCAAGTCTCCAGTACTATACGGTGTGCCTCTTGGCTTTTTTTTTTTTAAGTTTTTGGTGAATATTATGGGTAGCGATACTTCTATTTGTGTCTTGCAATTCCTTAACGAGAGATCCCTTAATCATTGCTTTAATTCTACTAATATTGTTCTTCTCCCTAAATGTGATAACCTAGAGACTTTCACCGACTTTAGACTCATTAGTTTGTGCAATATAGTTTACAAAATTGGGTCTAAAGTCCGCTAATCATCTTAAATGATATTATTTCTGCCACCCAATCGTCTTTTGTTCCAGGTAGATTAATTACTTATAATGTCCAAATTCATTAAATTAATTACTATCTTGATCATAAGTATTAGGGTAAAATGGATCATGTATCCTTGAAGCTTGATATCACTAAAGCTTATGATTTGGTGGAATTGATCTTTCTTAAAAGAGTGTTGCTTAGAATAGGTTTCATGCTAAACTAGTGAATCTAATCATGACTTGTGTTACTAAGGTGTCAAATTCATTCTTACTTAACGTTGTATGTTTTGGGTCCTTGAAATCGGGAAGAGGGATCAGTCAAGGAGACCCTCTTTCCCCGTATTTGTTTATATTTTGTGTAGAGGCTGTCGACAGTATGATTCATCAGAATGAGCAAATGGTGAGGATCAAAAGGGTGACAGTTAGCCGACATTGCCCTTGCATTTCTCATCTCCTTTTCATAGATGATACACTCATGTTCTATTGGACCATACATGAGGAGTTATAGTGTGTAGGCAGCACTACGGAGTTACGAGGTTGTATTCAGTCTCTCGATTAATATCAAGAAATCGATAGTGGAGTTCAGCAAAAACACACCAATGTCTCTTTAGGAAGACCTATGGGAGATCCTTGAGGTCTGGTGGTGACAAAGCACGAGAACCTGAGGCTACCAGCAATCGTGGCCAAGCCTAAGAGGGAGATGTTCGCTGACTTGAAGGACAAACCTTTGGGGGATATTGAAAAGTTTGGCATCTAAGAGGCTTTCTCAAGTAGGACAGGCGGTAATGATCAAGTTAGTAGTCAAAGCAATTCCATTATATGTTATGAGTTACTTCAAACTTCTGGGGTTCTAGTTCTAGATTCAAGAGTATGACCACTATTTTTTTTTCCACTAAGACAGCTCGAGAAAGATTTATTATCTCTCTTGGATGAAAATGTGCATGAGCAAAAGTGAGGGCGGACTTGGCTTTCGGGGTCTGTCGGAGTTTAACGAGGCCCAATTGTGTAAACAAGCATGACACGTGGTAACTAACCAGTATAGCTTGTTCTACCAATTACTTCGGGCGAGATTTCCTACAAGGAACGCTCTTGGATGCCGAAGGGGAGTGCGTCCTTCATATGCTTGTCATTCGTTCCTTTATGCTCATCCATTGTTGAATCTAGGGTTGCGTTGGTTCATCAGAGATGGTTGCAAGGTATGTATATTCTCCAACCCTTTAATTCCTCGGCCAATGATGTTTATACTGGTAGTTCTTCCGCGGTCGCTGCAGCCCGAACAACTAAATAACATGTTGTTGCGCCCTGACGATACATGGTTGGAGAAGGACATTCGGGTATGGTGGATGTGGATTGGATTCTTAAGACCCTAGTCAAAGTGTGTTTGACTGACGTCTTAAGTTGGCACTTTGACGCAAAAGGTGGTTCTCGATGAAGAGTGCCTATAAGGTGGCTTTGTCTTAGCAGACCGCGTTCTGTTCCTTTAGTGGGGAATCGATTCTGCAGCCTAGGAGTTTACATTGGAATTTTATTTGGAAGACCAAAACTGCTCCGAATGTGTTGCTATTCACCTGGAAATGTTGCAAGGATGTTTTACCCTTGGTCTCCAATCTGAGACGAAGTGACAGTGGAAATTGTGTGTGAATCATGCGGTCTCATGGAGGAATACATCATGCATGTCCTGACGGATTGCTCCTGCGTCCCAGTTAGAAACTTGGTTGAGTTTGCGTTCTTTTTTCATATTTGTTGGTTGTTGTGGTCTAACCACAACTCATGTTATTTTGAAGGTGAGTGCAAGGCTCCGCATTCTATTATTTCTCAAGCAATAAATTCCTCTTGCTAGGTTTTGTTGCGTAATTGTTTGTTGGTGACTCGGTCGGTGCCTCATTGCGTGAGGTATTGTCCGCTCTGACTTCGTACAAGTTTAACGGGATTATCCTAAAAAGTACCTCACGAGGAAGAAAAATCTTGAGATTTATACCACTCAAATTATTTATCTGCAATCAATATTAGACGATTGCTTACGTCATTTGCTACATACTCAGGTTAAAAGATTAATATTAAATTAATTTTCTCTCTTACTGATAAAACTTTTAGAAAAAACAAAAAACAATTATTTAACATATATAGTATCAAAGTCAGGTCATACAACAGACTTTAATTCAAATGAATTTTATTGGCCCCCATTATAAAATGTTTGACGTCGAAGTTGCACGTGGCCTAATAAGTATTATAATGATATCCTTCACAATAACTCAAATTTTTAGATGAAGGAGCTTGTTTAACAAGCTGGTTAAACTTGTTTGATAAAAAAAAGGGCAAAATTCTTTTTTGGTCATATTAAAAAGGGTCAGTTTCTTTTTGGTATCATAATTCTTGGGAGTTCGGCTTTTGGTACCATTAAACCCAAAAATAAGCTTTTTTGGTCCCAACTTAACGGCAGACGGCACATGGACTTTAACGGCCGTTACGCATAACTTTGACTAATATTTAATGGTACCAAAACAACAAAAAACGTGCTTTCTTGGTACCATTAAAAGAAAAAAATATTTTTGACCAATTTTAATACAAACTATAAGAATTTTTTTTTTCAAAAACCAAATTAATAAAGCTATTCACCATATCAATATGCTTGTTAATTTACCAACCTTTCCAATCATGAAAATATGCAAATAATTCAAGAAATAAATTGTTCATATCATCCTTCTGTATACAAATAATTGGACAATCCAATTGATCAAGAACCAAAAGATTCAAGAATTATTTAATTCTGCATGATTGATTCTGATAACTAACCCCATCCAGTCCTACATAACAATCAAGCACACATAAATTAGTATTTTTTTTTTATTGAGAAATTAAAATATTGATTTGAATCCATGCTCCTCCATGGCAAAGGATTTTCTACCCAACTAAACCTGCGAGGAGAATTTAAAATTATTATATTGCTAAGAGATAGAAGCCTATACGCATATATATTAATTTATATATATGGATTAATTGCATCTTAATTCCTGTAATTATAATTATTTGACATTTTAATCCTATTATTTTTTAAGGTTATAATATGGTCCTTCATCTATTTTAATTTGGTGATTTCAAGATAAAATTGGTCAAAATTTTCAGAATTGACCAAAAAGTCGCATATGGGAGAACCATCTTATTGATTGAGTTTTGCAACGTGGCAAGGAGGTATGTCGTGGAACTTATATCACACCGTCCTTAATTTTTTTTTACATTAGCCGTCACTTTCCGCGTCTTCATAATTCAACCAATAAGATGTGTTTTTCTAATATTTAACTAGTACATACACTAAAAAAAAAAATTATTCCCTACACAATAAATCAATACAGCTTAAAAATCATATATAGTAAACAACACTATCTACTAGTATAAGATAAAATCGATAAAAAACCTAAGTTTTGACCACGTTAATCAACATTCACCATGGTTTTATTCATTGTAAAAAGATTTTCCACAATTTTTAACTGTAACAAATATTTTCGCCTTGTTTGTAGATACAACAACTAATAGCCTAATTTGCACAACCATAATTAATTAGTATCCGCTTCAACTTTTACCATTATACATGGTTATTAATCATAGTGAAAAATCATATTTATAGTGCTGGGATTTCCCAGCAAAATTTGTCGTGAAGTCGTGAAATTAAAAGATGATTAGCCATTTACTGTCCTAATAAATTACAAGACTAATTAAATGCGAAAAGGGTATTTAGAGGACTAAAATGCAATTAAGGCTATATATATTAGTTAATACCTATATATATATATGTATGTATAATTAAAATAAGGTTACAGCTGGAAATGTGTCCTTGGAAGCTACAAAGAAATGGTAGACAACGTGTGAAGATACTATTGTACTACAATATAACTTAAAGAAATGGTTAGATGGATTCTGAGCCCATAAAAACCCTAAAACTGTCCCCACTTGGACACTACGAGATTAGGAGATTTTGATGAATTTGGTTCCTTGTCTCCTCCTCTTCCTGGAAAAAAACAATCAATCTGGTACGTAAACAAACATCCCTGTAACGTTGCTTGCATGCCCACTCTCAGGATCTATCTTGGATACACAGTTTGATTCATACACTCCACTTAATTAATATAAATTAAATCATCCTCTCTCTATTTATAATTTTATAATAATCTTGCTATATATTCTTCATCATACATATTAATAATAAATACATGGATAATGTAAGTGTTGCATGGGGAAATTGCAATTTTTCTGCCATCACTATAGAAAAAACCCTGATAGGAACCATGTGTATCTCTTGCAAAATAGTGAAATCCGTTGTTAATGTAAATTAACAAAAAATTTAGCTGAAGAAAAAAATTTATTTGTTAATTAGCTCGATGTTGATTTTAGCATTAAATATTCTCTTTATTGATTTTGCTACAAAATTTACTAAGAAAAGTTTCTTACTAATTATTTTAGCAATGAAATATTTCGTTTCTAATGTTAATTTTGAAACTACAGAAACTTAAAATCCTTATCTCTTGCTAAATTCATTGCTCATCACCAACATATTTACTCTGGTTTACAATTTTTGTAGCTATTGGTTGATTTTCTTGTAGTGCATGATTTACCTAGGCCCAATATATTTTTCAGTCTTATTACTTATAAAATCCTCAAAAATAGTCCCATAACTTGCAAAAACAAAGTCTAATTTTCAATCATCCTACAATTTTCATTAGGAAATTGGGTTGGGGGGGGGGGGGGGGGGGGGACGGGGACAATGTGGTCGTTATCAAAATAGAGGAAAACAACCAAGTGATTTCCATGTTGTTTTTTTCCTCTATTTCCTAATGAAAATTGGCAGAAAAAACTCAAAATGAGATATTTTTAAAGTTATGTGGTTATTTCTGAGAACCCCATAAATGATGGGACGAAAAATGTAGCAAACTAAATAGTTGCAATTTCATGGGGGAAATAACAATTTTGGTTTCATAAATTAGGCTCGTTTTACTTTTAGTCCCATTGATTATGGGATTAACACTTTCAATTCCATAACTTACAAAAATCTCACTTTTGAACCTCATCCACTTTTTTGTCTATAATTTAACGGTGTGTACACTACTAGCATGTGATTATTAAGTATTTTTTATTGAAGAGAAAATTGGTTTGTTTTCCAACTTGGGACCATTTTTTTTTGGGGGTGGGGGGTGGAGGAATATAACTACATTTGAAGAAAAAAATAAATCTTGAAGGAGAAATTAGGGCAAAAAATATAGTGATTTCTCTCTTCTCTCACAAAAATTGAATCATATCCTTCCCATATTTCTATAAGTTGAAGTCAAATAGAAGCAACACAAAAAATCATGCCTTCCACAAGTGAATCAAGTAGGTCAAACGAAACACTCATATGCTACTTTTGAAAACAAAGCCAACTTTTCCTCTAACAAAAAACACTTCACGGCAACGTGCTAAATACGTATCCTACATCACTAAATTGTAGATGGAAAAGTACATGGGGATCAAAAATGCTAACTTTTGTAAGTTATGGGATTAAAAATATTAAAACCCGTAATTAATTGAACCAAAAGTGACATGGATCTAATTTATGGAACTAAAAATACCATTTCTCTAAATTTTATGATGCTGAAAAGCTTCCCATCCATCACAGAAAGTTAAACACAAGTTGATTTGCTACATGCAGTACTGCATTTCGATTATTTTATCTGGCATGCATTTGTACTAATGTAATGGAATCATTGTGAGGAACTATCCTTGTTAAGCAACTTGTTCACCTTTTGGAAATGCCAAGGCTGGCTACAATTTTTCTATTAGTTATAGTTGCGTTACTTTGATCACAACGTCTATGCAACTTGACTATATGTTATGTTTTGAGATCAGCAGCCAGCAGATTCATTCTTTTGGGACATACAGCATTTTTTTTTTTTTTTAATAAGAGCGATGAACTATTATTAATTGAAATAAATCGATTATAATTATAACCGTTCCTATCGACATTAATATCTAACAAAACTATTAAATAATCATATTTGTTCAACAACACCTACTATATAGTAAGAATATAATGTGACACATCTTTGCATTGTTACTCTCAGTGGTCTAAAATGATTGTTTGTTGTTGTTTTATTTTAGAAAGTCATTTTAAAAAACATAACCTTCTAATTAAAAAGAAATAGAAGTCTTGAATGTGATTAAAGTATGACTGTGGCTACATTTTTCCTTTGAGATTCCTTTTGTTGGAGTAGCTCTTCTTTTCATACAATCTGAAGGGGGAAAAGATTTTACATTTAGTATGGTACTATTTTTCATAATACAATTAGTATACTAGTGAAGAGGGTAAAATTTAATTTATCTTCACTTTTATTTTATAAGATTTTGGCTGCAACTTGCATTATGATCATTAATGCTTATTTGTATTTTTTCTTCTTTATATTTTCCTTCTCTATTTAGATTCATTTGCTCGTGTATAAGACTTAGATGCAAATTACTTTTCTGATTTCTAAATTTTGCTGCAAAAATCTACAAGAATTCGATTTGAATTCTAAATTTATTGAATTTTCTGCAACAGAATTTCTACCGAAAGATTCAACAAGAATTCTTGCTTAATTTGAACTCTGTTGCAGAATTTGTTGTTAAATTTGCTGCAAATTTATCAGCAATTGTCTCAAGCAAATGTAAACTACCAGTACAAAGGTGAATTCTTGTGAATTCTTGATTTTAGCAATTGGAACTTAGCTTTTTATTTAATTGAATAGTTACATGATTTTGTACATTGAAATATTGAGTTGAAATTACCATATTTTGGGAAGTTCCTCATTTGTCATGGGCGTTTAGCATAGGGAACTAGGAAAGAGCATTTGCACTTGCACTTGAAGCTGTAGCAAGGATTATGGGGGAGTGCGAAAAGTAATGCGTTTGATTAACATTTTAAGTTTATTTCATTTTTGTTTTTTCTCATCTCATGAAAAAAGAAAGAAAAAATCCAAATCTTGGTTGCTCTACTGTTGTAGGGATAATGTGTGCTTCAACCTAGAATTAGTACCATGTGGCGGACTTATTCTTTGCAACAATCATAAATTGATACTTTTCAGTTAGACATTTGGAGATGTCGCGAACTACTGTTGTGTATTTTGTAGTTAAGTTTGTGAATTGCTAATACAAGCATGCATGGAGCCTTGAAAATGATCAAATTGTATAAAGAAGTGGCAAGACGACTTCTTGTCACTAAACATTATATTTTTAGTGATAATTTATTTTTTGTCACTAAATATATTGTATTTAGTAACAACTTATTTCTTGTCACTAGATATAACATATTTAGTGACAACTTGGAGTTATATAGTGATAAAATTTCTACATTTTAGTATGAGTTGTATTAGCACTAGCTAAGTCAAAGTGATTCATGACAACATTCAAGTTGTCACTAAAAACTAAAGGCTAATGTGACATGGGTTTTTTGTTATCGCTATAAGGAATTAGTGACATAGGTATTGTGACAACATTGTGATAAAATATTATTTTCATTAAATTTTATTAGTGACAAAATCCTAATATTTTATGACAATATATATTGTCATTAAAAAGCTTATTTCTTGTAGTGTATTACGGTAGACAATAAATTTTACTATGCAGAGATAACATCCTACACATATGGTGGGGTTCGAACCCATGACTTCCAAGATCATGGAATCTCAGTTTCGCCAACTGAGTTTGACCTAATTGGCGGGACATATAACATGTTAGAATAGGTGACCGACAAGATAATTAATAGCATCTTATAACCCATTCAAGAATTTTTTTTTTTTTCAACAAATGTTAATCAGAAAATAGTTCTTTTGGCTCATGCTAATTTATACATACTAAAAAAATTTTTTTTTTTCACTACGGTTAATTACTATAGCAAAAAAAAAAAAAAAATCGTGGCAAATACAAATTAACCAAGACTTCGCAATTATTTCTGCAAGTGTGGCCAAAACATTGGTTATGAGCAAAACCATGGCAAATGGTTTGGCTCTATAACTAAAAAAATCATAGTGAATACTGATTAAATGTGGTAAAAATTTTATATTTTTATTTTGATTTATCCAATCGTAGTTAATAGTAATGATTTAGCATAATTTTTAAACCATGGTAATTATAGTATAACAAAACTTTTTTTTTTTTTAGTAGTGACATATTTAGATCAGAGATACTGTGGGTTGGATGTTGGATAGGATGTCTCCATGGTGTAGTTAGATTTTCTTTTTAAATTTTATGAAATTAAAATAGCTCCATGTCATAAAATCATTTTAGAAAGTATTGACATTGATTGGGAAAATCTCATTTTTTGTCCATATCTTAGGGTCATTTTTAATTAAATCCCATTTGTTACATTTTTCTCAAATTTCGTTCCATATCTTTAGAATTTTCTCAAATATAGTCCCAAAATTTAATTTCCGTCAAATAGATAATGGAGCCGTTAGTTCCAAACAACCTCCCCCCCGCCCACCCTTTTTCCCCATTGCCTGCCCCCTTCCCCCACACGCCACCAGCGCCCGCTGCCTCTTCTTTGTTACCGGCACCCTAGCCCTCCCCACCTTTCCCCCTTCTTCCCGTCGCCCTCCGTTCAAAGAGAGAGAGAGGAGGAAGGCGGTGCCCGCGATGGGAGAAGGGTAGATGGGAAGCGGGCGACGGGGGGAGAGGGGCCATGCGACGAGAAGGGGCAAAGGTGGGGGCGGGCTGGGGCTGGGGAGGGCGAAGAGGATGGTGGGGCAGGTGGGCGACAGGAAGGGGGGGCGCGGGAGCTGGTGGCAGGTGGGTGAAGGTAGGGGGGCGCGACGGGGAAGAAGGGTGTGGGGGGGGGGGGGGGTTGTTTGGAACTAACGGATTCATTATCTATTTGACGAAAATTGAATTTTAGGACTATATTTAAGAAAATTTTAAATATGGGACGAAATCTGAGAAAAATGTAACAAATGAGATTTAATTAAAAACGACCCTAAGATATGGGACTAAAAATGAGATTTTCCCACATTGATTCGCTAAGACTTGCAATGAGTATTTTGTTTTATAAGATGATTGTCGTGTTTCATAGTTAACAATCAAACACTTAAAGTGAGCGATTTGATACAGATTTATCAAGTTGATTAAACTCCAATAAAAAAATATCACAGGGAAGCCTTATTAGGTATAATTGGTCAATTAAGACACCGTACCTGTAGGGTAACTTAGCAAAAAATATTCAGTCTATTTTACCTATTCTTTAATGTCATGCACTATTGATAGAAACTAACATGCATGAGCAAAAAGTACTCTTGAATTAAGTTGCTAATTTATAGGGAGGATGATCAGCTAAATAGGAGTGATTAATTTGACCAATTGAAGTACTGCAGACTAATTGCATAGCTATGGAAAATTCTAGTACAGGCCCAATTCAGTAGAATTTGAATAATTTATATTACAAGTGCAATACACTTGCCATCATGCAATTGGTGTACAGTTTAGGAAAAACGATCAATCACATTGTAAGTATGATACACTTATTCTAATTCATAAATGGGAATTTAATTTAAATAATAATTAGGATATGATCCAAAAGCTGATGGCCCATTTCTTGACCTGATTAAAATCAGGTAATTGGTGGAGAAGTTCACTATTATAAAAGCAAGAGGGAGGTTGGAATTTATGATTTTGAAGTTCGTCTTCTCAGACACTCTCTCCTGGCGGTCTAAAGTCATCAAACGTTCTTAAGACTTCTATCGTCCGACCGTAAACCAGTCATGATTTGAGATTACTGTTTTAGTAAGTGATGCGAAAAAGGGATAGTGATATTAAGCACAAGAAGTTCAACAAATTTTTAAATAGCAGAAGCTAATTTGAGAAAAGTTGAAGGAAAGAGACAAATCTAGCTCTTCGACGAGCTAGTACAAGAGTAGGGATTATCAATGTGATTTCATAACTAGTTGGTGTGTTCGAATAATTCAAAAAAAATTCTGCATTTGATCAAATTCATGTGGTAAAAATTGTCTTGATCAGATTCAGTGCAAGCCGATCAGGAATCGGCCAAAAACTAGCTCGCCCCATAATTGGGCAAACTAATTTTGTTTTTATTTTTATTTTTTTTAAAAAACTAATAATATAGTGAAATATATTCCACTAATCAAATATATATATCTACTAAAAATAATATATTTATACAATATATAAAAGGGTGAATTTTCTAAGTGTTTGTTCCCCATTATGAAAAAGATACTCATACTCTTGTTTAAGTAATTTTTTTAATAATAAAAGAATAAATTCTATTAAAAATAATTTGATAGCCCAAATATCTCTAAACTACTTAAATATCTATATCTACTTTATATTAAAGAATCTCCTAAATGTTTGTTCCCCCATTGTGAAAAGACACTCATACTCTTACTTAAATAATTTTTTAATAATAAATTGAGATTACTTATAAAGAATAAATTCTATAAAAAAAAATTAATAGTCCTAATATCTCTATACTACTAAATAATGACAAATATATCTAAATACTTGAGAGGAATTGGACTACTAAATAATTTCTTTTTTTTTTAAAAATTGTCTTTTCATAACTTTTATTTATTATTAAAAGAATATTTTAAGTATGGGCACAAATGTTTTACATAAAAATTTCTTACAAATATATAAATTTAAAAGTTTTACTAAAAGATTAATATAATATTTTTAACAATTCTAAAGTCATCGATAATGTTTCTTTACAAAGCTTGCTCACATTAATATGAGATGTTTCATTAATTGCTTAAAACTTTCTATAAGTAAATTTGAGAGTACTATTATTATAAAATTGAATTCAACATATTCAATAAAATATGAATAAATAATTTAAAAAAAAAAGTTACTAGAGAGACAATTTGTCATAAAAATAATTTTTATTTCATTACTAATTATTATTTTTTTTTATTGATTATTTAATGGAATCAACTAAGCAACGGCAATTCTACTACCTTTTAATTTATTGTATATATCAATCATAGGAATGCTATTCGAATTTGATTTCTTTTCCTTCTTTTTTTCCATTCCTAAATTCATTCTATTCCCACCTAAATTTCATTCATACATACCAATCACGCCTTAAAGATATTGTGGGAAAGTAATAGAAGAGTCAATTTTCGACAAGAATTAATTATTGAATTAATTTCGAAGGAGGGGGGGGGGGGGGATTAATTTAACAGAGCTTAATTAATCATTTTGAATAATTGGATTATTCAATTGAAATCCTATGTGATAGGTATCCCAAAGTATTAATTAATTTTTTTTAATTTTGAGAGTAATCTTAGTCCAATAATTAAATAAAAATTTACTGTAAATTTAAAATTAATTGATTGAATTAATTATTACTATTTAAAGTTAAAATATGCTTAATTCAAATTGTGATCAGACCTCAAGGGATCCTTAAAAGGACCATAAGGACCCACCATGCATTAAAACTTAAAAGCCCTTGATTAGGACTTCGCATCCTTATGAGTGTAACTCACCTATTGTTAACTTGAAGCAAGTCACTTCCTCTATATATTAGGAGTGGTTAGCCATTTGCAAGTTGCTAGAAAAAGGTGTATGTATCTATATTCCTCTTACTCGTTTTCTAATATATTTCTTCCTTAAAGAGTGGTATATCTTTCATCCTCTAAATTCATGAAATTCATGAAATTCATTCAACACTTTTCATAAGAAGACTAGATCACTTTCTATTTCACAGAAGTGTATTCTAATCAAACTACATGCTTCGGACCTTGGGTCGAGGGTCCATCCTCATTGGGCCGTTTTCCCACCCGGGCCCTTCGTCGAGTTTTATTAGAATTGGGCTTTATCTTCAGTCGAACATACTTTTTAGAGCATAAAAAAAATAATACAGTTACTAAATCTAAACAAAAAAGAAAAAGAAAAAAAGAAAAAAAATAGAATCTTTTGATTAAATAAAAGGCCAAGTACCTAGATTTCATTTTCTAGGAAATAGAATGCAAATAGTGGATCTAGAATCCAAATATGTGCGTGGTGTTTACTTGAATAGCTTTAATATTTTTATTTTTGTATAATATACAAAATTGCTGTAAGTGATTATAAATTACGTCAGAATTCATGATATTGATAAAAAAACTAAATCAAAAAAAAAAAAAAAAAAAAGAAAACAAAAGTGTTGCTTGAACTTCAACCCGTTCTTGGCAGCCCAAAGGACCCAAACTACAGAACTTGCCCATATTTTCATTACGTTTGGACCATTAGCCCTCTTACAATTTCTTTTGACAAAAAGAAAAAGAAAAAAGAAACCAAGAAAATAGCCACAACTGTAAGAGAAGATGATAAATTGATAATAGTTATGAGATAAGGATTTCAAGCCCCACCTTTCATTTCCCTCTTTCTCATTAGCCATAACCGGAGGCAAAAGTAAGTGACTTCCCACTTCAGCTACACTCCTCCCTCCAACTTGGGATTCATTTCCTGCTTTCCCTTCTTTCATTTCAGGGATACTTCTCTTAGTCTCAAGGTGCGAATTTCTTTCATGCCCAATGTTGTTGTTCTATTCTATTTCTTGATTATTGTGTCCCTCATAGACTGCATGATAATCTGCGGTTGGAAAACTTTATCGATTTTAAGCTTTTCTTTTTGTTCTGCACATGGGCTTCGGATTATTGTTTTCTAATGGGAATTGTTTCCTCTTGGTGGTGTTGTTATAACATATGTGCTGTTTCAGTTTCTGGGCTTCTTTTCTTATTAGTGATTAACTCCTTGTTGAGGACTCTGTTTGGTTTTTAGTATTTTGAGCGGTTTTGCATTTTATCTTGGTTGAGTAATTTGAACTTGGAGTAGGCTCATGAAAGTTACGAGTTCCTTTCGTGGTGATGGTTAGTTCTTCATTAAAGCTGTAATCTGGCAGTGTGTGTGTGCTGTGAGTTCTCTGGAATGCTGTTCTTGTGATTGGTGTAAATTGAATAATTTGGATGTCTAGGAAATTGAGATGAGCTAAAGTCAGGTCTTGTTAAATAATGTCTTCCCTGCAAGATTGTGAAACTGTCAATTATAATGTAATGGCAAAGCTGACTAGTCAGTACCTTGAGCCATTTTCCATTACTACGGGATTGGGAATTATATCGACTATCTTGGTTACTTACTAACGGGGTGTTTGGGAAAACTACTAACGGGGTGTTTGGAAAAAACTTAGTGCTTTCTGCTTATAATTCTTCAATTTTAAGTGAGTAGAAGCTAAAGCTAATAGCTCACAAAGCTGGTATCGGGGTGGCTTTTCCTGCTTATGTGTTTTCTGTAGATATCTAGAACTTCTGTAGGACCTTTTGCCGTCATAAATATTGATGTAGTTCTAAATTATCCTCCCATTTAAGTGACATTGTGGTTATTCATGATTAAGTTGAATATACACCAAAAGTTTTTACCAAACGCTCCTGCCTTAACTTTATTCAACTTCTAATTAATATTTCAAAAAACTCTTTGACTTTTTTAACTTGTCCCTTTTGACTTTTAACTTGTCATTTTTCCACTTTTGCACTATCTATGCCAGAAAGTCATTAATTATCCAGGTCACAATCAAGGTAGAGTCACCAGTCTTCTTTACTCTACCTCTTGTGTCTCAGGTGATTGAATTGATGAAGGAGTATTGCTGTTGGTGATTGTTCCCTGCTACACCTCAACATGGCTCCTGTAATTCCAAGTTCCACCAACAACGTCCCGCTCAGTCCTGGTATTGCATTTATAACGAAAAAGAGCAACCTTTTATCTAGATGCAGCATCCCACGAAAGCTTAACAGAGAAGCATTACCAGCCCAAAAGTATATACTACCTTTGTCAACATCAATTAGGTTGTTCCCTCAATTTCGGATTGGATGTATTCTAAAGCCCAAGCTAAGAACTCATATAGCATCTGCCTCTGGGACTGAGGTTGCCGTCGAGGAGGCAGATTTGTCTCCAGCAGAAAATGAAGCTTCAGTGAATGGAACAGATGCTGCAGAAACTACTGGAGATTCATCTGCTAAGTCAGATATCAGTTCTATTAAATCTAAACGTTCAAGACCTGTTAGAAAGAGTGAGATGCCTCCCGTGAAAGACGAAGAACTTATTCCTGGAGCGACTTTTACTGGAAAAGTTAGATCAATCCAACCATTTTGGCGCTTTTGTTGATTTTGGCGCTTTTACTGATGGTCTTGTTCATGTTTCTAGGTTGAGTGATAGCTTTGTGAAGGATGTTGCTAGTGTAGTGACCGTTGGACAAGAGGTGAAAGTAAGGTTAATAGAAGCAAATATGGAAACAGGCCGAATAGCTTTAAGCATGCGCGAAAGTGATGACTCCAGCAAGCAACAGAGAGATGCTCCAGGCAGCAGTGATAAATCTAGACCTCCCCGAAAGACTAATCAAAGATTCAATCAGAAGAGAGAGGAGACTAAGAAAACCTCGAAATTTGTCAAGGGGCAAGACCTCGAGGGGACTGTAAAAAATCTAACTAGAGCTGGTGCTTTCATTTCTCTTCCTGAAGGCGAGGAAGGATTCCTGCCTACATCAGAGGAAGCTGATGAGGGGTTTGGAAGCATGATGGGTAGTTCTTCGTTGGAAGTAGGGCAAGAAGTCAGTGTTCGAGTATTACGCATTACTAGAGGACAGGTAACATTGACAATGAAAAAGGAAGAAGCTATTGGGGAGTTGGATGCGAAGCTCAGCCAGGGTGTGGTGCATACAGCAACAAACCCTTTTGTGCTAGCTTTTCGGAGCAACCAAGTCATCTCCGAATTTTTAGATGAAAGGGAAAATGAAAAAGAAGTGGTTGGGAAAGCAGATGAAGTTGCAAAGGATATAGATGAGGTGGTCAGCAGGAGTGCTGACACTTTGTCCGAAGCCTTGGCCAAGGAAGAGAATGTAGAAACAATTCCCCAGACTTTTGAAACTAATGATGATGAAATTGGAAGTACCAAAGAAGTAGAAGCCAGCTCTGTTATACCTGGCGATGACGGAATCCCACCTACTGAAGATCAGAAAATTGAGGAACCTTCTCCAACTGAAGCCAAAGAAAAACATGGAAGAATCTGAATTATCTGGAGAAGTAGCTGATATTTCATCTGAGATTGTTGAAGAAGCTAAAGACAGTTCAGTTGATGACAGAGTAGTAACAAATGAAGAAATAAGTCAGGAACCAGATACCCCAGTTCCTTCTCCCACAGAAAGTGATCCTGACTTATCTGGAGATCCTTTGTCAATTGTGCTGCTGAAGATGAAGGACAGCAACAGTTATCTGGAGAATTAACTGACGAGACATTGCCTGATATTGTCGAAGAAGTTACAGCTGAGGCAGCTAATGACGTAATAGCAAAAGATGAAGACGAAAGTGAAAAAACAGATAACACCAAGCCTTCTGTCACACAAGATGAAGAAGCTTCTGCACTTAACCCAGAGAAAAATGACAGTAGTGATAGCTCAAGTGCAGAAATTGAAGCCAAATCCACAGGTTTGTGATTAAACTCTCTCTCTCTCCAGTTTAGGTAATTCTATTTGGAGAAAACTCCTACATATTCTTGCTACTGGCAATTATTTTGTATTATCTGGTGCAATTTTGAATAGGATTCTGGAGGCATCCATTAAGATGTGAACTCATTTCCTCTGAAGAATGAAAAATTTATGATAACCAAGATTTAACTAAATTATAAAGAATTAGGTGCAAAACTAGACTGGAGATGAAATACTCTGGAACACCACTGAGGATCTTTTTTAGTTTTGAACTCATCAAAAGAAATTTCCCATAATATTTTATCATCTTTCTAAAGTCATTCATTTGGTTTATGGTAACTCGGCTAAGAAAATGCAGAACTGACCAAATAAAAATAACTAGTATTATATCTCTACTTTAGTTTGTTTTACATGGAACTGGTATCTTATAGCTTCTTATCTTTTTGTTCATTCGCCTTCTAGAAATTTTTTCTGCTCGGTAAAGTCTAATTATGCTCGATTACAGTTGGTATATCACCAGCTCTCGTGAAGCAGTTGCGCGAGGAAACGGGAGCAGGAATGATGGATTGCAAGAAAGCTTTATCAGAAACTGGAGGAGACATAGTTAAAGCTCAGGAATACCTCCGAAAGAAAGGTTTAGCTAGTGCTGATAAGAAATCCAGTAGGGCCACAGCTGAAGGAAGAATCGGTGCATACATCCATGATAGCAGGATCGGTGTCCTAATAGAGGTGAACTGTGAGACAGATTTTGTTGCTCGAGGTGACATTTTCAGAGAACTGGTTGAGGACTTAGCCATGCAAGTGGCTGCATGCCCTCAAGTACAATACCTTAGTATTGAAGATGTTCCAAAAGAGATTGTTGATAAGGAGAAAGAAATAGAAATGCAGAAGGAAGATCTGTTGTCAAAGCCTGAGCAAATTAGATCCAAGATTGTTGATGGGCGTATTAGGAAGAGGCTGGAGGAGCTTGCCTTACTGGAGCAGCCATTTATCAAGGATGATAAAATAGTGGTGAAGGACTGGGTGAAGCAGACCATTTCAACGATTGGAGAGAACATTAAAGTCAAGAGATTTGTGCGCTACAACCTAGGAGATGGTTTGGAAAAGAAAAACCAAGATTTTGCTGCAGAGGTTGCTGCCCAAACTGCTGCTAAACCAAATTCCGCTTCCGTAAAACAGGAGCCTGCTGCTGCTGAAACCAAAGAAACTGTAGAGGAGTAAGTATATGATCTGTTATACTATATATTTGTGCAACTTGCTGCCTTATTTTTATGATAACTAATCATGTGGTAAGATAGAAACTTCATAGAGGTCACAATAAGTTGCTTGCAATGGATGATAATGATCACTCAATTATCTGCTTCTTAAGCAGCAAGGTAATGCTTTAATACGTTGGCCCATTGCTTGCTCTCTGACAGTTCTATACATTAGCAATGAGTTTTTTCTGTCGAAACATATAAGGAAGATTTTAATACATGGGATACGATTATTTACTTGCATGAATGAGTGTCTTAAATGATGTCATCTGGGCCTGCATGATCTGCAAATTGCAACTACTAATACTGGCTGTGAAATCCATGATCTTGTACATGCATATCCCGTTCCAAATAAATTTTGCATGTGATTAGATGCTGTCCACTGTGCCATTGATCAATACTTTTAATGCCACATGTAGGGCACCCAAAGCTGTAGTTTCAGCTGCACTGGTTAAACAATTGCGGGAGGAAACTGGTGCTGGAATGATGGATTGCAAGAAAGCTCTTTCTGAAACTGGAGGTGACCTTGAGAAGGCACAAGAATACCTCAGAAAGAAGGGTCTTTCTGCTGCTGACAAAAAATCTAGCCGACTTGCTGCTGAAGGTAGAATTGGATGCTATATCCACGATTCCCGTATTGGAGTTCTAATTGAAGTTAATTGTGAAACTGACTTCGTGGGTAGAAGCCAAAATTTCAAAGAATTAGTCGATGATCTAGCAATGCAAATTGTTGCTTGCCCGCAAGTGCAGTATGTATCGATTGATGATATCCCAGAAAATATCCGTAACAAAGAGAAGGAAATGGAGATGCAGAGAGAAGATATTCAGTCCAAGCCTGAGAACATTAGGGAGAAAATTGTCGAGGGAAGAGTCACAAAGAGGCTTGGAAAGCTTGCTCTTCTGGAGCAGTCCTTCATTAAAAACGACAGTATGCTTGTGAAGGACTTGGTGAAGCAAACTGTTGCTGGGCTTGGGGAGAACATAAAAGTCAGGCGGTTCGTCCGCTTCACCCTTGGTGAGACAAGTGATGCAAAACCGGAAAGTGAAGCCTGAGATGCAGTTAACTAGTGCTCTTGAGTCGATGCAGCTTAACAGAACGATGGATCATTTCACATTCAAATTTGCCGGTGTGGGGATGGTGAAAGCGGCTAAATTCTCGGGTAGATTCTACAATTGAAGTATTAGTTGATTCTTTTTGTTCTAACATAAGACGGTGTCTCTGAGAGCGCTACTCTTCTGAATGTGTGCATCTGAGAGATCACAAGGGAACCAACTCTTGAGTTTGTTGTAAAACTAAGAACAAATTTTGTAGAGATTCCTTTCCTGCAATACGTACTTATGTTTCTGAAGCAAAAATAGTGGAATTTGTCAATTATAGGTCTCCTTTTACAGTTGAGAGAAGCTGAGACATGGGAATAGTGTCTGCGCTGCCTTTTCATTCTTCAACAATTGAATTCCTATCTAAACTTTTACATAGAATAGTTAGAAGAAATATGATTTATGTCCTCATTAATTATCATGCTTAAAAATAAAAATCTACGGCGAATAGTTATTAATTATGGCTGTGCAATGATTACAGTCTCAATAGTTAAAACTTATGGTGAATATTTTGTCATATCTATATCTATATTATATATAAAATGATGAATTTTATGAATGTATGTTCCTACTGTGAAAAGATATTTCTATCCTTCTTTAAGTTTTTTTAATAATTTATACTATATATGGAAGTATGTATTTCATAAATGTTTGTTCATATTGTGAAAAAACATTCTTATTCTTACTTAAGTAATTTTAATAAATAAACAAAAATTAGTTATAAAAGAATAACATTCTATTATAAAAAATAAAAAAAAAAAACTATGTAGTGGTCCTAATTGCTCTGAATTATTTAGAAAATAAAAAATATATCTAACTAAAAAAATAAATTTGCAAATAATATTTCGGCGAAATTACTTTTCTAGAAGAAATGTTAAATAGTTTAAGAAAAATTAATTTAAAAAATAATCTAAACTTAATAAGTATATATCCATATATTTTAACGAAACAAAATTAAAATTTAATTGCAAGCAGATGAAGAAAAGTGTAAATAGTAATATAATAACTTACCAATTTAAAATCTTATAAAGTAGTAAATACATAATTATAATTATCCCTCTATTTCATGATTAATCAATTCTCAATCAAATTATTAGTGAAACAAATGCATAAAATATGAAAATAAGTATGTAATTGGATCAAGTTAAAAAACTAATTAAATATTTTCCTATCAGACGATTGAAAAATAAATTAAATTACTCTATACACAATTAAAATTGATCGAAAAAAACTCATTTGAATTTGCTTTGTTAAACTTAACAAACCAAACTTAAATAATATTTTTTGTTCAATAAGCTTTCAAGCTCGATTTGAGCTCAATCCGATTAGTCCAGAAATAATAAATATACTGAAAAATATCTTAGCCCGATTTATATATGATCCAATTAAAATTCGTTTGAGCTCAATCAAATCAAATTCAAACATAAATTTTCAAACTCGATAATAATTTAAAATTTTAAAATATTAATGTTGCCGGCTCGATTCAAAGTATTTAAAAAGAAAGAAAATGATAGAATGCCAAAACGTAGCCATCGGTGGAAGAAAAATATTTAAGTAGAAGACATTTCTAATTAGAAATGTTAATTGACTTTGATAAACAATTACTATTAAACGAACATGACATTTGCAGCTAAACCCACAAGCAAGATGGGGCAATCAATTTCCAAATTATACAACAAATTCCTCCGACTTTTCACAAACCAGCTAATAATCTTTCCTAGTTTTCGACTTTTATTTTCAATCTTACCAAAATTTTCCACGAAATTCTCGTTCAAACTTTTGCAACTTATATATTTGTAAGATTATAAATAGGGCTAAATGTTTTTTTTAGTTCCATAAAATAACGGCATAATTTGTTTTGATCCCATAATTATGGCAGGTGACGTTTGTAGTTTCATAAAACTCAAAATTACGTTATTTTAGTCCCAAAATCATAACCCACGTGAGCTTTTGAGACTAAAAAGACGTGATTTTGAGTTTTATATGACTAAAAACATCACTTATCGTAGTTGTGGTACCAAAATAAATTCTGTCTTTAATTTATGATATTAAAAAAGCATTTTGCCCATTATATATATTATGCTATTTTTAAAACCCTCAAACTCCAATATATTCTTTTTTTTGCTTTTAATTTTTATTTTCAAACACTCACAATTTTTATTACACAATCACTGGCCACGTGAATGTTCTGTTCTTACGCTATATATAAATATGCATGAAGACTTTTCGCACTAGTCCATACATCTGTAGACAAACCCGAGAAGGGATCTTCCCTTCAAAATTTCCATTTCAGAAGAGGGAGAGAGAGAAGGAATTCAGAAAGAAAGAATGCATATGGTATGGAGAATAGGGTTGTTGGGATGGGTTATTATTACAATGATGAGTAGCAACAATATTGATATGGCAAAGGTAGCAGATGCTGCAGTTTCTAAGAATGTAATGAAGAAGATAGATGTGATCAACAGCATGGGTCCATATTTGGGAGTTGTCGTGCCCAACACTTTCGAGATGGGCCCTCTGCTCAATTCTCCAAGCTTTGTGCCTCACCATCACCTTCCTTTCTTGGATTTTGCAGGTTTACACCTCTTATCATTTCTCTGCTTTTTATGCCCTTATCAATTCTTCTTCTTCTTCTTCATATCCGCAAAAAATTCTTGCTCGGAATGGACTTTACCAAATATGGATCAATCATATGACGAGTGCAATACCTTGTCGCCGTATGATTGATGTACAATTTAGGTGAAAGTAATCAATCACATCACAAGTGCGATATACTTATTTTTGTGATTTGTTTGCTCCTTCTGCTTGCAAACTTTTGTTATCATTCTTGAGATTGGAGTTGAGTCAAAGCCATAGCTAGACTCCTGGTAATCAGATTGAATTTTCACTGAATATTATTATTATAAATATTATGTGCGCATAAATTATGTTTTTTTTTTTTTTTTTTGGAAACAAAGAACCTAAGATATATTAAGAAAGGGTAAAAGTCTTTGTACAGATTGTTTAGCAATCTAGCCGATGCAAAATATTTATCGTCATTTAACACATAGGCTAAGAAAGGCGGAGGATCATCAAAATATGTATACAAAGGAAATATTTTATATACGTGGTTTGTTCATATTAAAATGGTCTATGAGATTTAAAATAGAAAACTCAATCTATAAAGTAATAGTGTATTGTAAAAATTTAAGCATAATTGCAACTTTGGTCCTGCTGATACGAGAAGGGGGCCAGGCCAGTTTAAAAGTTGATTTTTCAATTTAGTCTATCAATTTATCACTTTTCACAGACTGAGTACTTTATTTGTCGGAATTCTAAAAAAAAACCCAAATTTTATTCCCTTGCTTGAACTAACCTGGGAAATCCAAAGAGGTTTGAAATTTTGTGAAAAATGTCTTCAATCCCTGAAAATTGATAAATTTGTGTACAAAATTACTAAATCAACTTTTTCACGTGGTCCAGAATACCAACATAGTGTTTGGATTCGTTTTTTATTGTTTTGTTGTGTTTTGTAGAGATAGAGGAAAAAAAAAGCAAAGATAAATATGAGGAAAAAAAAATTAGTTTGTTAACTTAGTTCTCGTTGAATTTTGGTTCACTAACTATGATAATTATCATATTTTCTACATTAACTTTTAAAAATGTGTCAATTAGGTACTTCGACGGCATTTTGGTCGGAAATTAGCATGTGCAAGGCACGTGTCAAACTTTTTGGGGATTTTTTTATCTAACGTGTCCGATGACATGGACTTATTTTTAAACAAGTGTAATTTTAGTCCACTAACTTTATCCTGATGTAATTTTAGTCTACTAACTTTGACACAAAAAATATAAACTAATAAAATTATAGATTATATAGATAAAAATAATTATTATTTTATAAAAATAAATTATAGATTATATAGATAAAAAATGCATAAAATATAGATAAAAATACATTAAATAGTAATTTATTAAAAATACATAAAATTATAGGTAAAATATAAACTTATAAATTATAAAAAAATAAAATTCTTATTTTACATCATATATAATAAAATTATAAAATTAAAATTATTATTTTATAAATATATATATTATGTTATCTAAGATAAATTTAAATAACATAAAAAAAAACGCTCACCCCACCCCGCCGGCCCGCCCCTCTTCCTCTTCCCCTCGCCTGCCACAGAAGGGGAGACGCTACCCCAGCAGAGGGGGCGACGCCGCCTCTACCCTGGTCGACTCGCCGTTGCCGTCGCCCACCATTGGGCGACGAAGGGTGACTCGTCGTCGCCCTGAGGCGGTCGCCTAGCACATCACCCCTGTACTGGGGGCGGCGAAGGTGATCATGAAGGGGGTAGGGGGGTGGAAGGGTAGGAATTTTTTTTTAATTTATATTTATTATATAAATATTTTTTATTTTATAATTATGTATATATTTATATATAATTATGTCATATAGGATGCCAAGTCAGACAATGACATGGCTCATATGGCCGGACACATCAGCAATTTTCGGACATCTTCGTTCAATATATCGGAAAATTAACATCAAAACCCTAAATTGGACCTAATTGAAATATTTTTCAAAGTTAGTGTAAAAAATGTGATAGTTGTCATAGTTAGTGGACTAAAATTGAACAAGAACTAAGTTAATGGACTAAATTTTTTTTTCTCCAATAAGTATGTTTAGAAATAATGTGTGTAATTTAATTTTGAAGATAATTTAAAATAAGTATTGTATGTTTGATGTTGTGTTTTGGGAGACAAAAATTATTGTTCATTGTCAAATCATATCTTTCTTTATATTTATGTATATATATATAATATGTTTAATATTGTGTTCTGAGAGAAAAAATTACAGTTTATATGGGTGATGTAATTTCAATTTATATGAATTCTTTTGACAATTTGTCCTATAATTTTAAGAATTTCACACATTGAAAACAAAAATTGCTAGAATATGCTAAAAAGGCTAAAAAATGCACATATTAACATTCACACCTTAATTGGGTGCAGTTTTCTGACAGTGTAGCAATTTTTTGCTATTTTTGTCCTTAATATGCGAAATTTTTAGAATTACATAATAAAACTCCCAAAATCAGTTCGTGCAAAACTAAAAGAACTTATACTATAGCATAATTCTTCCAGATCAAAACTTTACAGAATATCAATTATGTTAACTGTATTAAATTGTTTATAGAATCAAAGAAATAATCAATCATATGATAGTGCAATAATATTTGCAACATGTACTCTATGATTGGGTTAAATGCAAGTCACCTCCACATGATCTAAAAAATGAGCAAAAAAAACCCATTAAAAAAAAATCACCTCATGTGTTTTGAAATGTAGAAAATTACCCCTATCAACAGTTTAGGCAGAGAACTTTTTTTACACTCTTTTTTGCCACAAGACATTTTTGCTCTTTTCCCATATCAGGGGACGTGAATTGCATTCTACCCCTATGTGATTAGCCAACAAGAACATGTGATGCCGGATAATTAGTTCATGAATTTCATATTCACGTAATTGTGTGTGTGTATATATATGTATATGAAGCAGTCAATAATAATGAACAGGGTGTATGGTAGATCTGTTCATCAGAATCTGCTGATCCTTACTGCCTTCATTTGTCCTTGAAATAGGGCGGAGGTTTCGGATTGGAGCGGTGGAAACTAGAAAGGTGGTTGTGGTTATGACAGGATTGAGTACGGTATGTTTCAGTAACACTTTGCTGTGAGGTAAAAATATTACAGTACACTAACACCTGTTTTTCATTAGTCGACCAATTGGTTATTTCAGACGCGAATATTATGTTTTGTAATATAGATTAATGCAGGTATAGCCACACAGTTGTTGCTAAGTTTGTTCGATATTGAAGGAGTTGTGCATTTTGGAATAGCTGGAAATGCTAATCCTCAACTCCAGATTGGCGACGTTACTATCCCACACTATTGGGCTCACACCGGCCTCTGGAACTGGCAGGTACTCCTGAATTGGATGCGTGCGTTGTGTATCAGAAATTTGTCATGGTTAGTAATATTAAATATTAAATGGGGAAAATAGTAGTTTTTATGTGATAAGTTGGGTTCGTTTCACTTTTGATCCCATTTATCATGATTAGTAATTTATTTTTATAACTTACAAATATCAGTACTTTTGGTCATAATTCATTTTTTCGTCTACATTTAAGAGCGTAGTCACGTGCCTAGTACATGACTGTTAATTATTTTTTGTTGTAAAAAAAATTGACGCGTGTTCAACTTAGAACCACCTTTGGTAGGCAATAAAATACATTTGAAAGAGAAAAATAGATCTTGAAAGAAATTAGTGCAAACAAAAGGGGATTTCTTTCTTCGCTTACAAAAATTGAATCACATCCTTCTCATATTTTTGTAAGTTGAAATCAAGTGGAAGCAATATATAATGATTATGTCATCTACAAGTGAATCAAGTAGACTAAATGGAGCATTCATATGCTACTGTTGGAAGAAAAGCCAATCTTTCCCCAATAAAAAAATACTTAACACCACGTACTAGGCACATGACTTCATTGTTAAATTGTAGATGAAAAAGTATGTGAAGACCAAAAGTGCTAATTTTAATAAATTATACGACTAAATTGTTAATCCCGTGATTAATGAGACCAAAAGTGAAATAGGCCTAATTTACGGGACCAAAATGATATTTCCCAATTAAATGATTATCCTCTTTTAATAGTTTAATTTTTAGATGATGTCGTTATTCAGCATATTAGAGTCCGTCCACATCAGATGGTCTAACAACAGATGATGGGGAAACTTTTTAGCCGGATCTGGTTCAGCCGAATCAACCCAATCACAATTATTTTACCTAAACCGTACACTGATTACATAGCAAGTGTATTACACATGCCATATAATTGGTTCAAATTTGACCGAACCGGATCCGCACAAGAATTTCCCGACATGACGGACATATATTAAATATTAAATAATTCTCCTATTTAATATGACTCGCTGCTTAACAATGGAGAATCCTGACTCGTCACTGATGGTGATAAACTTCTCATTCTATATTCTTTGACTCATGTGAAGCTTGATTCTAGTGCAAATGAAATTCATTGCTCGCAAATTAAGTACATACTTATTCTACGAGGGTTTTCGAATTTGGGTCATTTTATTCCTAACGTTTGCCTAGTATGTCTTAATGTCCCATGAATAGAGGTGGGGAGACGATGCTGATGATGAACTTGCCTTAGAGTCGAGCGGGGACTACACGCGAGAGATTGGCTTCCTTTAAGTTCTCCGATTATAACAACAGCACAAACGTCTCCGAATCAACAGATAACTTTCTGAATCGTGTATGGTACCAACCGGAAGAGATATTCAGCATCGATAGACATCCTGAAGTCCGGCAACATGCATTTTGGGTTCCTGTCGACACTCACTACCTTTCAATAGCTAAGAATCTTGAGGTACAGGGGAAAATATATACAAGAAAAGAAACCTCTTCCTTTGTTTGTAAAAGCAAAATTCTTGAAAAGGTTGTTGAAGTTCAATTCCATCATACCTTCATGATCATATATACAGGGCATGAAGCTGGAACGTTGTGTGAACTCGACATGCTTACCAAGGGCTCCCAAGGTCGTAATGGTGGAAAGAGGGGTTAGTGCCAATGTGTTTGTGGACAATGCAGCTTACCGGGAGTTCTTGCGTTCAAAATTCAATGCAACGCCAATCGACATGGAGAGTGCCGCTGTAGCGCTCGTGTGCCTGCAACAGAAGAAGCCTTTCATTGCCATTAGGGCGTTGTCTGATTTAGCAGGAGGCGGTTCTTCTGTTTCCAATGAAGCGGATGCCTTTGCATCTTTGGCAGCTCAAAATGCCGCTAGCGTTATGCTTAGCTTCGTCAACTTAACTGTGTCATATGTTGGAATGCGATAGAAACATATTGTGCTTAAATTAGTTTGCTGGCCCTGGCTGCAATAAGTTCGTCTGAGATTTCATGTATGGGATGTTTCCTAAGAGCTTCATCATTTCACTACTAAAGAATGGAATAAATAGCTCAATTGCTACAATTGATGCGTAAATTTGACTATTTTTCTTTGTATGTGCATATATATAATAATAAGGATAAATTACATCCACTCGATTCTTGAGAATTGCACTAATTACAAATACATTCTTATTAGATTGAAAATCACAATCACCACACTAATTACCAATTTTTTATTTAAAATTTATATTGTAAAATATATAATTTTTTTCATAATTTATAATTGTATATAAAATGATAATTTTTAAATTTTATGTATTATATGATATAAAATAAGAATTTAAGTTTTATAATTTATAAGTATTTCTAATTATTTATTATTTTATGTATTTTAATAAATTAAAATTTTATTTTTATCTATCATTCTATAATTAAATAAAATAATTATCTATAATAAAATTATTTATAATAATCTATAATTATTTATAAAATAATAGTTATTTTTATAAAATTTAGAAGGATTTATAAAATAATTATTTTGATAATTTATAATTTATAAGGATTTATAATTTATAATTTATGAGTTTATATTTTTTTGTCAAAATATTTTTTTGAAGCTGATATATTGTATTATATATTTTATCTAATTTAATATACATTTTAAAGTGTAAGATTATTTATTATATGAATGCATAGACGACATGTCACGAAAATTAGTATAAAGTTGCGTTAGGATAAAGTTAGTGGACTAAAAATATATTTATTGAAGAAAATAAGTCCACGTCAAAATCCCCTAATTTCTTGGCATGTGCCTTGCACATGCTAATTTTCAGTCAAAATTGTACAGATCAACCACCGGAGTATCTAATTGAGCATTGTTCAAAGTTAGTGTACAAAATGTGATAATTATCATAGTTGGTGGATCAAAATGAACGAGAGTCAAGTTAATGGACTAATTTTTTTCCCCTATTTATTATACGCATGCATAGATGACATGTCACAGAAGCTAGTATAAAATATAAATTTAAGGCTTGTTTTTATGCAATTTGACCCTTTTTTTATGTAAGTGTTCATGTGGGTGAGAAGAGATTAAAAAATCCACTTCAAGTGTCAAGTTATTCTTTAATGCTACATAGGACAAATTAAACCATGGATAGAATTAGCGAACTAAAAAAATATAATTACTCAAGAAAATAAGTCCAACTCATTTGCCACGTCAGACTTTAGTACTACATGGAATAAAAAAAAATCCCCAAATTGGAGCAATTTTAGTGAAAATTGAAAAAATCAGCCATCGGAACACCTAATTAATGTAGCATTGTTCAAATATAGTGTATAAAATGTGATATATCATAGCTAGCGGACTAAAATTGAACGAGAGCCTATGCAAGTTAATCAACTATTTTTTTTTTTTTTTCCTTTGATACGATGTTGAAGTGTGTCTAAAGTTCATTAAATGCCTATTTAGAGTTGAACATGTGAACTAGAAGGCATTAAGAGAGATTGTCTGGTAGTGCACAAGTCAGGCACTTGGATAGCGACTGGACATAAGATCATATGATTAAGAGTAGTGACATGTACAACTTGAGTGTGAGCTTCATCATAACTTATATTTATATTATATGTATTTTGATACGACCTCTTATGGGAAGTGATTGAATAGGTCCTTGCTTTGCCAATGTGTGAACTCATATTGTTTCTTGTGCCCTTTGGAACATTGAACTATGTCATGAAGTGTAAGCCTTGGTGAAGCTACTTTAGCATGATAGCCAATGGCGATGCGAGGTTTGGATTGTTGGAGGATGTCTAGAGAAGCTGTCAAAACCAAGCTAATTAATATAAGAGGCTGAGGAAGAACTAAGTTGGTAACACACTTATGTTCTATTGTTTATGGCACAGGCAATTGTGTAATCCTAGTTATTAATATAGATACATATTTTGAGTGAATTGATGGATCTAAAGATGCTTGATTAATTGAAACCACATAGTTTGAGGTACACAATAATTTGTTGAGTTGTAGGGTTATGTTAATTTGGTGATGAGTTATATTATGTTCCTCGAATTTGAAGACCCAAGCTCCAATATGCATTCATATTTGACTTAGAGTTTGAAGTCTCCGAACTTGATATTGGGATTAGGATCCACTTGGATAAATTCTATGTAATAGATTTTGTAGTCTTCCAAATTTCTATTGGGATAAGGACTCCTCTACAATAGACCTTATCTGAAATAGAGTTTATAATCTTCCAAATGCATGTTGGGATAATGACTCATCTTGTAATAAAATTGAGTATAGTTATAAGTAGGGTACATGATTGTATAAAAAATCATATAAGTAAAAACACAAGTGAGTTGATCACAACACAAGTCACCCCAAAATACTCCGTCCAATTACCCTCTCTCTCTCTCTCTCTCTCTCTCTCTCTATATATAATATATATATATATATATATATATATATATATATATTTTCTGCATGTTTTTCTTTAAAGCATCACCAAAGACTCCATGAATTTGAGGTGTGTAAAAGTGTGAGCTGCTCTAATAGTAATCCACTAAGACAAGCAATGCACGATGCTGGCTTTGTACAAGAGCAAGGTCAAATATGGATGATACTGAAATTTATTTATGATCGTGATAATCGAAATTACAAAAAAAAAATACGTCTATAATTCAATCAAGATAAAGACTTGTAAACGGATTTGATCGAACTACATGAATCGACATATTTTCACTGATAAGGTTCATTTTGTCTATATTTATGTACCAATGTGCTAAATATTTTTGTGCACATAAATTATTACTGTATGCAATATTATTTTATTTTATCCATTATTATTCTATTGTTGCAATAAGACGAGAAGTGAAATTCCATAAATTAAGTTGCAACTAGATTAATGGACCTAATTGATTAAAGGCCTGATTACAATGGGAACCTTAATTTTGAGTCATATAAATAGAACTTTATTACGATTTTACTATTCGTACTTGACTTAAATATATTTTTGGTCCTATAAATTTGGTATTTTATTATTTTTATTATTTTTTCTTTCTAGAATTATAAAAACTCTTGCAATTTCTCGACATTTCTTATTTTTGGTCTTTTCTGGTGTTGAATTTTTAAAAAGTTGCTGAAATAAATAATGTACGCATGTATAGTTCATTTAAATTAGGATAGTTGTACTGATTGGTTAGCTTTTGCCACCATAAATATAAAATGAAAAAAAAAATGATATGACATGATTTATTCATGCAACTTTCACAAAATCTGACACCGAAAGGACCAAATATGCGAACGTCAAAAAGTTATACGACTCTTTTGCAACTCTTAAAAAAATAAATGATAAAAATATGAAAAATCTCGCGGAGCCCATAATTTATTCCGATAATTTTTACAAAATTTGACACTGAAAGGATCAAAATAACAAAATATCAAAAAGTTACCTAACTGTTTTACAGTACTAAATAAATAAAGAATAAAAAATATCAAAGTACCAAAATTCCAGGACGAAAACTATACTTAAGCCATTGGTAGTCACTAACTCACACTTTCTGCACATCGACCCTTAGTTTCGAACGGGATCTAACTCGTGAACATAGATGGCTATGATGAAGTCCATTTGTATCTCTTGTCCACTAGCTGGTATCTAAAGTTCGAATATTTGATGAAAAGAAGTATTATAAGGACAAAGCCGTTCCGGAAATGACGATTGAAGAACTTCCAAGAAAGCCAAACAAACCACACTTGACTTGATACTCTTGTTTCCTCCGGTCAGGGCCGAAGAAAAATCAGCCCATCGTTCGTCTCTCCCTCCAGCCTGGTCCCCTTGTACACTGCAACACTCATCTCCGAACACGTTTTCTCTTGCTGCGGAACTGAAGATGGAGAGTTCAGACACAGCTAACCCTCCTAAGACGGCAGCCGGCGGCCGGCGCAAAGGAGGCCTCCGCACCATGCCTTTTGTCATAGGCAAAATCTTCATCTCAATATCTATATATAGATATAAATCTGTTCAAGTCCAATTCTGATCTTCTCTTTCAACCTGTTGGTTTACCTACGTTGGCCGGCGTTCAGTCGCTACACACGTACCAGAGGCAAAATGTTTTTTAGTCCCATAAAATTATGGCTGATGACGTTTTTAGTCTCATAAAACTCAAGATCACGACTTTTTTGTTCCAGAAAGTGTGATTTCTGGTATTTTTTTGGGACCAAAATCACAATGGACATGATTTTTTGGAACAAAAACCGTGTGATTATGAGTTCTACACGATTAAAACCGATCAAAAAAATTCTGTCTTTATTTTATGGGACTTATTCACATTTTGCCCAACGTAGACGTAAAGAAACACGCAAGGTTTCTATGTTTTTGCTCTAACTTTGTGTTCTTTGTTATGGTTATATGCAGCAAATGAGGCATTTGAGAAGATCGCCTCGTACGGGCTTCAGCCGAACATGATATTGTACTTGATCACGGAGTATAATTTTACTGCAGCAAGTGGAACCAGCACTTTGTTCATCTGGGGAGCAATCTCCAACTTCATGCCAATCTTCGGAGCTTTTCTTTCTGATTCCTACTTCGGCCGATTCCTCGTGATTGCAGTGGCAACACTCACCACGCTTATGGTGAGACTATCTTCTCTCTCCCCACCTTTAACGCTTGCTCGTTGCGAGACTTTCATTCATATATCACTACATGACAATATTGTATTAGTAACAAAATATCATACGATAATTTTAAAATTGTTGCTGAAAAGATGTTTTAAATTGTATTTTTATCTTCTCAGTATATAATTATTAATAATGAGAATTGTGTATAAGTGGTCAATGTAGATAATCAGCTATATGTTTATAGTGATTATTAGTGTCTTGATATTCATTGTTGTGACAAAAAAAATAATATTCTTGTCATAATATAATTGAAAAAAAAAAATATAAATTTTAGTCCTATAAACATAAGAGGGTAGCAATTTTATTCTGTTTGAATCTATATTTTGGCAATTTTATCCTATAATTTTATACAGTTCCCATGTTCAGAACAAAAAATGACTGGAATTTGTTAAAATGGCCAAAAAAGTGCACCCAATTAAGTTGACAACGTGCATGTCATGTGCACTTCTTCAGCTATTTAGCGAAGTTGAGTTATTTTTTGTCCTTTAAAGTGCGGAATTTTAAGAATTAGGGAACAAAACTAAAAGTATCGCTCATATATATTAAAATACATAACAAAATTATCACAATGAATTCATGTACGACTAAAATTGCCACTTCACACATTTTAATCGTTTCTCAAACTTCTTGCGAAACTCACGTTTCCTCTACTCACCCTGAATATATATAAATCTCAATTGCAGGGACTGATTGTAATGTGGTTAACAGCCATAATCCAAAAGGCAAGGCCACCACCTTGTGATCCAAGGCTAGGCAGCTGCATCAAGCCAAAACCCGGCCAATACGCATTCCTCTTCACAGCATTCGCGCTCATCTCCATCGGCACTGGCGGCATCAGGCCATGCTCCATAGCGTTCGGGGCAGACCAGTTCAACGACCCTGAAAACCCAAACAACCAGAGGGTTCTGCAGAGCTTCTTCAACTGGTACTACGCCTCTGTGGGGGTCTCCCTCATGGTAGCCCTCACAATTGTAGTTTACATCCAGAATACGTTTGGATGGGTCATCGGGTTTGGAGTTCCCGTCGGCCTCATGCTGTTCTCTGCCGTAATGTTCTTCCTGGGATCCGGACTTTACGTCAAGGTTAAGCCCAACAACAGTTTGCTGACGGGTCTTACGCAAGTTCTGGTGGCGTCCTGGAGGAACAGGCACCTTCAATTCCCGCCGGAGGATTCTGATGGGCGCCATTATTATCACAGTACTAAAGGTTCGAAGCTGCTTGTACCAACACATAAACTCAGGTGAACAAACAATTTTATATTAATTTTCATTTTTTTTTCGGGAAAAATGCAATTTACCCCTATTTAATAATATAAATGTACAAATTATTCCCTTATTTCAATTTTTTTTTCATTTAATACATAAACATCACGTACACAAAATCTTTTTTAAATACATAATATATTTTTATATATATAGTGCGTGTGTGTGTATATATATTAAAATGAAATAAAAAATGCAGTAAAATTTGATTTTTTTTTTTATGTTGAGTAAAGTTTGAAATAATTTTTGTATATGTTTCATATGAAAGTTTAGTCGGTACGTATAGGACCAATCTGGATTGGTTCTGTTTTAAATCATGTTGTAATTTTTATTTTAATTAACGTACACATCCAAGGTGTATACTTTTTTTTTCCTTAAATAACATAAATAAACATCATTTTTATATTCATGATGTGTATATGTTCAATAAAATAGAAAATACAACAGAATTTGAATTTAGAAAATACAATCTAGGCATTGTTGCTCTTATGAACTAAATTCAACAAAATTTCGTAGCATGATGACAAAAATAACTTTACAGCAGTACCACAGTCCACAGAGTATACACACTAGAAAAAAATAAAACAATTTCCTACAGTTAATTATTATAGTTAAAAGAAAAAAATTGTGGCAAATACAAATCAATCACGGGTTTGCAACAACCATTAGTTGTTGTTTCTATAAGTGTGGTCAAAATATTAGCTATGACTGAAACCACTGCACATATTTTGGCTATGGTTAAAAATCATGACGAATAGTGATTAATTATGGTAAAATTTAAAATTTTTACTTTAATTTTATTTAATCTTGATTAGTATTATTGATTTATTATGATATTTAAGCCGTTTTCATTTATAGTTTAGCACAAACTCAAAATTTCCATAAAAATTGTATTCATTTTAGGTTCTTGAACAAATCCTGCATTATAAGAAACCCTGAGAAAGACCTGAGCCAGATGGGTCAGCTTCAGATCCATGGAGCCTCTGCAGTGTCCTCCAGGTGGAAGTACTGAAATCCCTAATACAACTGCTGCCCATCTGGTCGGCCGGAATCATGATTGCAGTGATCATAAGCCAGCACTCTTTCCCTGTGCTCCAGGCCACCACATTAGACAGGCGCTTCATCGGAAGCTTCAAGATCCCGGCGGCCTCCTTCGGCCTGTTTGGGATCATTGCTCTCACCCTTTGGGTCTCCCTCTATGATCGGGTCATAGTCCCCCAACTCTCCAAATACACCAAGAATCCCCGCGGCATTGGGTTCAAAACCCGCATTGGGATTGGGCTGTTCGTCTCTTGTTTCGCCACTACTGCGGCTGCATTGGTTGAGAGGGCTCGAAGGACCAGGGCTATTGACGAGGGATTGGCCGACACCCCAAATATACAGGTATACAAGCCACTCTTATCTTTTTTATAATTACATATACACTCGTCAAAATATTTTCACATACACAAACCATCTTTTATTTTTTTAAAAAATTACACAGATCCCATAAAAATATTAGCATTATTACACAAATTAACCATTTATTGACTGTTAGAGATAGTTTTTAAAATTATGCAAAAAATAAAGATGATTTATATAAGTAGACCATAGGTTATAGGGATATGTCCATATCTTTTTGGGGGAGGGGTACAATATAAGGTAATCGTAAGTATGGGTTAATTATACTTAGTTCCTCAATAAAATTACAAAATTATTTTTTTTTTTTCAAAAAGGTTTCAAAAGTATACTTATATCCTCTTTGAAAATTATACATTTATAACTGACCCAATCTATTAGAATTTGGATGGAAAATACTGATGCCAGCAAAGAAAATAACGTAAATTTTTAATTTTACTTCCTCATTCAAACTTTCATCTAGTAACATTTTATACTTATAAGAGGATAAATAAGTATAAAATGTATAAAGTCAAAATAATATATTTTTCATAATTAAATATTGTTTTTTAAGTATAGACATTAGACAGAAAGTAACCGTTGATGAAATACTAGTATCTTTTGGTCTTCTTTTATTTTCTGATGTAAGGATAACATCATTGTTGTTACACCTCACCCCATATATATAAAATAAAAAATAAAAAATAAAAAATGACTAGTTTTCTGTTCATAATTGGATATTTTTATCCAATGATTATAATTAAAAATAATATTTTACTATAATTATATTGTTTTTATTTTATATTATTATATTTACTCCCTTATACTTTCCGTCGTTAACGTTACCGTTACCGTTCCCATAACCTAGATGTCTTGGTTTGAAATACAGGTGAACATGTCGGCAATGTGGCTGATACCACAGCACTCCCTGATAGGACTAGCGGAGGCTTTCAACGCCATAGGCCAAATCGAGCTCTACTACTCGCAGTTCCCGAAGAGCATGGGCAGCATCGCCGTCGCCCTTTTCGCGCTGGGTATGGCGATCGCGAACCTGGTGGGCAGCATCATAGTGAACGTAATAGACGCTGTTTCCAAAAGGGGTGGTAGAGAAAGCTGGGTGTCGAGCAATCTGAACAAGGGACACTATGACTACTATTACTGGATACTCACCATTCTAAGTGTGGGAAATCTGGTCTACTTCATATTCTGCAGCCGGGCGTATAAATGCTGCGAGGAAGAGAGGGTTTGGGATGAGGATGTTGTTGAGGACAAAGCTGGTGCTTCCATGCCTAAGGAAACTGCCATGATTGATATGCACAGTTCCAGGGACGCCTCTTCTACTTATTTTTCTGCATAATTTGTATATTTTTGAGTGATCCATCTCTGTTTGTTTGTGTGTGCGTGTGTATGTGTTGAAAATTGTACATTTGCTTTATCTTATAATATTTCATTATGGGTATATATATATTTGGATGGAAAGTTTTGCTTTTGAGAAATATACATATTTGGAGCTGAGGAAATTTCAAATTAATGATGCTGAGATGAGGAAAATGATTTTTTAGTCTCATAAAATAAGGGCAAAAATTTTATTGGTACCATAACATGGCAGATGACGCTTTTAGTTGCATAAAACTAAAAAACGCGTCTTTTTAATTTCAAAAAATGTGATTTTGGGACTTTTTAGTCCCAAAATTTGTAACGCATTTTTAGTCCCAAATAATGTCTTTTTAGTCCCAAAATCACAACACATATGATTTTTTGGGACTAAAAGTTCGTGATTATAAATTTTATGGAACTAAAATCGAGACCTATCATAATTATGATATATACCAAAATAAATTTTGCCATTGTTTTATAGGACTAAAAAAGCATTTTGCCCTTGTGAAATTGTAGATGGAATTATTTAAGTTTGCAGTAAATCAAAAGGAGAAATAATATTTTTCATCCTGTAATATAGGGTCTTTTCACTTTGATTCTATTGGTTGCGAGGATTTTCATTTTTGTCTTATAATTTTAAAAGAATAATAGTTTTGGTCTCATGACACCTTTCCATTAGATGTTTAATGGAAAAATCTACATTTATTGTATGGAAAGAAAAAAAAATTTAAGTTGATCTGTAAAAGATGAAAAGAATGAATAGGTGGTATTAATCTTTTTGTTCAACTCATGAAATTGTTTTACCAGCAGTGGTTAGGTTCTGAACACTAAACTCTTTAAATTTGATTAATTACATTTACATCCCTTCTAAATGTGAAATTACACCTTCCGCTAAAGAGGTTTAACAATTATGCTTACGCTGTCTTTGAGAAATCACTATTTACAACTAACCTCCTGCTGTTAAGGTTTGAACGAAAAATATTAATGTCAGTAAAAAATTATATAAAACTTTTAATTTTGCCCCTTATTCAATATACTCTTAGTGATATTTTATACTTGTAAGGGATAAATGTAACATAAATAAAGTAAAAAGAATGTAATTATAATAAAATATTATTCTCGAATTTATAGTCATTGAATAAAATTAATCGTTTCCGAATAAAAAAAAACAAGTTATTTTTTTGTACCTTTTTGTACTTCCTATATGGATGATAAGACGAATATCATTGTTGCATCTATTTCACGAAAACACTAGATAATGTAGGAAAATTGCATTATGTCCCATACGATAGCCTCTTTGTAATTTTGGTCCCATTACTTTTGAACTCACCACATTGCATTCCATTACTATAAGAAATAGATTAGCAATGAATTTAGTAAGAATTTTACTTGCTGATTAACTTGACACTGATTTTAACATCATATTTTTTCGTAACTTTTGAACCATTTTCATATATTGTGCATAGCTCCAAAAAAATTGCAGTTTTAGTCCCAAGTATAATTAATTCCATTGAATTTATGGACGAAAACAATAAATAGATGGCTTACCTAGTTGGGAAACATAGTCAATGGTTAACGATGAGTGTGTCACGTAAGCAAGTCTCAATGGGATCAATGATATCCTCACCTCAATGATCCTTGATTTGGAACATTTAAAGCCAAGACCTTGAATGTATATTTGACAAGCACTATCATAAGCATGATCATGTGCTATATTCATGTATGGCGTAGGTACTTCATTCTATTATTCATAAATAAACACACAATATTGTAATGAAAAAGACTTAATTATATTTACTGTCCCGTATATTATAGAGGGTGGCAAAACAAGATCATAAATATAGGAATGGCAAAAAGTATCCCCTAAATTTTTTATTTTTTTTTTGCAATTGCAGGACTCTGGCCATCGAATTTTTAAAAGTCGTCATAATTTGCTTATGTGGACAAAATTAGAATTTTTTTGGAGGCTTTTGCTGACTGGGCATCTCTTTTATTTTTTATGTGCCACTTAAGCACTTACATAGAAAAAAGTAAAATTATATAAAATAATATCAAATTTTGTATTATGTGTATAATTATAAAAATAAAATTATTATATTATTATATAAAATTAAAAAAAAATGAAACACCGTCCTCCCACACCCCTCCCCCCACCCCCCAAATCCATCCCCTGGCCCCGACTCCGCCACCATTGCCGCGCAGAAGGGGGCAACGATAGCCCCAGTAGAGAGGGGCGACGACATCGCCAGCCCCAGGAGAGGGGAGGCAATGTGGCGTCGCCCAGGCTATGGGCGCCTCGTCCCCCTCCGGGGCGACAGTGTGGAGGCAGGGATTGGGGGGCGGGCGTGGTGTCGGGGGTAGGGGCGAGGGTGTTTGGGGGGTGGGTGGGGGTGGGTTAGGTAGGGGTGTTAGTTTTTTTAATTAATTTATATTATATAAAATAATAATTTTAATTGTTATAATTTAAAATTATTTATAATATTATAATCTAATTTTTATAATTTTAAGTATTTGTATTTTATGATATATATTTTTAAATTTATGATAATTTTAAAGTGTGTAAAATTATTTATATATATTCAAAGACACTGTGCCACGATAGCTAGTATATAATATAAATTCAAATTATATTTTTATGCAATTTGATGTTCTTGTTTTCCATTTAATCGCTTATGCGACAAAGGAGAAATAAAAAAAAAATATTCAATTAGTAAAAAATTCAAATAAAAAGGTATTTTCTTTTTTTCCACATCATTGCTTATGTGGAAGAGGTTTTTTCCAGTTAAATGTTTAGGTGGCAGTTGATTTTTTAAAAAACGCCCAATCAGCAAAAGCCCAAAAAAAATAGTCCTAATTTTGTCCACATAAGCAAACCCCAATGAGTTTTAAAATTTTGATAGCCGGAATCCTACAATTACAAAAAAAAAAAATAATAATAATTACGGGGTACTATTGCCACACCTATATTTAGGATTCTTATTTTGCTACCCCTTATATACGGGACAGTAAATACAATTAAGCCTAATAAAAAAAAGCAATATATATTATTGATGTGATACAAATAAGATCGTTATGCAATTGGATATTCAAGCAGTATGCTACTTAACTAGCATCAATCGATTCAGTTGGCGCGTCAATCACTATTCCAACTACTATATGTGTATATTTTTAGTTACTAAAATTAAAATATTTTTTAGAAAAAATTACTAGAACTCCTTTAAATTCTATATTTTAAAAATCCCTTTTTTCTTTTTATCCAAAACATCCGTTCATTCAACTTTTCATTTCGGAAATCACTCTTAACTTTTACTCTATTTTTGGACAAAGTTACCTTTTTTTTAGTTATATTTCCTTTTATTGTTGCATTTAGTTTTAATTTTTTTCCTTAATTAACCGTATTTATCAATTTTTAGTAAAACCAATTTAATTTATTTTTGAACTTTCATATTTCTATTTTTTCCAATTCAAATAAAAAGTCATTATTACCTTTACTAATATAATTTCTTCTCCAATATATTCAACGCAATATTCTTCTTTGAAATTTTAACTTTACCTCGGAGAAAATTGTTATCTTCTTGAAAAGGAAATCCTAAATAAATTTTAACCATCAAAAGAATTTTTTTGGAAAAATATTATTCTTTTTGAATAATTGCAGAATAAATTGTTTACTAGAAACAATTTTAATGAATGAACTAAACAATAAGATTTAATCTTAAAATTCAAAAAAACAATATTTGTAAAGTTTTTACTAGAAAAGATGATCATAGTTTACAAGAAAATTAATTCCAAAATTAAATACCAATTATATAGTAAATGAACTGATAATGGAAGAATATCAAAATATCAAGAGTAATTTTTGACAAAAAATAAAGTAATAGTCAATAATTGGGTGTTTGAAATGAAAGTTGATGGAAAAGGTATTTTAATTAAAAAGGTATATTAATGATTTATTTAGATATAAACTTCTTTTAAGGGGTTCTAAGTATTTTTTTTTATAAACAAATTCACAACTAATTTACTGGCTTTATTTACCCCCTTTTACTTAGGCAAATCTGTTCATATGATAAGACAATAATCAATGGCTAAAACTTTTCTATTTTTTGAATGATTTAATTATTGTAAAGGGAAATACCTAATGTGTTAAAATTTAAAATTTTAAACACTAACATATAAGCCCTCTTCAAATTTGAAAATTTACATATAGCACTTCTGAAATTTGTTGTGGTCTAATAAATAAGTTTTTTTATTAATTAAATTTATCGAATTTATTGATATTAACAAAAAAAATTCTATATTTACCATCGATTGACTTATTACTGATTCATCGCATATCAAATTTTTTTTATGATCAAATTATCCCCATATATCATCACTGTGAAGATGTATATCTTCACTATTATAAGGATGATTTAGTCCGAAAAAATTATTTGACCTGCAATAAGTCAGTAACCAATCAATCAAGAATAAATATCAATATTCATTCAATTTTTTTGTCTATATCAGCAAATTCAGTACATTTTAACTAACGGATAAACTTATTTATTAGACAGAAACAAACTTTAAAAGTATTAAATACAATTTTTTAAATCATAATAAATTTATATGTAATTATATCAAACTTTAAAGAAAAGGGCGTGATTATTTTTTAAAATAAATATTTTCTCAAGAAGCAGACACGAGACATAAAAAGACTGAAGAACACATGTCCTTATTGCATTTATGACAGCAGCAGTAAATATACTATCTATCTATATGCAGAACAAAGGAAATATTAAACTGGTAAGCAGTTGGGGTGGCTTGGAGCCGTTTGAGGAGAGTCACAGCAGCACAGGGTCCCATCATCTTTCTGCATTTCAAAAAATATTTCTGTTGGATTTTGAATTTTATCGAGAGGGATGAAAAGTGACAGCGAGATCGTTTGACTCCACTCTCTCTCTCTCTCTCCCACAAACTCTGTGCACGCACTGTCCGTAGCTTTGTTTTTTATTGCCATTCTCGAAACTCCAAGTTTGCAATAAGGGCCTCTCTTTCTATATCCACCTCCCCCTTTTCTTCTTGTTTTTTCTTCACCATTTTTAGATACTCTCTCAACCCTTCTCCATTCACTCAACTCACCTTCTTTCTTTCAAGAATCTCTTTTTGCTTTCACACATATAGCTAGCTCCGTAGAAGCTGAAGCATTGCAGAAGATGAGTGCTTCGAAGTTCATCAAGTGTGTGACGGTGGGAGACGGGGCCGTTGGCAAGACCTGCATGCTCATATGTTATACCAGCAACAAGTTCCCCACTGTCAGTCTCTCTCATTCTTGATTTTTCTGTGGTTCTTTGACTGTAATTTCTCTGATTTCTTACATATTGTTTTCTCTCATTGCTTTCGTCATTTTCCTAGTTTTTGAAAATGTGGGCTCTGATTATTAATGCGGTTATGTTCATCTTATCATCGTATTTAGAACTAGAGAGTTCTGTGACTACAGTGGGTTTTGAGGAAATTGATTACACATCTGGGATTTTTATGTATTTTCAGGATTATATTCCAACAGTTTTTGACAATTTCAGTGCTAATGTGGCTGTGGATGGCAACATTGTGAACTTAGGACTGTGGGATACTGCAGGTGCTTATCATTTTTATTTGTTTTTAACGCACACGCCCAACACACTCAAGCACACACCACCATGTTCGAACACGACATCTCCCATAGGAAATTTGAGCCCAAAGGGTTGGGCTATTCCACCATAGGACTGTTTAGCATCTTTATCCTTCATAAGTAGTGCTGTTTTTGCTACTATTTTAGCAGCTTCAGTGTCCTAATTGTATTGATTTTTCTCTGTTTTAAAGGTCAAGAAGATTACAGCAGGTTGAGGCCACTGAGTTACAGAGGGGCTGATATTTGTGTTGGCTTTCTCTTTAATCAGTAGGGCTAGCTATGAAAATGTCCTCAAGAAGGTATAACATTGTGACTTTTTGCCTACACTTTTTGACAGTGCTCTCTCTCTTTTCTGTATTTCTTTGCTTTCCTTCATATTTGAATTGTAAAATTGGGTAATTTCATCTTGAATAAATGCATGGAAAACTCTCCAATCAGCTCTTTGAGTAAACAAAATCGAGTGGTCTCTCTGGTTTTTATTGATTAAGAGGGTGTTTGGCTAAGCTTATTTAAAATGTCGATGTTTGATCCGAGCTCTTGAAGTGTTGGCGTAAATAAGATGATGAAACCTCAAATTCGAAATAGTTTGTGAAGATTTTGAAAGTAAGTTAGTAATTATTTACTTTTTCTAAACGAGCATATTATATTCGATTCTAAAGTTTCACTTTTTGAGGTTATAAGTGTTTCTTCTAAAGAACTTACTGAATGGTTTTTAATATGTTATAAACCCTCTGATATCTTATAAGATGTTTTAAAAAGCTTATAAGTTGATCACCCAAACACGCTCTAATTTCATCGTAATTTTGTGTGGTTAAAACTGGTTGTATGTAAACTACAAGGCACAGGCTTTCTCTTTTCATGGTTCCTTTATCAAGAATTGCTTGGAAAAGTATTCACAACATAATTCAAACTCTCATTTCAGTGGATGCCCGAGCTTCGTCGGTTCGCTCCCAACGTTCCAATTGTACTTGTTGGAACGAAGTTAGGTACGACCTCAAGTTATCCGATTACAATTCAGTGATTCAATAGCTGTTTTATTGGCTTAATATGACAAAGATTGTCTCCTGATATGACGGCTCAACACTTTTCTTTTGCTGCAACAGATCTTCGAGAAGACAGGGGATATATGGCTGATCACATGGGATCTAACATCATTACAACTGCCCAAGTCTGTATCTTTCTTTACATTCCATTAGTATTTAATTTGCTCTATATTCTCGACTAATGTGGCTGAAATTTCTAGGGGGAGGAGTTGAGGAAACAAATCGGCGCAGCAGCTTATATAGAATGCAGCTCAAAGACTCAACAGGTAGGGTGTTTGGTGTACACACTTCAATGCTATCATTCTGGCACTAACTATTTGTTATAACCATCGTCGACAAAGTTTGAGGGCAACGTTTATTTGTGGGAAGCTAATTTTATTGAGGCTTTTTTACCAGAATGTGAAAGCTGTTTTTGATACTGCAATCAAAGTTGTGCTTCAACCTACACGGAGGAAGGAAATGGCTGCACGAAAGAAAAAGCACAACAGCGGCTGCTCGATTGTGTGAGTAGAGCATTTTCATTTCAAGCGTTGTTCGCATACACACTGCATTGGTACTTTTGCTTTTTCATTATTAGCATGGAATTGAGAAGTAGAGTAAAGTAGGCATTTCAAACCCATAAACGAGATTGAGGATGCTGATAAGTCAGAATAGGTTAGGTTCATTACCTGAGTTTCTAGTTGTAATTTACATCGACATCCGTCAGGGACAAAAACTTATGCAAAACACCCTCAGGGTAGACCTACCCACAGGATGCATAGATATAAAAACACCCTCTTAATCAATAAAGGATAAAAACATATAACTGATATAGTTTATCGAGCAACAATATGTCTCATCACACATTCAATTTTTCACTTCTACAATGAAAGATGAGCCGGTGCACAGACAAGGGTGAGAACTGCAGAAGCATTATAACTTCTAAAACAAGTATTAAGATCGAGAATTTGTCTAATCTTAGTAAGACATAATTGTCCAACTTTGGTCTGATTCATGTTCTATTTTTTCGTTTTCCTGTAGCAGAGGTATTGTATGTTGCGGTTGTGTTGGTTAGAGGGTATTAAAACGCTGCCAATGCATTCATTCACTTCTGGGACGTGCCTGAAAGTTATGCTGGAGTTCTAACAGGACGGATCTGAACGTCTAGTGCATAGTCGACTACTGCTGTGTTATGTTTACTTCACCGATGTATGTAGTTTAGCTTTACAAGCCTACAGGGCGAATGCTGCGGAGGGAATTGTTCATTCTCTTAGCCTGTAATCATGTATTTTAGCTTGCGATCTTGAAGTCGTAGTTACGATTATTGTTTGAATGATAGTTCTTTTCTTCTTTGTACACTCTAATTTCTGGAAACTATAGTTTTATTTCAAATTTTATCGCCATTTTTTATTACATTTAATATATACAAGCCCAGGTGTATAAAACGAACGTGATTTATTTAGTGTTTGTATGTGAAGTGGAATAAAAATATGAAATATGATTTAAAGTAAAAAGAAACACTTGAATATAACTAGAATAATTAAGTATAAAAATACAAAACTGTGTTGAATATAAAAATGAAGTTAAACCTTTTTACTAATTACCTAAAATAATATGTGCCTCAAAATAAAATAAATTAAATAATTACTCAAATGAAAAACTAAAATATATTTTCTACTTCATACAAGTATTGTTCTAATCATACTCTCTTTAATTTCTAGTAAGAATCAAAGAGGCATAAATTGGTGTTTTGTGTGGACTAGCTAAAGAGAACATTATTTTTCTCTTGTGTGGACAAGTAAGAAATCATTGTTGGAGGGAGATCTTTTGAAGTTTGAACATTCTACTACTCTCAAAGATGTATTTATCCTTAAGTTGCATTAACTAGTTGGTATACAAATACACAATTAGCCGGTTGGTGTGGGATTTAATCTCGTTTAATAATTTATTTATCGCTTCCAATAGGATCATATCGCACGCCAATTGGGTTATTCGTGCACTTGTACACCAACTAGTTAATGCAAGTCAAAGGGTAAATACAACTTTGAAAGTAGTGGAGTTTCCTAGCTTCAAAATCTCTCAACAATGATTTCTTGCTTTGTCCACACAAGAGCAAAACAAATTATTTGTAGCAAGTTCACACAAAACACCAACTTATGTCTTTTTTTTAACCTTGCTAGAAACTCAAGAGAGTGGGACTAGAACAACACTTTATGCAGTAGATTGTGTTTTAATTTCTTAAGAAAGCTTTGAATGAATTTCAAAATTTTAAGAAAAATGGTGAAATTGATACTCCTCGAGGAAGAAGAGAGATGTAAGAAAGTTAGTGAGAGAATCTAAACACACCTTGCAAGCACTCACAAATAACCAACCACTCTCTCCATATAAAGAGGGGTTGGTTTGCTTCAAGTTAAGGTTAGGTGAGCTCCACTCATGAGGATGCAAGCTCTTAATCAAGTGTCTTTAACGCATGGTAGATCCTTGTAGTCCCTTAGGCTTGACCACAATTTGAATTAAACAAAATTTGACTTCTGAGTAGTAATTAATCCCACATGCATAGCCACGGACGTCGTGATTGCCTGCTCAGCTGACGCAATAGTCTCTACGTTTTGCAACATCCAGGTGCCCAACAAAACCTGTGAAGCGCCACCGTGCTGACCCCACATCTTCCTGCACTGTTGCATCAATATGATGATCCGAAAAGGATTGGATCCACACCTCAACATCCTTCCGCCATAACATAAGCAACCCCCCACTACGGCTTCGTAAGGGAACCCCTAACCCAAAGTAATTCAATTTTTCTTTCACCATCTCCCCTCGTCTATTATTGCACTTGGTCTCGGAGAGAAAAATCAAGCTGGGGTCATAGAACCAAACCAGCTCTCGCAGCTTCCGAACTGTTCAAGGGGCCCCCAACCCCTAACAATTCCAGGCTAAGATTTTCATGGCAATCGGTGGGACTGCTCAGTAGCCTCCGCCGAAGAAAGACAATATATCTCGTCATTGGTCATGGTTCTTCTCTTGCTTGCTTGTACCCCTTCTGGGTTAGGTTCAATGAGACTAATACCCCCGCACTGTTTTCTGCCGCTCCCCACCACAGATTTGACCGATCCCCTCCTACCTCGCCTGCCCCTCGTTCGCGGTTCCATGGGTCCTCGAGTTACAAAGCGTAAAGGAATTTGTACTAATCCAAGCTCAAGGGCATCATTTTTGGTTCCCAAATTTTCTACTTGCATGTGAGTATCAAATTTAGGACCTTGAAATGTATATGGTACTAACTCGATCTGCTCCAGTCCATGCACGCTTCCTTCACTCTCCACTTCATTGACCACCAACTGCCCTTGTACATCCTTTGCCTGTTGCTTCTCTTTAGTCACACAGATACTGTTCATCAGAATATTACTGGCAGACCTTCTATCCGTCCTAGCTTCCTCGGACCTTGATCGAGAGCCTAGCCTTTGCGCCTGACTTGCTTGTCCTCAACTCGATGCACATGCCCCTAGAAGCCCCAAAGCAGTCGAATATGGACCCTCCATGTTGTCCTCCTATTGTCTGCACTTTACCTTTAAATCTATTAGAGCTCATCGACAAAGTAGACACTCAACGAACTAGCAGGGGTGCCCGAAGCCACGGGCCATAAGCTACCCCCACCTAGGATTCGAGAATCCTTCGGTGAACTGAAGTTTGCAATACTTGGAGATGTAGCCCAAGCAACTGCACAAATAACAAAAATTCGAAAAGCGTTCATAGGAGAATGTAACAAGATGTTCTTCACCTAATGTCATTTATATCTTCATGGCTCTTTTCAGCGGGATATTAACGTCTACGGACACTCGCATGCGGAGTGTATCACCCCATGCACATTCTCTATCATCCATATCCATCTCCTTGAACCTCCCCAGTCTGTTGCCAATATGTGTGGCTATGTTGAGGTTCATCTTACTTAACAACAAATCATGGACGTGCACATGGAAGTTACACCAGTTCAAGTCCACGCGCATCGGGTTTTCATGAGCTTTAATAGTATTAAGAATCACTATGTTGCGATCAAAGCTCCACGGGCACCCTGCTAATGCCCGGTCTCTATCAATAATTTGAAAGAATCGAAGTACAAACCCCCCCCCCCGGATAATTGCTGACAATCCATGCCCTTAATAGAATTTAGCATTCCTTTAATCAACGTAGATAGCGCTTTAAATCTATATACTCTCATCGTGAGAACTCGTCCGACCGAACACAAGGCATGCGACTCTGTTTCATTGTTCTAGAAACCATCTGATATCACCACATTCTCTCCTCATCTTCTGTGAGTTTGAGATTTCTCTATAACCTCTCCAATTCTCTATCCACCTCGCCCATGGTTGGGTGATAAAATAAGATTAAGATTCCCCTTAGCCTACGCTTATGGGATGCGTTAATCCAGCCTTCACCCATTCACGATTGAGGAACTCAATTCACAAAGCAAAGACAGTAAAGAGATGGGTAAATATGAGCAGGCTAACAACAAACAAACACACAGAACAAAAATCAAGAAACGACAAGAAACAACAAAGGGACAAGAAAGGAAAACTCAAGTCTATGACTAGGAATTGAATAGCCACATGAAATCAGCAAGGCAAAAGAAACACAGATGAACCAGCAACCAAAACCAGCCACAGGTTTAAGAAAACCCCTTATCATGCCACGTAAGGCTCGACGTCAGGAATGCTCCAAACCCATGAGAAGCAGCACACAATCCTCGCTTGAAGGAGACACCAGGGGTGAGATTCTGGTGTCCATTGAGCCGATGACAGAGTTAACCTAACACTAGAACACTCATAGAGAGCAAATGGAGACTCCCATGCATCCAGAACTTTTTTTAATCACCTTCTATTCACTACTTTTCACAAGTTTATGAAATTTGCTATTTACGATATATGACTATTTCTTTTTATTGATTTTTCTATCAAAAAATATTATATATTATGCATATTCGAAAAATATTTATTATATAATTCTGAAATGATAAAATGTAAATGTTATAAAATTAAAATAATAAATTAACATAAAAAATTAAAATACTAAAATATAAAAAACGAGTATAATTTGAATGGGAAAATATAATTACCCAATCTATTTTTGCACCAAATAAAAGCCATGGATTCGAATCGAAACCCATTCCATCCCGATTGTGAATCTTACACTAAAATGGAGGAGCATCCACCTTCGCCACCATCGAAGAGCTGGAGCATCTATACCCGCCGCGAGATCACCTCAAAGTACGAAATCTTGGAGCGCGTGGGCTCCGGTGCGTACTCCGATGTCTACAGAGCCCGCCGCCGCTCCGATTCTCTCACCGTCGCACTCAAGGAAGTTCACGACTACCAGTCCGCCTTCCGGGAAATCGAGGCACTTCAAACCCTCCAAAATTGCCCCAACGTCATTGTCTTGCACGAGTACTTCTGGAGAGAGGATGAGGATGCCGTGTTGGTGCTCGAGTACTTGCCCACTGATTTGGCCGCCGTGATAAAGGCTGCCAAGAAGAAGTGGGAGGGTGGGATCCGTTTAGGGGAGGTGAAGCGGTGGATGGTGCAGATTCTGCGGGGGCTGGACGTGTGCCATCGTAATTCGATTGTTCATAGGGATTTGAAGCCTTCAAATTTGCTGATTTCTGCTGAGGGGCTTCTCAAAATCGCCGATTTTGGGCAGGTCTGTGTAGTTAGTATCACTTTCCTTATTGTTTCTTCTTTTTGTTGCGCTTGTGCTTTTTATAGATACTCCCAGGAAGTCAATTTGGGGCACCCGTTCTTCGTCATATGTTTTCATTGTCATCATAAGCGAGTGTGCTTTTTCTGGGGCTTAGTTTCTATGATTCTGTTTCCTTGTTTTTGCTATATTATGTTATTACAAATGAGCATGATATATAATATGGGTATGTTATCTTTACGCCTTGCTTTTGAGCATATGTGATGCACCAAGGATGTTGGACAGAATTGCAGCTGTTTGGATGCTTCATCTATGGACCTTATGTGGCATTGTCTCTCATACATCTTGTAGAACATTGGTAAAGGAAAAATATTTTCTGAGCCATTAGATTGAGATGTTTATGATCCCATTTGACAATTGAAGCACAAATACACTTCTGTTTCTGTAAAAGATGCTTCAATTCAGTAGAGTCTAGAGGAGTTGCTAATTGTCATGTCTTGTGTAAATTTGAACTGAATAAGGTACTATTGTTGTCTGCCTAGAATAAGCAATCTATATGGGAGCAAATTATGTATTGATAGTTGGGGATATTTGATGACGCAAAAGGAAGTTATTTTAAAGAAACAACAAGAGCCGTGAAGATAGTGTGAGTGAGGTTTCTCTAGGCTGTACTGTGAATGCCCTGTCTAAACCAATTGATGGTAAAGGTGAAATCATGGTTTTTAAATCATCCACTCAATTCTCATTTTCTGGTTGGAACAGTTGTAGAGTCTAAGGTTTGCTTTGAATTGATACTTTAATCATTTAGATCTATTTCAAAATTCTTGTATCACCTGTTTGCACATGGCAGGATTGACACATTCCTGTTTTGATTTTCAACACTGCTAGCCATCAAATTTGTAATGTAGGATAAAATCTTCATCCATTTACAATGAGGGCATAGTTCCAGAAGACTGCAATGGCCAACTGTGAGACATTGACTAAAATAAGATGATTTTATGTCATCCATAATTTATTTTGACAACTAAGATTGAGTGTTTTGAATTTCTTAAAAGACATCAATAATTTACTAAGCTCACATTTTATTCTGTCTTTACTACAGAGATGGTTGCAACTCTTGTGCAACTGGGCGTAGTGCCTGGTACTGTTCTAAAAATTCATCCTTTCCGACCAAGGAAACTTCATTACATAACTGATTCCATTTATCAACTAGTATGGTCACTCATTCCCATGTGAGAATCATCTTTGACTTTATAACAATGAAAAGTGAGGTATTGTGAAAATAGAAATGATGATGTCCTGTAGGGAACCTGGTACAAAAGTAGAGATTTATAACGTTCTACATGTTACTCTGAGTAGGTAGGGCAAGAAAGGGGTGGTTTGCTGTTATCTTCAATAAACTTACACCTTCAAATGCTAAACTGTAGGATAACACTTTCTTGACATACTCATGCCCTTCTCCACCAGCCTCACTTAATTGAACTAGATTTGTGAATCTTTCCTCTGCTGGTGTCGATCTTATTCCGTTGAGCATTTTTTTTGAACGGTTTCACATGTATTGTACTATCATTTGCATGGGACCTTGTTTTTGGAACTCATGCTTATCCAAGCTATAGGACAACGTCAATCGAGCCGGTTCTTGTTTCAGCATTCCCTTTTTTTTTTTTTTTTGGTAGTTGTTCCTGTCACTCTCTGAATTGCTAAAATAGTGGATGCTAGTATGTTGGTGGGCTAGTCAATTTCCATCATATCTTATAGAGGAGAGACATTGATGTCTGGGCTGGTAACATTAATACTACTATGAGTAGGACAGGTAAGTTGAATAATCTGTCATGTCTAAGAAATATGATCATCCAAACGGACATATTCAATTCCTAACTTGGGCAATAAAAAATCTTTGAAACAGGCAGAATTAAAGGACAGGCAACCATCTATCTTATTGAAGCATCGAGGTTTATATCCTTTCTGACTGCTACATTTTGAATGAGATGAAGTCATCTTTTTGAGTGTGCTGTTACTTGGTATCCGTGGTTAAACTCAGTACTTCATCTTTGTTGCAATTAATTGTCACTTTTGTTACTGAAACTTCATTTGGCACCATGGAGGAGTTTGTATCTTAGTTCTGAACATGTAAAACCATCAAAGTTCTTGAAGCATCTTGGTTAAAAATATTATTGTGTATACAAACACAGTTTTAGGACCCATGATCTTCCCAAACTTTTATAGGACCTTCCAGAGATGTTTTATCAAATTTACTTTAGAATATATTCAGAACTTTTCATTTAAAGTAACAAGTTATTGTAGTTGAAAATTATAGATGAGAAAGCCATTTAGTTAGTTTGTAGTAACTTTTGTTAGTTCTTAGGGTTACTTACAGATGAGCAAGAGTCCTGTTGAGAATCATTATTGGTGAGTGCTGCATTGGATAAAATTCTTAGGTGAGCACTTATTTGGGTTGTAAAAGATTGTGAAGCGTTCGCTCAATTGCAAGCATAACTGGTCTATGAATTCTATTATCTCATAAGTCTGTCATTCGGTGTCATAAATGCCTGAAAATACTCATTATGAGCTTCATTTTACTTTTTCTTATGGTTCCTAAAATCATCTATGCCACATCAATATAATCATTTAGTTCTCTGTTCAGGCTAGGATACTTCTAGCACCTGTATTTGTTGATGGTGATGCCTACAATCAGTTTGATGAGCAGCCTTCTTCAAGTCAAACGGCTTTTGCTCGACCAGCTGAAGTTGTTCCTCCATTAGATAGTCAGGTGATTGAAGAGCGTGGAGAACTGGGTAGTGAAAAATGTGGTATGGAACCATATGATGTAAGAACTAATGATTTTTCTGGCGATATTGATGAAGACAGTGCAACTCATGATGGAGGTACTTCTTGTCTTGCCACTTGTGCTGCAAGTGATGTTGAGGATCCTTTCCAGCAAACTTATTCTTATGAAGCTGAGGAGGGTCGTATTGATGGGAATGGTCCCCTTACCTCCTGTGTTGGAACTCGGTGGTTTAGAGCCCCTGAGCTACTTTATGGTTCTACAAATTATGGGCTAGAGATTGATCTGTGGTCAGTTGGTTGTATCTTTGCAGAGCTTTTGAGTCTCGAACCACTATTCCCAGGCAATTCTGATATTGATCAGCTGGGCAAAATTTTCAGCATTCTGGGCAATTTGACGGATGAAGTATGGCCTGGTTGTGTCCGACTTCCTGATTACAAGATAATTTCATTTGGTAAAGTAGAAAAACCTGTTGGTCTGGAAGCATGTCTTCCAAATCGATCTCCTGATGAGGTTCTTCTTGTGAGGAAGCTATTATGTTTCGACCCAGCAAGTAGAGCTACTGCAATGGAATTGCTTCATGACAAGTACTTGAATGAAGAACCTTTACCAATTCCTCTATCTGAGTTGAGGATCCCCTCTAAACATGGGATCCAAGATGAGGATTCCTCTGTTGAATGGAATGATTATAAGGATTTTGATTCAGATTCCGACTTTGATGATTTTGGTTCCTCACACATCACAACCACAGATAATGGTTTTTCAATCCGGTTCACTTAATGTTGATTGGCAAGAGTGCGCCTTGATTTAATGGAGATATAGGCTTTAGATGTTACACGTATATTTTCAGCGTTCATCGATCAGTTGGCTTCTGGAATTTGAGAAAAAGAACAAAATACTATCATATTCAAGAATTTATAAAGAAAACTGTGGCCATCTACTAATAGGCTACTCTGCACTCTGCCCTCAGACAAGAGATGTAATTATTTATGTTTCTTGGCAGGCCAAGCGAGACACGGAAAATGAGGACACCTGGTAACGCCACCGAAATTTAGTACTGTTCGTTTTTCCTTTGTCTTTTTCTGGGTTTCTATCCGTGCACGAGTCCATGGTTTGGTTGTGTGATATGTTCCCTAAAAGTGATCCGAATTAACAAAACAGGAGAGCACTCTTCAGAGTCTGGTCTGCTGTGATGAGCTCAATAGATTCCATCTCCATCTCTGTCTAGCTCTTCATGAACATTTTCTAATTATTAACTGTGGTTCTTCTGAATTGTCTGTCCCATTCAAAATCCAACCGGCTAATGGATTTTCATGTTGCTTTTGTTATTCACTTACCTTGGTTATAACTCAGTTCCATTCTTCCTTGTTTCCTGCTACATGAAGTGGTGAATAGTGATACTGACAAAAATTATTCCTCCGAGTGCTATGAATAAGCATCTGGAACCATTTGTGGTGGTGAAATCTATTGACTTAATTGGGAACATGATATTCCAGAATCTGAATCTGCTCACAAGCTATAGGACCATATGCAAATCTACCCCCATCAGAGTGAGTTTTGATACAAAGAGCATCATCTGAGATGCTGCATGGTTTGGGGAATTCAGAAGAAAATTATTTACAGTAATAACAGTTGCCAAGATGGCAAAAGATAAATAAGACTTCTATGATGGGACGATGAAGGTCTTGTTGGCAAATAGATTGGCATTTCAAAAATATATCATTTTTTAAAATTTTACCCAAGTTAATTTTACTTTGGCTTCAAGTTTACATGTGTTTTTTGGTTTTTAAATTTAATTTTAGTTCGTTTTACTGTTACTAATTAACAAATAGTAATCATTAATTATATTTTTTTAGAATAATTTGAATTTTGTAATATATACACTAAGGGCACCTTTACTTTGGGTGATTAGTCATGATATCATGGCTAATCACCTTTTATTTTTTGTTTACTTTATTTTTTATTAGCTTGTGATTAGTGCTTCAAGTTTAGTAGATGATGTGATTTTTTCATGATAGTAATCACAATTTAATATATCTCATTTTCATCACATCACTCAAAGTAAATGTGGCCTAAAAGAAATTCAGTACTTAACTATGGTCAATTGTAATGATTCAAAATAAATAATTATAATAAATAGTAATTGACTATGATTACATAATAATTTTTGACTATGCGTAGGGATGGGAGTTGGGTTCTTTTTTTTTTTTTTTTTTGAAAGAAAAGTTTTGGATTATATTAATAATCAAAACCAGAGAACAAATGACCTGCCAACATAGTGGAAAACAGGGTCCCTCCAACCCGGAGCCAGCCAGTTGATGTCCTAGCTAAGCAATGAGCTACCATGTTCGCAGCTCTGCGAACAAGCAAAAAGGAGCAAAGATCAACTTCAGATGCTACGCATTTAATATCACGAGTTACAGCGCCTATGGTGGAACAATCAGGCTGATGCGAGATCAATTTGCAATGTAAATTGGCGCAGTCCCCTTCCACACTATCCTCCTCCACCCGAATCGCCAAGCAAGAAAAACAGCCTCTCTAGCAGCTAACGCCTCCACCATTTCAGGCTCGGGTAACCATTTCTTGCGGATAGATTTCCACCAAACGCACGCTCCAGCTGAATCTCTAGCAATAACACCAATCCCAATCTCCAAAGACGAAAAGAACATAGCACCATCATAGTTCAGTTTAATGATCCCCTCCCCAGGCGGAGACCAACGAACAGGGGATAGGGATGGGAGTTGGGTTGGATACCTAACCAGACATTATTTCACCCACATTTAGTATTTTTTTAGAATAAGAGGAAAATAATACTCTAATTTTTCATTCGAGGGAGGTATATCAAATTTAAGGAGAAAAATATAAAAAAAAATCGGGAGTAGGCAAAGTAAATATTACATAGAGTATATAATCCAATAAAAATTTTTGATTTATAATTTCAAAAGACATTTAGTCAATTTATTGGATGAAACCTAGCAGAGGCAAGCATAATAAGTTCGTTGTCAGACAAACGTTGAGATTAAGGAGTAATTGTAATTTTTAAACAACAATTTTTTTTTTTTTAATTATGCGAATCTTAATGGAGGTCGCTATAATTTGTCCGAAATTATAACTCTGACCTACAAGAACCAAAAATGGGTTCTAACACTTCATAGGCTTTCACATACCACACTCATCCATCATGGTCATGTAAATTTCAGCTAAATCAAAAGACTGATTGATCATGTCTTCTACAGAACCAAGCACTGGAAGAGAAAATGCATCCATCATGTCTCCTTTCCTGAACGATGAACAGATGCAAACTTTCTGGGATTTAAGTCAAAATGGAGATTGAGGAAGGAGAGCAATCTCGATTTCTTGAAGTGATTTTCCTTTGGTTTCCAGCACGTTTCGCTTTACAAAGACCACTGCCAGCAAGCAGAACGCACCGAACATTGAGTACAATGGACCAGGCCCCATTACGTCAAGCAAACGCAGGAACAACAAGCCGACAAAGAAGTTCAGCACCTGAAAAGAACGCAGAGAGTCGGTAAGATACGAATACTGCAACCAGTTTTAGTTGTTATGTTTTACGGGATGGCTGAAGACGAAGCTAGTTTCTGTCAACGTCTGCGTCTGTTGCAATGAATTAGGCGACGGGGAATTACATACCCAATGCACTGCCATCGAAACGGCCATGGCTTTAGCTCTGATTCGGCTGGGAAAGATTTCTGGGAGCAGAAGACCAGGTACCGGACCAGCTCCGACAGCATACATTAACACAAACCTGCACAGACATATCTAGTATCATCAATGAATTGTAGTCTACACCATGTTCAAGCATACTTTAATTACTCTAATAGTAAAACGATCTTCCTGATGTTTGGTATAATTATGAACATTTCTCGTTGTTTGAAAAATTACAAATACTCTTATCCTTGAGTAGAGGCATGAAATTATCAACTTTGTTCTTACTGTATTTTTTTATAAAAAAAAAAAAAAAAAAAGAATTTGTGAAACATCGGATGAGTTGGATGTAAAAAAACTTATCCACTTAATCTATAAAAAGAGTTAAGAAAATTATAAAAAATAAGTAAAACTATAATTCATAGTCTACAAAGCATTTTTTCAGTTCACCATAAAAAAAATGAAAGAAAATTTACTGGAAACTAATAGATTAGCTTAATTGTTAGACAACACTTAAAATCAAATTTTTCAAACAATAAATAGGAATTTGTAATTATGTCAAATTTCAAAAGAAGCTGAATGTAGTTTATCCTAAAATAACTGTATATTGTTAATGCTCAAATATTCAATTTGCTTCACTCAACGAGCAAGTATGTTGAATTCAATGGTCAGATTGATGAAATTTAATAATGGATTAATTATACTTAGATCCCTATAAAAATGCAAAAACACACTTTCTCTGAAAAAACTATCAAAATTGCACTTACAACCCCTTCTGAGAATTATTTGTCGACAACTGACTTCCTTTCCATTAGGATTTGAACGAAAAATATTAACATTAGGAAAAAATATTTATACAACATTTCAATTTTACCCCTCATTATACTTGTAAGAGGGTACATGTAATATATATATATACATATAAAATTAGAAATTTGTAATTTAAATAAAACATTATTCCTGAATTATAATCATTAGATAAAAAAGTATAAAAATATTACTAGAGAAATGCTGAGTAATGAAGAATAAAATTAGAAATTTATATAATTTTATGTTTTTTGGTTGAAGTCAATATTTTGTGTTCAAATCCTAAGTGAAGAGGGTGAGTGGTAAACGGATAATTTTCATGAATTAAATAAACTACGTACAACAGCTTCGTACATCCCGATACCCTTACCCCTCAAGAAGTTCCCTGGGAATCAGTCAAGCATTCTTCCTGTATTTGGGTTGCTAATTTACTCTACAGACCGAAATTTTTTGTCAAAACCTGATTTGGCCGAACCAATCCAAACTGTACACCAATCACATAACAAGTGTATTGCACTTGCCAGATGGTTCGATCGAACCAGGTCCGGTCAAGAATTTCCCCTCTACAGACATTTGATTTACATGCAAGATTTCGTAAAATCGCCAAAAACAGACCTGGATGTGCAATCTATATAATGCCAAGCTGGAGAAAAATGAACCAGAATTAACACTTACAGCAGCATTCCACCAACAGATAAATAAAAAGCAGTAGGATTTGAAGCAGACAAAGCCGTTGCGAGAACTTGAAGAACCGTGCACACAGCCTGATGAGAATAGTAGCAACAAGCGTACAGTCAGGTATTCGGTACGTGCAAACTTTTGCAGGCATGCAAGTGTTGTGATATTGAGGAATAGCACTTCACACATATAAAACGAAGAACATGCCATGAGGCAGATACAATACTATGAGATAAGCACCGGTCTATGCAAATCATGCAGGTGCGACAAATTAGATATCGTATGCTAAGGTCACAAGAATGGCGCAAACCAAATGAGAAGCATGCACCGTGCACCTGAAGAGGAGCTACGTGCACTGTGCTACCTCCATCAGCCCATGATAAAATAGAATTCGATAGAGCAAGTTATCTCTTTCTGTGTTTGTAATAAGGTTTTTTATTTCCTATGAAGGTCTATTGAGGATGAGTAAACATGTGATGTATTAATGGAAGAGAAAAGAGAAACAAGAAAAATTTGCGTTTTAAGTGGCAAGAAACGGGTACTGAGTTTGAAGACAAGGACGTGTGACGAGAGCAGTGGGTTGAGTGAAAAGCTGCAAGTTGGGGTGGAAAAGGAACAAGAAAAGGTGTAATTACAGAAGAGAAAGAGAGAGTACATGGAAGGAGTCGAAGAGCGGATGGGGTGGAGTAGAGGTACTAACAAGCAGGTAAGGCCTAACCATAACAGCTCCCTTCCCTTTGTATTGCTGGCTTGCTGTTTGAAGTTTCATTAATTCTTACTTGGAAAATTAAAAATTCCTTGAAGCACACAGCTAAGTTTCTTAAGTTTAAAACTTCGACGAAGCACTATTAGTTGCCTACCATGCCGAAGAAGCTGCAGAGGAGAAGGGCCTTCCTTCCTAGTTTGTCCATCAATGCCAATGCGATAGTAGAACCTGTAGACGATTATGCGTCAATCAACGAGGAAGATACTCTAAAGCCCGGATCATGAAATGCCTGAGGAGAATAAAGTGCGACTGGCAATGCAAAAGGAGAAATAATAAGATGAAGACCTGAAATGACTACCTATGAAATTAGCAATTCCCACGGAAATATTTGCCAGGTCCGAGAAGACTCCGGCACGTCTAAATACAGTTGAAGAGAAACAAAATACAGCATTTATTCCAGAAAGCTGTTGCAAAGCAAATAGAGTTGATCCAATAAAAACAACTGCAAAAGAATGGAGTTGAATGACGAAGCTTTTGGGTGAAGGTAAAAAGCTTAATAGAGACAACAGCAGTATAAAAAGGGGAGGGAGCAGGATGCACCAGTAGAAAGAAGAATACCAAATATACCCTAGAGACTCATTATTTAAGAATCAGAAGCTCCCTTTATATACCTCTCGAATGCCGTCCACAAAGCAATTCTATGAGCTTTATGGTATTAGCTTCACCTCCTCTGTCCGTATTTGACAGCTCTAGTATTGTAGCTTTGGCTTCTGAACCTCCAAGAAGCTTCTCAAGTACAGCTTCAGCTTCAACATTTCTTCCTTGCTAGCGGATTATTTGAAGAGAAAAAATGTTTAGTCAAATTGTGTATTCCCAATGATATAAAATGATGGAAGCAACTTAATCCAAAATAGCCTAGTTTATATCATGTCATATTCAAGATCAGGCACATCTTTTTGATGACTTTGCTTGTTTACTGAACGAAATAGTGTTTTAATCGAAGCCGAAGGCGTATGGTAACTCGCAAAGTGCAGTGTGCTTAGAAACATCAAGTAGATAAGCTTATCAAAGACTCAATACAACCAATGCAAAAAAGAGTAGCAAACCGACGGGGATGAAAAAGGAGTACCAAGTTCATCGGGAGAACATACTGACACGAACACCCCAGCTTCCCACATATATGCAGCAAACAGACATAAATGTGCATAGCAGGTTGCTAGCTCAACACATTTGCAAAGAAGTACCAATAAGCACTTGAATAAGTAGGGCCATGATTGCATTTCAATATAGCACAAGAAGGGAAAAGGTTAAGTTTATTTGCATAAAATCCCCAGAGATTAATTCCATTCAAGAAAATAGGACCAAGAGAACAAAAGTCAGGATAATCAAATTAGAATACAAAACACATAAAAAATCAAAAACCTTGTATAGCCAGTGTGGAGATTCAGCACAAAACATCATTAAAAGAGCTAGCATTGAAGCTGGAATTGTAGATATCCAAAAGCAGATGCGCCACCTGAGAAAGCAACATGTTCAAGAGCACATAGATGAGCTGACTTAGACCCCCTCTTTTCCTTTTCCGAAATAAACATAATAATTCATCAGTTTGCCAGTACTAATCTCAGTTAATTCGATTTACCAGCCAAAGATACTCCTGACAGGAATCCCTATCAGTAGAGCGCCCATCAGCCCAAAACAACTAGCTATCTGAATAAAACTCCCGTATGTGCCCCTCACATGCGCAGGAGATATCTACTTGAAACACAAAAAGATGAGGTAGATAAGAGTCGGTCCTTCTGTTTTACAGAGTATGTCTGACTGAAGTGCAAAATGGAAGTTGCTCTACCTCTGTCACATAAAGAGATGCAACTGGGGGGCCCACACCCAAACCGGTACCAACTAAAAACCTCCCCAAAAGCATTCCTGTCAAATTTTTTGCTGTCGCACTGGAAATACAGGTAGTAGAACCTCTTTCAGAGTCAACGATAAGCATGAAAAGCTAGAATCACTACAAATAATCTATTCAATGTTACAGAAAATTGCATGCAATTGTAAGATTGTATGGAAAAGATCAACATACGAGCCAAACTGAAAGAGTGCATTGAAAGTGTCAATATATCTAGACCATGAACTAGTAGTTTATACTTTTGAATGAAATGAGTTTGAGTCCAATAATTTCCAAATACTAATATATTGATGGATGCTACTAAATTTGAAAAATTAGTACATTTAAGGGCACAGTAGTTTTTTAGAAGCAAAGGCTACTAATCTACAAATATTCATCAACGGGTTGTTTTCTCCATTGAACAACTATAATTGAGCTTCACCTTCTGTCGATTTTAGCTTTGTATTAATCTACCACCCTCAATTTTTCCTTATCTTCTCCCACCAACACTGCCACTAATTCCACTAATACCAATGTCCACAGACAACCCAAGAAAGAACTTCATAATCACCATAGTCAATCATACAAAAATAACTATGTCATTGTGACTACCACCACCATAAGCATCACCAACTCAGAACGTTGCTGATCGCCCACATTGAAGTATCGAATAAAACCACCAGATTTTAGGTGGAGATATGCTGGAAGAAATATTGGATAATATTGTCGTTTTTCAAGCAAGCTCATCAAACTCAGAGCGCTCCAGCTTTAAGCAACTAGCACTTTTCTGCAATTGCCTTCTTATGTTAGTACCGGAATTTAACTAGAACAAATTTGACATGTATCATCAATAAATGAAGAGAAATAAGTGCCATCATGAGCTGAACTCTTAACAGAGGGTCAAGTTTTTAGCTTCAGGCAACGAGTTTTATTTGGGTATCTTTTGGAATTACTGAATCACCGAGTTCTCTGCATTAACCGAAGTTCTTTTTAAGTTGATCCACTATGTAAGCCGTTATATCTGTGTATATAAAGTTATGGGTAGCTGTATATGTGATTCGTGGAAGAGAAATAAGTTGTTTGAAGTGTGCTTATTAGTTTTTATAATTGGCTTATTGCCAATAACTACAAAGGAGGCCAGCGTACCAAATGTTCTGTTATGCAAAAAATCAACTACTGTTTCTATTATATTTAACAAATTGGCTTTTAAATCTCAAAAATTATAAAGCATCCCACAGTCATATAGACTCCAAAAAGCATCTAGAAGTGGGGAAGTACTGACGTACAACAATACATGTTTTATACTACAAGGTTGAATTTTCATCAATATAACAAAAGCTTTTTGAGTCTATCAAATATGATACAGGCCCAGCTAGTACATGATAAACACAATGCCTTCAAGAGGTTTATTGAAACTTAATGTGGCAAAAGGATCTTGTGCGTGTGTGCATGACACGGAGAGAGAGACACAGACAACTTATTCAAAACATATATTATCAATTTGATCCACACCAGACATACAGCTTGTCCTAGCATTAAGATTGAACATTTTAAGGTTTATTTGAGGCCCTTTTCTGTTTAGGCAATTAGGAAGTTTCCCAGATAGATCAATGTGCATATTAGAAGCTTGACAAAAGTTCGAAAGGATAACATCATTTTTAAAACATATATCTGATGCGAGTTTCCTAGAACATCATAGGACACTAGAGGTAAGATTACGACACGTGTTGCGACTATGTTGTTGACTGCATCTATATGGAGTGATCCATCAGCACTAAATCAACAAGATTAAAAGAGCTATCTGTCAGATTCCCAACTTTCACATACCTCCGATTCCACCACCAACTGAAAGGGGTAGATACCTAAAGGTCCATTTTGGCACTAAGTTTTTACCCTATTTGGTGCATTCTCATGCCCCAAAGTATAGCATAGCTGATGGCAAGTACCACTGACAAACACCTTATCCGTGTATTGATTCGAATTTGCGGCATGCTCTTAGACTGCAGTTGCATGAGCATATCAAGTTCCATGTGCAGGAGTGAAGTGTATACCTAGGATTATCCACTGTTTAAAGCCATGGAAGTCATATGTTTGCATATGTGAGGTCCAGAAGAGTTAAAAGAAAAACCAGCATAATGTAGAACAGAAAGGCCGTGAGCAGCATTGTACTATGACTGGTCATTCCATGCTGTGAAAAATTAAGTAAAAATCCACAAACGACCAACACTATCCCCTCTTTGATACACAAAGTAGAAAAGGAAATGTATGCATTAAATGAAATATTATGAAGTAAAAGACTTCTCAGTACCATATCGCAGCACCCATGACCATAGGCAAAGCACACAACTGAAAAGCCCTACGACGCCCAACTTCATCAGCAATCCAACCACTGAACAGGCATCCAACAAAAGCACCGGCAAGACAAGTACTAACCACGAAGCCTGTATATTAGAATATTAACATCAAACATCCAATTTACAGGATACATTATTGACAAAGTAGTCGAGTTATATGACTCACCTTCTTGCAGGGTATTTCCATGGAAGCCAAGATCAACAGAAATTGTTTCAAGTGGTTCATTAACAACTCTGAGTAGAAAGAACAGATTTCAGTTGAAGAAATTGGAGAAATCAGCAAAATGAAGAATAATACCATAAAAAAGTTCAAGAACCTACCCAATATGATAGCCAAATAAGAAGGGAACTATAGTAGCCACAAGTACATGCGGTAAGGAAAGCTTCCAAGTTGGACTTGCAGTATCTCGTCCCAAACTGCTTCGTAAAAGATCTGAAAGATAAAAAACAATCCAAGCACTCATCAGTACTTTTTACAGAATAATCAAAATAATGAGTTAACATTTCATAAGACACATCCATAAAAGAATGCATTCTTCCAAATACTTAATCAAACGTATAGTTAAACTTGAATGAAAAGATGTGGAACACTTTGCATGGAGGAGATCGCGAGACAAATCCATATAGCATTCTACTTCATTAACATGCGATCAAGGAAAAAGTTCAGAAACTCCATCAGACAAACTCTGGGAGAATAAAGTCCTCAGCATCAGCTACACATGTGCACACTTTTACTCAGTCTCTGAACTAAAAACCTTCAGAGTCACGAAAACTAAAAGGTCATATGATTTAAAATAAATATACCTGCATTATCTTCAATGTCATTAGAGCTAATGTAGGCCCTTGGTACCATTGCTCGCTTATGCACTGACAAAGATCTGCGTAAGTCACCGAACATTCCGACCTCTGCTTCCCTCCTCCTGAAATTGCAACTGGAAAAGAAGTTCTATCAACAGTATCAGCCTAAGAATTCCATACCACTGCTATATCACACTCTAAAATTCATTTCAATTTCTCCAATTTCATAATCACCTTTTTCCATATCTAGTTCACAAGATTGATTTCAGTAACTCAAATGTCAATGAAAAGAGGAAAAACAAAGATTAATTAGCCTCTGTTTTTCCCTTCCTTTTGCTTTGTTTGGGTGGAGACCCACAAAACTTAAGTTCAACTTCAATCAAGACTTTTTTTTTGGCCTGAAAAATGTGAATGGATTTCTACAATTCTACAACATGTTCAATCTGATTCTTAATTTTTAAAGAAAAAGAAACTAAAATAGGTGGAGAAGAACAAGAAAACATGGAAGCCTGTAAACTAAAAGCAAAAGGAAATCAAATACTAATGTGAATCCAAAGAGATGCCTAAGCATTAAGAAATCAAATTCCAAGAATGCACAAAAACTGGTAACCCATAACACCTGATCACCCTACACGCCGATTCTCCAACCACCTTGAACTGAAAATAAACGCAACTCCTCAGACGATCATTTGCTCGTTGGCAAGGGCTGACTTATGCGGGGCGGGGTTCTCTTGTTTTGCTTCCCTTCTTCTGAAAGGCTGGCTTCCAATGTGAACGAAGAGAGGTGTAGCCAGACAAACCATTGATATGGGCTGTAGAAAAGCCAGGTGCATAATAAAATTTGTAGAATTTGAACGAATTCTTGAAATTTCTGCCTTTATAACACCCACATTATTGCATATATTCTTTTCTGAACCATAGCATAAGATTAAGGCAACGTAAGCTGTCAGACGAGGATCCTGTGTGTGCTTCCCTCTGGAATTGTAGTAATCTGGTTGGCGTAATTGAAACAGAACCGGGCGAGGCAGATTGTGACACGTTTCATATTTTAAATTTTCGATAAATTATTAAAATTTAATATAATTATAAGCGTCACTAGCTATTTCAAAATTTTCATATTCTCTATCAAAAAAAAATTATGTAGTCCGTAAACGGTCATGTAGAAATTACTACTTTACCTTTGTTTGATATTTAATACGGATAATTACACTCCCCTCCCTAAGGTTTGTAATTGCACATAAATTCCATGTGGTTTGAAAATTTTTATTATTACCATCGGTATTTGCTTCTGTACAACAAATAGGTCTTTCGTTTGTCAAAATTCACTAAATATTATTGATATCAACAAAAGAACTTATTAAAAATTGATGTTTAACATCGATTGACTTATTATTAGATTATTATAGGTCAAATAATATTTTTTTTACTAAACTATTCTTTATCAGTGAAAATAAACCTCATCACATGTATTAACATGTAAAGAGATATAAGGTAATTGGGTCATAAAAAGATTTATTTTACCTGTAATAAATCAAAATAAGTCAATGAGGATAAATACGAATTTTTATCCACTTTTTGTTAACATCGTCACATTTGGTGAATTTTGACTAACGGATTAACTTATTATTAGAAGAAACAAACCTCAGGGATACCCGACGTAATTTTTCAAACCACAGAAAATTTACGTATAATTACACTAAATTTTAGGAGGGGGTGTAACTATCCCTAATATTTGAAAAAATATAAAAGAGTCTTACTGGGATAAACTAAATAATGCATACAATATATTAGTCTATAAACATATTTTAAAGAATTTTAAATTGGGATTTAGGATTTCGGCATCCAAATTAACCTCACTTAAACAGTCAACATCCGACTTGGATGCTGACGTGGCAAACAAAGAAGAAATGCAGGGGAGTCAATCGATAAGGAGATCATGATGTGGACGGTGTTGTTGACAAAAACTGATCCGATGGATGTGTGCGCCTTGAGGACGCGAACACTGGGGTGGTGTCCATCGGTGAAATAATCATTGGCAGCGGAGATATGGTGGGAAAAAAGTGGCGGGAAGGCGAAAAAGTGGCTGAAATGAAAGCTGAGATAACCGGTCAGATAGTGGACGAAAATGGATGGATCTGGGTGCAAACGACTCGCTAGAGGATGAGGATTCGGTTTGTGATGGTCTTGAACAGTGGCTAGGTCAGACTAGGGGTGATCAAAAAATATTTGAACCTCCCAAAACTGCCCTAACCACACCGAATCGAACCGTTTTTTATGATTTATTTTTCAAACGGCAATTCTCAATTTAAAGCAGAACAAAACTGCACTATTAGTTTGGTTTTAATTTAGAGCTTAAAAAAATCGCCAAAACCCAAACCGCACGCTAAATATATATTAATTTTTTAAATTATACATATATATGTATAATAATTTGATAAAATAATTAATTTTTTAGAAGAACTTCATATTCAAATTTTAAGCTCATTTGATGATTGTTCCAATTTTTCATTCATTTTTCCTCACCTATTTTGTTCTCCACGTTTTCCTCTTCTCTCTTTCTCTCTTGCTGCCTTCTATTTTTATTTTGTCCTTCTGCCCTTTATGTTTGTTATCTCTCAATCTATGTTTTTAATTATTGATTGAATCTATTGATAATGGTTTGGTCGTTTTAGAATTATAAGGATCAAGTTCTTGTACAACCTCAATGGACATATACTACTAATTTAAAAGGAATTTTTATTAGGTTTGAATTCGTATAAATGAATAAATGTATTTTTGTATGATATTTTATTTTTTTCCTTTTTGCTAACATTAAATACTAGTAAGTGTCAAAATTGTGAAACGTTCTTTGTTCTATATAAAATAGTATGGTCTAGATGCCTATTGCCTACAGATTTTCAATTGTATGGTCTAGAGTATTACCTAAACTAATCATCAAATATTTATTAAGGGTGCAATTAAATTTAATATGCTTTCTTAGTAATATATTTAATATGTTTATAACCTATCTTGACCTATGTTGGATTAAGTATTTCCTTGTTGGATTACTATATATTTTTCTTATATTGTAATCTACTTAAAGTTGTGGGGAGTATTGGTGGTATATGGTGCATAATGTTGGTCTTTTTTTATTTATATACGAACACTTGATTCATTTTTTCACTTTTGTTGGGTCTTTTTTTTTTATATAAACTAGTAGTCACTGCCCGTGGTCCTCGCGTGCACAAAATTTTAAATGAAATAAAATTACAAAATTTTAGTGCAAACAATTTACACAATTTTAAATGTAATATTAAAAAATTTATACAATTGTCTAATTTGAGTGCACGCAATTTACGTACTCATAAATTCTTAATTCTAACTCATTTATTTAACTAATACATCACAATTTAATATTAAAGAAATATACCAAGTTACATATATAAATTAGTATCTAAAACATTGCATAGTAATACAAAACAACGAAAACCACATCTTATTATTGTTCATTTTCAAAGTACTAAAAGTTTTAAAACAAAAAAATAAAATATAAGCATATATGAGCATAACTTCTTTTGATCATGGTGTTTGAGAATCCTAATTATAGAGCTCTCCATATCTGCATTTCAGAAAGATACATTTAGTATTTTTCTTCGTAAATGAATAGCCAATAAGAAAAATAAAAAGAAAAAAATGGTCTCTATTAAACTTGTGCAATGCCCAATAATAATTCCTTTAACTAATTATTAAAATGCAGTTATACTTGCTGAATCAAGTTAGAAATTATATTTGATAGAAATCTAAACAATACTTTTTTTTTATAAAAAAAAAAAACAATTCTGCAATATGTAGAAATTAAAAATTTAAATATCGGTAGTAACATTAATAAAGCAAGTTTCAATTTGTATTAAATTTTACTTTCTATCGCACAAAATATTTAGATCGGATACACTGATAAATTTCAAATAAAAAGAAGATGATGACAAATAAATCATAAATATTTTTAAAATTGACATTGAAATATTTTTAAAATTATGTACTTGTCTTAAAATCAGAATCCTGCCGTTGATTTCCTTAAGCTGGAGGAGCCTTCATAAAACTCTTGGGCCATTGCCTCTTTTCTTCCTGTAGGTCACAACACCCTCCAAGTCCAACTTTTCCTACGGTGACTCAGACCGCTTTGCCTGTCATCTGCCCTCACAACAATGCTTACCCCAAGAAATTTGTTGATCAAGTATGAAATTTCAAAGAAAAAATAAACCAAAAATAACTAAAAAGAATCAGAAATTTGCATCCAAAATCAAGGAGCCATCCTAGCAAAACCACCCCAATTATCGGGCCAAGATGAACACAAACAATTTGCTAGAAACGAAGCTCTTTTTAGTTCTCGACATTCTCGGTTTAGATATGAACAATCGTGTCAGGAAGAAAGAGAGAAAACGAAGCTCTCGGCATCTCAGTTCAGCGGAAAATGCGTCTTTTTAGCGCGGTGAATATAGAAAATTCAGCCACGTCCGTGAGTAAAACCGTATTGAGTTTGTGAGAGAGGTTTTAGACATTTTGTTGGAGGTTTGCAGAGAAAAGGAAAAAAGCCTAGTTGTGAGAACGTGGGTTATATGGCGAGAGGGCATATTTGGTAGTTTGCAAAATTGGTACGAGAACTACCAATAAGATGGTAAATTATCATTTTTGTCCTCCACAAATACTTAATTTTATTTGCTAGAAAGAAAGAAGCAAGTGTCTTATAAAAAAAACAAAGGGCAAATCTTGTAAAAATACATAAAAAACTGTCATTTTAGACACAATTGAAGCTTCTCTTTTATAGATAGTATAGATAGTATAGATATTAAAACCTCCAAACCGCCTGAAACCGCACAAAACTGCACCTCTGATTTTGATTTTAAAAGTGGCAATTTAAAAAATAATTTTATAAAATTGCCAATGACAATTCGAGTTGAAAAAAGTTTTAAAAAAATCGAAATCGCACCGTGAGCACCCCTAGGTCAGACCGCGATGAATCGAGGAAAAAAAAAATTTACGTTGAAGGTTAGCGACGGTGGGAGGCAGAATAGGGAGGGGGTTGGGCGTGGGCGATGAGAATGGGGCTGGTGGAGGCGAGGACGAGATTGAGGGCTAGCAACAATGGGAGGTGGGAGAGAGAGGGGTCTAGGCGGCGATGCAGGTAGGTGCTGGGCGACGACAAGAGGGCAAGGTTTACTATTGTGGTTCTTTTTCTTTCTATTTTTTGTTTTTTTTTTACTTTTTTCTATGTCAGCATTCTATAAGAATGTCACGTATTTAATTATATGCAGTCGTTTGGTATCATCTATCCTCATACTCATACTTTTACTCTTTCTCTCTCTCTCGATCTCTCGATTTTGAAGCTATTTTCAAGTATACTTTTTCACTCCATATGAAAATATATTATCTTAACATCATTTTCAACTATTATTCTCATTTTGATTCAAATTTTTCGTTTATTTTTATAAGTTAACTGTTATTGACTTAAATTTTGAAATGTTAAGCTCATTTTTGGAGTTTGGTCCCCATTAGTCTTAAAATTTTCTTAAAAATCCTTCAATTCTTTTGGTAGGGCTAAAATTCGATATGCATCATTTGGAGTTTGAATCTTTGTCCTACCAACATCAATATACTAATTTAATATTTTTTAATAGCTTTCGAGTAGATATCTTGTCTTTAAAAAAAAACTATGAAATATAAAAATACTTTATTGGATCATACTTTTATAGTGGTATATATATGTGTACATATACATAAATCATAGATAATGTCATGTAGATTTTGATTTGACTTATAGATATTAATTCTTAAAAAAGAAATATAAATAAGTACGTACTAAGAGATGCGCCTAGAAAAACAATCATAGAAATTTAGTAATTCTGGAAATGAATTTAAACAATTCAATTAATTTCAAAAAATTATTTGCAAGACAATCTACCTTCACTGTTTCCAATTTATACATTTTATTAACTCAATGTATTTTTACAATTAAGTTTTATGTAATTATAAAATTAATATAAGCATAAGGTAATTTTGGTCGAATCCAAAATTAATATTAACATATAATACTATAATGTAATATAGATAAATTAAGACTAATCCTCTCTTTTGTTGTTCCTGATGGTCTATATTCTTCACCCAAACAAAGGAAAAATAATTTATCAATACTATTTAACTCAGTGAAAGCAGACAAACCAAAGCCACTTGCTAACTCCTCCCTCAAACAATAACCTTCGGAGCAAAGAGCCAACTAAACTGAAACAATCACAATAAACTCATGTGCTGTCCCAAGTAAGTTGCACATAAATTGCTCAGTATATGGAAAAAAAAATTTAAATCTTAATAATTGATATTATCAATGATAAATAAAGTTCCTATCAGATTTAAAAGAGTTCTAACAATTGCCTCTATGTGTAGTGTGCTGCAACATTGAAGAAAAGCCAGATCTAAATTGGCTTAAATTACAGAGATGTAGCAGCATATTTTGGGTAAATGTCTACTCCTAACCGCCTTATAAGTCTCTTTCGTGTTTCGTTCTTACATCCCCATTTTCAGCAGGTGTGATTTGTTCTGATAGAGGGGATGTTATGCACAGCAGAAGCCGTTTGAGTAACTACTGCAGAAGCCCTCTGTGGATGAATGCCAACACCATTGCTTATGAGCTGTTGATTTCTCGTTTCAGTTCTCACATTTGAAGTGTCATTGCTGGTTAGATCGTTTTCGTTAGCTGATACTGTCCGTGCCAATGAAGAATATTTTGTTTCTGCAAGAAGGAATAGATGGGTTAGCAGCGCTCTGAAGATAACAAATGTATTCATTCTTCCATTTAGAATTACAAGAATAAGAACATTAAAATCCCTTGGCCAAGTGTAAAATTTTGATGTAAAAATACAGATTATGCCTGATCAGTATAGTCTGAATTCCTGTGTGTATATTCAAGACATAATTCAGCATGAACAGATGAGGGAGCAACCTAAAGCAAGCAAATACACAATAACTTGAAATGACTTGTCTTAAAAATCGTTTAATTTATAAAATTAATTGTTGTCCTCGCAGATATATATCAAAAACTGATTGCTGCATAAAAGAATCATTCTGCAACTGTTCCTTCTTTTTTATGTTGGAAGGTGAGAAGCTTAGCCTGAATAGATTAGCAGAATAACAAAAGGGCTGATGGGTGCATCTTTTAGAGCTTAGGCCCGGTTGGCATTTGCCATCCAGAAATCCCGAGCTTTTCTTGTGGTCAGACTGAACTGAGCGCCTAAAATCTAAGATTAATCTTGGAATACCCATACTTCATCATCCAAGGCAAGCAAAAAGCATCAAAGAATTCTTAGTTCTAATACCTACACCACAATATAAAGAATGTTGATCTTGTTTTTCTTCAACCCATCTCTAGTAACATCCCTTCTCTGTGGGGCTTATGATAAGGCTTATGATAACATATGTATCGGGCCAACCTTATCAAGTGTTGATGAAAGCGGAAGCCTTATTTTAACCCCCAAATGTCATTACTTTTTCTAACCCTGCTTACGAGGCAAAACTAATGCACAAAACCAGTAAATTCTAATTGGGGATAGCGTACAGGCAATCTAAAGCATCTTTCCATGGGTTTCTGAAGCAATGTCATGGAGAAGCAAATTTTTATTTGCATAATAATAAAAAGGACAAGAATTGGACCCCACAATCACTATTAGGTTTGTTCTGCATTAGTACAGAAACTAAGTGATTTTTTCAGAAATATGAAGTAGAAATGTCATGAAGTTGTTGGTGATTCTTGACTATGAAAATACAAACACAATAACTCAAAAGAATGGAGAACCTAATGCCACCATTTTGTGTTTCTGCAGATGGAACTGTGAATGCTGTTAATGGCCTTCTCATGTTTCCAATCATATGAGTCCATAAATTTGGAATAAGAACAACAAAAGGCAAAGCAGAGAGGATATACACTTACCTTTTATTTCTCCTAAAGTGATAAGCCTGTTAAGACAATCTCGGAACTTTGTTAAAACAATTCTTTCCTGTTCTGCATATGCTTCAGTCATTCCTTGCTCAAGCGGCAACTGGGAAGACAAGTTATTATGAACCTCTAACCTATTAGGGGAAGCATCAGTAGTGAACACTGTATCTTGTTCATCGCACATTAGAGCTAAAGTACTGGGAGACATTGGCCTTCCTTTCGATACATCAGCTCCATCCGAACCAGATTCCTGAGTTCTAGTTTTCTCAGTCTGGTTTTCAAATGAAGGATTACGAGTCAGAGCATTCTCAGCTACAGACTGCTTCTGGCTTTGACACTCATCTTGAGTCGATGAAGCCAATGAGGTTCCTCTAGAATCTCCTGCTCGCTTTTGTGCTTCATTTCTTTCCTCTGAAAAAATTACACAAATTACAGGTTAGGTTCTTTTTACTGAGACAGAACACAATACGTATATCAGTTAAGAGATCCACAAGATGGGGCTTAGCTTATGAATCTGGCAACAAGTTTGCAAGAGCAATCACTATCATTTCATAGTAAAAATTAACACTTAAAGTGACACCCTAAAGTTTCTTTTCGGCAAAATCAACGACTCCAAATGCTTACTATAGTCTACATCTAGAACTGAACACATGAATAAGCATAAAGGACAGATAAAATTGTAAAGCACACATTGTGCAGTTTTACTTGTATTCTCTGGTAGTCTGAAAAAGGGGTTTGAATCACTAACCTGAGAAGTATATAATATATTGAAGACTGTTTTACCAGAAGATAAGAGAAAAAATCAGAAGGCATATTCTACATGTAGAGTAATCCAACAACCCAATTAATCATATAGGTAATGCAATCTTGCAAAACTGCATAGTCAATATATCAGGAAAATAGGTGATTATTCATATCCACTTGATGCCACGACGCAGTCATGCACAGGATGATGATCATGAAACATAATTCCAAGGGTTTTTTATCTTAGAAGTCATAGTCATAGAAACACTGGGATTAGGATTCAATGATTCAGGTAGACTAGCATAACTAATGCAAGCTCACTTGGATTAGCCCTTTCCATAAACAGTAGTGTGAGAACACTAGTGCATACATTGTGCTTGCTAAGAGACAAGCTCATTAAACTACCTTATCACAAAGTTGGAATTATTGATTTGAATATGAAATTTCATTGTAACTGCTATGTGTGAAAAAACCTTGACTAGAAACAATCATGGTAGCCTTACATGTAGATGTTTAAATTATGATGAATGCTCCCATTCAATGAGAAGTGATAAAGCATACTCGTATAATGTGATTCAGGATCAGCATAGGCTTGTGAATATTGTGTTAAGGATTCTCAATTATAAATGAGCAGATGTCAGGTGTCACCTGAAAGTACAAAACTGCAAAATCCTTGGTCAAGGTGAGATAATAATCACAAAAAGGAGTTCTCTTAATTTCATCATTAAGTCATGAACTTTGAATGAGTATTAGTTATCGACTATTAGGTTTTGGGTTTATTCCATAACCTACATTCAATCAAATAGATGATGAAAGGATGTTGAGGCATGTTAATTGTAACTGAAAATGTTCACTCGATTTTTCACTTGGTTTGGTACTATACTTTTATCACAGTTTGCCCTGTTTCTTTCAAAAAGAAATGAGGATTCAGATGATTGGATAAAACTCAACCTCAAGATATTGAAGTGTTCAAGTACTAAGACCCAATCATAGTTTGGTAGGAGAATTAGGACGACGGCTGCCACCTCTTTCCAGACAATTTGAAGAAAATATAGGTGATTGAGCTCAGCTTTTCTACTGAAGCATTTTGCAGATTGCCAATATCTGCTGGACCAAATTCAGAAAAGATTCATACTTAGCTGAAAGATTTAATGTGTAGGCCTAGTTATACAATAGTTGTAACCTCAATAGCTTCTTCCATAACACATGAACTGGCTTCAGAAACTGTAGCTTTATGATGTCTTGTTTGAAAATTTCAAATGCACGAAAAGCATCATTCCCGATTCAACATAAGTACTTTTGATTCTAGTTGCTTCTCCACTTTGATTCTGTGGATCATCTTGTGCATGTTCAGTTCTTCACTACTCCTTGTGCATCACTTATGCTAAATATTTGTTCCCAACTAGTCACGGAACGAGTGAAGTTTACATGTCTGAAGCAGCTGTGACAATAGATTTCCTGTACTTAGGTTCAATATCAGCATCAGCCTCTGATTCTTTGAGAGGGAATATGCAATAAAAATTTCCTACTTCAGCTTTGTTCTTAGAAATCCCAATCACCTTTTCATGGTTTTGCAATCATGAACAACCTTCTTGGACTTGATTTAGCCGTACTATAAAAATGCATGCGCCGCACCGTGCACCATAGCTCCAGGGACCCTTGCGCCATGGCGTGCCATGCGCTATTAACAACTATGGTGCATGGTGACTATGTGCGGGAAAGAATTGAAGTACGGAAAATTGTATGAAGGAAACAATTCACTACAGGAGAAGGAAGAAACCTAGGGTATCAATGCAGAACAACAGCATGGAACTTCTATTCAACTGCATAAAGTAAACCCAGGTTTGACTTCTAAATATAGGTATATCATCCACTCAAACCACCCACATACATGTCATAAAGTTTAAGAAAGCGCAATTTTATTTTCAAATCCTTGACCCAGTTCCAAATATAAAATGAACAATCAGTTCACTACCTAACTTTTACCAAATGATTGAATAATTGTCCATTTTGGTATTTAAACCAAGCAGCATTGCCAAAATGGCTGGGATACTTGAATGAGACGTCAAAAAGGAAAAGGTGTGGATGACATGACATGGAGTGAGAACAAAGATAATCTTCTGTTTAGGCTATTGATATTATTTAGGAATTTTCAAATGACTGGGAAGCACATCTAATCATATATATAACAACACTGGAGTTGAAGACCAATATGTCAGATATGATCTGTAATAACACCTGAGTGGAAGATGAAGATATCAGATTATTTAGATAACAACACTGGAGTTGAAGACCAATATGTCAGATATGATATGTAATAACACCTGAGTGGAAGATGAAGATATCAGATTATTTAGATATGACGACAATTTGCGAATCTTTACAAACTCAGCTGTACCTGCAAGCATCTTTGCAGCTTCTCCTGAATACACCACAAGCACTGAGCAGAGTTCCTTTAAGTCCTGGGGCTGGATGATGTCAGCTAACAGAGACCTTTAAATGCAATTCATTATTAGCTGTCTGAAAAAGCACCTAAGAATGATTCTTTAAAGAAAAGGGCTATATACCTATAGGTAAACTTTGAAGGCCCCAAGGCTGACGTATTACCAGACCGAGCAACAGGAATTGAAGATGATGAAGACGAAGGCAAAGAAGCCTTAATATGGTTAGGCTGTTAATGGTTTACACAAATTCCAAAGTCAAAATCAATCATTAAATTGTTCCTTAAGCCGTTGAGATACAAAAACAAATATTGATAATGACAGAAAATAAGTAATAAACCTGATAAAGCAAAATCTACAAATAAGCTAACCCCTTCATCTAAAGTTCCAACGATTCAACTTCCAGATGGCAGATGCAAGTATTGATTAGTGCACATTTGTTTGTCGTCACCAAGATATGGTAGAAAGCTAACTAATGGGAACATCAATCTAGCTTTGTGAGCAGAGCATAGGGTGGCAAGCTTGTACACAGGAATCTCTAAGTTAAAATCAAACACTAAACTGTTCCTTCAGCAGTTGAGATACAAAAAGAATATTGATAATATATAAGATAGTAAACAGTAAACCTAATAACGCAAATAAGTTAACTCTATTATCGACATTCCAACGATTCAATTTGAAGATGCAAGTCTTAATTTAATCCGCATTTGTTGCGGGTCACCACGATGTGGTAGAAATTATCCCCAAATAATGATTATTTACCAGCTAAATTGTGGGAATATGAACCAAGCTTTGCGAGCAGAGCATGGAGTGTCAAGCTTGTATACTCTGAGTTTGAACTTTCTTGGAACTCAGCCTCAGATTCAATAAAACCTATTGGAATTATTATGTTCAAATTCGGACCACTAACTTTAAGAGCCTCGTGTCCAAGTGTTTGCAATCTCAAACAAATTAAAGCCATCCTTCTCTTTGATGGAGACATAAATATACTAGTAATCATGCTACACAAAACCCCCCTGAATGCCGAATTTATTGCTCTCATTTTCTTTTTGGATGTCACAAAACTCCATTTCCTGAATGAATTTATCCAGAACTGTTCTCTTAAATAAAGTAAAAGGTTCTAACTGTTCACTATTTTCCAAGCAAATTGCAAAAGAATACAAAATACACACTTCTTAAATAATTATCAAAAATACTCTTGGTTGTCAAACTATACCAACTATTTTGGCACCCAAGAAGTAAGTATCACCATGACTGCCAAATATGATACTTAGTCCCAAGAATCTTTATGTATTTTCTGGATAACATCTCTTTGTAGCAAAATAAGCAAGACACTTGAGTTGTAATTTCCCTATTTAGCCTTATAATTAAGATCAAATTTCAAATGTAAGGTATTGAAATATATCGTTTTAATTCATATTTCATATTGTCAACTCCAAGGTTTTGCTTGCATATCTGTCCTGATCAATTTTGACCATTTTGTGTGGTCACTAAACAATATATTTCCATGAGAAATATGCAAATTTTCTTAGGATCGCATGTATAAGTTCTTGCTTTTATAAAAATCTGTTTACTTCTTCTTGAGCAGACTTATCCTGATTAAGACTGAACCATATGAACTTCAAGCTTGTCAAATTTTCAGTGGATTTGCTTCCTAAGCTTTAATTCAGCTATGGAAAGAAAAACATTCCAGGCTCCATCCAGGTTTAAATGGAGTGGACCAAGCATGCAGAACTCAGCCAGCTGAGCCTATCTGGAAGCATTATGGGTGAAAGTTAACCACTTTTGAGGTTTAAGAACAAAATTGACCTGTTGCAACTGCCCGAGCCTGTGTACAGGGTCTTTTGTTGATCCAAAGAAGAGATCTTGACCTTTCCGTTTTTTGTTAAATGGGGGAGACCCATAACCAGAAGAGCCAATAGCACCTGTGATGGCAGCATTTGCCGCTTGCTGGATATATGCAATGTTGTTGGCATGATCTCCGTGAAAGAGAGCCTGTCTCTCTTCGCTACCTTCATAATTTTTGCAGTCCATGCATTTACAATTTTCAGAACAAAGAATATTTGCTTGGAAACATTCACAGTACTTTTTAAGGCAGCCTGATTTCTTGCAGTGACATCCTTTGTTATGCTTTCCTGAAACTAAACCTTCAGCAACCTCCTCCTGCATATTTACAAAAGCAATTGATCACATTGTCAGAGTTAACAAACACAAATTTTTGAGAAACTTTCAATCTAAGGATGCATTGAAATGTAGAGTAATGTTGGTTATGTGCAAAAAGTACTAGTATGTTTATCAGATCAAAGAAAATTTGTTACTGGTAATTGAGGGAAGAAACTGAAAATGAAAACATAAACAAACAGCACAATTCCACCTTGAATTAAAGTGTTCCAGAAACAGTACCCATGTCCAAAATTAAACACCACTGATGTTCCAGTGAATCTCTGATACTTGCGGGGACTACTGATGACCTAATAGTCAACTGTCATATCTGATACCTCAGACGCAGTAGCTATGTATTATTCCTCTTGATTATATCTGGGAGCATCCAATCTTTTAGATTTTATGTTTTATTGCACTTCAGAGCCCAATACAAATCCATGTGTAATGTTATGCACAAAGGTTGACCAAGCAATAGTTGTTCAAAATATTTGTATGAGATTTCTGACATGCTAAAGCCTCTTTCCAGCTTCCGTTTAGCACTCAACACAACGATTAGTTCCAGAAACAAACAACATAGGCAATTTACTTTTTTCTGTAGTAATCAAAAGCTAAAAGTGCTATGACAGTATGAAGAAAATTATAGCATAAGGCTCGCCTTCGTCACTGGTCAGAGATTTTAGAGCCATTAAGGTGCTAACCAGAAAAATAAACAGCTTTCTGGAATCTTGTAAACTGTTTTCCCTAAACCAGAACAACCATACTCATTATCCCCAAGAGGCACTTAGTTCTTCTCTTTTTTTCTTTGTTTCTCAGAAGACAAGTAACCGTTCGCTAAACCACAGAATTTATGAACTTTCTCTTTGATTTACGCATGTATAATAGCAACAAAAATCCTATTTCTTTACTATAATAACATCAATAGCACATGAATCAATGGCATTAGTATTACTTTTTGCAGATAAACTAGATATCGAAAGATACCCAAATCTTTGCTTTTTTACTGAGATGGGAAGTTGTGTTGGTACTCTAGCAGTAACTAAATATAGCACAGTCGCCGGTGAATATAAAAGGATATCTTCAAACATGTAACTGTTAAAACAAGCAAATGTTCCATCCTGAACCTGTAAGGTCCTAGTTTTGACTCTCTATCACCAATAAGGTTTGAAATACTAAGAAAGCATTTCTAGCAAAGCAAAAGATGCCTGAAATTGCAAATTGAAGCATAAGAAAACACAACCTACAACCCCTTATAAAATATTCTGGCAAATCCTGAGATTATCCATTCAAGCATGTATTTTTATTTAACAAAATGAGAGCCATGTACAAAACCATAATTGATATTTGCATGGATGCTAAGCATCAAAAGCAGCCAAGGAAATCAATCGTAACGAAAGATAGAAGAGGAAACAGAAATCATTAGAAACTTCTTAACCAAAGTAATTCCCAGCTAATGCTTGTTACTTGAAATGCATTTTCATAAGCAGATGGCATTCTGAGTTCTGTGAGTACCCTGTTATCCCGAGCTCCATGTGGACTGCTAGCAATTTTTGGCCTGAAAGCATTTGGGTTACGCTCCAGTGTAGCCTCAACAGCTTCACGTCTGGCAGCTTCGTTTTCAACATTGTTATGACAATTCACGCAATTGCAACCATCACAATAGGTTCCAGAAGCAAAACATTCACAATACCTGACCATAATTGATAGTAGAAGCATTATGCTCCATTCTAGCATGATGGAATGCAGTTTGCTTACAAAATCTGGAGACAGAACTAAGAACATGGGGGCAGTTGACTAGCTAAAAGAAATCATCAATTTACTTCTGAAAATTGAAAGGAACAAATATTAAGTACATATGTACCCATAATCTAATGAACCACACAACTTAATCAGCTATTCAGAAATAGGGGTGTCCATAGCAAAAGGAAATTAACAGTTGTCATGTGTAAAACATAAGAAGTCAGAAAAACTAAAAATACCCAACAGGGTTAACAAATATCTTTGAGGCTCATAGAATAATTTTTTCTATTAGCCCTACACGTAGCAAGTGTATCTTGTCAATGGATGAGTAACAACTTGCAACAAAATAAATCCCCTTGATACTTGAGGCCCTATTAAGGCCAGTATACATCAGAATATAAAGATTTTTGCCCAAGGATGACATTAACAAATGTTGTATCCTCAAATGAATAAATCCATGCAATCACTAATATTTTGATCTTCAATGCTGATAGAAAATAGTAAAATCTCTAAACTATATTTATACAATTAGAAATATCTCAGTGAAATTAGTATGCGCAAGATATGTTCAAAAGCATGCAAAAACATACAAGATCTCAGTTACATCTATAAAGGCATAGAGTGACAGCCAGACAATTCAGCACAAATTACATATAAAAAGCAGAAATTACGTATAAAACACAAGCTCCTATTTGAAAATTCGAAGATGATATTTTTAACTCCCATCTATGCATACAAGTTAATCAGTCTAAATTCTAATTAGCATTTAGCAATAACCTGCAAGCACAAGAGGAACAGTCCCTGCCACCAACAACAGAGGAAGGTTAAAATTTAACGAGTGGAAAGGAAACAAAGGCCATTACTTCCTAGATTTCAAGTGTGTACTTTGATAATAGATGTGCCAGGGTACAACAGTAGGATAGAGCCAAGTAGAAATCAAAGAGAGTCATGCTCAAGGCTAAAATTTGAAAAAGCCTCCTCCTCAACCGTCAAAGTAGAGAAGGAAATAAAATATCGCAGGGAAACAAGAGACTTCAGAGACAGATTAGATGTTGGCATAAATTTGTAGTAAAATAACTGTTCTAAAACTGAATCCTTCATGTCCCTGATTTACTAGTGGTTCGACTTGCTCGGGATTCAGAAAATTCAAAGAAAGAATGTGAAAGAGATAAAAACTTTACTGGTTCAGTTATTGGTTATACAGCAAAAAGATGAAAACTAATAGCTGCTTACAACTTCAAACAACGCGAATGTTTGCAGTTACACTGTTTTTGCTTCTTTGGGGTACCATCTTTTACTTCATTTACACCTTGTCTTGGCCGCGATCTTGGGGATTCCGGTTTCCTGAGAAAAGAAGAGTATTTATCATAATTACAATAGCAATGGGACATGCTTTCTACACAGTATTGAGTTCACAGAAATGTCCTACTAAATCAAGTACATGAAGTAAGCACACCCAAATATACCCAGTCTGTTTTAGGTAGCCACAGACTAGATACTGCACTCATGTCGTTATTAATAAGTAATAAAGAAACCAATACAAATAATAGAAAGATGGACAGTATTTCAGAATCAGATCTATCTGACAACGATGAAAAGAATCATGCAAAATAAACCAGTAGAAAGAAAGATTTCACTTGACACAAAAGTGTCTGCAGACTTATTTGTAGTTTGTTGAGACAGCAAGAACTGAAGGAACTCAGAAAATGAGGATGTGAGAGAACCCAAACAAAAGCCCCCACAGTTATCAAGATTTAATCATTAAAAAAGGCAACAAATAAGGAAAAAGTGACTCGTGAACTGATTTCAACATCAGAAACTCAAAAATTTCCATGTAAGGTTCCACAGGACTTACTCATTTATCAAGCTATATCAAATTCCAAAGGCTTGCAAGAACATTTTGGAAAAAGGCTAGCAACCAGATTCTTATCAAGTTTAATACTTCAGTCTTTCAGATAAAAACAAGGAATTACCTGTCCTGCGCAGGTTCGTCAGCACAAAACACCACCTCCCCCTCTCTCCTACACGAGAAGTAAGAGGAATGGCGATAACAAACATCTAATAGAAGTCATGTTGTATCAATATTTGTCCCATTGAATACTCAAATATATCCAATAAACAAGAATCCTCACAACTCTCTAGTGATAGCAAAACGAGTAACCAACAAAACCCAAAATTTCCATATATTAGTTAGCTTAGGCTTTAAAGACATAATTTTTGTTCCAAAGATCCAACCTTTATCTAAAATAATTGAGAAGTGCAAACGCGACTCACACGAGAGGGCGTATGGAAGGGTGAGTAGGTGGCGCAGCTGGCTGCGGAGGCTGTTGCATCGTCATGAACAGCATCTGCGGCGGCTGCAGGTGTGGCGGCTTCGTTGGCTGGCTCGGCTTCACTAACTGAGGAAGCGGAGGCGGCTGGCTCGGCTTCACTACCTGCTGCTGTTCCACACTCGATGCGCCACCACTAAAGCCAGTAAAATCCAGCTGCCTCACTAGCTTCCTCGCTGGAAAATCCACTCCCGCAGTAGAAGAAGCCTCCGATTGCGGCGGCGGCGGCTGCTTTTTTGGAGGGAAATCCCCTCCCTCTCTTTGCTCCATTCAAAATCAAAAATCAAAATAAAAATCCCACAACAACAAATTTCACTAAACAACAACTTCCCAACCAAAACAAAACAAAATCAAATAAATAACACTCGAAATTCACTCATTTTTCCTATCAAGGCCCCCAAAAATCCTACCAATTTCTCATTAGGCACCAAAAAAGGAATCACAAATTCCAAATTAAGGACACTGCCACAATTCGAGCAAGCTGAGATTCAAATAATGGAAAAATCAAAAAGAAAAACAAAATCTCCCTGCTACTCTGCCCGAATTGAAAGGATGTTCGATCCATATATTCGTGTATAGACGCAAATGCGTGTACGTACATTTCCTGAATGTATTTTGGAAATGGGGCTCTGGTTTTGAGTCTCTTCCTCCCTCTCTAGCTTAGCTTTTGAAATTCAATTTTGTGAATTTTTGACGGTCGGATAAGCATTATTATCCCATCCGACGGTTATCGTGGGCGGTTATGATCCACGGTCTGAATTCATAGAAGCCTCTGAGTTGGGCTCTGTACCGTCGATCTCAGACGCAGGGAATTTTACTGAAGTGATAGTGTGGGATAGATTATTATAAGCTGCAAGCACTTGCATTATAAAAGTCGCTATTATTCAGCCACGTCGTCTCAGTGAGTTTCCAATGCTCGCGTGGCGTGCGATGAACGGAGGAACACGGATGATACAATAAGGTATAGAGCAGAGAAAACTTGTCGGAGTAAAAGAGGGGTTTTTCATGAGATTCTGTTTCGAGAAAAGAAATAATTAAAATAAAATAATAATATTATGGCGCTAAAGAGTCTGCGACGCCGTTGACTTGCTACGTAAAAGTTAAGTGGCCCAACGGGCGGACAAGATCTCTCAGGGGTTATTAACTGACGGATGAGATTAACTCAAGTAGAAACGTGGGTAAATTGCCGGGGCTTAATTTACGATATCAACACGTCACTTTGAACTATTTCTTCTTTTTTTTTATCTAGTAATTATATAATGGGTGAATATTAATTTACCCTTATGCAATTTTACAAATGGACATATTATGCCTTTATAAAAATAAAATAGCAATTTACCCATATATTTTTAAAGGAGAAAAATTCAAGAAACCCTTGTGATATTGAAATGTTCAAAAAATTTCATGTGAAAAATAAAGTATTAATTACACCCTTTGTAATATGAAAAAAGAATCAAAAAACTCCTTGAGGCCAGGTTGATTAAAGTATTTCCCATTATTAATTATATTCTTTATTAAATTTAAATAATATATCGATTCAATTAATATAGTAATTTAACAAAAAATTATAAAATAAATTTATATAAAATAAAATAAATACTCACACATCTGATAAAACTCAAACCCATAACATCAAACTTTTCATGGGGCTTTAGCGTTGACTATTTCTTTTTTTTATATAAAAGTAGTAATTATATTATTATATTAATATTAAATTATGTATGAAGTAATAGGTTGAGTCGATCAACACATCAATATAACAAAATTTATGAAACAAATTATAAATATATTTAGATAAATTTATTATATATTAATTGAATTATTTAATATTTTAATTATTAAAAATTGTAATTTTATATAGAGTTTCAATAAAAATTAATAAAAATAATTTAAATTAAAAATTAAAAATTATTATAAATAATAAAAAATAAATTGGGTCATATTATTCATTTTCATAAATATTATTTTGACACCTAAACATCCCTAAGGGCATTTATGTCCTTAAAAATTTATTTTAAAGGTTGACCTAATCAACAAGAATATTTTTGGGTTTTAAAAGCTGCTAGAGGTGGTTTTTGTAATTTTTAAAAGGTAGGGATGGTTTGTGTAAAAAGACCATAGATAAGGTGGTGTAAATTTAATCATCCCTTAATATAAATACTCACACATCTGATAGAACTCGAACTCATAGTGTCAAACTTTTTAATGGAACCTTAGTCTTAACTAATTGACTAAATATCATTGATCATTTTGGATTATTTCGAGCGTTAGGATGTCATGCACTCACTTTTCTTTTTTGTTTCTTTTCTTTTCTTCAATAGTTGTGTAATTAATTTTATTTTACAGCTATGTCATTAAGTAATAAGCGATATTTAGAGAAATTATTTAATATAATTAAATTGCATATAGAAATATCCTTATTCTTTATTTGCTAAATATATGCCGAAAGCCAAATTTTGACTAAGAGTCTATTGAAGACGTTGAAGTTATTATTGCATCAGATAATTGAAAATACTAATGTAGATTTTATACTATTGAGTTTTACGATTATAATATACTTCACTAATAAATCATTAAGTACTAACAGTTGAAATACATTTCATATGTGTGTATTTTTCATTTTTTATTGTACTTGTTTAATTAAAATAAAGAAAAATTGCATAAATACCCCCCTTGTGTTATGTGAAATCAGCTAAAAAGTCACGTGTTAACAAAATATGCAAAAAAAAAAAAAAAAAAAAAATCTTGTGTTGCTGAAAACCCGGTGAAGGAAACCCCTATTCCATCAATAATTGTGGGAGAATGACAGTCACGCGCGAGATGCGTGTGTGATTATTTTGTACTCAGCTTTGACCCTAGAATGTGGTGGAAGGTCCCCAAGATGCCCCTCTTATCTATATAAATGTACATTATGCTACATTACTATACCAACTATTATAAAACCAAGAAAAATAGGTGTTTTTGCATCAGTTGCAGGTAAATTTATGGTATTATTATTTTTTCTTTTTGTAATTAAATTTTAATTTATAAATACTAACTCATTATTTATTTATTTTTTGTTTGTGTTTTAGAATGTCTTTTTCATCTAAGAGATCCAATTGTAAGGATGATCAACTCGGTTTGAGTTGAGAATATAGCTGTTAAAGTTGTAGAGCATACCAAAAAGAGAAAAGGGAAAACCTTTCTATAATTGTAGGACAAATCAACACAATTTTTTTGTTGGTTAGATCATATCAATGTTTCTAACTTAAGCTCCATGCAAACTCCTATTCGAAGAAGAGGTTCAATCAAAGAAGAAATGGGAAACCAATGTTCCAAAATTTCTGCCCATATGTCAAGAACTAACAACAAATTTGAAGAAATTGGAGTCCAAAAGAATGATGGAAGCCTATTTTATTATGGTTTTGATTATCATGTTTGTACTATTTTTTTGTAATTTGGTCTTAATATGTAGTTCAAGAATTTTTGGTTATTAGGTTAAAAAAAACACTATAATCTAGAAAAATGAAAGCAATGACAGACACCAGTATAAACTTTAAAATTCATCAACCTACTATACAAGTAGTTTCTATTTGTGCACAACACAACAAAAACCCCATCCATTCTCAAGATTTGTTCGTGTATAGCACAACAACTAAACTGGAAAAACTAACTTCTTATTTGTTCACAAAAAAAGAACAAAACACAATCAAAACACAAGTTTGTTTGTACACAACACAATTACAAAAATGCAACTAATATCCTAGTTAATTAGGATTGAGGACCTGCATTTGCACCCTTTGAGGATGTAGAAGTCTGCTCTGTGGATGTATTATTTCCAGGCTTGTAAAATGCAATTACTTGTTGAAATTGTGTTTACAAACTTGACTCTCTTGAATAGTTGAAATGATAGCTTGACAACTGTTCTTTGTTGCAATCTTGTGGAAGTTGAAACAAGTCTCAAATGTTTCCTATCTCTTGGCACATTATGTGCAGATCTTGTTCTGGGTACAGATTGGGAAGCCATTTGATGTAAGTCTTCTTCTTGTGTAGGCACCTGCAATCATTGTAAAATGCAGTTTGCATTATATAACAAGAAGTAGAATGTAACAAAATTAATGCAGTTTCAACTAATATTTGTATGTGTTGCATTAGATGACTAAGGACATGATCAATTTCTATTTTAAGAGGATGGGATATCTACAACAAATAGGGAATTCCTTAAGTAAACTCAACATGTATATGTCATAAAAAAAAAAAAAAAAAAAGGTGGACCAAATTGTACATCATCTTGCTGATTTTGGAATGACTTGCTTGAATATGCTTGTGACATGTCCTCTATGGGCATAGGGATCTACAAATAGATAAAATATGTTATATAATGCATTACATTTCAGGCACAACATAATAAACAAAAGGGTAAAAGATTCTTTTCGTCCTTTATCTATGTCCAATATTACTTTTGATCCTTTATCTTTGGCAATATTATATTTCCTCCTGTAACTTAACATAAACGCTTAGATTTAGTCCTTCAGTCAATTCTATGGTCATTTTACATCTTTTTTTTAAAACAATATACAGTCCAATTACATGCTATAGTTTGGCCCAACATGCTTCCGTATTATTATAAAGCTTCCATAAAGTCATACCTTGGTTCGACCGCTTTGATTCTGGGTATCCCAAGTCCTCGGTTTTACGGACTTCCTCCAACCACACAACCGCAGCTGATGGTTCGCAGGCACTTGGTTCCTTCAGTAACAAAACAGCACAACCCTATTTCGTTTCCTACCTTAGGGCGTAGAAGGTACTTCCGAACAGAAACTCAATAAACTTTGGGGTGAACAAATTGGACAGAAGCCTTTTTTATTGAAGAAATATATGAAATATTACATAAATATTATTTCCTCCCTTGGAGGAGACAACTATTTAGCCTCTCATATAGTAGAGGGCTAGACTCTTTGGGAAAACCCCATAAACTAAGAACTTGAAAAATTACAAGGATAGAGACTTGGAATACTATGCTTTGAAGAGTAGGGGAAAATATTTGATGATCCCTTTCTGCTTCGTTGCTTCCTTATTTATAACCATCCGCAGACTTCAAATGCGGACTTCAACTCGTTTTGATGACGTCCTTGCGTTCGTCATTTGGATGACGTCATTGATTCCGTCATCGTCCTTTCCAGCTGTATTCCATAATGACTTGTTGGCCATTCAATTGCTAGCTGGCTCTGACTGTTGGCTTTTGTCGGTTTCTGCCGACAGTCTCCTTTTTGAATTTTTACATCCTTTGATGTTTACTTGTTCTTGTAAAAATTCTTCCTTTTACCTTTGTCCGGGTTTGGTTCGGGTTTCTTTTGGGTCACCCGTATCTTTGTGCCGAACAGTGGTTTTTCCTGTTTTTCGCAGCAAAGGCATACATGGTTATGCCATTGCCCAACATGCAACATGTTGCATGCCTTCATCCTTGTGGACTCGGTTGCAGGCAGCTTGTTCTCCCATATAAGCATTCGTTTTTTTCGAACATGCTTTCTGCAAACTCAGTGCTTTTTCCCGTCATGGAATTTAACAGGAATGATCCATTCACTTTGTTTGAGAAGATCTTGAATGGATACTTGACTTTGTCCATCTCGGTGAGACAGACCCATAGACCCCAAGCTCTTCTGGTGGAAATATCGTCTTCACTAATAGCCGACACCAGTGGAGCTGCTTCTGTGGTAGCTTTGATTCTGTTAAAAGCCACCATGTCTGGTCTCTGTAGCTTGATGAAATGAAACGCTGAATGAGACCCTTTACCTGCCATCTCTGGAGCTGCTGAAATGAATTTTAGCTCCAATATATCTCCTCTCTTTAAGTGGGGATTGTTTTGCCATGAATCATAAACTGCCCCACTAATCCATTCCGGTAATTTGGAGATTTCCGGAAAACTTGGTGACATAGTATGAACTGAAGCCAGAGCTCCAAACTCATACCATTCTCGAACTTCTTCAGGTTTTGATCCTTCCATCATCCAAACCCTGTTATATTTTCCAGAGGTCTCGATAATGGTTTTGCTTGGATTGACGCCTTTGCGGGAAATTAATTTTTCCCACATCCTTAAAACCTGCCAAGCAGAAGAAGATGAAGAAGATAATTCATTAGTATTAGTCTTAGAAGTGCCTGTCATTGGCCTAAGACTAATCTCTCCCTCTTTAACCCCAGAGGTGCTGGGTTGACTCGAATCATCAGAGGTTTTCATCCCTGTGACTCGTCCGTTGCCGTTTCACCAGAATCTGATGATGGCCTTGTGCAAGCAGTACTTGAATCTGCCGCTACAGGTTTAGAGTTCTGTACTCTAAGTGCAGGTTTAGAGCCCTGCTCTCTCAACTCGCGAGTCATCACCGAGGGCGATGCCTTTCGAATTGGTTCTTGTAGAGCGTTCCATAGCGCCGTTGAAGCTACCAAGGAACTTCTTATATTTGTCTAGACTGTATCCAGATCAGCTCGTTGGACTTGTCCGGCTACCTGGGCGTTAACCGCTAGCCGTCCAAATTCTCGGTCAAGCTCCTCGAGGTTTTCTCTGAGGTGCCTGAGTCTCAGCATGACGGAGTTTGCTTCAGATCCCTCCATCTCTCGTCAGGAAATCTACAAGAACATTTTCATGAGATTTAATAACGACAATATTATAACAATAATATTGGCATTCAGCTTGCCATCTGATAATACGAGCTTTCTCAATTTTTGATTCCAGTTTATTTTTCAGGAAAGCTTTAACATTAGTATTATCAACTTTCAAAGTAAATTCTTTGGCTAGTAAAAACAAAGGCCATTTCTTAAACGCCTTCCAAACCGCAAAGAATTCTTTCTCGTTAATATGCCACACTTGGGCCTGTTGTTTAGTGAACAACCCTCCTGTGTATCTACAAGGTTCATCCCCTGTAGTAGTCTTCTTCATGAGCACTGCTGCCCATCTGTAATCATTGGCGTCTGTGTAGACTACCAATTCATCCTCGTCTTGCGGTATTGCAAGCTTCGGCAGATTATTGCAGACCTGCTTTAGCTCGCGAACCTTTTGTGTGTGGATTTCCTTTCATTTCCACTTTGCACTTTCTGTTTCTTTCAAAAGTGGCCGGAAATCCTTCCTGTATTTTGCAAGATCCTTTATGAAGATACCTGCAAAATTCACTACTCCTAAGAAGCTTTGTAATTGCTTCTTATCTTTGAGTACATCTGGAAAATTGCGGATTTTCTCCACAATATGCTCCTGCAACTCAATACCTGCTTCGTCAATAAGGATTCCTAAAAACTCAATCTTATTGACTGCTATAGTTGCTTTCTTTTCAGAAAGTACTAAACCCTCTTATGACATGCATCATCAACATCACCACGCTTGCTGCGGAAATTTATAGGCATTATTCTGTTAAATGCCTTTCTCTTCGCAAAACCTGTATCTCATTACCACAGTTAGTAGTAAAAATCAACATATTTCTTTGATTATCCTGCATATATCTTGCGAATGTTTGAATAAAATTATTACCAAGCAAGATATCAGCACCTGTATCATGAAAGTAGATGGGAGGTGTTTTTACCTTAAACCAGGGTGTACCAAATGCTCCCCGATCATGATTTTTGCTTCTCTGATTCCTATATTGAGTATTAGGATTTTTTGTGAAAAATCCCTTCCGGCAATAACAGGTAAGGTTTCCTTTGCTTCTTTAGGGAAAACTCCAGGTTTTGCTGTGCAAATCCTTGATCTTGAATCAATATAAGCTGCAAAATATTCTGTCTTATATTGATCATATAGCATACCAACAGATATGTATATAGAAAATGGGCTTGTCATTCAATCCTTATGGTCACACCATCAAGACTGAATTCCATACCGTTACCTTTTCTTCCCCATGGTTTATGATCTTCGAGGAAACTTAACCCCAAAGTCATACTTCCATTTTCTCGTCCTGCAACTAGAAATTCATGGCCTGCTATTTCTAACATGCCTTCATATCTACCAACAACAGGCTGCTGCAAATGATATAAGTCATCACAAGGAAAAAAGTTTTCATTCTTAGTGATGTCAAATATAACTTGTATTTCTTTCCATCCTTCAGGGCATTTAAGTTTTACGTTATCTACCCTAATCTCTTGAGGAGTTAAGACTCTTGCTAAGTCTTTCTCTTTTCCTTTGTAGCCTATTATCCTATCTTCCGAAAAGGACATTCTGCTACTATACTCAATCCTAGAGCTCATTGTTCGATCTAAGACGGGGTGATCTTTTATAATGATATCTACACCACCAATTCTAGGTATCCTAATTGGATCTAGTGCCATTACTTTAGCAAATTCCTTGAAAATTTTAGGAATCTCAATATACTCTTTCCTAAGGAATAAATCCGAATGATGAGTGTTGGAAAGGGCATAAGCAATTCTATAAGTTATAGAATATGGTCTATTTCCTTCTTTCATAAGATCTTTTCTTTTAAAATCCTGATGAAGGGTTAAGACTCTACTGAAATCTTGGTCCGCTAGGTTGTATGCAATCCTAGGATGAATATCAAACATCAATTTTCCTGCATACAAATTACCTATCATTGTCCCAAGACAACCATCTCTTAAGTTATTGATTCTTCTATCCATTATTGATAAATGTATTTCTAAATCAATTCCTTCCTTAAAAATTGCTTTTATTACTACTTCAATAGTTCCTATGTGGATCCATTTCATAGTAACAGCAATCTCTTCTCTAAGCCTACTTAACTCTTCAAGAATTTCTTCTTTAGGAATAAGCTGCATTTCCATCACATTACCAGTAAATTCCATGGGAATAGCAAACTCACCTGAACTTACTTTGTAGATTATGTGATGTTTCCTCTGGTTTAGTCCTATCTGGTTGAGAACTTTACCAATTCCTCCAATTCTAAATCCATCATATGGACTGAGGTTGGAGTCTTGTCGCATGATTCTTTCCATGGTTTTGTTTGACACCGTCATTCTGGAAAAGAATCCTGACAGGCTTTCAGAGGTCTGAAGCCTATCTCTCTCATCGTGACTATTCTGACTCGGTTGAAGATCCATCCGACTCAGTCACCATTTCCTCCTCATAGACACTTTCGTCTGAAGGAAATCTTCAAATTGGTATATTGGTACCAATTCACCATAGTAGACCGCGTCTAATATGTCATCCGTGGCTTCGAATTTTCTGATTTCACCACGTTTCTGCGGGCAGTCTGGAGCGATATATCCTCTTGCTCCACATGTCCAGCAGTTGCAATCTTTAAAACTTTCATTCGTACGGGTATGGACTCGTCTGAAAGTTCTTCTGGTAGGGGTTCTTCCTGTGGATCTTGTCTCTGTTCGTCTAGATCCTTGGGATGAAGCCCTTGTTGGTCCACTCCGTTGCCCAGCTTTGTATGTTCTGGCTTTGGTTTTGGACCACCATGATCTTCGCCTAAAAGGAGTTCTTCTGGAATTCCTGGAGTATAGATCACTCCTGTGTTTCCTCCCTTTTCTTGGCTCACCTGATTCTCCTATAACAGTAGGAAAATCATTATTATCACAACAGAGAGGGTTCGTTTGATCGTACCTCTCAGTCTTTTCATGTTTTTCTGGATAGATGCTTGGTAACACCAATCCTTCAGCTTGTCTTTAAGGAAAGACATTCTCCTTGCTACTGAATCCATCTGTCCCTCAGGTACTTTGTATGATTGGATCAACATTTCCCTCCATGGACTGCAGATTTTTGCAAAGAACATTGGAGCTGCAACATCCACTGCTACTACACTTTGAAAGAAATACTTACGAAACCAATAGATATATTCATCTACTGCGCAAATACTTCTTAGTTCAAGGCTGAAAAGAGATTGTGCATATTCTCTAGCCTTTTCCGTTCTACTTCCTTCGAAGTACCCATCTCCGATGAAGTGAATCTTGATAAGCCTTCCTAGCCGATCTGCTATTGCACTCTTGGAATCTCCGACAAGGATACTGGCTTTAGTATCAGCTGGGGTATTATCCCATCCGATCTTCACAGAACCCTCCAAGCTTAACTCCACTAATTTAATGAAGTTTTCTTTATCGAGCTATAGGGTGGTTGCTGCTATCTTTATTGCTGCTACCCATTCGTCTATCAGCTTCTCCATGTTTCGGAAGTCGATAACATCCAGGTTTAGTACAGCACCATATGGATGCAAGGGCTGAAGCATGGTTCTCGCCCAAGGTGTATTCTCCGGTGCTCTTCTAGATTTCTTCCTGGATTTTCTCGAAGTCTGGTTCCCACAAACGTCGGTGTTGCGTTGGTGTGGAAATCTGCACTCTCCCTCATCGGGTGATCTTGTGGAGCTTCATTGGAACATGTGCTCCCCTCCGGCGGTGGTAGTGCTGGAGTTACTTCATTAGTATGAATATTGACTAAGTCCACAATCCCAAGTTGGGAAAATGATTCAGCCAATTCTTGTAGATCTGATAGATCCGCTCTGATTACCTCCATTATTTTATGGAGTTAAGGATCTCCTGGATCTGTTCACCCCGAGTCTTTGGCTTCGGGATCTCCTTTGCCTTCCCATTCTGGTGTAGAAGAGGTACTGTCCCAAGGGCATCCCTGATTCTTTCTTGTCTGGATATGGATGATTCAGGTTTGTCCCTTTGGTTTCTTTTCAGATCTGCAACTTCGGTCTTCAGATCTGTAAGATTCTTGTGTAGATCTGGGAGGATCTTAAGAATCTCGTCCATCTTGTGGCACAAGGAGTCTACTTTCATAGGTACGTTGGATAACCTATGTCCATAGTCTTGAACCGTCTTCTGTACTTCCCTCAAATCTTGAGAGATTTTCGAGGTATCGGCCTCGATTTCCTTCCAATTAATACCTCTAATCTTAATTTTTAGAGAGATATTGGTGTAGGAATTGACCTTTTCCATTCCTTCGGGCTGGAATTGGTCCGTTGATCTCAGTGGTCTGCAAACGCTTCACCACCTGTCCTGGTACCTCAAGTTGGAGTCGGAGTTCCCTAGGTCCTTCTTGATCAAAATCAGGGTTTATCTCTATTGGATCCCCGTTTTGTGGTTCCTCGGGAGTCCGAGGAGCTGCTTTGATCCTACATGGGCCTTTGTATGGACCATGGTCGCATTTCCAAAGAATTTCCCGAAGGACATCCTTTCTTTGTCTTTCCAGAGTCTGGAAATATTCCTTGTTGTCATTTTAACTCGAACTTTCGTTCGGTTCCATTTTCTCTTAAGAGTCTCCTCCGTTAGTGGGAAATAATAATTATATGCAATATATACCATTCTGGCGAGCACGAGCGATTGTTCAAAATGATGCAAATTTCCTGAGATGCAGGACTCGGTTGTTCCAATAACTATTCAGTTATCTTAAGGGAATAGTTGAGTGGATTCTCGATATACTGTGTTTATGGAGAAATATGCAAAGTTTTGTGCAAAACAACAAATGACTGAAATTCATAGTAGAGAGGTAAAATTATCTAAGAATTTGCTCAGATCTTGTCCGATCCGGTTTCAGGACTAAAATTAAGTATTTTTTGAAAGTTACTGGACTAAATTTAAACTGCGCAAACTTAGCGGACTAAAATTAATATCAAACATACTTAGAGGACCAAACGAGCCCTTTTCCCTAAACAAAAAGTTTAAAATTGCACTGTTGATGCATCTATATGAGTATTTTTAGGCACTTAGGCATTGGTAGAAGAAGGAATTGGTTCATATTGTGGTACCTGAAACAAAAACAAAAAATAATTCTTATAAAGCACAAAACAAAGGATAATAAATTAAGCCAAAATATATTAAAAAGCATACCTTGTAGTACTCTAAATTTGGATGATGGGGGTTCTTGCAACTTCTTTTGTTGTGCCCCCTCAAAGCACTTAGCACATGTGTGTGTAAGACCGCTTCCCTGACACAATATCTGTGTCCCATATATAATTCACATCCCTTCTTCTAACTTTTTAGGCCTCTCTATCCTCAGTTTAACTTGTGGAGAACCAAAAGTGCCCAACCTTGATATTTCAAAGTCAAGCATTCTAGGTACTAAATTGATCATGTGTCTATATACTCTCATGATATGCATCTTTTTTGAAATAATCATCTACACAGTCTTTAATGTTTGGCCTATAATAAATGATTGAGGTTATTGTATACGAACACGGATATCCAACAAGCTGGAACATCCCACAACTACAATGTCTATCATTGAGATAGATAATTTGGTCTTGTAAGAAATGTTGAACCTCAAACTTTTCCTCTCCAGACCAAGATGGAAAACAATTTCTGTTCTCATACCTCTACCTCTCACCTTCCTCATAATCAGAATTTGAGAAATTTAATTCTGCTCACTCACTCTCTATCCAACCCCATTACCACCACCAATTGCCTCACTACCCTTAGGGATGTTTTAATTCTGAAGCATTGGAAGAGTTTCGTTATTTCAGAGCTAGAAGTCAAAGTCATTGTATATTATGGAAGGTTCATCGTATATGGTGGAAGGTTCATTGTGTTATGGCACTTCAGACATTTATGGAGACTCGGGAAGTTGGGACTTATGAGATATTATGTCATTTCTGCGGGATATCAATAGAAAATAGTGAAGGAATATTTTCTTGAGTTGGCAAAATATTTTCCTTAGGGTTTAAAACAAGCAAAGTGCCTCGCTTATCTTCAAAATATATAGGGAGTACACTCAACTCTTTAAATATCCTATACAAATCCCTAATACCATCATCCCCATGCAACATACACACCAAGCACCACTAACCGGGGTTCAATTCCCTGGATGCGCAAGTAAATTTTAAATTTTTCGCTAAACCCTCCGCTAGACACCGACGACTTCAATTAAAAAAAAAATACACACCAAGCACCATTGTCTGCATATACAATATTAGATTTATCATCACATAACTGATCTCTAATTACACGTTACAGTAATATCAATAAATGCCAATTACACTAATATCATAAACCAATATCACCTAAATTAATATTAATCAGAACATCTAAATATAATACAAACACCAGTTGGGACCATTACATTGAAGAATATATAATACAACCAAAAGTTAGGACAAAATGCACAGTATCTACCACTTTCAATTTAAAATAAAATTCAACATTGGGGGGAACTAGAGACAAGTTTTTAGCAAGTCAAAGGAATTTTTTTTCCAAATCTCCTAATTTTTTGGAGGGAAAACTACATAAAATAGAGATGTGGTAACATGAATTATTTAAAAAAACCAAAATTGCATATATAACTTACTTTTTATGTTGCAACAACCCCCAAATAGTCACTTATCCTACCAGTTGGCCAAATTCTTCCTTTAGTCTGACATGTATTTTTCAATATCCACATTCTTATTCTCCAAAATGCCTCAAAATGCTCTGATACAAGTGTTGGCATGTAGAAATTTCTCACTTAATTGCACCAAAAAATAAGTTTGAATTGTATATGCTAAGGTTTGGGGGATCTTCGCATAGTAAAAAAACTCAAACTTCACAACCCCCCCCCCCCTCTCTCTTTGAAATTGAAAATAAAACTTAATCTACTGTCTCATAATGTAACGAGAGTAAGATTCAAAAATTGACTACAAAATTAACGGCGTCAAATTTAATAACCACATTAGGCATTAGCGGCAAGTGAGCTAAATTTAACATAACACATGTTTTTCTTTTTCATATTTATTAAACATTAGGTTTTTTTTTTGCAAATAAATTTGTTATGAAATAAGAAAGAAGCTGCAAAAATTTTAGCAGTTTTCGACCGATATTATAATAGTTCTGAAATAAAAAAAATTTGCATGAATACCCATACCAACTGCACTATTTCCATCGAAAGTCCGTCACAAAATTGTGACTAATAGTTTTCTCTCGAAAAACTCCATCAGAATTAGTAGGATGGAAAAAAAATTGGGACTATCTTTCCAATTGTAGAACATGAATCTTACTCAATGACAGTCTCTACGAAGGGCTCTTTGTCAATAAGCCAATCTATTTTTTTCAAATTCAAAATGACGTTATCTGTCATAAAATCGTTACAATATCTAGCACAATAAGATGAATAATTTTCAGTGTAATATTTTTGTCACAATAAAATTATTTTTACATAGTACAAAGTGAAGCGCTCGATCCTAATGAGCAACCTAGAATCAAAGTTAATGCAACACCTAATTTCTAACAACTAAAAGACACAAGACATTAATTTTTTGGTTTAAGAATTCGCAGAACAGATATCGTTTTGTGTTGTACAAACATGTAGTAAGTAGACACAGAATGAGATGGCTGCAACATTTTCCTTTCGTTACCAACATTTTATCAAATCATGATTATATTTTTCCTTCGTCAAATCGCATTTAAGCTATACTAGCATATAATTTTTTTATAGCTACGCTACTGAGGGAAAGTATTACATGCATGGCCTCACTACTAAAGACTTTGGAGCATGTTCACTATACAAAACAAAATTGCGTCAGTATACATAAAGCTACAAGAGAGTCCAAACACAAATAAACATACAGGTTTACGGTTACCCTGAGCAGCATGTTTTTCACAGTTTAGTAGAATACGAGATTAGAAATAATTAGCACAACGAGTGTTCATTAAGAAGTAATGGACTGAACAGGGTTAGTTGTAGAACATAGTGGGTTGTTCACATTGTGAAATGGGGGCTTGTCTAAAATTGTGTATCAAAGTAATGTCATGTCCTTAGTTCACGATTGTGTTTATGATAGAATGTAATTCGCTAAGCAAGTTGAAACTTTTATTGCAATTCAAGAGTTTACGGTTGATGCTTTGAGGATGTTTATTCTTTTGTATCATTACTATCATTAATGGAGGGCCCAATTAGGTTCTAATCATGCAAGAAGGGAGTTAACCTATAGCTTATGCAACCGTGTGTCTTAGGTTAGTAAACGTATTGAAAAGGTTAATTGAAATTAGCGATATATCGTGTGTAGATAATCTACAAATAAGTCATAACATGTTTGGTAGGTTGTGCCATATTTTACATGGTGTGGGGACGGTTGAGCGATACAAAGAATGTACGTGTATCCAAACAGGTTGTCATATTTTCAAGTGTCATCGCGCACCACAAGAAGAATCATATGATTAAGTACAACTTTATTATATTATTGAGGATAATTGGTTGTCATTTCCACATGGTATTGAATGTTGTATTGCAAATACACTCATTACTTATTGCTAAACTAACCCTCATTCCAACCAATAATACATGTAGTAGGTGGCGGGGTTTGAGATAAATGATGTTGTGTGTTATGTATTTAAGTACATAGTAATATATAATTGACTTTAGTAACTTGGATAATATTTATGTAGACATTACTATGCTAGCTGGTAACAAGGGATGTTATCGGATGCGCAAAGGCTCTGTAGTTGTTAATGTGCTAGGTGTTTGTAGTAGAGATATGAAATTCATATACCTATTAGCGGGATGGGAAGGTGGTGCAGCAGGCAGTAAGGTTCTGCGAGATGTAATCAATAGACCAAATGGTTGAAGATACCATGTTGTATATATATGAAATCAATGAATACTTGAACGTTTTCAATTTTGTTTACTTGTATATGTAATGCTACTAGTATATCCTTGTGGGTACATAAATGGAGATAGTTTTCTTATATTGTACCGGGGATACCACTTGAAAGAACGGAAAACAGACAGATTTCCTCCATAAAGCCTAGAAGAACTTTTCAACATGACACATTCAAAGGAGTTTTGAAATTCTAAAGCTAGGTGGCTATTTTGCGTAGCTTTGCATTTTATTCTATTCAAACTCATAATAGAATAATCATGGCGTGTTGCCTCTTGCACAACTTCATCCGACAAGAAATGCTTGTAGATCCATTTGAGCATTTGATCCCCAAGAACGCATCTCCATCCGACTCAAACAATGTGGTGTACGTGGGCAATATGGACACGGACCCACTTGGAACTCTTAGCGCGATGACCTTGCCCATTCTATGTACAACAACTGGATTAGTCAAATGTGATTGAGACAAAATCGTTATTTACAATATCTCTAGTTCATTTATGAAATTCTAATATTTCCTATAAGCATAAAACATTATAAGACATTTTCTTTCACTTGTCGAGAAAGTTTAATCTTACTTGTTTTCATTCTATATATTTGGTGCTTGTGATGAAAGGGGAGATTGGAGTATGTCATCGCGCGGGATGAAAACATGGAAAATTGTCACGCCATATCTGGAGTGTGGTGGAGGAAGAATCCCTTCTAATTGCTTTAAAGAAAATTGAACGAAGTGGGTGGAAATATGAAAACGGGTTCATGATGAGATATTTTGGTGTGTTGGAATAATTGTTAGTCAAAAGTTGTCATAATAGTTTTCAAGTATGAACCATATATAAGTTTCACGACATATTTTTTGAAAGAACATACACATGCCTCCTGACCATGCTATCTAAAAGTGGATTTTGTTGGAATGACACTGAAAATATGATTAATGTTACTGATAACATTTTTTTTAACTACGTCAAGGTATGCCAACGTCATTTCAATTGTAATAAGAAAAACTATTGGGATTGGACCAAATTGCAATACCTCTAAAACCAAATGAACCTGAATCTTGATTGTAGCTACTGCTTCATACACAGTCAGTCTATTCCCAAAGATCCTGAAAAATTAATTACAAATAACTTATTATTATTTATTTTATTTGAATCTAAATTAAAATACATATTCATCTTTCCAACATAATACATATGATGTATATATTAATTCGATAATGTTAAAAAAAAAAATATGTCGTCTAAAACATTGTTACCAAATTATTTTTTTAATTTAAATATTTATTTGAAATATCTGGAGCTTGAAAATTAATCAAAAATTATTTAATAAAGATCAAACAATTGAAAGATAAGACTGATGGGTTTTGTACCATTGCAAATTGAATTTATTTATTTTAAAAGTGGAGTTGCACCGCAATACCCAATGAACCAAGACATTATTTTATGGATAAAGTATGATTATATAATTTCAATTGTGGCGAATGTATTCATATCGTAAATATGGATAAAGCTTTATGTATATTCACATATATATATATATATATATATATATATATATACTAAAATCCAGGTTGATTATATATTTTACTAAATATTTTATATAAGATTTGTATATATAAAATGCAAAATAAAATTTTGAAATTTACTTACTTTTTCTTTTTAACTTACTTTAAAATATGATACGTATTAGTGCATATTTTGATTCTATTTTATTGTTTACTTCATCAAGCAATGTCAATATATCCGTGCATTTTACTATACGTTTATCGTGGTAGTAAGGGGCTAGTCAAACTAAAATGTTTGATTGCCGCTTTGTGCATATATCTTTCCACCATAAATTTGAAGTATTAATTAGAAGTGAATTGCAAAAGCGATAAGATGAGTCAAGTTAGCTCACTAACCTCATGAGCTTGCTCGACTAGAGTTTAACTCGAGTTTCAGCTATTTCTAAGTACATATTATAAAGTATTTTGTAATACAATCAAAATTGAAAAAGAAAAAAAATATGAACTTAAAACTAACTTCATGTAAATTAATATTCCAGCTAAGAAATAATTTTAAAAAATGTATCACAAAATATATTTATCCACCACTACAATGTGTAATTTTTCTAAATCTTTCAAGTTTATTTCTAATCGGATCATGTTGGGGCATATATACTTATCATCAAATCAAATTTACTAAAAGTATGATAGTTAATCTAGATAAAATCAAACCAAATGATAAGATTAGGACGACTACAATAGGTGTCATATATAATTGTTAAGTGGTTGGAGCAGTTTTCTTTCAATTATAATTTATTAACATGTGCTTAATAGTTATATCCCTATCAATAATACGACTTCAACTTACTATGTATAAGCTTTATACAGATTGACCATTTGTCTGTTCATTGCGATACAAGTTATTCTCATATTATCCCTTATAATTTGATATATTTGGCAAGGATAGGCTACTGGTTAACATGTGCGGGACGTAATTGCAGCTGCAAAACAGGTTCACACTGAAAATGTTCCATCTACACCCAAATACTATGTTTCGTGTCCTAATCAAAACTTATATAGCATTCTTACTAAATTCATGTTCACTTTTGCTACGAATAATTTGGAGAAAAATGCTAATTTTCCTTAAGTTTGTGTTGGAGATTTCAATGCAATACTCACTAACTCGGAGAAGGAATGTCGAATCCCCACCCAACCTGGCAACTTTGTTCATTTAGAGAAACACTTGATGATAGTGGACTCTTTGACCTTGGGTTTAGGGGATTTTCGTTTACTTGGTCAATTAATCGAGAAACACCACACACTTTATAGAAGAGGTTAGATAGAGTTTGTTTGTCGCTACATGGAATATCAATTGGCTAGATTCTTGCATTCACTTCTCTTACGTGTTTACTCCAATGCTGCACTTTTATCCGAAGGGGACATCTACATAAGGGATAGAAAACTCAACATATGAAAGATGAATTGGGGTAGTGGCAAGATGATGAAGCCTCCGACTAGAGGATAATCCGTAGTTATTGTTCGCACTATATTTTCATCTGCATATCCATCCAAAAATGAGCTTGATTAGGTGATAAACACAGTTCCATCCCATGTAACTGACGAGATGAACCAGATTTTTTTGGAGAATTACACTACGGATGAAGGGGAAAACAACTCTTTTTCAAATATTTCCATTTCAATCCCCCAGCCTTGATGGCACGCCCCTACATTTTTTCAGCATTTTTGAAATATTGTTGGTCATGCAATACTTTCATGCGTGCTTAATATGCTTAATAACATCAACATTTCTCCTTCTTTAAACTTCACACACATTAGACTCATTCCAAAATGCCAAAAAAAAAAAAAAAAATCGGATACACTCTCTCAATTTAGACATATTAGCTTTTATTAGCTTGTGCAATGTGGTGTTTAAGCTTGCTAGTAAACCAATTGCTAATAGGCAAAAACCCTGTGTGAACTCAATTGTTTCACCCTTCCATCAACATTCATACCTAGGAGACCTATCATTGGTAACGTGTTGGTAGCTTTTAAGTTAAATCACTTACTTAAGTCTAAGAGAGGGGGTCGTGAGGGTTATGTTGCTATTAAATTGATATGAGTAAAACCTACGATAGAATTAAGTGGATTTTTTTTGGAGATAATTTTGTCTAGGTTAGGGTTCCACCATAGAATTGTGTCTTTTATCATGTCCTCGGTTACATACTCATGCATTCTCAATGGTTCTCAATTTGGTTTCCTCCAGCCAGGGAGAGGTATCTATCAAGAAGATCATCTATCCCCGTATCTCTTTATCCTTTGTATAGAAGCTTTGAGTTGTTTTTTATAGGATAAAGAAAATGGTGGTAATATTCACGGTGTAGCTGTCGCCCTGAATACTTTGAGAGTGTCGCACCTTTTGGTTGTCAATGAAGCCCTCATCTTTTGCCAAGCTTTGGATTCGGCGATGAGATCAATTCGGGAAGTCCTCGGGTGTACAAGAAAGTATCAGGCCAACTTATCAACTTTGATAAGTCTTCAATTTTCTTTAGTCGCAACATGTCCGTTGCTGCTCCGGAGACTTTAACCAACATCTTGGGAGTTCGGGTTGATTTTAGACCATCCAAATACCTCATAACATACCTCATTGGGAGGAATAAATGAGAAATTTTCAGCTATGTTTGAAAAGAGTGTAGCAGTGCTTTGGAGGTTGGAATAAGTAAATGCTCTCACAAGGAAGTAAGGAAATACTTATCAAATATATTATTTAGGTTATTCCTCTTATTGTATGAGTTTCATCAAGCTACTTGCATCCCTCCATAAAGCAATTGAGAGAATATCCTCTAATTTCTTGTGGGATGATGGTAAAAAAAAGTAAAACTCATATGGTTTCTTCGAGCAAAATGTGTTGTTCTAAAAATATAAGAGGTATGGTTTATAAGATCTCCACGCTTTCAACATAGCCATGTTGGCAAAGCAAGGATGGTGGATTGTCAAGAACACGGATCTCCTACTGAGTAGGACCATCAATGCGAGATTTCCAAAATGGAACTTTCTTAGTGGGCCAAGGGGTTAATGTTTGTTCACTTGGAAGAAGCATGTTGGAGGCTAGACCTATCAACTAGGCGGGTTTCCAGTGGAGAATTGGAGCTAGCAAGGACGTTTGAGCTTGGGAAAATCTGTGGATCCCCAAGCCATGAACATTTCTCCCTATCACATCGAGAAACTCATTCCTTTCTACTCTTAAGGTTTCTGATTTGCTTTTGCACAGAGGGGAATGTGGAATATGAAATCATTGACTTCTTATTCTGGCATAAAGACTAGGAGCTCATCAAATCCATCTCTACTGGTTCTTCATTTTCAGTTGACACTCAAGTGTGGCAATTTGATAAGAAGGCAATTTTACCCCGAAATCGGCTTACCACATCACTCAACAACTACTCTTGGAGGGAAGGCCTAAGACGGCTGGTCTAGTTACAAGAAGTCTGATTAGTCTTTCCTTTGATAGACTAAAGTCCCAAATAAGTCCAAGGTTTTCGTGTGGTGCCTTTGTAGTGAAGTTCTACCCATGAAACGCAACCTACAACGTTGTCGATGCCACGTTGAGCATCTTTGTTTGATATGTGGTTGTGCTAGTGAAATTTGAAGCACGTGCTTCTCAACCGTCCCTATGCACGGCAAACTTAGGCCCTCTCCCATATTCCATAGAGAATCGATTCACTTGGCAGACTTATTAGGAAGATTGGGTTCGTCAAGTACACAGTAAGCTAGAAACATAATCAATTTAACTTATTTGTTATGATATGTTGGAACATATGGGGTAAGAGGACTAAAAGGTCATGGAAAATAAGACAGGAGCCTGGATAAGTATGTTGATCTTCTTGTCAAATTGCTGCATGACTTCTTCAATGTAGTTACTTCTAGACCTATGCAATCGGGCCAAGCTAATAGATGGACTGCTCTTGAGACAAACGAGGTGAAAGTGAATTTCGGCGCTTCCATCAACAAGGGCAAGCAAGGTATGGGTTTGGGCATCATTGCTAGGGATTACTAGGGAACGTGTATAGCATGGAGAACTTCATTACACAAAGATGTGTTGATGTTGAACACGGAGAGGCGCTGGCGGCTTGCATGGCCGTCGAAATGTTTATTGAGTTTGGTTGGTCGATATGCGCGATTGAGAGTGATTGTGCTCAAGTTTTATAGAAAATTGCTTCCACAACATAAGATTTTTCTATTGTTGGTCCAATTATTCATGATATTTGTCGTATTTGACCTACTGATAGAACTTTCTCATTCCGCTGGGTTAGAGAGATAAGCTAACAGTGACGTTCATACACTTGCTTGAGCAACAGTTTCTTCCCCTTTCAAAAAAAAAATAAAAAAATAAGCACACAACCTAGAATCAAATTCTTAGTTTGGTTAGTCAGTCATAATGCATTATAAACCTTATAAAAAATTGTAAGGTGAAAAAACATCAATAAACCCATTATGCCTATTGTATAAGGAAAATCAAGAAGACGAAGCATATTATATTTAAGGATAAAATGTAGATACCCCGTATGAGATCATTTTCACTTTGCCCCCAAATTTTTTTTATACTTCCCGACCAAAATAATTTTAGTTTTTATAAATTATAAAATTGTTATAATATAATTTCATCCAACATGTGATCCAACTCATTTTCTAAAGCCACGTAGGACTAACACCCCCCCCCCAAAAAAATAAATAAATAAAAATATCCACTTGCCATGCCATATCATTTTTTGGTCCAAAATTAAAATTTCGACAACTGAAAGACTAAATTTCATCAATTTTAAAATTTTAATAAATTTATAAAAAATAGGCTAATTATCGAACTAAAATTAATATTGAGCATATGTAACGAACTAAGAAAAATAATTTTTTTAGATAAATTTAATATCAATAATTTATAGGTATATTTTAATAGATATTTTTTATATTTTTTCTATATAAAACTTTTTCTAGATAATTTTTATATATTATAGATATATTTTAATAGACATAAGTTGACCAAGTTGACTAGGAGGGGCATTTTAGTTATTGCCCTTATAAAATTAGGCTCTCTTTGACCGGAGGGCAGTGTGACATATTGTTTGCAATACATGGAGTTAAACTGATATTTGATTTTCACATGGTTTTTTTTTTTTTCTTTTGCATAACATGGGGGGGGGGGGGGGAACGAATTTAACTCCTAAAAGAAATGTAACATTTAACTATATGTAATTATCATGATTAAAAATAATAATCTTAACAAATATTCATTGATCATAGCTATGCAACCGTTGTTGGTCATGGTTTTTTGTGAATTGTGATGGTGACTCAAATATCTGTAATGACTAAAAGTCAGACAAATAATTTTTTTATGGTGGAAAAAACTATATTTTTACATCAATTTTATTTATTTGTGATTCATAATAGTTATTTGTCATGATTTTTAATCCACAGTTATTGAAGTTGTAGCCAATAGTAATTTTTTTTCTAGTGATCGTCTGCTTAAGCTTTTGTCATAGGGAAGCAAATGGCGCGGCGGACCTTTTAGCAAAGAAAGCATCGATTGATAATTTTAACAAAATATGACAAATGTATGCTTTTTGGTCTCCCTTTTTGAATCCAGATATAACTAATTTTGTCCCCGTATAGTTAATCAATAATGAATGACTAGTGCCGTTCAACAAAATATAAAAACGAGGTACTCGCTAAAATTTAAATATGGGTATACGTTCATATTTCTCCATATTTATATTTATACTATATAAAAAGGGATTTATTGTAATTTACCTTCTTATAATATTATAACTGAACAAATTATCCTCCTATAAAAAAATAACAATTTACCTCCCATTCTAAAGAGGTTAATTTCTTTATTTTAAAAATACGTAGAGATAACTTGTTGCATTTTAAAAAATAGGAATATTGTGTTTTTTTTCATATGGGCGTAATTTGCACATTTAAAATATCATAGGGGGTTGCTTGTATTTTTTTCTATAAAAAAGAAAAATTTTCCACATTCACAAATGGCGGTTAACGAGACTGTCACACTAACTTTTTGTAGAGCCAAAAATGCCCTTCAATCGATAAGATAACCAACTTATTTAACTTTTTAAATTTTATATTGATTGATAAATTAAATTTTTTTTTCTTTCTTTCTTTGTTTTTTTAATGTAATGTATTGTTTTATTTATTTATTCTTATATAAAATATTTTAAAATAAAAAAAATTATTTATTATATGACGCATAAACGATTGCTACAATGATGAGTCTTGTTATAAAAAGAGTATTTTTTGGTGTTTTCTATTTTTTATTTTTTAAATAAATTATTTCACAATTTGTTTCTTTTGTCTCCCATATCATCTTCTATGTTTGTTTCTTCTTTTAATATCTTCTCATAATCTATACTTTTTTATAATCGGAAAGTACTCTTTTGATGTCTTCTTCTTTTTTTTTTTCAGCTATTTTTTCTTTATTTTATAAATTATTTCACCAATCTTTTAATTTTCTCTCTATCAACCTTCATATTTGTTTCTTCTCTTAATTTCTATTTTCTCTCGCAATTGTATAATTGATTATAAAATAATAAATTATAAAAAATTGATTTAAAAAAAGTGACTACCCTTTTGCATCACGATTTCATAATTAATTATACAAATATAAATTGTAGATAAATTTCAAAATTTACCTTATTTTTAATATTAATTGAAGAAATTAAAAAATTTTTTAATAAACATAACGAGTAATTAGATAAAAAATATTCTAATAGGATTAAAAGTTACAACCATAAATACTTTTTTCATTTATACAATTAAGATATAATTTTCTTTTAATATATCATTTTTTTAAAATAATATTTTCTTAACTTTTAAATTAATTATACATGTATTTGAGTATGCCACTTACACTAGTATTTAATAATTTCAAATTCCAAATTAATAATATATATAGGGTTAATTAAACTTAGACCCCATTTGAAATACTAAATTACACTTTTCCTAAAAAAATTTTGAAATTATATTTACACCCCATTTAAAAATTCTTGATTTACACCTGACCTCTTTCATTAGTGTTTAGAAGAAAAATATTGACGTACGCAAAAAGAATAACATAAATTTTAATTTTGGCTCCCATTTAATATTTTTATGTGTATTTTTCTACTTGTAAAAGAATAACTGTAATATATATATATATATTATATATATATATATATGAAGTAAGATTAGCATCATTATATATTTTCTTTTTATAAGTACAAAGTTATTATATAAAAAAAGTTTAAGGGTAAAATTAAAAATTTATGTAATTCTTTTTTGTGTTAATGTCAGTATTTTTTTATCCAAATCTTAACAATAGGGAGTCGGATGCAAACAGCGAATATTTAAAGGGGTGTAAGTATAATTTCACATTTTAAGAGGGTATATATATATATATATATATATATATATATTACCAGGAATCACCTTTGGACAGACGCATTCTCCCACTAAAATGGCAAAATAGTCCTCGAGAAGATCCTTCACTCAGAAAAATAAATAATATGAAATAAGAGTTCCCGATTTAGAGCTGATTAGGTAGACCCGGTCTACAACGCCCACCACTTGCAGATCATGCGCCCAAAATTACTGAATTCCACCGCCGGCTCCGCCGCCGCGACCTCCTCCTCCTCCACCGCCTCCGTGGGAAACCAAAATCCTGTTCCCATTGCAGGTTAATCTCTCTCTCTCTTTCTCAGTCCATTTGTGTGTCTCCGTGTTTTGTTTATTCATTGAATTGATGCCCGAATAAGTAGATAGAGATGCTGAATTGGCCAGAAACAATTGGTTCTCCGGATTTCTTTCAAGTAAAACACTTCTGGGTTCAGATTATGACGGTGTTTTGAAATTGTTGGTGCCGCTTAAGGTTTGATTCTATGCTTCCTTTTTTTCATTTTGTTGATGCGTGCCGCAGTGTTATTTAGTTTGTAGTTACCAAATTTGTTACATCAGTAATGTCAAAATTTGTGGATATGTAAGGCGTTTTTTAATGCTAGAGGTAGCATCCATCGATGAATGCCAAGATAAATTCAGATTCTGCGTTAATGTAAATTATGATGAGAATGCATTTCGTAAGGTGATTGCATTTTAGTTTGCATGAAATATATCATGCAAGAAACAAGAGGGGCAAAAGAACTTACTTCATGTCAATTATCTTTTTTAACCAAACAATAAAAAGCACTTACTTCATTTTGAGTTAGGAAATGCGAGGCCTTACTTTACCTGTGTTATTATCTGGGTTTGCAGTTATAATCCATTGCTCTATTTTTGATTTATTAACGTGTTCCTGGAATACTATTGTTTTTACTGAGCAGCCTGTAATGATTGTACTATAATTGGCATGAGAAGTATGTAGTTCTTGCCAATGTTGTACTTTTGATGACAGCATACTTTTACTTATGGAAAAGTTGATCGATTGACACTTGGATTTGTTGAACTTCACAGAGATGGAAAATCCTGGATTTGACCTGGAACAGCGTGAAGCAGTTTCTGGAGACAGCGACGAAGAAGGGGTTGTGCGTCTTCGTTCTGGAGAAGTTGTTGATGTAAATGAGGGGCAAGATGATGCTCATATTCTTGAGTTAGAAAAGAAATTACTAGAGCAAGTTGTGTATAGTGAGGAAGAAGCATACATGTTGTACTGCGATTATGCACAAGCCATGGGTTTCAATGTCCGAAGGGGAAAACAGTACTACTTCATGGGAACCAAAAGAGTAAGGTCGAAAACTTACTGCTGCTCGAAGGAAGGGGTCAAGGATGATAAAGCAGATACCAATGCTGTTGGTTACAAAAAGCCCGAAACAAGAACAGGATGCAGAGCAATGATATCTTTTGCATGCGACGATAGTGGTCAATGGAAGGTCTCGCGATTTGTAAAGGAACACAATCATGAAATGGCCCCACCATATGCAAAGCCCTTAGTGAAGTCGGGCCAAGCGATTTTAGCTGCAAATGTTTATGGAAGTGGCGGTGCTCTAGAGTCACTGGTAATTATTGCTTATCCTACTCATAGTTTTGTGCTCAATAATATACTTTTCATTTTATGAAGTATGCTGTTGCCTTAAAACATTAGTTGGAGGTCTTGTAACTTCACCACTTGGAACTTACCAAATATACATGAAATACTGTGTGATTATTTCTATGGTGACGTAAACCAGATTTTGCTAAACATCATGTAATAATTGTGCAGAGAGATTTCAGAGGGACTGCATTATATGATACATTGTTCAAAGGAAAATTAAGTCAGTAAGTTATATGTGACGCTGGTGCTTTAGATGACTGTAACCTTGACTTAGTTAAAACCCTTGTTATAGTTGGAGATGGCTGATCATGTGCTGGTGCTTTAAATGAGCGTAACCTTATGTTGTTAAAACCCTCATTATAGTTGGAAATAGCTTCTCGTAGTTTCTTAGGATAGTTAATTTAGTATTCCTGAGAGTCGAATGAAATCTTTTACATTTAATTGGATGCCTACTTCACTCTTCTCTATTTGTGGAAGTTGTACTTAGCTGCTACATTTCCTTTGAGTATATCAGTATGTATTGCTAATAGAAATGTTGTCTCTTGACTTTTCCATGATAAAAATACTGTAATCAAACTGAGTTTTTCCCCAAGTATTGCTAAGAGATATAGAAAATTGAAAAGAAATGATTTATGGTGTCATGGAAGAAGGATCACGGTCATGTTCTGAGGATTAGCTCATCTGCATAAATGACGTTGCATCATTAATGGAAAATATTTTTGATGTGGTTGTTGCTGGCTTTGACTTGAGTTCTACTAGCCAGATAAATAAGGAAGCTTCCATTTTAACAGTAATAAGTGGAATCTTGGCATTTATGCAACAAGCTCAATTTGCTATACAAACAAAGAACAATCAGAATGTCAACAACAGAAGTCAATATGTCTACCCATCTTCCTGTGTAGTGAAGAAAAGCGCATTAAAAAGCTTCTCTTCTAGTGTCTGAGATTGAGTAGATCTCTATTCCTTTAGAAGCACAGTGCTTCCTTTCTACATAAGAGTACATATGCATATAGGGGCCATTCTTCCATATTTACCTCCTCTCTTTGTAAATAAAAATTTCCACCTTGTACCACTTAATCTAAGCGGCAGAATGATTTGTTTGCATTAGATCACTTCCGGGTCTGGTGGATGGAGTCAAATACCAGAACTTTTTGTTTGCAGAAAGTAGTACTTTTATGAAATTCTGTTTCTTAGATGAGCTACACATGAATGGGCAGCGACAGTTAGGTTACAACATTTAAAATGTTTAAACAATAGAGAAAAGTTTGATGACGTCAATATGGTGAAAGAGGTGATTCAGAAGTGTGCAGGGGGTTAGTTACGGGTACGAGAACTGTGACTTCCAATCAATTGGACTGTTTGGTTTGCTGATGCTACAGGGAGGACCTTTGTAGCCGTCCAACGGATTCTATGGTTCTGCAATAGTAACTTCCTGGAAATTGGACTGTTTCCTGTCCTAGTATTGTACACTCAGTATGGATTGTTAGCGTATTGCTTTACGATTAAGTAATAAATTTTGAAGCTGGAATTGAAACAAAGATGAATTCTAAATCAAAGAGAAGAATAAGAAAGAAAAGAATGTCAAGTCAGAGAACATAAACCAATAATCGTCTCATGAGTGAGATAATACAGCAATCATGATAAAATTCTCCAGATAATGAAGTCCAATGGATTTTGCGATGCTGTTATTTAAATATAGTCTCTCAATATTTATGATTCATGCGTGGTGAATAACTAAGAACCATATGAAAATATAAAGTGGAAGGCTAAAGGTAGAAATAAGATGAAAAGCAGTGATGAGATGGTTTGGGATAGAGATGCTTGCAAGCAGTCAAAACATGATAGAAAGCTTCAGCACTTTATTGCATTTATGTCCTCCAATGGTTTCCACTTGGCCCCTACAGCAGCTGCTGAATTTATCTTCAGAGTTCTTGAATTCTATACAGAACAGAGTTGTCTTCTTTAAATTCTTAGACTTGCCTTGAGTCCTTGACATTTTATTCTGGTAGAGTGCAGAACCTCTGTTGCACCTGGTAACATTACCCTATGAAGGATTTAACCCCAAGGATCAAAATCCGGGAATTTTGTCCCACAAACTCGCAATTTGCCTGAGTAGCTTGCTGGGTACTAGACTGCCCACTAGAGTAGCAGTTGAAGGCTCAATGTTTCCCTTAAAATGCCTTCTTAAGATTGGCAAAGCAAGCCTCTTAAAATTGACATCCAGAAACTCTGATTGATAAAACAGGGTCAGGAATCTACTTGAACTATCTTTTTCTTGAGAAGTGGAACATGAGACACTCAGTGGGCAGTAATCCCCCAGGTAAAGCCAACTCGCAAGGGAAACTGCTATGCTTTAGAGGATTGTGTGAGATTTATAGTCTTTGGCTGGGAGTTTAATATTCTTCCTTAAGGTGGTGGAGCTCTGCCCAAAGGATTGCAACCCACATATGTATTTGATCTCCTAGTTCAAATGATTCTATTGCCCTTTGTTTGGAAAATGCTAAATCCTGTGCTAAGTGTTATACTGGTTATCCTTCATTATTTTACTCTTCTTTTTTCTTGCTCAATGGCTACAATATCAGTTTGTGGAATCTGGAAATAAGGGTCTATTGAAAACTGGGTGGGAGCATACCACAGGGGGACTCAAGTACGGTTATCTTCGAGGTTGTACAAAACTTTGTGTTATACCATTATTCGGTTGGACATAAACATCTATACTAGTGCTTGTTTTGTTTATTGATCAACACCTTAAATAGTGTTCCAGAAGTGAATCACCCTCGTTGTATGGACATCAATCACACTAGTGGTGATAAACTGAACTCATATGCAGCCAAGACCCAGGAAGCTGAGCAATTCTCTCCAAAGTTGGCTTGTACATGAACATCCTATCAGTCCCTTGCTGACAAAAGGTCCATATAATGTAAATGGTTAACCATGAAGAGTCTGCTTTTAGCGGTAGTAGTGCAAGTGTCATCCCTTGTGCGCATATCGTGGGTAGCCACAATCGCAGTTCTTGCATAGTGGACTCCCCTAGCACCTCCATCGCTTTTGTTCTCATTTTGCTTAAATGATTGACCCATATTGCTAGAGAATTCTATTTTCCCTCTTACAAATCATTCCAAATTTCCCCCAACATCTAATGTGGGATGCCACAGTCAACTAGTTGGAATCACGAGGTCCTTTTCGTTGGTTATTTTACACTCCAACCGCTCCTAGTACTATCCGATTGGATCTCTTGAGGGATAGCTAGTACTTGGGTGAGCTGTTACACTATTTGGCCATGCTGCTGGTCCACGTGATCAGGACCCACAAGCAGAACCTAGCACAATGGACTAAGCTTTACAACTACTTTGCTTTCATTCTCATTTTTTAAAATGATTAATCGAAGTTGCTAGCAGAGTCCATTTTCACACAGTCATCTCAAGTTTCCACCGACAACCAATGTGAGATCATGATAAGGCTGTGGCAATGATAGGAAGTAGACGTACTTAGTAAATCCATCTATCACTTTCATGGCTATTGTTTTGCCATCATTGCATGAGGACTGCCCCCAATCCCTAGAGAACTAGCATTTGTCTCAATAGTGAATGACGCAGCGCAGTTGGGGCAGGTTACCACTGCAGAGGTGGTATGGCTTGTTTCAGTCCTTTGAAGCCACAGCTTGTTTTTGCCACCATTTGCTTGCTTTCTTAAGAAAGTCTCCACTCTGTTGCTCTAACAAACTCTCATTATCAAAAGATCTCCGAACATGTGAATTGGTATGGGAAGATATAATTAGACATGACTAACATGAGTATAGAAATGGAATAAAGGTGAGAAAATGGTATACAAATAGCATATCTCAGGCTTGGTGTGCCTAAGATTGAGAAAGAAATTGAACCAGTACTTAATTGATTTTCTCATGCTTTCTGTTTGGTACTAAGAGTATAGAGGGAAAGAAACTGGAGAGATGACCAACCCTTTAGGTAAAAATTAGTTAAAGAATATTAAATTAGAAATTGCACCTAGTAATAATGTGTATTAATTTTAGCTATGTTAGAATAACAAATAACATATATATATATATATATATATCAATGTCAATGTGTATATATTTTTTCTTTTTTCTCATTCAATATGTACACATAGACATATGCCTGGCAATAGATGTCCAAGTGTGTGTGGGACTGCATCTATGTATAATGTAATGTTATTTATTTTTATTATTTCATATAACAATTACAATTTATATAAATAATAAATAGATGTTAATATACTGTAACTGGCTTACTCCTATACAGCAATCTCAACTTAACTTAAGAGCTTAAGTTTGGGGAAAAAACTTTAAACACATAAGTACAATTTTAGTGAGGCCAATTGTATAATGAAAATATAGTAAAATATCTATACCAGAAAAGATATTGGATCCAATTACTTCTAAAATCATGAACTTGCTTATAGAGATGATAACAAATTAAGTTGTGAAAGACCAGAAATTAAGACTATGATGATCAGATTAGTCAGTAACCATCCTATGATTCTCAATGGATTGTTTCCTATGTTATCCTAGAGAAGGTGTCTGCAATATTCATGAATTGGCCATGTGTGGGTGCATGGCAACGCAATTGAGAGCATCCTCCAGTCTCCACTCTGTCATTGACTCACACATGATTTGATGGGACAATAAAGCCTTACTATTGGCTCTCTATCCGTTCAGACATCACGGCAGTCTATAGCCAAGTGAACTTTTAAGACATTTTAGTATGAAGAAACTATGAAGAAGCTATGAAGAATTAGTTAGTCCACAAGATAATCAGATCACTTGTCAAGATTTCTTGCCTTTGAACAATTTTTTGTTGTCACAAACAACTTATTTGATTTCGTGAAATCTTTCTAATTTACTTCAGCTTGTAATAGATAATTCAACCACTTTCGGGAATCTAGTCGTTCTATTGAGTCATTGAGCAAACAGTTAACAATCAATCATGTCGGGAAAAAATTAAATTTCTAGTTGTTTCTACAGAATAGTTATTCTACTCCTTCAAAATAATTACTATCTACTTCAAACTTATGTAGCAAGTTTCTAAGAAGAACCTATTACTTCTCCAGTCTTGCAAATAAACTAATTTTGCTGATCTTTTGCTAGGTCCTGATTTGAAGGTTGGTAGTCCCGAAAGGACCACTCGTTTACAAACACTTAGTTCCTATTATTTTCCAAATGTAATTGAAAATTTATCCTGGGGTGCATTTTGAATTGATGGATTTGGTTCTTGTGAATTTAAAATCCATAGATGCTCACTTGTTTGGCACATAAAATAAATCTGAGGATTTTAAATCCTTAATTGAATCCATTAGATTTCAAACCTACTTATGATTTATTTGAAATTCATCCAATACGTATTCCTATTTAAATCTTTTTGAAATGCTCCAAAATCATTAACCACATGAAATTTAAATTCTTTACACAAATTCATTATTTCATTATAAAGCCCATTAAGAGAGATCAAATATGTGGATTGAATCCAGTCATTTAAAATCCTTAGTCACATCCAAATCCACCTTCCAAACGAAACCTTAAACCTAGATAGTTAAGTAGAGTATCATACTTAAATAATTGGTTCACCACCAACATGCATTCCCTATTTTCCTTTTTCTGTGGTCTCCGTTTTTTTCTTTTCTTTTACACTCTTTTCATCTTCTATTTCTCCCTTCTCTTTCCCTCACTAGAACTTCCTACTATTCAAGTTCATTTTATGAAAGAGTGTGTATGAAGTTTCTTCATCTTCCTTTAGTCATCAGTGTGTAAAATCATCTTTGGTTGCACCTGTGCCCTGGGTAGAAGGCATGCCACAATTGGAACACTAATATCCTCATGTCTGCATTTCTGCAACAGTGAGCAATATATCCCTGGTGAAAGTGACTAAATAAAGTGGTTTTACTGTTGAATTGCATTAGGGGCTAACTGCATTTATTGTAATTGTAGAGAGCTGGTGTACGACATGTGTATATGATGGATTTGTGTTGCAGGGTCTATTATTAATTGCAGTTGTCTCAAATGCCTTGTTGAAATTTAATACATATTCTTTCACAATTTCTCTAAATTTGCTGATGAAACTTGCAAGTAAAATAGTTGTATGTGAAGTCCTTGCTCCTTAGAGTAAAAAGGTCCTTACTCCTCAAACTTTTCTCCAGATAATTTGTTGAGGAACTAAACTTCTGCAGATATTGCATTAACTTCTTTTGGGTTGTTCAGTACTTTCTTTTGCTGGAGTGGTCCTAGTTATTGTTGAGGTCGATGAATGTGTAGGTTGCTTTTTGCCTAGAAAATTAGGATTAGTCATCTGTGTTGACATGTTAACTTTTGTAGCTATCTAGGTTCTGTCCAATGAAGTTTATGCTTGCATAACATGATGCTTTTGCCTCTTTGCTGCTGCTTCTGCTTGCCTCTGTCCTGTATTCTTTCCACAGTTTGGAAATCTTTAAATGCTAGTTTTTCCTCATTCATTTTATGGATTGTTTCCCAACTGCAGATAATATCCTTATGAACTTCCATGTTTTGGCTTTTCTCATAGCTTAAGAGTAAAGTCATTTTGTTTGGGTTGTGTGCCAATTGTATGTGTTTCTCTACATCTTCTTTGTCTTTGAAACTACCTGGTCCTGTATGCCTTGTGTTAAATTTTGGTAGTGTCGCAAGATATAACCAAGGTATTTTCCCAGGCATTGTTATTTTCGAATTCATGTTTGTCTTACTTTAAAGTGCGATCAACTTCTGTTCTTGAACTGAAAGAATGTCGATTCATTCTCTATATAACCAAACTAAACTTAATTCTGAAGGAACTTGTTTGATGGTGATAAAAATAACCCTTTGTGTGTGTTCACTTAGCTTAATATAATTCTTGCATGTGCATCTGGAACTAATATTTCAAACTTTTGGAGTTGTTTCAAGCTTACCACCTCTAGTGATTGTGGGAGGCCGCTGGTTTAAGTCATATAATAAACCCTGATGTTTCTGTCTTCTTCTCTTTTATTTTCCTTGAAAAAGCACTCTCTCATTCTTTATTTGTTTATGCAGAGCGAACATGAAAAAATTAGGGAACTCTCCTTACAATTAGCAATTGCAAAAAATCGAGCCGAAACGTTTGAAAGGCAAGCTGCTACCTACAAAAGGCAACTGCATATGATTGTTGGGCATATCGAAGAGCATAATCAGTCCTTGGCAAAGAAGCTTCAAAAAGCTTTACACAATGTCAAGGAGTTGGAATCCAAAGATCGACTGAAGTCGTAGAGTTTCCTTTTCTTCAGTAAATTCAGGATCCAGCTTAATGACGTACGTTTTTCAAACATTGTTTCCAGATAGTTGCGTGTAGTGAAGCTAACCCTAGAAAGGGCTATCGATGTGGAAGCTGTGGATGTAGCATGCAAAGGCCACCACAGCCTCTCAATCTGTATTATTTGTACAGATGTGCACATTTATAGTAACATTAGTAGCTGAATTTGTTGCTGATGCAATTTCATTGCTTCTCTGTAGGCCTTCATGAAATTGATTCTGAAATTCAGAGTAAAAAGATCTCTCTTCCTAGAATTGTAGTTGATCCTCATTTGATTTATGTTTTCCAGCAAGAAAAATACATGTTCTTGCTCCGAACAGAATTAGTTTCATCTCCAGTTTGAGATGATGACACCTATGGTGAGAAGGGAAAGAAAGAAAGAACAGAAAAAGAATAAATAAATAGAAGTTCAAGTACTCCAAGTTAAAAGAATTTGTAATTTATCAATGTTTTTATAAAAAATATAGTTCAAGATGAAGGATTTGGACAACATAACAAATGGACAAATCATAAGCAAAGTTTGTTACTTTGTCCAATTTGAGCACTGTAATATCATCATAGAACTAAATATGGATAAATATGAATGGATTTTAAGTTTCTTTGAAATGGAATCATTTGAATTTTTTTTTTCAAATTCAAATTGATCAATCTAGAGAGACTTTTTAGTGAATTTCTTGTATCAAATAGCAATAGAATGCATCGAAAATGAGCCACAATAGATGTAGTTTCTCAAACTACAGAGAATTTATATGTAATTATATCAATTTTCAGGGGAACGGAGTACAATTATTCCTATAGAGTATGATTTAATTGTAAATAATTTAATTAAAAAATACAAATACAAATGTGAGCAACCCACAAAATCTTTTCTAGAAAAATTTCCAAACAAATTGAAATCAAAGGTTTCACGCGAATTACCCTAATTCTTTTCCAATTACCACACGACGTGATAAAACGGTGTCGTTCTTTGTTGCTCTGCCATTCTTAAAACCCTCTCCCATTTCTCAACAGTTAGCAACCTCCTTTCCACTTTTGCTCCAGCAGCTATGGCGTCTTCAAGAATTGTCGCCAGATTATCATCTCGGTTACAGCCTTTTGCTCTCAAGCTCAGCTCCCAGAATACTTCGGTCTTATCCAACAACTCTTCTCTGCTGAAATCCGCCTCCCAGTCCGCCATTAATCGACGCTTGTCTCTCATTTCACGGTTAGAAATGGAAGATTTTTCCCTAATTATTGCGCTATGCGCTAACATTGTGCGAGAACTTTATTTTAGTATAGTTGATGTATTTATCTGATGTTTGGTTGTGTTGGTGTGGATTATTAGGTTACCGGTGGAGCTGAGTAGCTTGGAGACCATGATGCCGTTGCACAGCGCAATTGCCTCAGCGCGATTGCAGTCAAGCTTGTCTCTTGAGTCGCAGACATGGGGTTTAGTTCCTCAAGGTGTGTATTTCTTCATTGCTTTGTAGTTGAATTTATGTACCTCTATTTGTGATGAATGTTACATGAAATTAATTACTTGAAATGTTTTTACACCATCACAACATAGAGTAGACTGAAGAGGTGAAGTCATGATGGCTTATAGAACAATGATTATTGCTTCTTTGAATACTTTTCACTGCCATTTTCTGTGCCTTGGATTACTAGTATAGTTGAGTTTGGAACTACAGGAATTTTAAATCAACTGGGAATGTTCCAATACTAATTTCTTGCAATTTGAGCATCATTTGATATCAGTATGTAAATAATAAGTTGATTTGCTTGGCACCTGATTGGCAATCAAAACTGCTTCCTTATCTCTCAGCTGTCTTGGAGCTACAGATCGCGTTAGTAATGTCGCTGAAGATTCTATAACCTGTAGAAAGAAGTCCTAAGATCCCTTGATTACAAAACCTTGCTTTGGGCTTTAACATGTTGCTGCACTTTGTGTTATTTTCTGTTGGAGGACAAGAATCCTATTTTTCTTTTTTCATTCTAATAGATGCTCATTTAACATTGTAGCGAGTGGCAAATAATCGTTATAAAAGTTAGGCAGTAGGTAAGGTGTAGTTTCAGAAGCCGGCAACTTTAATTTGGAAAGAGGACCGGGGACTCCCCTTATGACATTCCAAATTCAAACTCTTTGTTCTTAGATAATATAGTATAAGGAGTCAAGTGAACAATTGCTAATGGAAGCGGACCTACCCTTATTAGTTGAAGACTGATCTTGAACTTGTGTGTGTGTGTGTGTGTGTGTGTGTGTGTCACATGAATGAACAGCAAAACAAATAATACCAATGGACTATATCCTAGTACAATGCCTTGAACAATCTAATTGAAATTTTACTGAAGGCATAAGCTAGAGTAAGACTCTACAATTTTGTAATCTCTACCTTTTTGGATATCTCCTGAATCTAAACAAATTTGATGAAGCTGTGGTAACTGATATAAAAATCATGTCTATCACTTTTACTTTTATGTTCAGTTTTTTCAGATGTTGGTGATTGCAAGTTGTCTTGCATAGTTGTACCTGTGAGTGACTGGTTAAGGCACGTTACCACAATGAAAAGGTTTTCTAATTGTGAGGTTGTTAAAGAAAAACAAAACAAATGCCCCAACAAAATAAGATCATCTTTTAACCCACTCAAAAGCATAATCAAACAATAATCTTAAAACTTTTGGTCAGAAAACCAAAAAGAAGGATTTATATTTGTCTCTTCTCCTTTTTTTTGGAAGTTGTTGACAATAAGCGTGAGTTGAGCTGTCGAACCTTTAAAAAGGATGAAAATGGCTTTGAAAGGAAGGTGATGGTAGTTAGCATTCTTTTACTGCTGTTATGAACTGTTACTCGTGATCGTAATGCCTATTACACTTATGTGCTTATGAAATGACTGTTTACTTACACTGCCAGCATAGAAGTTCTTTAATAATTTCATAGTACTGGAAGAAATAATTCAAGTAATTGGAAGCTTCTAGTCTGAAAAATTATTTCCAATTCTCGTTGAAGTGTTCTCTTAGACAGAAAAAAGTTAATGACTTTATCTCTGCAATTCTTGGGAATTTCACAGTTACAGTCAACTTGACACTAGCATTTATGACCTGGTGGATTTATGATGTTCAAGTTTTTCAAGAATTACTTTGTACTATGGGCCTTGGTGTTAATGCTTTCTTTCCCTGAATTGTCACAGGTATCTCAATGCCTTTATAGTTCTAAGCAAGACTTTGCTGGGGCAAGGGTTCATCTCTGATCAGTAGTGATGTAGATCACAGCTTCACTCTTTTCTTTATGCCTTCAGAAACAAAAATGGTCTTGGTCAATCGCAATAACATCAACTACAAAGAGGGTTTATGTTTTTCTTTGGTTGCAACTCTTGCTTTTCATTTAGATGCCGTTGTTTTGTATGCTTCTCTCCAAGAGGTGAAATTGTCGTTACTGTGAAGGTTGATAGGCAATTTTCGACTAGCTATATAGCAGAGAAATTAGGGAGCATGGCCATTAATATCTAAAATGCTTATGCTGCTTTGGTATTATTCATGTCTATCAACAACACGACTTATAGTGTCTTAGAAATCAGTTAGCTCAGGCTGCATAGTGAGTTCTCTTTTGATGCATCTGTCATCAAGGACCAACAGAAAATATGGCCCAACACATTCTGAGCACCCTTATATTGGGTGCTTTGTTGTGCATGCTGCAATATACTGCTTTAGTCCTCGATCCATTAGGAGCTCTTCTCCTAATGACGCTGCGACACCTTTAGACCACCCCAAGATAAGGAACCTTGAAATCTCCAGGGGTAAGCACCCAATTGAATCCTTGCACACTCAGTATAAAGCTATGTTAGGCTCAGTATAGGAGTGTAGGTACCTCCTAACTCTTTGCTCCTTGCCCATGTTGGCTTTAACAGCTCCTCCTCTTCCTCGAGTGGGAGGGCCTTTAGTATAATCTATTTTTATCCTACTTGGGATGGTCTTCGCATCTAGCTCTATCTTGTTGGACCACTACCCAGAGTTGAGCTTGGAGTTTAGGGCGATATTCCTCTTCTGGGCATGCGCAATATGGAAGGGGCTTTATTTATTTTGATATATTAAAAAAATAACAAAAAAAATTTATTTCATTAACAATCTTAAGACAAGTTGTAGATGCTATTCGCGAATTGATATTTTTTATATTTTTGAAAAAAATTACGAGAACATCCATGACTCCACTTTTTTTTTACTAATCTAAAAAATATATTTATTATTGTTATAATTATTAATTAATAATTATAAATTAAAGTTTTTTTACTAATTATAATAAATATTTATTAATTAAAGAAATACAATCAATTATTACAAATATTATTTATCGTCTGCGACTATATATGATACATTAATTAGGTTGTCTTGAGGGATCTTTGCTTTGTTGGTGGTGTTGTTTTTCACGCGTTTGTTGATAATTCATCTCATTTTAAATACGTGTTGTTTGACTTCGACTATGATGGGTAGAGACATGAAGAGTAGTATTGTGGATCAACTCAAATTTAGGGACATCTCAATAATCTTCAGCCATTAAAGGTTGCAAATACTTAGAATATGTCTTTTTGTAAGCTGCCAAATTATAATAAACCTCAACCATCGATGACGCGCTAAGCATATATGCAGCGCATGAGGGTGGGAGCATGGGGTTTCAAATTGACTATATTTGTCACATGAACATTCGGGTGCATTTTAACGTGGGTATTCTTTGCTCATGGTGTCACTTTGTAACGGACGAGGCAGACTGTTCAAACTGATGGTATCTTGTTATCGCATGCTCAACACTTTTTCGGACCAATGTTTGAACAACTTTTATGCATAGTCTATCTAGAGTTGATTGTTGTTTGACATTACACTCTCTTCGCCATCTTCTTGAAGGAAGCAGATCGGCTCTAGAACACATGACGGAAGCATAGGAAGAGTTCAAAATGCATACAATAAAATTTTATACTGAATTTTGATCAAAGGGTGTACCCTTGATCGTTTCTGGGCATTCGATGTAAACATCTGTGGATTAAACCATGCATGAACAATATTAAAATACATGTAGCAATAGATAAAAGCAAAAGAGAGTACCATACCAAAACAAAAGGTTACCTTGTTTTCTTTTAATTGACGAGTGATCTTGCTTGTTCATTCACGTTAGACTACAACGTAGAAGCTCTTTAAAGATTATCCACATCACGCAAAGGGGAGAGAGTTTTGATCTTCTTGCTAGAGAAAATCAAACTTGGTTTGTGGAAGATAGTGAGAGAACTATATTATGAATTATTGTATTATCTTTTTATCAAATCTTTTTTACTCTTCACTTAATCCTAAATCAAAAAGAGCAAATGAGAGAGTATGGGAAATAGAGAGAAGCGGCTGAGTGTGAGCTTATACGGAAGAATGTGTTATGTTGCGTGCTTGTATTGATGGGAGAATGAAAATATGTTCAATTACATTCCACTCGATCCCTTCAATCAAGCCCCATTCCATATAGTATGATCAAACCATACTTTGTAGAAAGGCCACAATTGGTGGCCGAGTTGCACCTTCGCTTAACCCCCTTTCTCCAAGTATTGGACTCTTTCCTCCCTAATTTGGAAGTCAACCCCCGGCCATAATTTTGCGAGCCAGGCTTTGATTTAAAATTAAAATGATATCAAAGGTCTAATGAATTTTATTAAATTAAATTTAATAAAACCAAAGCTAAATTAGGCTCAACTGTCATTTAATCCAGTTAAAAACGTAAACCCAAAATTCTCTTAATCAATAAATTTAATTTATTGATTAATATAAGCCTAATTAATTTTGGGTCATCAATCTAATTGATTATCTCATATGTAAATAATTCAATTATTTATATCTTCTAGTATTAATTTTAAATTAATTCCTTTACCTTCTTGGTGATATGTTTATGACTCTTTAGGTTCACTATCAATTAAATTTTAGTTTGTATCCAACACAATTAATTAAATTAAATTAAATTGATCAATCTCGACTAACCATTAATCAGGAAAGCCCCTTATCATGGGTAGTCGTCTAGCAATGATCCCTGACACTAGGTACTAGGTGAATGTCAGCGTGAACATCTAGACTCTCAAGTTCCATACGAGTATAGTCCTTTCGTCTATCATTTCCGAGCATTAGTTTAGGGTATCGAATTTGGTGTTGATTCCTATCTTAGACTAGGCATTTATGCTCAATGCTTGAGATTGCATTCACATCATTGCTCAATATAGGAAATCATTTCTTATTCGATCAATGATTGTCGCGAGCATGAATGCATCTTCGAGTGTATAGGAGATACATACTAATAGGGAACGTATCCTTTGCTTGAAACCCACTGTCCTTGGTAAACATTTTGACTGTACTGGACAAAACTTATGATGAACATGTTCGTGACACGATTACCTTTCGCCATATCTAAGATACAGCCTTCGTGTGCACACTACTCTTATGGTTCATCAAGTCTGATGACTACTCTTATACTATCGAACCCGAGGAATTCCAGTCATACTGTCTAAGCTTGTAAGGCTTTCATATAATGATTCTCCACGAGTCAGTCCAGTCGGTTCGACACCTAGTCAACCAACTCACTATTAAATTGTATAGATGTCCAACGTTTGTCGCCAATGAAACACGACACTCATCCAATGAATATGATACTTATTCCAAGTTTTCATAAGACACTCAATGCCCTGTTTCGAGGTTTTTTTTAGCACTTTTTCTGTCCCAACCCTTATTAGTTGGTCCCACAGTCGCCATCCAATGTGCCACTCAACTTGGGTCGTCTATATGATCTGGGCTTTTTTGTGATGTTAATAGAATTCAACATAAAAAATTGAGCACAACAAAGATAATCCCAAAAATGAATACTCATTTTTATTCACTACATAATATTACATTACATTGAGTTTGTCAAATAAAGTACTTAAAGACCAATCTAATTGGTGTTTCATCACCTATTCTAACACCTCTCACCAAAATAATGGACAAAACAAGTTTAAACGTTATTTTTACTATTGCAGTCACAGGCAGGCGCGAGTACCCTTTAAAACCCCATTGATACATTATGACATGTTGGTTTACAACAAAGATCTCTTAGTTGAACTTCCATGCATGCATAAATATATAGCAAAAGTTATACATGGGTTATACATACTTGAAACCAGGTACTGTTAGAGGCCAGTATTTGGTGTTCCTGGAGTGAGGTGGCATCGTCATCAAGCAAAGGATGTCATACCAATCACGTTTCTGGTCTCCGGCTTTGTTGTCCTGTCCATACCCTTCGAAATAATCTGGTGGCATGGCGTATTTGTTCTTTTCAGACAATGGTAGATCAAAGAAATCTGCCACAACCCCCTTCATCTTTGGTAACGCCTCGTCTGCCCCATGGTTAATGATCTGCATGCATACGTACGTACATGCAATTAATTCCTCGTACTGATTCATATGAATCAAGAACAATACTGATAGATTTTATACCATTAATTACCTGAAAGAAACCCCATTCCTGGCAGGCAATGTCTAACTTTCTCCTTTCATCTTCATCTCCTTGAGCAAGCAGAGAGAAATCTATGACCGGAACATCCTCGTCGGACACGAAGGTAATCTCGGAACTTTTAGGCCTGTTGTCGGGGTTCCTTATGTATCTTTCCGGCACACTTTTAGCATCGTTTCTTACTAGCTATCTCCTGTACGCTCATTTGCACAGGCGAAGAACTTCCGTTGCCTAATCCTTCGACGTCCTGCTGCGTTGCTCCGTTGCCCACCATTTTTTGTACTACTCATCCTTATACTCTTCTAAAGAAATCTCAATGAACCCTATTGGGATTCCCATCACAGTGTTTGCTTTTTTAATTCTAATTTTAATGTGTCTGTACTTCATGAGTTATAATTATTAATGATCATGATTCATACTTCTTCTTTTTTTTTTCTAAATGTGGCTGTAATCCACATGATCACATCATAACCACCTGGAACTATAATTTATAAATTGAGATAATTATACTTTCCTCTAATGAGGTTTGGTGTAATTACACTTAAATTTCATATGATCTGAAAAATTACATTTAACACTCCTGAAGTTTGTTTCGTCTAACAAATAAGTTATTCCGTTAGTCAAAATTCACTAAATTTAATTGATATTAACAACCAAAAAAACTGAATAAACATTGATATTTACCTTTGGGGCAAAATTCTTTTTTGATGCCGTTAAAAAATATCATTTTCGTTTTTGGTACCACAATTATGGTGAGTATCGCTTTTGGTACGATAAAATACAAAAACACGTCTTTTTGGTCCCAAGTTAACGGCAGAGGTTAACGGCCGTTAACTCCTATTAGAAGGCCATGTTTAATGGTACCAAAAAAGCAAAAACATATTTTTTGTACCATTAAAAGAAAAAATAAATATTTTAACCAACTTTCGCCAAAAATTTATAAGAATTTTTTTATCTTTTAAAAAAATAAAAATATTTGGAAAATTTTATTTTAATATATATAATACATATTTCTAAAATTATAATTATTCTTATTGCAGACAATTTCAATGATCTATTTTACTATTTTTGAAATTAAATTATTATTTTATCTAAAAATAAATTAATATTTGATCACAAATTATAAAAAGTAAAATTTATATTTCGAGTAAAAGTATTAGATAAATTTTATTTTTATTAACCAATAACATAAATTTAAATTAAAATTATTCACATTAGAGATAAATTGTAGCAACTATTAATTTTTTTAAATTAAATTTTATTTTTGTTTGAAAATATTTTAATACATTTTGATCATAAGCTATAAGAAATTAAATTTTATTTTTTAAAAATTTAAAATTGAAGAAATTTTATTTGAATATAATAATAAAATAGTTTATAATTTATAATTATATTTATTTTAAATACATTCTAATATATTTTAATTATTTTTAAAATTAAATTATTATTTATTCTAAAAATATTTTAATAAACTTTTACTGAAAAAAGTAAGAAATAAGTTTTATTTTATTTTTATAATTTATAAACTTAAACAAACCACCTTATTTTTATAGTTTAGCTCGAAAAAAAATATGACCTGCAACAAATCGGTAATCGGTCAATTGAGGGTAAATATCAATTTTTATTTACTTTTTTTGTTAATTTTAGCAAATCCAGTTAATTTTCACTAACGGAGGGACTTATTTGTTAGACGGAAGCAAACTTTACAGGCGCTAGATGTAATTTTTCAAACCACAACGGGTCTTCGTGTAATTACATCAAACCTTAGGGAGAAGAGCGTAATTATCCCTATAAAAAATAGTGTATATCATGAGGGGTCATTTTATTACGTTTTATAGTTTTAGAGATGTAAATACTCTTTATGTATAATTAAAAGATACAAAATATATTTAATCCTAAATAAAATAAATAGTGTAATCATTGTACACGTAACGCGCATATATATATATATATATATATATATATATATATTATATATAGTTTGTTAAAAAAAAAAATCGATTGTGCTGAAGGGAGCTCCCAGTGTGTTGAATTGAATCACCACTTTAAACATTGTCTAGTTGTAAATAAATGCAGCTCTATATTACATTTCTACAACTCATGAAAATTTCATTTTCTTCGTTTAATAATCCAAAATTGATTTTGGAACAATTAATATACATATATATAGCTTTGATGCATTTATAATCAAGGCTAAATACATGCTTTATTACGGAATAAAAATTGGGGATAATTATATTTACATCCCTGGCCTACGATCTATTTATATAAATTATTTATATCTTTTGCATAATTATAGAAGTTATCTCTGACAATTAAATAATAGGGGTAGTTTGTGTAATGATACTAATATTTTTAGAAGGTGTGAGTAAGTTTTGAAAAAAAACAAGGAGTGTTTGTTTAAGTGATAATGATATTTTAGTGGGGTGTATGTGTAATTATCTAAAAAAATATGAATAATTTGTATAAACAAATCATAAATTAATGACTGTAAATATAATTATCCCTAAGAATTGTTTACACAACTCTCGCACGATGAGGTTGGCTAGACTTATAAAAATTAATATAATTATAAATGATATTTCTCGCCCTTTTTAAATTGTACAAATATTTAGTTTAAGTTTCTATCATGAAAAACACGAAAAATCAATCCATACTCACATATATGTAATAATAAAAAATAAAAAATATTAATTACAACGGCTTCGTTTAAAAGTTAGTGTAATTACTTACTGTAATCTTTTATTTTATTTTTTCCTGAAATTATTCAAATTATTTAATAAGTGCATAACACAAAATATTTTGTCTTTTTTTTAGTGTAGTTTTATAGTTAATTATAGGACAGAATTCAAATTGGGCCTAAAATTAGAATTCAAGGCCCAAATGATCTTGGTATTGGACTTCATCCCAAAATTGTACACTTGGGCCTAACCACATGGAAGCCCATTTACTAATTCGGTTGAGCCCAAACAGAAAAAAAGTTTGAAAAGCGCGGGAAATGTCCGGAAAGCGATGACCGTTGGGCACCGAATTACGCTCCGCATCACCGACTCAAACCCCAATTTGAATAATACAGTTTATTCTGTAACGTCCGATCAAATTAATCTCATCCGTCAACGCCGCAAGAGAGCGTCTCTATATATGTATATATATCATCGTCCCTCTCTCTGCACATACCCATAGTTTGATGATATTCGTCATCGGTGCTTATGTTGTTTCGGGCTGATAGGGCGTCGCGTCTTTTGTCCGATTTTATTTGTGTTTAATGTTTTCTTAGGTATTGGGCGTGATTGAAGGGTTTGTCTGAATTGGGTATTAGTTGATTGTACGCTGCTATTTGCTTTGATTCTTGAGGAATCTTGGTATCAAGTTTTCTCTGTTTTTTGGGAGTTCTAAATGTGATTCTTGTTTTGGGTGAAGTAGACTCGCGAGAAAGCAGTGATTTATGTTTTTATGGTTTGCTTGGATCATGTTTGTTCTATCGATTCAGTTCTGGAGTTTGTTCGGTAGTATGTAAGGAGGAGGATTTATGTGAAGTATGGGTATCTCATGATATGTCGGAGTTAGTTTTGTGTTCTCGCTCATATCCTTTTTGTTTTTGTGATGGTTATTAGGACAAGGATTTCAATAATTCATGGAAGTAGAGCAAGAGTTTGTGGAATTAGAGGATAATTCCAAGAATTTGCGGAATTAGGGAAGAATTTCAAGAATTTGCGGAGTTAGAGGAATAATCTCAAGAATTTGCAGAACTAGGGAAAGAATGACAAGAATTCACAGAAATAATTTCAAGAATTTGGGGAATTAGGATGAATGAATGATCTCAAGAATTTCAAGAATTTGCGGAATTAGAGGAACAATCTCAAGAATTTGCAGAACTAGGCAAGGACTGACAAGAATTCACGGAACTAGAGAAAGAATTTCAAGAATTTTCGGAATTAAGAGGAATGATTTCAAGACTCTCAAGAATTTGCGGAATTAGAGAAAAGAATTCCAAGAATTTGCGGAATTAGATGAACAATTTCAAAATTTGCAGAACTAGGGAAAGAATCACAAAAATTCACAGAATTAGAGAAAGGATTTGAAGACTTAGGTAAAGAATTTCAAGAATTTGTGGATTAAGAGGAACAACCTCAAGAATTTCAGGAATTTGCGGAATTACAGGATAATTTCAAGAATTTGCAGAACTAGGGAAAGGTTGACAAGAATTCACAGAACTAGAGAAAGAATTTCGACAATTTGTGGAATTAAGACGAATGATTTCAAGAACTTGCAGAGCTAGAACTTCAAGAATTTATGGAATTAAGAGGAAGAAAGAATTACAAGAATTAGCAGAATTAGAGAAAGAATTTCGGGAATTCGCAAAACTAGCAAAATAACGACTAGGGAAGGGATTTCCTTGCCTATCTTGTGGAATGTTCATGAGAAGCGGTTCTTGTTTGATGGGTTGGTTTCCTATCTGTTTTGCTGCTAAATTGTTCTTGGTTCGTAAGCAGAAATATGAGATCTATTCAATGACAGAAAATCTCAATAATTGATAGTGATGTCGTATTTTTAAATGTGGATGGAAGGTTAATCACTAGTCCGCTTAATTAGGTGTTGAATAATATTGATGTCGTTAGTTGGTAAGGCACCCCCTCGAGATTTCTATACTAGGCAGGTACTATCTCGATTTATTTGACTTGTTGGTTATCGTTTTTGGTTTTGTTGTTACTATTATCTGATTAGGTTCAAACTTTTCAACTTGTGGTTAGAAATCATGGGATCTCTCTCGGCACATGATAAGGGTAGTTAGTTTCTAAATCTAATAGATTTTGTGGTGATTGCTATTTTATTCTTGTATGCGGCATTGGTTAGAAGGATGCAGATTGTACTAGGCATTGGTAGGAGTGAATTGTCTACTCAATGATAAATGGTGTAAGTTAATATTAAGCTCTTTATTTTCATTTTGAGCATGCTTTTAAGGTGCGAACAAGAGGAAAGACAATTTTCAATAATGTGTTTTCCCCCTTTTTAGTATAGTTTTGGTTATTAGTTCTATAGCTTATTTCTCTTTGGAATTCATTCGTGTTGTAAAGTGGATGATTAATTTGGTTTCTGAATTTTTTGGAGGAAATTTGGGGAAAATTTTTTTGATTCTTTGGCTGAGATCAGTATTATTATTAATTGCTTAAGTTGTGTTGCTGAGGTGATAAGAAGCTTAAGTTGATGGAGTTGTTTTTTGCACTTTGGAGCTCCTTTTCGGTGTGTGTATGTCTCCGAGCAATTTGAAAAACTAAGATGTGAATAAGTATAAGATATGTTGTGGACACGAGCGACATCAGTTGTTGGCCTCCATGTTTTTCATTCTTTTCGTTGTGATTTTGGTTGTTGGTTCTATTGCTCCTTGCGTCTTTACATTTCATATGAGCTCTTATGTTTGAACGATAATTAGGTTTCTAGATTCTGTAGTGGGAACTGGACGATAAGTTGTAATTTTTCATTCTTTATCTTGTATTTTGAATGGGATTATATGTTGATTAGTGGCTTTTAAGTTGTTCAACCAGGTATCTGGATTTTGGGGCTGTTTTTAAGTGTTAGGTATGGAGAAATATGATAGGAAAAGGACAAAACAAGGTGTGTCATGGATGATGGTGAGGACCAGTTTTTCTAGCTATAATTTTTAGTGCTATTGCTTCGCATTCATGTAAGCCATTTTGGTATATTATGTAGATCTGAATGTTCTATAGGGGAATTTAGGTGTGAGGTGATAGTAACTGATGCATCCTCTTCTCTTCTGATTGAAATTATTGATTGTTATGTCTCTGGCTGATGTAATAAGAGTGGTCTGAGTTAATAACAAGATGTTAATTTGCATTTTTTGGGCTCTTTCTAGTTGTATGGCATGCCAGTGATGAATTTATCAGAAATAGACCGTGATAAAGGGAAAACAAGATATGAAATTTTCTTTGGTGTTGGATGTATCTTTGAGGAGCTTGGAGATGTAGGAGTGGGAAAGAGAAAAACAAGGTGTGTTGTGGACAAAAGGAAAGTCACCTGTCTGTTTTTTCATTCTTTCCATTGTGATTTAGTTTTTAGTTCTATTGGTTCTTGCTCTTTGCATATATCACTTTAGCTCTTATATTTGTATGATAATTGAGTTTCTAGATTTTGCGAGGGAACTTGGACGTAAGTTAGAAATCTGATTCTTTATCTTGTATTTTGCTTGGAATTGTTTGTTGGTTAGCAGTATTTAAGTGGTTTGACCTAGTATGTCCATTTTGGGGTTGTTATTTAGGTGTTAGGTATGGATAAAGAGGACAAGAAAGGACAAAACAAGGTGTGTCATGGTGGACACAAGTTTGAGTTAGCTTTTTTCGAAGTTTGGTTCTTAGTTCTGTTGCTTCTCATTCACATGAGCCATTCTGTTTTGTTATGTTTGCCTAAATGATTAATTTGGTTTCTAGATTTTGCAAGGGGAAATGTAGGTGTAATGTGGTAGTCTTTAATTCATTCCCTTCTCTCTTGATTGAGATTAGTTAGGTCTTTTATTGATGTAATTATTAATGGTCTTGAGTTAGTAACAAGTTTATTTGCATTTTGGGGGTTTTTGTTTCCTGGTTGTAAGGATGCATTTTAGAGAAATAGTCCGTGAAAGGGAAATACAAGATATGCAATTTGAAGCTCCCCTTTTTTCTTTAGTGTTGGGCATTTATCTGTGCAATTTGGTGAAGTAGGAAGTGATAAAGAGTAAACAGATATGCTACGGACACGAAGGAATTCGTGTGTCGGTCTCCGTGTTTCTCATTATTTTCAATGTGATTTTGGTTTTGCGTTTATTGCTTCTTGCTATTTGCATTTCACATAAGTTGTTTTATATTGGTTTCTAAATTCTGCTGAGGGAACTTGTTAATAAGTGGCGATTTTGATTCTTTATCTTGTATCCAGATTGAAAATATGCCGGTTAGGGGCATTTAAGTGAGATAAACTAATATCATGATTATGGGGCTTTTATTTGGGTGTTAGGTTTGGAGAAAGATGCGAGGTTAAGGACAAAACAAAGTGTGTCATGGACAATATGGGAGACCTATTTGAATCTGTCTTCTCAACTTTGGTACTTAGTTCTATTGCTTCTTGTTCGGATAAGCCTCTTGATCTTTTATGTGCATCTAAATAATTAATTGGGTTTCTAGATTATAAGGCATACCAGTGATCGGTTTGGTGATTAGGTCTATTGATTATTCTTGTTTGTTACTTCGATGAACTCTTTTAAGTGTATGGTTTATATTTGAACAATGAACTTCTTTTCTAGATTCTGCCGGGAATTTTGGGATATGATTGGAAGGTTTGGTAAGCATAGAGTGTTTGGTTTGGATCAAATTTTGATCTGGGTCGTGGTCGTGCTAGTTACATAAGGTCCAGCTGGGTGTGTTTGGATATGTGAATCTCTGGAATAATAATGAGGATGTAGGGAATTATTACAATTGAAATATTTTAATCGATTGTTTGTTTTCCTCAACTGTATAGAATAAGATGGAAACATAAAGCAATATTTGGATAGTTTTTTTGGATTTTATTTTGTCACGTAAGAAAATATGCTTTATGTTTTATTCCTATCTAAATTTAGATTATTGTAATTAACAATTTTGTTGAAAAAATTCATCAATTTTCTTTTTAACAAATTAGTTGGTAATTATAACTTAAATTTTGTTTTAATATCAAATAATAGTTAAAAAAATTCTTTTTGTTTTGCAAATGAAGAGATAATTTTCTGTTTTCTACTTATATTTATCTAAGCTTTTTTTGGTAAATTTAGCTGGCAAAATAATTTAAATTCCTTTCTATGTCCAATGTTTTGTGTTTTTATTCTTATTAATGACTTTAATTTTAGGGAAAAATGCATATTACCCCTTATGTTATAGGAAAATGGTAAAATATTTACTTGTATTAATAAAATTGCAAAAAAAAACCCCATTTATAAATGGGCAAAAAATTTTTTTTGGTCCCATTGAAAAAGGTTATTTTCATTTTTGGTACCACAATTGTGGTGAGTATCACTTTTAGTACTATAAAACACAAAAACATGCCTTTTTTGGTCCCAAGTTAACGGTGGAGGTTAATGGCCGTTAACTCATATTGGAAGACCTTGTTTAATGGTGTACCAAAAAAGCAAAAAAAATAGTTTTTTATACCATTAAAAGGAAAAAAAATATTTTAACCAACTTTTGCCATAAATTATAATAATTTTTTTTATCTTTTATAAAAATAAAAAATATTTGGAAAATTTTATTTTAATATATATAATACATATTTCTAAAATTATAATTATTTTTATTGCAGATAATTTTAAGGATCTATTTTTACTATTTTTAAAATTAAATTATTATTTGATCTAAAAATATATTAATATTTGATTACAAACTATAAAAAGTAAAATTTATATTATGTAAAAGTATTACATAAATTTTATTTTTATTAAACAATAGTTTGTGTAATTGATGCTAACATTGTTATGGGGTATGTGTGTAATTTTTAGAAAAAAGTAAGGAGTGGCTTGTGTAAGTGATAATAATATTTTGGTGGGTGTATATGTAATTATCTAAAAGATAGGAGTGATTTGTGTAAACAAGCCATAGACCAAGGGATGCAAATGTAATTATCCCTAATATCTATTTTCTATATTATAATTTTGTGAATAATTTATCATGTTCTATGTTTTTTTTGTGATGCCAATATATCATTTCATAGAATAATAAAATTATAAATTTATGTGTTCAAATAAATAATTTTATAATTAATTTTATAATAATAGTTATTAATTATGTACATAGTTAAATGGAAATAGAATTCTAATAAAACAAATAATAATAAACTCTAGTCACAACCAATAACTTATTAGATAAAATTATTTAAAAATCTTAATACTAACTAAGAAGAAACGATGTGGAAACTTTAAAATGTATATTTTTGAAAGAAATGAAAGTAATATATGGGACACTGTCTCATTATTTTCATTGTTTGTTCCTATATGTTTGTGTGTGTGTGTGTGTCTTTTTGTATGATTATTGTGTATTTATTTATCTATACTAATATAAAAAAAAAAAGAGGTTTTACACTCACAAACGGCGGTTAGTGACACCGCCGCACCAATTTTTTGTAAAGTCAAGAATGCCCTTCAAGTAATAAGATAACTAACTCATTTCACCTTCTAAATTATACATTAACTAATAAATTAGTTTTCTTTTTTAGTATCATGTATTAATTCGTATATTTTACTTTAATTTATAATATATTTTAAAATATGAAAAATTATTTATTATATGCACGCAGGAACGGCGTGTCACCACGGCTAGTACTATTATAAAGAAAAAGAGGTATTACACTCACAAAATGACAGTTTGCATACCGCTACACAAAAAAAATATATATACCAATTTTACCCTCAAAACTAACCACCGAATTATTAATTTTTTTTAATAAATTTAACTGAAATTTTATCATAAATTTTATCACAAATAACTGAAATTTTATCATAAATTTTATAAAATAGTGTGATACAGCAGCACCAAAAATTTTCGCACGTCTTCTTCCTCAACTCAGCTCTCTTTCTCCATTACCTCCACATTACCACCTCATCCACAACTGCCGCGTCACTGCACTCCCCACTCTCTCTAAATTGCCCTTCTCCTCCCTTCCCATCTAACTCCCTGCGCGCTTCTCTGGCTTCGTTCGAGTAAGATATCATCGATCTTACTCCGTTTATATGCGTGTATTTGTGATTTTTGTGCGTCTGAATTTTTTATTTTCAAATTTTGTTTATGTGCCTCCCGGCTGCGTTTTTGCATCACACTGGAATTTTTAATATTTTAGCTTGGTAATCGTAATTGCTTGGTTTATGATCGGTTGGATTATTCGGGTTTTGGTTTAGCACATTACCTGTTTGATAAAATGCCCATATGAAGATTGTAGTAGGCTACATGTTTAGCACATTACCTGTTTGATAAAATGCCCCTATGAAGTAACCCAAATCTATATATGTTTGTTTGATAAAATGCCCATATGTTTAATACATATGTTTAGCACAGTATAAATTACATCTACAAACAAACTAATATGAAAATAGATTTGTATTATACTGTGCTAGATACGATTAACATGTTATTAATTTATCATTATTTAATAAATCACAAATCACATCACTAATATGAAGTAACCTAAATCTATTTAATACATATGTTTAGCTTGGTAATTAAGTATTAAACATATGTATTAAACATATGGGCATTTAATACATATGTCAACTATCATACCCAAATCTATTTAATACATTGTCAACGGACTACTTAATACATATGTATATGAAAATGATGGGTTACACATGTACTGAATTTGCATTTTTTGGTACTGCGCATATTAAGTGTTTGTGAAAATTTCTCATCCAAATTTGAACTCCTGAAATGCGCAACTCATACTTAAACTTTAATGTGATTGCAGGTCGCCATGCTGAAGTTTAGAAGTTTGTTGCCGTAGAACACTATCCATTGGTAAGCATCCTCCTCGACTCCTTTTTTATTTTGTAAGTTTTTCTTATTCTATTTGGTGCAAAAATCGTGTTATAACATGTGTTTTACATTATTATGGACATTGTTGACTACTTAATTACTTTGATGGCTTTCATGTTTATAATTGAAATAGTGTGATTAATTACATGAATATATTATAATTGTTCTTTTATTTTTGGATTGAAAGTGTACTCTATTTATTATCTTATTAATACCTCATTATAAGATTCTATAACTTTGAAGTCTAGAAGGGACTTTTAGATGTCAAGAAGAAGCGACTTAAAATGAAATGTGTGTTGTATGTGTTTAAAAAAAAAAACTGAAAAATCTTACAATTAAAATTTGCATCTTTAATGGATGTTTGTGCATTTAATAATTATTACAACAAAAAGGGGCTATTAGTTACTTAAAGTTATATGGTACTTATTTCTTTTAATAAGTTTTCAAGCCTCCATTTATCATAAACTTGATTTTGCGGTAGATAGCTATATTATTTCATTAATTTCGATACAATGAAATAAATATGACTTCTATTATATTAAACTAGATTATGTGGCACGCAGTACCTGCGCGCAGGAATTTATTAATATTTTTATTTTATTAAAAATTCATAATTTATTATTATATTATATATATATATATATATATATATATATATATGTATATTAAATTTTGTCATTGTTTTACAACTTTATATACAAAACCCGTTGATAAATTTTTTCTAATGCATTAATTATCAATACATATTTTATTTGAATTAAATTAAAAACTAAAACTTTGTACCACATACATTATATCAATAAATACTAATATGTTATCTTTGTTTTAGTTAACAATACAATTAAATAAAAGTGAGTAAATTTAATTTGTGAATGCAGTAATTGTATGAAATTAATTTTTTTTAAAAGTAATTGAGTTCAATGTGAGTTGACAAGTTAATTAAGTTTACATAAAAGAGCATTTTTTGTATTTAAAAATTTTGGTGTAGTGGTATGAGAACTACCACTTTGAGTCTATAACTCCCATTTTCTTTATAACTAGCAACGGTGGCACGCGGTTCCCGCGCACATAATAAATTATAATTCGAGAATTATATATTTTTAAGTTAATCACAAAAATCAATGCACGTTGATAACAATTTGAAATCCATAATTTTATTGCCTGCAATTTCTAAATGTAGTCATTCTTACAAAAGAAATCATAAGAAATAAAAGACAGTTGAAATGAACTGAACTAAAGTGAAAAATTTCATAAATTAAATTCTTATTTTCTTGAATTGATCCAATTACTTGCTTTCCACTGAATTCACATTCACCTACATAAATAAAAAATAATTAGAAGTATAATACAAAAAGTATTTTGTAAATATGAAAAAAATTATTGAATAATACACTGAATTATGAGCAAAATACAATAATACCACACAAATAAAATAAAAAATTACCTTATGTAAAAATCTTTACATTCTGTCATTTATTATCTTTTTAAATCCCATGTTAAAAATCCCAATCTCAATCGTCAGACTATCCTTAAGTTCCAACCCCGCTATAATAATCTCCTCGTGTAACTCTATTTTCACCGACTTCAACACCTGAAAAATTCTAACAATAAAATAAAAGTATTGAGAAAGATTAAGATACTCAAAGAGTTTTCAATGCCATTGAAAAATGAAACAATAAATTGTATAAATTTGAAAAATCTGAAAGAACAATTGAGATAGAACACAACTCACTATTTGTCAAATTCTGAAAAGGAGGATTCTATTAAATGGAAGAAACAAAATCCAAAAATATAAAGCAATTAAAATCTTACAATTAAAATTTGCATCTTTAATGGATGTTTGTGCATTTAATAATTATTACAACAAAAAGGGTCTATTAGTTACTTAAAGTTATATGGTACTTATTTCTTTTAATAAGTTTTCAAGCCTCCATTTATCATAAACTTGATTTTGCGGTAGATAGCTATATTATTTCATTGATTTCGATACAATGAAATAAATATGACTTCTACTATATTAAACTAGATTTTGTGGCACGCAGTACCTGCGCGCAGGAATTTATTAATATTTTTATTTTATTAAAAATTCAGAATTTATTCTTATATATAATATATATATATATATATATATATGTATATTAAATTTTGTCATTGTTTTACAACTTTATATACAAAACCCGTTGATAAATTTTTTCTAATGCATTAATTATCAATACATATTTTATTTGAATTAAATTAAAAACTAAAATTTTGTACCACATACATTATATCAATAAATACTAATATGTTATCTTTGTTTTAGTTAACAATACAATTAAATAAAAGTGAGTAAATTTAATTTGTGAATGCAGTAATTGTATGAAATTAATTTTTTTAAAAGTAATTGAGTTCAATGTGAGTTGACAAGTTAATTAAGTTTACATAAAAGAGCATTTTTTGTATTTAAAAATTTTGGTGTAGTGGTATGAGAACTACCACTTTGAGTCTATAATTCCCCTTTTCTTTATAACTAGCAACGGTGGCACGCGATTCCCGCGCACATAATAAATTATAATTCGAGAATTATCTATATTTTTAAGTTAATCACAAAAATCAATGCACGTTGATAACAATTTTAAATCCATAATTTTATTGCCTGCAATTTCTAAATGTAGTCATCTATTCTATCTATACTATTATAAAGAAAAGGGTCTTACACTCACAAAATAACGGTTTGCATACCACTACACCAAACTTTTTAAATGTCAAAAATGCCCTTCAACTTCCCAACTAATGTTAAATCAACCACTCAATTAATTTCATGCAATTACATGAACTCAAAATTAATTTGCTCCCATTTTATTTAAGCTTATGTTAAGAAATTGAAAAATATATTAATACTTATTTTGCATGTATATATAATAATCATTATCAATATGATATATATTATCTATACTATTATAAAGAGATACCATTATAAAGAGAAGGCATTTTACACTCTTAAATGGCGATTTTTTCATACCGCTACACCAATTTTTGTTTGCCAATTATATCCTTAAAAATATTTATAAATATCATTAAAAATTGACGGTTAATTGCTTATTTGTTTTCCTCATGTTCTCCCCCCCTCCACCCCCCACTCCCCCGGCACACTACACATACCACCATTTTCATCACTTTCCCACCTCCCCGACTTTCCCATTAATTTTTCTTTTCTTTTTTTCACTTATTTTTAATGTTTTTAATTATCTTCTACTATTATAAGAGAAAATGTCTTCTAATTATTTTTTTATTTACATAGGTGAAATGTGAATTCAGTGGAAAGCAAGTAATTGGATCAATTCAAGAAAATAATAATTTAATTTATGAAAATTTTCACTTTAGTTCAGTACATTTCAACTGTCTTTTATTTCTTATGATTTATTTTGTAAGAATGACTATTTTTTAGAAATTGCAGTCAATAAAATTATGGATTTCAAATCGTTATCAATGTGCATTGATTTTTGTGATCAACTTAAAATTATAGATACTTGAATTATAATTTATTATGTACGCGGGAACCGCGTGCCACTGTTGCTAGTACTATATAAAAAAGAAAAGATTATTTTTACTCACAAACGGCGGTTACTTACACCGCTGCACCGATTTTTATAAAGTCAAAAATGCCCTTAAACTAATAATATAACTAACTTATTCAAGTTTTTAAATTTTATTTTAACTGATAAATTATTCTTTTTCTTTTCTTTCTTTCTTTTTTTTTTAAATTTAATATATTTGATTTATATATTTTACTCTTATATAATATATTTTAAAGTGTGAAAAGTTAGTTATTATATGCACGCAGGGACGGCGTGCCACAACAACTAGTACTTTTATATTAAGAGAGAGCACCTAATCGGCCTCTCTCTATTTTTTATTTTTTTAATTATTTCAGCAATATTTTTTTCTCAACCTCCATTTTTTTCTCTTTCTCAACTTTCATATTTTTTCTTCTCCACTTTTTCTAAATAACTACTCACAATCTCTATCTTTTCATTATTTTTTTATTTATTTAATTAAAATATATAATTTAAAAGTATAATAATAATATCTTAATATTTTAAATTAATTGCACATTAATTTTGATGTACCACACACACTAGTGTATATAATTATTTTAACCCAAACTTACTTATATGAATGGATATTTACTAAACTAAATAAAGTGGGAATAATTCTTTTCTTTTTAACTATATTCTTTTACTTTGTAAAAATTAAAATTTAAATTCAATGTAACATATTTTATTTATAAGTTTATCTTCTTCTTATTATTATTAATAATTTTATTGAAATAATACAAATCACGTACTTCTCACTAGTCTGTACAAATATATAAATGAGACCAATTAGTTAATTAATTCTTGAATATCAATAATTTTTTATACCGTTAATGAATACAAATCTTGAAATAGATTATCTCGTTATTTTGTTACAATCTGTTTTCATAATTATTTTATTTTATTTCAAATAATATTTATTAATTTATAATTTAATTTAAAAAAGGACTTTTTTCACAATCTTATTAAAATCATTGGTAAGTTTTTTGATTATTTATATTCTTCTATAATAAATATATAAATATGTTTATTTTACATATTTTAATTGACATATCATATTTTTTTATTTTGCTAAATATCACTACAGAAAAATGCATTTTTTAGGATAAATAATTATAAAAAAGCATAAATAATCATAAAATACTAATACAATTATACAAGTGATTGACTCTATACTAAATAACGCAAAAATCGTCCAAACCCGCACCAATCCAGTTAGACCACAGAATGCGATTTTGATGATTGTCGAATTAAACTTGAGCTAAACTTATAAAAAAATCGCAAATATTAGGTTAGGCCAAAATTTTTTTACCTAAATTGATCCAACCTGCACCACGTGCACTCTTACAAAAAGCTATAAAGTACACATTCTGCCAAGAAATATGTAATTCAAAAGGAGTCAAATTATTCTACCCTATGTAAAAAAAAATACTTATAAAAAAAGAATTAACAAATTAACTTTTTGTGTTTAAAAAAATAAAGCAAATTACCGCTATCTTTTTATTTACATGGGATTTTTCTCATTTATCATATTAGAGGGGCCAAATTGCAATTTTCCTGATTGAAAAGTGCAAGATGCTACTTTACAATTTTAGGTTGCAAAATGTAAAATCGCTGTAATTCGAGGGTACATAATGGCAATAGCCCTTGCAATCGCTTTATAACACAAACAGGTTTGTGCAAGCACTTGTGCTACATTCAGTTCCGGCATCGTCTTGATTCCTCCAACATGATAACGATAAATACTATTATAAATCCAACTCGACATTGATAGGGAGTTGCTGTAACGGGCCACAAATGGCCTCCTTCACCTTCAAATCCCTGCAACAAACTCAACTCCAGCTCTCCTCATTCTCTCATTGTAAGTGTTCCTCTACGCTCAACACTTTCAAATTCCACCTTTCATCCGATTCTCTCAATTTTTCACCCACAAAACGCACACTCAAACTCCGAGTTAACGTACGCGTTGCCCGTCACTCGGAAACGAGGTTGTCTGGAGACTTAGCCGAAGAACTCTCAAGAAGCGATGTTAATACTGGTCCTAATGCTGATTTTCCTTCTGGGTTTTCTTTTTTTACTGATGTAAGTAAAAGGGGTGGTAAAAATTCTCTTGAAAGAAACCATATTCGTGCCGAGGAACCTACTGAGAGAAGAGTTATACTAAAGGACAGACATGCTAACAAAAAAGAAAAGAAATGGGTTCAGGAGTATCTTCTATGAGGTTTAAGGATAAAAATTTGGTGAAAAATGCTGACAAGGCTGGTAGTTTAAAGGTAGTTAATGCGGACGTGGATAAGAGACGTATGAAATGTGAAAATAATGGGGTGGAAGTGGTGGAGAGGGAGAAGAGGACCAAGAAACCTAAAGTTGATACACCAGGAGTTAATTTGAGGATTGGGTTGGATTTATGCTCAAAAATGGGTGATGTGATGGGTGCAATTAAGTTGTATGAATTGGCCAGGAAGGAAGGAATTAAGATGGACCAGTATCACTATGCTGTTCTTTTGTATCTTTGTTCTTCTGCAGCTACTGGTGTGGTGCAGCCTGCAAAAAGCGGGAGCGGTGGCCGGAGTTTGAGTGCTGGTAACTCATTCCAGGAGAGTTCAGTTGTGGGTTCTGATTCACGGAGTGAATTTGGTGAAATGGCAAAGAGGAGTTACGGTAGAAGTGAATTTTCTGGACAAAATTCGGAAGGGGAACTTGTTATTGGATGTCCGGAGAGAAATGATTTCAATATGGCTGGTATTCCAGATAAAGCGGCTGATAGTAATTTAAGTAATGGAAAAGAGGATTTAACAAATTCTGTTAATGGATCCATGGAGATTTATCAGCAAACTTTAGAAGGTCTGGTTGAATCTATGAAGAAGAATGCTCATTATTCAAATAGTAAAGATGATGGAAGTAAGGGTTATGGAATTCAAGTGAGTAAAGATGTGAAGGGAATTGCACTCCAGAAAGGATTTGAAATATACAATGAAATGCGTGGGAAAAAGTCCCAATGAATGAAGCAACATTAACATCCGTTGCAAGAATGGCTATGGCTATTGGTGATGGTGATATGGCATTTGATATGGTAAAGCAAATGAAAGAATACGGCATGAATCCTAGACTGCGGTCCTATGGACCTGCACTAGCTATTTTCTGTAGTAATGGAGATGTTGAAAAAGCATTTATGGTTGAAAAACACATGCTGGAGCATGGTGTCTATCCAGAGGAGCCTGAACTGGAAGCACTTCTGAAAGTGAGTATAGAAGCTGGAAAGAGCGACAAAGTCTACTATGTTCTGCACAAACTTAGGATAAGTGTGAGACAGGTCTCACCAGCCACAGCAAATTTAATCGAGCGGTGGTTTAAGAGCAAGGTAGCTTCAAGGGTTGGTAAAAGAAAATGGGATCAAGAACTAATCATCCGAGCAATGGAAAATGGAGGAGGTGGCTGGCATGGTAAGGGTTGGTTAGGTAAAGGAAAATGGACCATCCACCATTCACCTGTTGGTTCTGATGGCTTATGCAAAAGTTGTGGAGCAAAATTAGTTACCATTGACCTTGATCCAATGGAAACTGAAAATTTTGCAAAATCAGTGGCTGCTATAGCTGCTCAGAGAGAGAAAAAATCAAGCTTTCAGAAATTTCAAGTACGCCAGTTCCACATTTTTCTTCTTTGTCTTCCTAGATTCATAGGCAAGTGTAATGAAATGAAAGCAACACTTTTTGCAGAAGTGGCTTGAGTACTATGGACCTTTTGAAGCAGTGGTAGATGCTGCAAATGTTGGCCTTTACAGCCAAAGAAGATTCAAACCATCTAAGGCAAGTGCTTTCCTGAACAAATGGTGGAGTACTAATTTTCTATAATTCTTTTTGTATCATCTATTATATCTAATTACTAATTATGCTTTGCCATCGCCAGGTCAATGCTGTTGTGAATGGAATCCGCCAGATGCTTCCATCTAGAAAATGGCCACTCATTGTTTTGCATAATAGACGTATTACGGGGGAGAAGATGGATGAACCTTTCAATAAAGCGTTGATAGAGAAGTGGAGAAATGCTGATGCTCTCTATGCAACTCCTACTGGATCAAATGATGATTGGTAAGAATACATATAATGATTTTTACTTGTATATTTCATTTGGAGTTGTGGCCGTCTTCAAGTTCAATAGAAAATAACTTGTTCTTTAGGTACTGGTTGTATGCAGCTATAAAGTGTAGATGCTTAATGGTGACCAACGATGAAATGAGAGATCACTTGTTTCAACTTTTGGGCACCGATTTTTTCCCTAAGTGGAAAGAAAGGCATCAGGTGAGTTTAGTGTTGGAGACTGATGCTACGTTATCCTCAATAGTTACAAATATAGTTAGCACCAGAGTTCTCGTGTCTTGTATTTCATTAATGTGGAGATATTGTTCTGGATATTCGCTTGTACTGTTTCAAACTCTAGCAAAAATGCTAATCAAGTTGGTCAATACATAATCCAGCTTTGTTACCTGTCCCATTTGACCAGTTCTTATCTGTCTCTATTGGTTAATTGATCTCCATTTTTAACTAATCGATTGATCAGAAACTTGATTAGCTACCAATATGAATGGTACTTCCGTATAACTTCTATTGTTCTAATTGGGTCTTCTTTGTGTAATGGAAGGTTCATTTCAGCTTTACTGAAACTGGTCCAATAATTCGCATGCCGCCTCCATGTTCTGTAGTTATACAGGTTAGTTTTACTTTATTCATGGCCTTCATTTTTGTACAATTTTTTAGCCCACAAGTACTGGGGTGGTTGAAAAGTGTTGCATTGGCAAACATAGACATAGATAGAGTGGAGTATGTGTATAGGGCTGTATTCTTCATACGGATGAAACATGATCAACCAAATTGGACAAGTATAAAACTATTGTAATACAGGAATCTTTTCCTGTACTTGGGACATTCTATAATGACCAATGTGACTTATGTATTCCCATGTACGTATTCGATTGTCTTTGTTTTTGCTCAAGATCTATTTTTTTTTAAATTTTTTTCAATTGCTCAAGTTTTATCATTTGGGGACACAATATTCTCCTGTTTTCTCTATCTATTTTAAATTGTCATTTGATTTGGAACAATTTCTCTTCATATGCAAGTTGGTCTTATCCAGGGAAGAGTCACATAAAACTGTTTGAAAAGTTCTTTTGCCCATCTATCTTAAAGTCTCTAAGAAATTGGATCCATTTCTCGTGATGTTAATTTAACAGGAATCAGAGAAAGGTCACTGGCATATTCCCATTGTGTCAGAACTTGAAAACGAGGATGAAAGAATATGGTTATGTTGTACTCGTGCAAACTCATGCTTGACGGAGCAAGATAATTCAGACGTAGAGAAAGGTAACCTCATGCTGCAAAAAATGGAGCTAACCTATTTAAGTTGTATTAATGGAACTTCTCCATCTGTTTCTTACATAAACTTTATATCTGGCAATAAAGTTAAAATTATGTCCTCCAGCCTACCTTTGAACAGAGGTAACTGTCGTTATATCCGTCTTTCTCAACACAAATGCTTGATACAGCTTGGAACTTAAGGAAACATGAACATGTGTGGATGGAAGTGACTTGTTTTTCTTATAAACGGATTGCAAACTTGTCCCTTGTTTTTAATAATCAATCTTCACGCCCACTTACTTTTTTCTCAATGTTCATGAATAATGCAAATTATATTGAATATTTGTGAAATAATATTGAGGTAGATAGAATATAAGTTATCTAACTTAGTATATGAAACTCAAATTATAAATTATGATGTTTCATAGCCATACGCTATATAGGGATTTCAGGACTCTGTGTCATCTTAATAGTGCATTCATAACCAAGATTCTTATTAAAAGTCTTGGGCTAGCAAAACAATTTGCTCAATTATCAAAGCCACTCGTATTCCTGAAGCTGTCTGGTTTACGACCACATCATTGTCCTCTTTGTCGGTCACCTAGCTCCCCATATACCTAAGATTCACATGGCCAATAACATCGTCTTCTGTAACACTTGTTTGTATTAAATAATATTCTTTAAGTTTTTGTCATATTTTCTGTGACTACCTCGGAGATATTTATATATATGACCTAGCTCTGTAGGTATTTCAAAAGACTCCAACTTTTACATGCTACGTGTTATCGTTATTGTTTTCCATTTCATATTTACTTTACCTCCGCGGCAAACATCTCATCTAACACATACATTTCCTACTCAGGCTAACTTTGAACAGTTTGTACACAATGTTTTCTCTGCAACTTTAGTTCAGAATAACAACTCTACTTGATTGCACCATACACAATAATCTGAAAGCATATTTCCAGCTCCACGACGCCCGTTGATACTTACTAGAATCAGCCAAATGCATGCTTATAGATGACACTCTGCTTAGTTCACTCTCTTAATACATTCTACCATATCTTGCACTATCTTCCTGTAATGGCCATTTACCCCTTATATTTCGTAGCATCAAACTATCTCTGCTGACTATCAATTTATGTGCTTTGGATACCAAATAATCGAGATAAATATTCATGTGTTTTCCACTTTTGATTGCCGGGCGTGATTTCTTTTAAATCATGATCATGGTTAATTCAAGAATAGTCTGAGCAGCTCAAGGATAATGTGCTTTATTATATTCTACCAGTTAAGATGTTTTAGTTAGGAGTTACTGAAATCAATTTTCTTTTCTCATGGGCATGATATGAATGTTTATGTTCTAAAGCATGTTTCCTTTCATGCTCTCTTGTGTATAATAGACCAAACAAAGATTTAACGATGTTACTGTCTCCACAGAATCACATCTGTCTGCCCCGAAGAAGAGTAAAAGAAGTACCAGTGGACGGCCAAAATATCAGGTTGAACCTCAGTTGGCTGGAGACGGCAACCATGATCACAGACCAACACATCTTCAAGAACTAAGTTCAAATGGGAAAACTGTTGTAGTATCATCTTTGTCCAAGAATCATGGTTCGGTCCTTTCAGAACTTGAGGCCGCAGAGAATCTTGGAGCTTGTCTTATTGATTTCCAAATTTAAGACAGCATTGAAGTCTGAGGCCTTGGTTGTTATTTAGAAGGAAACATACTTGTACAGCTCCAGAAGTCGAACTTTTTAGAACGAGTATACGATTCTCTCATTCTCCCGTTGAGGAAGTTGATTAAGAGGTCTTCAGTTTTCGACTAGTTGATCGTGTTCCGATTCTTCCTTGTAGAATTCAAAAGAAAGCAGTGAAAACTGCTGAAGAGCCACATCTAGCGATTGTGTGATTTATACCGCGCCTATAAATTTTTAAGTGTAAGTCAAGGCAAGCGCAAAAATTCGTCTAACTGTATACAAAATAAAGTTGGTATAATCAATTCATGTCCTAGTTTGAGAAAACTACATATATGATGTTAGGTACAGAATCATATATTCAGAAAAAGTTTATCGCGAACTTACTAAAATTTATACTAAATATAGTTCATGAAGAGTTAATAAAAAAATGTATGTTATGGTTTTATTACATTGACAAAGTTAACCTGATTTAAAATGATAATACCTAATTAGTTTTTTTTTTTTTTTTTTTTTTTTTTTCGCTTTTCTCGTAGTTATTATTTTAATTTTCTTTGCACTCATTTGATTTTTCTTATATATGTTTCAGTCTTTTGGTCTCTTATTTATTTATTTTATTTTCGATCATATTATTTAATTTTAATTTAATTTATTTTTTTGATTCACTTTGATATGATCGAAGAGGGTTATCCCAATTTGTTCATGTACAAGAATCCAATACAAATCAAGAAAAACCAATGAAGTAAGAGGTCCGAAGAGGGCTCCGAAAGCTACCACTCAACTAGGGCCGAATGAGGACGAAGCCCAAGGATTGGAGTCTATCGATCTAAGGAGGCAGGGTGCCCAATGCCTCCCTGTTTGCTAGTAGGACCTTTGCTCAGGTGAGGGTAAATTATTTGGGCAAGAATGATGAAAACGTACACATGGAGTACAACGAGTACCTAACAAGACCTCACATGCGGCCAACCACCCCTAGGAAATTGGGATATGAGTCATATGACCCCCAGGATCCCTACCTTACCTTCATCTTTCCCAGGTAGGTCGGACTTCTTTGGACCTCTCCAACTAATACTGGATTTTGAGGAAGCCTATCCACAACAACCACCTCCCTAACTCCTTAAGGAACAAGACTCCTCACCGATGGAGGACCTTGACTATAAAAGTAGGTTTGACTCAAATCAAAGTTAACAATTATTACTCACACCAACACTCATTATATACACCAATCTCTATTCCAATTATCTTCACATCATTGCTCATAATATTGTGATTATGCTTTTCTTTTTTAATCTTATAATTCTAAAACTGTGTATTGATTTGGGCGTCGGATGCTGCAGTTTCTTTTGTAAGTTCCCGTTTAAGGCTTGTGAAATAATTTGTCCAAGACATTTTGAGTCCATGAATCACATCAATGTACTGCTTTTGCACGCATCACACTTACTATAAATCAATAAGTAATTTGATAATGATAAAAGTTATTCTTTAATTCCAAAATCTCCACTCAATATGTAGAATGGGTTGGGTTAGACGGGCTCGACCTAGGATTGGATTGGCTCAATGGAGAAAGCGAGTCGGTTGGGCCTAGGCCCAAGCCCAATTAGGACCAAGTTGGTCTTGTACGATCCCAAGTTTTCCAGCCCATAAAATTTCTTTTTCCTTTATCATTCATAAAAATTTTATTTTACTTTATTCCAATCCCTTAATAAACTTTTCAGCGAAAAAGTTATCAACAATTCAAAAATTTTCAAGAAAAATGGTAAATTCAAATTTTACCATCGATTCAAGGGACTAAAGTGCAAAATAAAATTTGAATCAATTAATCATTTTGTCCTCTCAAAAATTGAAATTCCGACGACTTTTCGAAACCGAGAACATAAAATGATACAAAATACAAACTTAAAAAATGATAAAGATCAAAAGAAGAAGATGAGAATTGGAGTAATTTTAGATAGAAACTCGCATTTATGGCATGCGCCTATACTTGAAAATTTCTATGTGGAATTGTTAGAAATTGGAAGAATTAAGAAGAGTTGTAGGAAAACTATATGATAGAGAGAGTTGTGGTGCATGTGAATGGCTCAAAGTCAAAAGCAAATTGAAGAGGAAGTCACGGGCCTCTGCACATTAATATTCCATTGTCTTGTTTCTTCTATCATTCCAAAACCCCACCAACTGCATATGCAAACAAACCTCTTCACTACTCATTTCCTTCCCTCAATTTTCAGTCAGCAGAAAAAGAAAAAGAATCACGAGACATCAATCTCTCACTTTTTTGTCAACAAGACAAGATGCCTCGTTAGTTAGCGCATCTTGCATCTATAACTTTGATCATGGGTTCGAGGCGCTTGAAAGGTGATTGGGGAGACAACACTGATTTTTCTTAAATTATGAAAAAAAAATTCTCACTTTTTTGTGTTTTTAATTTTTAAGATAATTGCAATAATTAGGGTTCTTCTAAGTTTAACTTAATTACATTTGATGCCTTTGATGTTTGTTGTTGTCTCAAAACTAGATTCAAACTGATAATTACATTGATAAAAGTTACTCAAATCAACCTCCATTCACACACACACACACATATATGTATATATATATATACATACTAGATATTGTCGCACGCACTTTTCGCGAGCATATAAAAAGAAATTTGATGTGAGATGATAAGAAAAAAGAATTTTGTTAAAAGAATAAATTATAATTATAAATCATAATAAATATGGAGAAGTAAGGAGAAAGAGAAATGTGGGATAGTAGGTGGTTATGAGGAAAAAAATAATTAAAAAATATTAAAATTACTAAATCTGACCAAATAATTTTAAAGAGAAAAAATAAAATGAAGGGTAAATTGAAGTAATCTAAAGTTAGTACACTCAAAGGGTTCTCTTTTATAATAGTACAGTTACTAGATATCATTGCACGCAGTTCCCGCGAGCATATAATAAAAACTTGATGTGAGATGATAAGAAAAAGAAATTTTATTAAAAAAATAAATTATAATTATAAATTATAATATATATGGAGAAGTAAGAGAAAGAGAAATGTGGGGTAGTGGGTAGTTATGAAGAAAAAATAATTATGAAATTATTAAAAAATATTAAAATTACTAATCTTATAAAATAGTTTTAAAGAGAAAAAATAAAATGAAAGATAAATTTGGGCAATCTAAAGTTGGTACGCTCAAGGTTCTCTTTTATATAGATAGATAGATAGATATATAGAGGGGGGGGGGGGGGGGGGGCTTAAATGTATTTTTGTTTCAACAACTTAGATTATTTGACGTTTTTATTCTTTAACTTTTTAGAGTAGTATTTTTAGTCTTGTATTATTTATTTTCGTGATTTTTTTTTTTTTTTGTTGGAGTTCACTTTTCTCATTAAAAAAGTACATATGCATTTCATGTAATCTTTTAAAATCGGGGATAATGTTCCTATTAGCTCATTTGTTTCAGCATTTTTTGTCTTTTATATAACTTTCTAGGGTAGCATTGGGGATAAAATAATATTTTTTTATTATTTTCAAAAATTACAAAATAAAACTAAATTTATGAATATTTTTTATAAAATTAATCTAATATAAAAATATAATTAAAAAATCTAACTTATAAAAAATTACTAACTTATTTTTTTATTATATTTTCATATTAGATAACTTTTAAAAACTTTTCACAATTTTGATTTTTTTAACAACTAAAAATGAAAAAAAAAAAGAAAAAGAAAAAGAGACTATTCTTTTAAGTTGAGCAATATATGATTATATATTATGTTCAGAAGAGTTCAAAATTTACATAAGATAATTACGTCATATTCAATATATAGAAATATAAAAGAGTTATTTTTCCGCTTTAAAAAAGAGCTATAATTTAACAATTTTACAAACATAAAGAGAAAAAAAAAATCTAATCAAGAACATCACGCACTATCTTCATCCACAGACATTTTAGCTACAAGACAACATAATATATGCAAAAAGAACTCATTGATGGACCACTCCTAACATTTTCAGTATATATATATATACACGGTAAAATACATATTACTCATGTGATGTTCAAAATATTTAAATAAGTCCCGTATGATAAAAAAAACTATCATATAAATTCTTGTAAAATTTAAAAAGGTGCATATAGGCTCTAACCCGTGCCCCCATTTTATATCGATTTTTTCTCATATCCGACAACCTCTCGATGTGTGTTTTCCACCGTTTGGAAGCCCGTCCGACAACGATCATTTTGACACCCCACCCCACCGCCAATCTCTCGTCCGTCGGTGAGTTATCTCTATTTTTCTGTTTTATATTTCTTAGGTTTCTTTATATATATATATATATACATATAACTAAATTATTATTTCTTATATTATATTTTTAAAATATGTATAATTTAAACACAGTGGTAATTTGATAATTTAGGGGCAAAATATACACGTTCAGTAACAATTTTGGGGGCATGAAATTTTACAGGGGGTTAATATGCACTTTTTTTAATTTTATAGGAGATATATAATTTTTTTTTATCACAAAAACTTATTTAAACATTTGGGGTATCACAGGGTAATATGGATTTTACCATATATATAATATATATATATATATGAAGAAGAGGAAGCTGATATAATCAGTTGCTTTCATTTTTATCCAGTAAGAGAAAAGGGATAAGAGAATGGAGGAGGGGAAGTTCTTGGTTGATAATGCCACAGAGTTTCACAAATCTCTCACAGTTAGTGATCATATTTTCACATGAAAATGCTACTGATTCTCTGCTTAATTCTTTGAGAATAATGAAGTCGTTGTGCAGGAGCTAAGGGACTTCAGTTCTCAGCTCTACCATGCCGCTGATTACTGGGAAACAGCTTTCCTCAGTTCCCAAGACAAGAGACTGTAAGTCCTTTTTCCTCTACCATTCTTCAACTTGCTGCTTCACCCACGCAAAATCTAATTTGGTCGAATCACAGAGCAAATATATCACATTTTTTTATGTGATTGATCGTTTTTCCTTACCTGTACACCAATCACACGGCAAGTATATTATACTTATCGTATAATTTATTAAGATTAGGTGGAGTTGAGTCCGGACTATAATTTCCCATTCGTCAGCAATGTTGCTTAAACTATATGTGATATCTCAGGTTTTGATTTTGTATATCCTGCCCTGAATTCTCACATTTATATGTACCAACACACCTCATATATAGAAAGTAAAAAAGTATAAAACCATAGCTACTTTTTTCATTTAAAAATGGCTTTTTTTTCAATACTTATAACTCGGGAATAATATTTTATTAAAATTACACTCTTTTAATTATACATGTATATACAGATATATATTAAATTTATCATCTTACAATTATAAAAAAATTATTAGGACAATTTTGAATGAGGGATAAACTTGAAAGTGTATGTAATTTTTTGGCGACATTATCATTTTGCATCCAAACTCTAACGATGCGGGTTAGTTGTAATCAGAGGATTCTTAAAGAGAGTGTAAGAGTAATTTTAAAATTTTTGTGGGGGACAATAGAATTCTCATTTTTAGAGGTGATCTAAATATAATCAACTCTATGTATATATATATATATATTTGCATGTGAAAATAATAAATTTTAGTTTTCTAAATATGAGAAGTGACATTTTTGGTCCAGAATTCATTTTTTTGCAATCAGAGCCTATAAATTACAAAATATTTCTCTCATTCAGATCAAAACTAGCCGGAACTTGCCAATTTTGCTAGAAAAACACCATATGACATGTTCATGATCCAAATAAATTAGGGGTTTGGCCCAAAATTATGTTGTTGTGCTTTCCAGTTGGCATTTCATTTTTTTTTTTTTTTTTAGAAGATGACATGAATAAAAAAGACAACTTGGGGAAATTTTTATGAGAAAAACTTGCAAATTTATTCCTATAAGTTATGGTTGCATTTTTAGGAGAAAATTATTTTTTAAATAAAAAAACCTCCCGAAAAAGGCCATTTTAGAGCTTTTAAGATTATAGGCAGAATCAAAATTCTGACACATTTTTTTTCTAAAAAAAGAAAAAATTGTTTAGAATCGCCAAATCCCGATTTTGATACAAACTATTCTTGAATAAAAAGCATTCATGCGTCTGTGATGATGTGACGCATGCATTCATTATTTTATCAGAACCTGAATTTTGAATTTCGACTCTAACACGAAAATTGAAAAAAAAAAATACAAAATAAAAACACATGCAGATCTTCACATGCATGCGTCTGTCTAATTGGATGCATGCATGTCAAGACATGCATCAATGTGATAAGATGCATGCATGTAGCTTTGCATGCATGCGACAAATTTGGTGTTTCAAATACTGAAATACCGACTTTAGTGTTTGAAACACAAAATTTGCTTTTATAAAATGCTAATCCGTAGAAACAAGGACCACAACAAAAAGAAGACATGAAAATTATTGAGAAAAATTGTTGAGTTGAAAAAAAATTGGTTAGAAAATTTTTTTGAGAAGCAGTTGAAAAAAATTGTAATTAAGAGTAGAATGGCAAAATCTCACTTTTGGTCCCACTAGATAGGGTCATTCTCACTTTTGGTCCCGAACTTTACGGATTCAACACTTTTGGTCCCAAAATCCTAATTTTTTGTCACAAATGATCCTGTTCCGTTAGAATTAACGAAAAACGGCACGTGACTTGGTCAATGTTAGTCAATGGTCAGTCAAATGTCAATTTTTTTTTAGGGAAAAAAAGGCGCCAAAAAATATTTTTTTGCTATTTATATATGTAAATAACCCACAAACACTACATAACATTTTCATCTTTTTCTCATCACTTTATCTTGATAGAAATAGGCCAAAAATGTCACAAACATTTCAAAATTCTACAAATATTGGATGGTATTGTCACAAATCGGTGGCTTAAATACATAAAATCCCTCTGTATTTTAAAAATTCAGTAAAAATTCCTTCCTGATTTAAAAAAAAAAAAAAAAACTGAAAACCCCTCTACAAACTGACCATTATGCCGTTACTTATTATGTATTTTTTTTGTATTTTAATGACTATTGGATCTTTTTTGAATAAATAAAAGCCCTGAATCAGATCAATTCTTCGTAACTGTTGATTTTAAAAAAATTGAAGGGTTAAATTTACCAAATTTATAAATTATAAAAATATTTTATTTTAATATTATAAAATTATTATATTTCAATATAAATTAATAAAATATAAAATAAAAGTATTAAATTATTATTTATTTTAACATAAATTACCCTAAACAACCCCCCTGCCTACCCCACTCCCCTTTCCCCAACCCCAATGCTGCCTAGCGGCGCCCCCCTCCCCCGCACCACCACCAGTGACCCCCTTCCCCTCCCCCTTCCCGCCACCGCCAACGACGGCAACGCCGCCCCAGCTGAGGCTCTGGGCGGCGTCGCCCAGAGGATTTGGGGAACGGCGACGCCACGCCCAGACCAACGAGTCTGGGCATGGCGTCGTCGTCCCCCCAAATTGTTCTGGGCGATAGCGTCGCCATCGCCCAGAGCTGTTTTGGGCAACAGCGACGTTGCGCCCAGATTCGAGGGCGATGACGGCGGCGAGGGCGGGGGCGGCAACGATAGCCGTCGTCCCCAATTTTGATTTTTTTAATACTTGATTTTAAAAAATTAGATACTAAAATTTTAAAGTTTTTTCAAAAATTAAATATTTCTTCTTAAACTTAAATTAAGAAGAATTAAATTTTTAAAAAGTTTAAGATGTTTTTAATAAAAATAAAAAAATTATTTAAATTTTAAAAAGTATAAAATTAGCCATTGACTAACGGCATGTGAGTTAATTCTAACGGAATAGGACCAATTGTGTTAAAAACTTGGGGTTTTGGGACAAAAAGTATTGAGCCCGTAAAGCTCGGGACCAAAAGTGAGAATGATCCTATCTAGTGGGACCAAAAGTGAGATTTTGTCGAGTAGAATTATGGCTAATTTTGATCCACGTAGTACTAATGCATTATACTGGCAATCAACTCATCGATCTGAAGATGTGCCCGTAGGTCAGGATACAACCTTAAATGTATGGCGTGGTAATATTTCTTTGTTTTGGGTTCTTCAACTTATTCCAAGCCACAGTAATGCTCTACAAATGTTGTAGAACATCTTAGGAGTTATTCAATGTGGTAATATTAAAATTAACCAACATCTTATTATTGCGTTAGAGGAAAGATAGAGACTCGAAACTCATACTTTTCATTTTTTGATTGGTGAGGCGATGATGACACTTTAGGACATCGACATTATTTGGGCACTTCCGATTGAAGGCAACTAATTATTGGAGTAGATACAAAGTGGACTACTCAACAATAATAAGATTATTGCCATCAATTTTTGGGTTCCAACCGAATGACAAGGCTTTTAAATATTCGAGAATAAAGCTCCCTATCTTGCATGACTAGTTGCTAGGCAATACGTGTGATGGTGACAGCCTTTTCAAGGAGGTATTGCAGGAGACACGAATATGTAATTGGTGGAATATTATGTCTTGGTGGAATATTATTCCATCAAGAATGCACAAAGTACATACTCGTGCCTCTTGCAATACCTCATCGAACGGGCTGTCACCGTCACACGTATTGCCTAGCAACAAATCATGCAAGATAGGGAGTCTTATTCCCGAATGTTTAAAAGCACTCTCATTCGGTTGGAACCCAAAAAAATTGATGACAAATCTTATCATTGTTGAATAGTCCACTTTGTATCTACTCCAATAATAAATTGCCTTCAATAGGAAGAGTCCAAATGATGACGATATTCTAGAGTGTCATTGTCGCCTCACCAATCAAAAAATAAAAAGTATGGGTTTTGGGTCTCTAGCTTTTCACTAACGCCGTAATAAGATGTTGGTCAACTTCAATATGACCACACTAGATAATTTCTAAAAAATCCATATTTTGCAACACTTGTAGAACACTACTGTCGCATGGAACAAGTTGAAGAACCCAAAAAAAAAAAAAAGAAAAAAAAAAAAAAATATCACCACGCCGTACATTTAAGGTTGTGTCCCGACCTACGGGCACATTTTCAGATCAATGAGTTGAATTTGGTGCTTGAAACACCATATTTGTTTTTATAAAATGCTAATTCACAGGAAAAAAAATATATTGTAAATTAGTGAGGAAAATTGTTGAGTTGAAAAAAATTAGTGAGGAAAAAATTATTGCCTGTATAATGCATTAGTACCATGTGGACCAAAATTAACCATAATTCTACTCTCAATAATAATTTTTTTTCAACTGTTTCTCAAAATTTTTTCCTCACTAATTTTTTTCAACTCAACAATTTTCCTCACTAATTTACAATATTTTTTTTCTGTGAATTAGCATTTTATAAAAACAAATATGGTGTTTCAAACATCAAAATTTGGTGTTTGAAATACCAAATTTGTTGCATGCACGCAAAGCTGTATGCATGCGTCCTATCATATTGGTGCATGTCTAGATATGACTACGTCCAATCAGACAGACGCATACATGTCAAGACCCGTATTTTGTTTTGTTTTGTTTTATTTTTTCAATTTTCGTATTAGAATTGGGATTCAAAATCCCAATTCTGAAAAAGTAACGCATGCATGCATCATATCGTCACAAACCCATGCATTTTTCTTATTAAAAAATAGTTTGTGTCAGAACTGAAATTTCAAATCCCGATTCTATACAATTTTTTTTTTTAAAAAAAAATTATGTCAGAACCGAGAATTTTAATCCCGATTCTACCTATAATTTTAAAAGCTCTAGAAATGCACCTTTTCCAAATTTCTTTTTTTGCATTTAAAAAATAATAATTTTCTCCATTTTTAGTACTATCACGTGTAGGTCACTCTGCGATTTTTTTTTAGTTATAAGTCTTAATTTCAAAATTAGGTTCCAACAAGACAAAAAATATCATTTCTATATTTATAGGATCAAAATTATAATTTTTTTATATTCACATTGACTCATTTAGTTGATGCCATATGGCAAATGAAATGGTGATTATTGGTGATGCTGGAGAAACCAATAATTAGTTTGACCAAGTAGACTCGACTTTCGATTTTAATTCATCACGAAAAATATGATAGTTTGTCATGTTTAATTTATATGGCCAAAAGAGAAAAATTCCAGTGATTGTTAACTAACTACTATTATGCCAGGACTGTTAGTCGTATTTTCAGCAAATAAGATCAAAATATTGATCATGATTAAAAATTATATCAAATATTTTAACAATAATTAAAAATCGGGACAAATGCTTTCATCATATAAAACTAAAATTAATGATTTTTTTTATTAATTATGGTCAAATGACTTAAGTTTTTATATTGGTTGGTTTGACCATTAATCATAATACTGATTTATTATAATTTTTTAAATAATATTCATTATAGTTTGTGAAAATAACCCATTTTCTTGTAGTCACGCTACAAAAAAAAATATTTAATCATGGTTAATTGTCATGGTTAAAAATAAAAAAGTCATAGCAAATAATCATTAACAATGGTCATGCACTGGTTGTTATCGTGGTATCTGTAAGGGTGGCTAAAAGTATTTGTCATGGCTAAAAGCTATGGCAAATTTTTTTACCATGACTCTTAGACATGACAAATAACTTTTTCATGGTGGAAAACATATATTTTTGTATCGGTTTTATTTTATCGTGGTTAATAGAAATTATTTACTATGATTTTTAATCCATAGCTATTAAAGTTGTAGCCATTGGTCATTTTTTTTCTAGTGCATGTCATTGCGTAGAAATTAACTACATTAGTTTGGTTTCATTTTTCAGCTATCTCCGAGATGAGCCAAAAATATGCTCAATATTTGCCCTCATACAAAAATAACATATTTTGGTGTTTTTATCCATTTCACTTAAATACATACATATATAGGGTAAATTACAACCACCTCCCCTGAGGTTTGGCATAATTACAAATACCCCCTCGTTGTTTGAAAAATTACAAATACTCCCCTGATGTTTGATAAAATTATGTAATCCTTGGATGGAGGTATAGAAATGTCAACTTTGGCCTTACTGTATTTTTTTATTTTTTTTAAAAAAAATTAAAATCTTATAAAAATATTGAATGGGATGGATGAAAAAATTTTAAAAATTATAAAAAAAATTATCCCCTTAATCGATAAGAAAAATATTTTTTTTAAAAAAATAAATAAAATTATAATTTTTAATTCATAAGGGTATTTTGGTCAGTTCACTATAAAAAATGAATAGATTGGGGTAATTGTTATGGTCGTTAAAATTAGGGGTATTTGTAATTTTTCAAACAACGAGGGGGTATTTGTAATTATGACAAATCTCAAGGGAGGTAGATGTAATTTACCCTACATATATATACACACACATATACATAAATATATATAATAGATGATGTTTTAATGATAAACAGTAGCTTTTGTTTTTCAAAAAACAACATTAAACATACAACACACACACATATATATATATAACATACATGATTTGACAATGAAGATAATTTTTGTCTCTCAAAACACATCAAACATACAATACTTATTTTAAATTATTTTAAAAAACAAATTCTTTTTTTTTTAGAGAATATTAAAAAATAAATTCAAACATATACTTAAGATGTGTTTTGGCAAGTTAAATTTCGACTTATATATTATTGTTTGGGAAAAATCCAAAAAGCCCCCCTGTGATATTAGAAATGTTAAAAAAAAACCCTGTGAAAAATAAAGTATCAATTACACCCCCTGTGATATGAAAAAAAAATTTAAAAAGCCCCTGAGGCCAGAGAGTGTATTACACTCGCGTTGACCGCAAGTATGAGTCTGAAAATACATATTTTTGGACAATTTTGCCCTTACCTCTCCATAATATAATATCATATAATATATAATTAAATAAATTTTAAAATAATATATAAATACTTTATTAATAATAAAATAAACTTTATAACTAAATATATAATTATATTAATATTTTTTAATTAAATAAATTAAAATTATTTTTTTAAAAAATTGGCCGGCGGCTGCGGAGGTGGCCGCCCTTCTCATCCCTGGGCGACGGCGGCCGCCCATCCGTCAAGGGCGATGCCGTCGCCCATGGGAGCGAGGGCGAGGGCGAGGGCGACGCCGGTCGCCCTTGACAGATGGGCGACGGTGATGGGTTGTCGCCCATTCGTCGAGGGCGACGCCGTCGCCCATGGGAGGGAGCGAGGGCGTCGCCCAGACGGGGAGGCCACGGCCCCCTTTGCCGGGGCGGCGGAAGAGGGGGGGGGGGGGGTGGACGGGTGGGGTGGGGTGGGGGGGTTGATTATTATTTTTTTAAATAATATTCTTTTATTTTTATAAATTATAATAATATATATATATAATATAATAAACATTATTTATATATAATATTATAAATTATTACTTTTTCAAATAATATTTTTATAAAAAAAATAAGCATAATTATTGAATAAAAATTAATATTGGGCATGCCATGTTATTTTTTGATCAAAAATTAAACCACTGAAATACTAAATTTCATCAATTTAAAATTTAATAATTTTATAAAAAAATGCGCTATCGAATTAAAATTAATATTAAGCATATTTAACGGAATAAGAAAAATAGGGTTGGCAATTTCAACCCGAACCCCGAAAACCCGTCCCGGACCCGCCCCGTATGGGGCGGGTCTGGGATGCCATTTTTCGGGTTCGGGGCGGGTCTGGGGCCGCTAAAACCTGCCCCGGTCGGGTCCGGGGCGGGTTACGGGTCCTGTCTCGAACCCGCCCCATTGGACCCGACCCCGGCTCCGGTCCAACCCCGCCTCTTTTTTTTATTGTATTTTATTAATATATACAATATATTATAAATAAAAAATTATCTTATTATATATATGAATCCTAAATAATTTTTGCATATACCCAACTATATATAAAAATACCAAAATAAAAAATTAGTTGATAAAAAATTTAATAATTTAGATGAACGTATTTTTTGTCTTATGCTATCCATTTTAGATTGAAAATTATATTAAAATATTTAAATCTAAACTGATATTATTTCTTAAAAAATATTAATTTAATGTATTATTTGTATAAATTAATTAGCTCGGGACGGGGCGAAATTTTTAGCATGGCGAGGCGAGGCTAGGACGGGTTATGGGGCTGGCAAAAATTAAATGAGACGGGTCTGGTATGGGTCCAGACGGGGCAGGGGCGGGTTATGGGGCTGGCAAAAATTAAATGAGGTGGGTCTAGTACGGGTCCAAGCTAGGCGGGGGCGGGTTATGGGTCTGGCAAAAATTAAATGGGGCGGGTCTTGAATCCGGGCGGACCCGTACCAGACCCGCCCCATTGCCATCACTAAAGAAAAATAATTTTTCTATATAAAATTTAATATAGATAATTTTATAGGTATATTTTAATAGATATTTTTTCTATAAATATTTTTTTCTAAATAATTTCTATATATTATAGGTATATTTTAATAGGCCTAAGTTGATCAAGTTGACTAGGAGGGGCATTTTAGTCATTGCCCTATAAAATTAGGCTTTCTTTGACCAGGGGGCAGTATGATATATTTTTTGTAATACAAGGGGTGAAATTGATAATTGATTTTTCACAGGGGGTTTTTTGATCTTTTTGGATAGCACAGAGGGGGCAAAATGAATTTAACTCATTATTGTTTATAGTTATAATTATAAACAACAAAAATTTATTTTATTAAAACACTTCACACTTATTTTTATATAAGATTGACAAAACTTATTGCAATTTCAGATAAAAAGAGAAGAAGATGAATTTGGTATTATTTAGCAATACTTATATTTGGGAAAATTCTTGTTCGAATCAGGTTTGATTGTACATCAATCAAACGATAAGTATATTACACTTGGTATATAATTAGTTTAAATTTAATAAAATTGAATCCAACTAGAATTTCTCATCTCATATTGGATAAGTATCTCTTAATCATGCAGCACTTTGGAAACCACAAAGGACTACATATCGAAGCTGTGGCTACATTGGTTGATCATGTAGGAAGCGTATCAGCTATTCTTGATTACAGTATTTCTAAGTCCAATTCAGTTCCTCAGACAGAACACAAGATTGGCACCCTCAAACAGGTCAGTTATTTGTTTTTATTGTTATTATTATTATTATTGAGGAAAAAATAGTAATTTCGTCCCGTAATTTAAGGTCTTTTTCACTTTTGATCCATTGGTTATAGAATTATCACTTTGAGCTCCGTAATTCTAAAAAAATAACAACTTTAGTCCCATGACACATTTCCGTTAGATGTTTAACGAAAAAAACCACGTGGCCATCATGGAATCAAAATTGCTACTTTCTGAAAGTTATGAAACAAAAAGTGTAAAGGCTCAATCAGTTATGCATTATTTTTATTAAAATATATAACGAAAATGTATCATAGAACCAAAAGTGTTATAATTTAGAACTTACGGGACAAAAAAAAGAGAATTCCATAACTAGCGAGATAAAAAATGAAAAGACTCTGACTTACAAGTCAAAAAGTATTATTTCCCCTTATTATTAGCTATTCTATATCTATATAAAAGTATGAATAGTTTCTTTCTTTTTTTGATTGGACTAAGTTATCCTTATAATACTAATTTTTTAGGGATAAAATGGTAAAGTGATATACTTATTAATTCCCTATTAACTACTTTTCACATTGTTCATATTTATTCCTATTTATTCCTATTTATTGCTTTTCACATTATACTTATTTACTCATTATTTTTTATTATTTATATTCATAATATAATACACTTATTAGATAAAACTCCTATGATATAACATGAAATGACTCAAAAAAATCATGAAAATGGAAAGGATTTAATGTTGAGTAATTTTCTGACATAGATATAAATGAGAATTAGTTAGATCACTTGACATATTAAAATTGGTTAGATGACAAATCAAAATCAGCCAAATCTTTATCATGTAAATTGAACACTTTTTGTAGTAAGATAGATTAAAATATAATTTGAGCATTTGAGATGTAATTATTGTGTATATTATATATTTTTTTTAATTATCTCTAATACAATAGAACAAAATATTAGTGTACAAGATTTGATCTTTTCAATAATGTAAGATAGGAATAGCTCCTTGAAAAAAATTATAAAATCAAAAAAGATCTCCACACATATCTATTTCTGAAAAAAAAAAAAGAAAAAAAATGGGCATGCAACCATAAATAAGTATTGACTATACTATTGTAAAAACTGTGAATGATTAAAAGATCTTGTAACTTTTTTATATCACATATTATAGTTTAATTAATATATAGTTATTAACAAGATTGCAACAGATATTATAAAAATAATTATTAATTAGGTCGTTCGATAAATTATTCACAAATATATATAAGAATTACCAACTTGGCAAATATGAAATTTAGAGTTAATTTTGATTTTGCCACTCAAATTATGATCATTTTTAAACTTTGATATCTGATTTTTTTTTTTTATATCAACTTACCATCTCAATTTTATGAAATTTTGCACTTTACTATTTATAAATAATTTTCAATCAAGTTTTTTGTCGAAAAAATATCACATGCAGTGCACATGTGATATTTCAAGGTTATCCGATGTGGTATTTCACATATACATAACATGTGATATTTTATTGATAGAAAAATCAAGAAAAAAAGGGTCATATATGAAAAAGTGAAAATTTTCCAAAGTTGATATGGTAAATTGACAAAGAAAAAAAAAATTCAATGGCAAAGTATAAAAACATGCATAGTTCATATGGTAAAATATAATTTATCTAAAATTTAAATGGACCATATTTGATCAATCATACTTATTACTTTTCTTATTTATTTTGTTATGTAGTTATCATAAATTTATCCAAAGTCTTATGCGATTCAAATAATTAACTAATAATTATTAATCTAAAGCCTTCGCAAAAATATATATTGAATTGCAGAAACATATTATTAATAACAATTTGTGTAATATTTAGTTAATGTATGTTTATTTCATTTAAATATGATAAATTAATTTAGGAAATTCCTCTCAATAATATTATTTTTGGTTTAGTTGAAAATTTTAATTATGAAAAAAATTAATAGCTTCAATAGGAAAACTATAAGTTTGATGTTGCGGCTACAAATAAATTAAACAAATAATTAGCTTCTTAAGGTTTGTTTTCTTTTAAATTCTTAAATAAATCTTGAGTAATAAATTAATTTTAAATTACTATTAGAAAATATTTCATACATATAGATTAACTTAAAAATAAAAAAAGGAATATTAAAACTGTATTTTCAAAAAAACAATAATCAAATAGACTATCAATTGATTCATAATTTTGAACCTAATTGCAATTATTTAAAAAACTATTTGTAGATTATATATTAGTATTAAGCATAAGTAAGTGAAAGATATATAATATATTTATGTAAGTTAAGCTTGAAAACTACAAGAAAATGACTCAATAGCAATGAAAAAAATTAGCATTGAGCTAATTAGCAAGTAAAATTTCTCATTGGTAATCTACATTATTTAATACAAGAATTTACTTGCTAATGAATTTCACAACAAAAATTTACTTGCTAAAGAATTTAGCAACGAATTATTTATAATATATATTAAAAAATATAGATTAGCATCAAAAGTTAGACTTCCTAATTAGTTCGACACTGGCTTTAAATAATATAAATTAGCATAAAAAGTTTTACTTTTAATATTTTTTTTTTAGTAGCTATTGAGCCATTTTTTATAATGAGACTTCCTTTTATCATGTTTTTTACTTTTTGCATTTGAAAAGATAGTGTATATCAAACATCTAGGTTCAAATATTAAATATTCTTTTGTTTTCTATATATATTTTACTAACAAAACTTGTATTCTTAGCTACGTTCAAAGTATTTAACATAAGTCTTAGTCATGGCAAAAACACTTGCGATGGTTTCTCACTATGGCTAATTTTTGGCCTCATCTGTTGAAACAATGGTTAATTAGTTGTTGTATAATTGGAGCTAATGATTATTTACCATAAAATTTTTCACTTTTGAGTATAATAATTATCCATGACAAAGATGCATATTTTTTGTAGTGACGTCAACTAAATTTTTATAATGATTAATGACATCATATGAATGAACTATCTATCATTTTTCTTGAATTATGGGGGAAAACATTTACTTTTGTATAACTCATAATTATATTATTTTGAACAACTGATATGCATCAGTATCACATTCAAACATAATTAGAATTATCCATTTTAGTAGTAAAAAACAATTACCAGAAATTTTCATATTTTGAGGGGTCTATTATTTATAGAGTAAAATTCATCTTGATATATGAGTTTTGCCATTAACGACATTTTGATAACTAAATATAAATGACTTAGTTAATATTAAGTTTTACCATTAATATCACTTTGATATCCAATTAATATTTTTTATTTTTTTAATTAATGTTTATATAATGATCATTTTACCTTAATACACCATATTTTTTTTTTTTTTTTGCATAAATGTCAATCAAAAAGATTATTTCTTCGTTGGTTGAACCATTTGACTTCCAAATTTTATATTTTGATTATTACACTTGATAATAATTTTTTTGGTTATTTTTCACTAACTTTATTATAAATATTTATAAAATAATTTATTATTTAATAATTAATTATATTAAAAGTAAAATTCAAGATGTATTGCAATCTCCAAAAGAACATTTAATTTTCTATTTTAATTTTTGAAAAATTATAGTATACAATTTAGGCTATAGAATTTAGAATTTAATTTTTTGCAATCAAATTTTAATGTGTTTGATGAGGAATACTTATGTCCTATATCTTTATTATATAATTAATAAGAGAAGCTCCTTGAGTGGACTTGACGATTGTATGAATTATTATTCGGTAATGCATTTTTATATTATAAAAAATAAATTTACTAAAGAGTACCAAAAACAATAAAAATATAATAATTTCGATAACAAAAAATGAAGAATAAAAGTAGGATGGCTAAAACAAAAATAGAATATATCCATTGGTATTTGTGAAAAGTTTTCTTAAGAATATTTATTATTTTCAATTTTAAATAAACAATAGAAAATAAATGCAAAACATCAATGGGTTACCAAAGTGATATTAATGGTAAGTTATGGGTATCAATTGAGTCATTTGTAAAAAAGAAGAAGAAATGAGTCATTTGTAGTACCCACGGTACTAAAATGGCCTTAATAACAAAACTCGTGCACCAAAATAGATTTTACCCAGTATTTATATATATGTTTGAGGGAATAACTTTTGTTGTTCACCTCTTTATTTTTCAAAAAATATCCATGAATTCTTACTTTCAATTGCCTTCTCTTCAATATCTAGGGTTAGAAACTCAATAATTTAAATTTATTGTGTCATCAATTTATGACTTATCAATTCAATCATGAAAAATAAAATTCCTTACACAAGCTCAAAACACTCTAAATTAATTATGCAAATATATAAAATTTGTAGAGTTAAATTAGCAGGTCTTTTGGTAAATTAAAAATATTTATAAACAAAGAATAATAATAAAATGAGATCTATCCTTTAGCATCCAAACTTGAGAAGAAGCTAAATTTAATAGTGAAAAGTACTTATGGAACTCACAAAAAATAGAAAAAAATATAATAGAAAAAAAAAATGTTGGATTAACTTAACAGGGATAAAATAATTGGCAATAATAGTTATCAAGATTCCAAAAGAGCTTAAAACAAGATTTAAACAGAAAGTAAAAATGAGATTATGTGGCAAATAGACCAGCATTCAAAATTATATCCTTTTCAAAATTTTGCTTGATTTTTTTTTCTTTGAGTTGATTTCTGTGGGTTTTTTTTTTTTAGTTTAATTTGAGATAGTTTTTTTTTAAAAAGTCTATGAGAACTTATATTAGATATAGTTATATTAAAATTATAAAAAGAACTACAATATAAAAAATCTTGTTGTAAAATTAAAATTGTGTTTAAAACATAACTAAGTTGACCACTTGAAATTGTACCAAAAAAAGGGCAAGTTTTTGCTAAGTAAAATTCTAGCGCACTTTCTCATGAATTATTGAACTAAAAAATAAATAAAATAATTGCATTTTCGAACGTATGTGTAAGATAATTTCTACTTGGGATTTAGCTGCATGATTAGATATATTTTTGCAAATAGTATAAATTGATTAGATGTTTTCTAAAAAGAAGAGTACTACAAAAGAATTTGTATTTTTGAATCTTAGATCTTTTTTAAAAAAAGAGTTTGATTTTAAGGTAATAAGAATTATAAAAGAATTGTTAATTGATTGTTTAAATTTAAATAATATTTTGGTTTGATCATGAAGAACTAACATAAATGAATTTAATTAAATTAAAATTAAAATAAAACAGAGTAAAACATAAATAGAATTTATTTTATTTATTTTAATGACAAATACTTGATAGATTGTTGAAATTAAGAGAACTATTAGTGCTTTCAACTTTAGTATAACAGTTATTAAATTGTCTAAAATATGTAAACTGTAACATGAATTTCGCTACTAATAAAGAGGTGAATAGACCCAAACAAAATATGATAAGATTTATAGCAAAATTCGTATAATTTACTATAACCTACACAATCTAAGAATCTAACATAGTGTTTGGATTCGTTTTCAGAGTGTTTTGTTGTATTTTGTGGAGATAGAGCGAGAAAAACAAAGATAAATAAGTATGTGTTAGAGATAGTGTGTATGTTTTGATCTTTTTTTTTAAATAATTTAAAATAAGTATTGTATGTTTGATGTTGTGTTTTGGAGACAAAAATTATTATTTATTGTCAAATCATATCTTTTTTTTATAGGGTTGTATGTTTAATGTTGTATTTTGGGAGACAAAAATCATTGTTCATTGTCAATTCATTGTCAAATCATGTCTCTTTTATATATATTTATGTATATGTGTGTGTGTGTATATATGTATGTATTTATATTAAAACAGTTAAAAACACCTAGATAAGGTGTTTTTGTAGGATGACAAACATTGAGTATGTTTTGACTTGTTTTGAAAATAAATTTAAAATTAAAACAAACATAATGTATTTTTCTTAGAATTTTCATAGAAAAGTCAAAGTTAAAACTGTATTTCTCAATAATTGCATCAAAATAATTACTTAGTAATACGAAAAGAAACAATGTTCAAGAGAAGGAAATTGAAAAATAGAATCAACAAATTTAAAATATTGCAGGTAAACTATATATTCATTAAGGATATTTCTAAAAATTATCTTAATAAATTGCAAGTATTATACACCATATCATAATTATTATGTTAACACTTAGCAATTATTACTAATGATATTTTTTAAAATAATTCAAATTATATAACATGTTTATAATATTTATAACTATCTTTTAAAAAATTAATAAAAATTAAGATAGATGTTGATTGTCCACGCGCATGAGGGTGCGCCTAAAAAAATGGATACATTCCCTATTATAAAAGAAAATAAAAATAAAATATTAATTAATTCACTTACTTTTGATTGGTTCAAAATTTCAATTAAAGTTGATAAAGTAAATACATCAAATTGATAAAAAAAAATGATTTAATATCTTTGAGAGACAATAAAAATAGTAAACAATGAATAAGAAAAATAAAATTGAAACTCAGACGGCATTTAGTGGGTATATAATAAATAATGGCATTAAGAAGACTTAATAAATTCATGAAGCCAAACTAGAGACTGTCTCCTGCCAATAAAATCGAACAAGCAAATGAACAACTAAACTATGTGTACATACCAACTTATTTAGTTATATTTTTATTTAACTTTTGAATATTTATTGAACATAAAGCTTTTACAATAATTTTAAAAGTTCAAATTCATTAAAATTAATGAATAATATCTTTTCATTTATACAGTATTTATTAGATTTCAAAATAATATTTATTAATTTATGAAATATTTTATATTTTTTATTAATTAAACTTTCTTAATAATATAAATATTTTGTCAAGGTAATAAGTATTACGTGCAACGCACGTCGTTTCTACTAGTACGAAAAAAAGGGTTGACATGTTTTAATGAACTCTGATCTTTGATGTGGAAAGAGAATTGAGACATGCCAACAACAATCTCACAAACTTGCCCTCCCAAGACTTCACTGGACTACTCACTTCTCAAGATTCCACTCTCGCTACACATCGCTGCGTACGTAACAGTTTACTGTCGTTTAAATTCTTCGGCATGCAGCTGTTCCTGTTTCTTCCCTCACGTGTTGTTTCGGTCATGCATCATCAGGTTTACAAGATTCGGCATTCATGACCGCAGTGTGCAGGTTATATATCCGACTAATAACTCTAATTAGGTGGAAAGATGATCTTTCGCTTTTGATCGTGGTGATAAACCGTGACAGAAAGACGTGTTTCGTGTAGTATGCACAAGGATTCTAAGGGCATTGATGCTAATGGTAAGGAAGGTAACGCGTGTGAGACGAAGAAGCCGCCGGCTATAGACACTGATCACTGCAAGCCAGCTCTGGTTGAGAGTTCAAACAGCAACATGGAGAGAAAGAGTGGAGTTTCACCTACACTCGAGGCAGTCAGAGACTACAAACATCGTATGGATTTCTGCTTAAATCTCTACAAACCAGGCAATGTTTAAAAAAAAAAAGCATGTCAATAAGATGTTTGTCTAAATCTTTCTGTCCGTTTTGCTTGTAGTGCTGCCGGCACATGACGGCCTACCGATATCACCAAAACCCGAGCACTCGGCTTTCCAGTTTCAGGTAAAGAAAATGAAAAGCTTTCCTGTTTCAGCCTTCAGGTGGGCCGGATTCTTGTTGTAGATATCTAGTCCGGACTCGGCTCGGCCGAATATGAACCAATTATATGGCAAGTGCAATATACTTGCTATGTGATTGGTATACAGTTCAGGAAAAACTCATGACCAATCACATAGCAAGTTTGATACACTTGCTCTCTCTGCGATTATTTTGGTTCGGCCACGTAGTTTTTCGATTCTTGTTCGTCGTTTGAGCATGCTATGTGCTGCCCTTGATCATATCAATGTTACATGTGTTTTATGCCAATGTTCTTGTAGCTGCAGGAGGCTCAGACGGTAAAACGTAGCATGATAAATTGGAAACTGATAAAGAACAAGGAGATTGCATCGCTTATAAGGCGTGGTAAACAAATTCTTGCATAAATTATCTGGAGATTGGGAAATGTGGATTCTCATCTTGATGTATCAGGCCTGCATTGACTGCTTTCTCTAACTGTACCTTAGGAGACAACTTAGAACTGTGATATAACAAATTAATGATCTTTCAAGTTCACGCAGTACCATATTTTCGGATTTAATGCAATTTATCCTCTGTAAATGAGGAAATTACTCTCCTATGGAAAAAAAATATATAGCAATTTGCCCCCTGTGTTTTGTAAAATGAAACAATTCACCTTCCTGTCTAAGAATACAACAGAACAATCAAGGAACATGCTATCCAAACCATGAGAACAGTCATCTTGTCAAAGATACAAATGAAATGTCAGCTTGTAATCAATATCCCACCACCTAAAAACTAAACAAGAAGTAGGGGGAAGAACATAAGAAAAGAAAAACCGGTCTTGCCCTGATCGAGGCCGACACACGAGTGACTTATGCTTCCCTATCCACGGCTGGACGGAAGAGCAGCCATGTCCGTAAACTAATTCAACTGACTCCTCAATCATCCTGAGTACCTATGCAATTGATCAAACGCAAACTTTCTATTACTTCTTTTTGCATATCACTTCATTGTTCATCAGTGTTTAATGGCGAGCTGTCGGACTTCTCAAACAGTCATCTCAATCTTATCAATGAATGAGAACTTCTTAGTGGTAATATTAGGAGGCTTGGACATCATGTCGTCCTCTTCACTCTTAGCATATGACTCTAAGTTACTGTATGATTGATTCTTCTTGATTTCAGCCCGAGATAACCCCACCTTCCACCCCATGAAATCCGAAAGTTTCATTGAAGTTGGTGTCTCTGCAGCAGAACACAACTTCTCTGCCTCTGCCCCGGGGCTCCAGTAGCAACTCAATGTCGGTGATGGCATGGAATCGCCCGACTGCTTTGGTGTTGCTGCTGCAAGTGATGGATTTTGAGCCACGGAGTCTGCATACAGAACGTCCTGAATACGGGACATCACCGTGTTTGCCAATGTTTCCAGCACTCTTGAATAGCTCTCGAGTATAGACAAGCCTACGTCCTATTGGGTGACAAACGAAACTTTGTAAGTAAAATCTAATGAAAGAATGTGTGTGTGCACGCTTGTGGATTGCAAGAACTCTACTTACTTTATTATATTGGATTTTGCTTATTTCGAGTGATGATTGAGGGATGCCTGGGAATTTTTGTAGTAGGAGCAAAATCGTCTCTGCTCGTTCTTCAAAAAGCTCTCTCTTCTCGAAGCTTATAGCTGAACCCCACGAAGATTTCCCATCCTTGTGATGCATCTTCCTTTTCCATATCACAATAGATGCCTCAATTCTGTTCTTTAGATCAAGAACTTTGAGCTCTGATGACAAGTCCATGGTCGAAAGGAACTCTAGGGGGTCGAACAACTCATCAGTAATGCTTTTGTAGATCGATTCGCCAACTTGCTCTACCATTCTACAAAAAGCACAAGCACAAAGATCAAATCAATGTTCTGTGTCATACTTGGTTTTTCCTTTCTAGTTTTTGACAAATTCTTGAAGTTCTTTTACACACCTTAGGGAGGGATTCAATGTAGTTATCCGGGATCCCATATCCGCGAGTATTTGAGCATTTATCGCCATGGATGCTTTCAAGACTTGATTTACAGAATCCTTTTGCTTTTGCAAGAATTGTCGCGATTCTTCTGATAGGCCGTCTGGGGAAACCTTTACAGTCGGTAGCCACCATTTCTCATCGCTTCGGGTCCCTTGTTCAGACTCATCTGCATCTCTCGACACATACCTGAATTCTTGCTCATCCGTGAAGTTATCCAGGATTTCTGCATCATAATTATACATAAGAATCAAACTAACATAACCACAAGAATTAATTTTCATTAACATATAAATAAAACTTCAAGAAGAGGAGTTAGGATATCCTTACAACGAGCATTAAATCAAGCTTGCACAAGGCCGGAATGTTCATAAGAAGGTCTCGTCGTTGTTGTGTCACCATTATCTATAGAGACACGAAAAATACATGCAATTAATATCACCATGTCAATACAGTTAACTGTTTGTCGAGAAAAATGTAGTTCTGCTCCGTTTCTTGGGATGAACAGACAAACATATAGGATGGATCAATGAAACTTTACCTCCATATCTGTTCCGTCTTTCGTCTTCTGTTGAGAAGGAACGAGTTCGACTATGTAATCTGTAACTGATAAAAGCCAGTCAATTTCTTTCTTCCACCTTGCCTTCCTCTCTGCACACATCGGCTCTAACTTCCGTTGCTCCCCAAAAACAGAAGCTGCAAAGATTATGATCAAATTAAGTACTCATCTGTTTTGCTAGAGAAAACCATAAAGTTCAGATTCATTATTAGAACCTAGTAACATGATCTGCAAAGGAACAGACAAGGACAAGAAAAAAAATGAATTGATTCAAATTTATGAAAAACGTCGGTATAACAAACAAAGGTCAATGCAAAAGACCCTTAATGAAAGATTAATAGAAACAAGAAAAACCATCAAAATAAAAATAAACAACGCGACACGACTCCTTGAAGCCGGTGGCAACAAGATCATGTTCTAAAAGTTCAGGGCGTCTGTATTGTCTTGTTTAGAGAGATCTTTTGCCAATTTATAGTAAGAGGGTACGTAAAATGCAATTACAACAAATCAAATCAAATGAAGTCCTATTCTATGATCATTTGCTTCTGCATATCCGGATCATAAAAACATGAGACAATCCTTTTCGGGGATTACCTGCAAGATTCGTTATGGCGTTCGAGAGGGCCAAAGCCGAAGAAACACCCTTCCCACCACCAGACATGTCCTCTCCCAGAAGCAACTTAGAAAATTTTTCCTTCATCAATTCCATATCTAAACCGAAAACGATAAGTACTTGCATTGGAAAAAAAAACCAGCAAAAAACGTCGATCTTGAAGCCTAATTAGACATATACACGAAGAAATTAACACGAAATGGAATAATACCTGAAGCCTGCTTATCTTTCTTAGCTCCATCTTTCGGCAGTGGAGAAAGGCAAATCTGCTGAGCTACTATGAAGGCAGTTGCTACAGCTGCACTTTCATTCATAAATTGTATTCTTTCATCAATTCTTACATGTGCATGCTCATGAATAACATTATGGGACTGTCGATCAAACATCTTCCGAAAGTGGAAGGACCTGCTTTCTGTATGCCCGCGCTCTTCCTTAACCATCTTGGATGATCAAATGCTGCTAGAAAAGAACAAGCAGTACTAAGAACATTTGGCTGATCAAGATTCCGACAACAACATGGAAAAGGAAAAACCCTTCCTGCAGGAAACAGACAAGTGTGGAATGAGACAAAGGGTTTTTCTGATCTTCCCTCAGCTGAAAGGGTGCAGATGAATCTTGGAGTAGTTTTCTTGTTTGAAGGTTTCGTTGGGGAGGTGTAATGGGACGTGGGGTGCATGTTTGATCTGCACTAAGGGAAGAGAGAATGGGAAAGGGAAAGTCAATTTTGGATTTTTAGTATGAGCAAATGAATGGCTGCATTTTTCAACGCTTGCCGAGAACCCGGCAAAACCGACCAATGCCCAACTCCTCCTTTCGTTTTAATCTATATCTACATCACGGCAAAAAATTTCCACATCTCTATATCTATATCTGTATAAAAAGAAATTATTGTGTAATATAAAAAGAAAAAAGAAATTTGTGAAGAGAAAGAATTGTGGTGTGCAGGGATGATAAAGAAAGAAATTTATGAGAATAAAAGAATATAATAAGGTGAGAGAAAAAATAAATTGTAATTGTGTTTTGCTTTAAATATAAAAAAAAACAATGGAGAAGTAAGGTTGGAGAAAAATATAGGAGAGAGAGAAGGAAGTTTGTGAGAAAACAAACGTGGAGAATAGATGTGAGAGAATGGTGGTTGTGAAGGGAAAATACTGAATGATAATTTTGGATAATTTTTTTTAATGAAAGGGTAAATTTGGGCAATCTAATGTTGATACGTCAAATGAGTTTATTTTATAATAGTATAAATATAAATATCTATATCTATATCACGGCAAGAATTTTCCATATATCTATATTTATATCTATATCTGTATTTTTTATATAACAAATTAAACTTATGTGTAAAAGTATATCATTGTTGTATGATAATATGTAGTTTCTTAAGTTTGAATAGAAGGAAAAATTATTTTTTTCGTTTTTTAATTTTATCCATTATTAATTTTAGTCATTTAAGTATGATTTTTAGCAATATAGTTTTTCAATTTACAAAAATATGTAAATGTGGTCTGATTTAAGATTTCTTAATCAATTTTCTGACAACTTTTGCTAGAATCTGCGACTTGTTGCGCCCAAGGGATCTGAACAGAGGTGACCAAATTAAGATTTCAAGAGCTTTTTATACCACTTACGCTACTACGAGTATATGTCTTTATGCTCGACCATCTTTTATAACCAATAAATTTAGAATTTTAATATAACATTGATATTAATATTATTAAAAATTACAGATCATGTTGACCCTAAAAATATTGATACTTAATAATATATTTTTCTTTTGTTATTTAAGAAGAGTATAGTTAATATTGTTATTTATTGGACGAGTGTCGTGTTTGATTGGCGACAAACATTGGACATTTATGCAATTTAAGTGGTTTAGTTGACAAGGTAGTCAATTGACTGAACTAATTCGAGAGGAATCGTCATACAAAAATCTTGGAGACTTGGTCGGTATGATTGAAATCGGCATACAGAGTTCTTTTTCAAAACAATATTAGTCTTCAATTGCTTGAGAATTATGTTCCTCTATCCCATCTGATTCTCATAACTATTGTTCCTTTTCTGTATCAATCCTCTAAGGTTGTATGTTGAAAAAAAATTAAATTTGAGTGGAGAATTTGAAATAAAGATTTTAAATGACTCTATATTAATTTGAAATCCATTATAATGTAATTACTCCATTCACAGAAAAGGAGAGAGAATCCTGAAGAAATTGAAAATTTTGTCCAAAGAAAAACAACCGAACATTATAGCGCAAGAAGAAGAAGAAGAAGAAGAAGAAAAGCCACGGCGCAAACAAATTGTGAATGCATGCCGCCTTCACCAGGATTTGTCAAAGTAAACATTGACATTGCACTAAAAGATGACAAATGTTTTGCACAGGGTTAACTGTTGGGAAAATTCTTGTTCAGATCAGGTTTGGTCGAACCAAACTAATCACAGAGTAAGTGTATCACACTTTGTTATGCGATTGGTTACTTTCCCTGAACTTTACACAATCACATGGTAAGTATATTGCACTTGTCATTTAATTGATTCAAGTTCGACCAAACCAAGTTCGGATAAGAACTGTTGGTGACCATCAAGGAGCACTTCTGTTTGCACAATGAGCGAAAATTAACTCTTAATTACAACCTTTCCTTAGCTGAACTCTGTCGTCCGAATGGCCTCTGAAAAGCTTCATGACAACAATTTTGAACAAGCCATATTCGAGTCAGATTCAGCAGACTCCATCTAGGGGATAAAAGGCAATGTTCATGGAGGCTGATCTAATTGCTAGAATTGATATACAATAAATTAAAAGGATTTGGGATATTAGGCCCAAATGGGACTTAGCAAAATACGTAAACAATACAACGGTCTGGCCTATGGAGTTACCAAGTGGGCTCATGGTGCTAACTGGACAGGTCGATCCCTTCTCCAAATATGTATTTCTTGACAAGGGCCCAAGAACCCTTGATCTCTTTTACGGTTTTTCAATAAAAAATCTAAATCAAAAAGGAAAAAAACGAAAGAAATTCATTATAATACAATAAAATATAGATCAAAATAAGATTCAAAGAAACTAAATATTTTATTGCATGAATTTATTATTATAAAATTTAAAATCCTTCGATCAAAATCCACCCATCTATCCAAATATAACACAAAGCAATTCAAATAGTCGCTTGCTTATTTGGCTAAATTAAAAAAAAAAAATCGTATATTTTAAAAACTCAACAAAAAATTCTCCTTCTGATTTAAGAATAGGCAAAATATCTCCTTGTATTTTTTTAATTCAGTATACGCTCTCTTTTTGACTGAGGTAACGGCATTAAATTTTACATTATTTGACCGTTATGCCCTTATGTTGATTAGGATATACAATATATAAATAATTAAAAATTATAAAAATAAATAAATTATTATTTTATATATATAATTAAAAAGAAAAGACACCCTACTCCCCCCTCCCCCCCCCCCTCCCCAACCCCACTCCACCTTCCCCGCTTTTCAATTTTTTGTTATGAAAAAGAACAAGAATTAAAGGCCAAGTGGTCGTTTGCAGGCCTCCCTCGTAAGATTACATAATTTCTTCAAATATAAAATATTATTAATTTTTTATATAATAAAATTCATTTTTAATTATATCAAATTTTAGGAGAGCTCATTGTAATGTATTCTTAATATAGATATCTTCACAAGTATGTTATATTGAAGTCAAAAATTGCGCTTTTTCCTGCATGATAAAGGGTGTTGCACTTTTTGTCCCATAATTTACAGACTTAGTACATTTGGTCCTATAGGCTACAATATTATAACATTTCGGACCGAAAATATAAACTTTTATCTTGTGGGACTAAATGTGCCATAATTTTTACCCTATAGAATAGAAAATACTACAAATTTTATCCTATAGGACTAAATACTCTAATCTCGTAAACTATGTAACAAAAAATGCAACACCCTCTATTTTATTGGATCAGAACTTCAATTTTCACTATACTAAAATTTAGACTCAAATCACTTGTTCAAAGTAAATAAAAAATTGTGCATGATTAGTTGGGATATCAAATTTAATGATTCAAAGTAAATGAGTCCTAAGTGTATTAATTAATCCTTCTATGACATGATCGAATTATTATATGGTTAAAAGTATAATTAAAAGGAATATTATTTTTTTTTAGGTAAGCGATGAAATTTTTATTAATTGAAATAAATCGAGTACAAGTACAATCATTTCTGTCAACTTCAATATCTAACAGAGGCTATTACAATAATCATATCCTTGATCAATAACACCTACTATTACAGTAAATAGCAATACTACTGAATTAGGCATTATTGGCAAAAGGAATATTATTGCTCACCAAAATACTGATATTCCGCTAACAAATTTCACAAAAAAATATTCAAATATTTTGCTATAAAAACTCATAAAAATTATTCAAATTTTTTTCTATAAAAAGTGGAGAGGTGTTGGAATTGATTACAAGGTGCACCCATTACCCATAACGCCATAAATTTGAAATTTGAATGTGAAGAAATAAATAATAATAATAATACAGCAGTTGGGTTATTAAAAGCGTGAGTCAGAAAATATTGTATGTTTGGTGAGATGGGAACAGCAAAAGGTCGGAAAAAGCCACCGACGCTACAAGACTCCTGTGATTGCATTTAAAGCGTGTCATCTTGGTAGTTGATCAAATGCGACTACTAATGTATACTTATTACATGTATGTATGTATATATATATATACACTTATTAATTATTTCCTAGAAATGTTTGAAAATAGCTAAATTGTACCTCACATTATTATGTTGGGTGATAATTCAATTGGACTCTGAGTTTACTATTAAATGATAGCTACATATTAATTCAAATATCCAACCATGATCTTTATTAAATGATGGACACAAAAGGCATAATTAGAGAAAAATTTTAAATGAAAATCAAATTCTTTTGGGATAAGTACGCTCTCCTTTTTATGAGATTTGATGTGATTATACGTAAATTTTTTATTGTTTGAAAAATTATATCTAGCCCCCCTTATATTTGTTCTGTCTAATAAATAAGTCTCTTCGTTAGTCAAAATTCACCGAATTTATTGATATTAAAAAATAAATAAAAAAAAAATCTATAGTTACCCCCGGTTGACTTATTGCATACCAAATAAATCTTTCTATGATCAAATTACCCCCATACGTCTTCACACTTTAATGCATATGATGAGGTATATCATCACCGTTATAAGGATAGTTTAGTTCGAAAAAAATTATTTGACCTACAATAAGTTAGTAATAGGGGTAAATATAATTTTTCATTCAATTTTTTGTTAATATCATCAAATTCAGTGAATTTTGACCAATTAGGGACTTATTTATTAGATGGAGGCAAACTTTAAGGGTGCTAGATGTCATTTCTCAAACCACAAGAGGTCTACGTTAATTACACCAAATTTTAGGAGAGGGGAGTGCAATTATCCCTTATGCGTATTTGCTTTAATGCAATTTAACCCCCCGTGTGATATTGCAAATGAAAAAATAGGGATAATTACACTCCCCTCCCTGAGATTTGATGTAGTTACATGTAAACCCATGTGGTTTGAAAAATTATATTTAGCACCCATGATGTTTGCTTCCATCTAACAAATAAGTCATTTCGTTAGTTAAAACTCACTAAATTTGTTTATATTAACCAAAAACTTAATGAAAACTTATACTTATTCTTGATTGACTTAAAATTGACTTATTGCAGATCAAATATTTTTTTCGAATTAACTACCCTTATAATGGTGAATATATACTTCATCACATGTATTAACGCATGAAAACATATGAGGATAACTTGGTCATAAAAGAATTTATTTGACCTACTATAAGTATATAATAAGTCAATTCTGGTTAAACATAGATTTTTTTTTTCCTATTTTTTTGTTAATATCAACAAATTCGATGAATTATGACTAACTGGAGACTTATTTGTTAGACGAAAGCAAATCTCAATGATGCAAGATGTAATTTCTCAAATAACAAAAAATTTATGTGTAACAAAATCTCAAGGTAGAAAGAAAAGTGTACTTATCCCTAAAAATAACTGACCAATTTAAAGAACTTATATAAAATTTTAAAAATTAAGTTGAGACTACCTCACTTCAATTAATTTCCCTTTTATTTTGTTTTATGTTTTTCAGCACAAAGTGTCCTCATCTCATATTAGAAATTACGTACCCTATTCGGGACGAAAGTGACAGTATTACACACTTTCCACCAAATCTGACTATGATATTTCTTTTTTTTTTTTTTTTTTTGATATTTCAAATTTTACATTTTATTATACTTACAAAATTCTAACATTTTAGTTTTCCAGTTTAAAATTTTCTATTATATTTTTTTGGTTTTTCATCTTTAAATAATGAAGTGACAAAACTAGTTAAAAATTAACAAATTTAAGGACAATACTACAAAATAAGTAAATGAATAAAAATGTTGAAAAATATTGGAGTGTATTTATTTTGGATAATTATATTTTACATCCCTGAACTATGATCTATTTACACAAATGATCCTTGTCTTTTATAATTACATAAACTACCCGTAATAAGGGTGGCTTGTGTAAACAAGCCATAGATCAAAGGGTGTAAACGCAATTATTCCTTTTTTTCCTAACCTTGGGAATTTTGAAGTCGTGTAAAATTATTGTTTTCATCCGACTGCTCTCTTATTAATCATTATCATGTATTAAAGTTTCATTTTTAATACATGTTTTGAGTTAATTAATAATAAAAACTTTTTCAAGACGTTTCATAAATATTGTAAAAAAGTTGCAAAATTAAACACATGTAATAGTCATAAGTATATAATTTTGAAAATTATCTTTATCTTTTTAATTCATGCATATATCTATTCTATTTTAAATCATTAATGATACCAAAATAAATTTTCTTGGAGATAAGCTTATATATCGGGAATTTTATTTGATGTACTTATTATTGATACTAAACAATCATAATATAGTAATTTTTTCAACAATGTATATAGAATATATTATATATATATATATATTATACATATTAATATATATATAGAATATTATTAATATAGTGTAATATTAAATTAATTATCATGAATGAAATATTTATGTGTGACCATAGAATTTAATTATATAGTTGTGGAAAAAAATCATAAAAGTAAGAAAATAAATGTTTCGCTAAAAAGTTGAGAATAAAAATGTTTTATTAAGAAACTCAAAGTTTTAGTAGCAAAATTAAGAAAAATGAAATGTTTAGAAGGAAATTAACTAGATAATTTTGAAATTGTTGTCTATTTTCCTTTCTATGAAAATTTTAAGAGCATGAGAAAGAAAAAAAATATTAACTAAATATAAATAACTATTTTAAGAAATGGTTTATATAATTTGTAAATAATGGAAAAAATGTGAAAGTTAGTGAAAGAAAAAAAAAAAAAAAACAGACCAAGAAAAGAGAGACACCAAAACGGTGCTTTCCTTAATATATAACGTTGTACCACATTCGATGCATGTGCATAAAAAAATTATTTACTTAAAAAAATGATAACATGAAAATGATTATGAAAAATAAATAATTTTGAGAGTGAATATTTGGAACATGAGAAAGAGAAAACAAAAATATTAAGCAAAAATAAGTAAATATCCAAAAAATTAGCTTTCGCCACTTGTAAAGAGTAGGGAGAATGTGGAAGTTAGTGGGTAAAAAATAAAAATAAAAAAGAAGAAAAAAACAGACCAAATAGGATGAAAATGCAAACAAACAAAAGTCAAAGATTCCATGTGGAGCGGTGAAGGCAATACGAGGTAATCTTTGTTTTTTTACTTTTAAGGTTTTTGTAAGCCACTAGTGACGTGGAATGTCGTTTCTATATGTATATAATATTAATATTATATATTTTAAAATATAAAAATTTTAAATATATTAATCGGGTTGTTTAGTTAATTTAATTTGAGAAGTATAATAAGTTATTTATGTTTAATTGAAAGATATTTTGGAATCATAAAAATTTGGAGAAGCAGTGACAATTTGTATCCATAGCACCTCTTTTCTTTAGAGTCTAGAGTAGTACTAACCAATGTGACACGTCTTTTTTGCATGCATATAATAAATAAATTTTTACGTTTTAAATTATATTATAAATTAGAATAAAATATAAAAATTAATACATTAGACTAAAAAGAAAGAAAGAAAAGAAAATTAATTTTATCAGTTGTTGTAAAACTTAAAATTATATACATTAGTTATTTTATGCCATTTTTAGTTTCATTAAAAACTAGTACGGCGGTGTCATTAACTGTTATTTGTGAGTGTGGAGGGTCTTTTTTATTATATCAGCCATCATGTCACGCCGTTCTGCTTGCTTAAAATAAATAATATTTCACGTTTTAAAATATATTGTGAATAATAATATATATATATATATATATATATATATATAAATCAACACATCATATTTTTTGAAAAAAAAAGAAGAAAGAAAATAAAAAAATAAAAGAAAAAAATCAACTTAAAAGTATTATTGGCATAACAATAAAATTAATATTGTGGTGTCATTACCGCCGTTTGTGAGAGAAAAAAAAACTTTTTTTTATATATTAGTATAGATTAATATAGATAGTACAGAAAAAAGAAAAAATAGAGATAAGTGTGTCTCTTTTAGGGTTTTGTAAATTTGATTTTGTATTTTGTATTAATGTAAAATAAATAAAAATTAAATTAAAAAACCCGTCATTTGCAATATTACCAATACCCTGATTATAAAAGTCGTCTAATGATTTGCCAATTCGTTAGTCTCTATTAGGTTATCGTCAAATTTTTATGAACTGAACAAAATAATCATTTGGACTATGAATAATAAATTTACTTATTTTATAAAATATTATAAAATTTTATGGACTAAGTGGGTAATTTTTTTACAATTTCTTAAAATTTTCATCCAACTCTTTGATTTATTTTATAATTTTATTTTTTTGGAAAATAAAAATATATATATAGTAAGGACTATTTGACAATTTCAGACCTCCATCCAAATATTATATAATTTTATTGAATAAAAAAATATTTAAAAAATTTCAAACATAAAAAAAATTTATAATTATGTTAAACTTTGAGGAAGCTCGTTGCAATTTAATTTTTTTCTTATTCATCCACCAAACAACCCGCACGCAGTTTTAATTGCACTCGACTCATCTCCATTTTATTCACTCCCACCTTTCCTAATGTTTTTTGTTTAAAAAAAAAAAATTCAATTAATTACTACATCATTATATGATACATTTAAAACTCAAATATTGATTAATATCATAATATTTTTAAAATTAATAAATATAATAAAAAACAATAACATAAGATATTATTATTAAAAATGGACTATATACTCATATTACACAATTCTTTGAAGGATAATCACACTCTCTCCTTTCCTAAAGTTTGGTGTAATCATAAGTAAATCCTTTATAGTCTGAAAAATTATATTTAGTACATTTGAGATTTGTTTTCATCTAACAAATAAATTCATCTAATTCAAATTCACTGAATTTTTGGTATTAAAAAAAATTGAATGAAAATTGATACCATCAATTAACTTATTACTGACTTATTACAGGTCAAACAAATTTTTTCTGATTAAATTATTCTTATAATGGTGAAAATATTTCCCCTCATATGCATTAACGTGTGAAGATGTATAAGGATAAATATAATCATAAATAATTTAGTTGATATGCAATAAATCAATAATAAGTATTTGGAGGTAAACATATCTTTTTATTCAAATTTTTTTATTAATATCACTAAATTCAATAAATTTTGATCAATTAAAAAATTTATTTATTAAATAAAAATAAATTTTAAAAATATTAATATAATTTGTTTTAAATTACATAAATGTATATATAATTACACCAAACTAAATGAAAGGAAATGACGAGCTCTCAACCTTTTACTAATCATTAATCCATTCCCATTCCCCCAAAAATCCTTTTTAATTATTGCTAATGGATCTTGCTTTTTGGTACGCTGAATCCCAATATGACGAAGCAGCGTAGAGGTGGTGGGCAATCATTGACTCAGAACCCACCTTTTTTAGTAGCTAAATTAAAGAATTAACTGCATTGTAATTACTGGGAGTAATTAAACATGAAAAATTCAAGAATTAAAGCCAAACAAAGATCCCAGTTGGGTTCTTGAAAATGGGCACAGATTCTCTGTGACAAAAAGTTAAACAAGTGAGTAAGTTTGTGGGCACAAGAAAGAGAGAGAGAGTGAAGAGATTTGTCCGTCATTCTCCGTTGCGTGCGTGGATCTCGGGTCTCTCTCTTCGGAGCCGAGGTATATGTAATGCCGGTGTGAAGGTGATTGTTAATTCAAACGGCTGATGAGAGTCTTTATGGCTTCTTGCTTCGTGTGGTTTAAGGATTGTTCATCTGGGCTTCGTTCTTTGCTACTTTTGTTCTTCATTTTTTGTTTCTTGCGTCTTTTGGGTGGGTAGTGATCAGAGAGGTTAAAGGGGGGAATATGGGTTGATCAGAGAGGGGTGTTGGTAACTAGCAGAGGACTTGCAGGCATCAACTGCATGAGCGAGCTTTCTTGAAAATGTGTTCTATTCACTTTTGAGTAGACTTTCTTTTGAAAAGTTTGCATTTTTTAGTCATATTTGAGATTCCTCTCTCTCTCTGTCTCTCTATCTCTCTCTCTCTCTCATATTTAGCATTTTGAATGAGGATGGGAAGCAAGCAGAAAGTTTGAGTGTGTTTCTGGTTGAAATTATTTGAATGTATCATATGTAGAATGAATTGTTAGTATTAAACTCTTTTTGTTTTGTTTTTCCTCTCTGTTTGGACGGCAGCTTATTGATTATCATTTCTCTGCCTGTCAGTGGTCAATTCTTGATTTGTGATCAGAACATGAAGAATGATGTGAATACATTCGGCAAATGTTCCTTGAAGTAGACCTTCTTTGGAGAGTGGTTGAGATTAATCAATAGTTTGACTCTTTCAATCATACCCTTGGGGCATAGAATATGCCTCAAGACAGTCTGAGATCTGTTGTTTATAGATCATTTGTCACATGTGATGATCCCAAAGGTGTGGTGGAATGTAAGCCAATTAGAAAATCCAAGAGTGATTCCAAGAAGATGGAAGCAAAAAATGAAAAATCAGAGAATACAACAGAATTCGGATTCCTCGACTTCGTTTGAGGAAGAAAGGAAGGACAAAGTCCATAAAGGGTCCAAAGAGGAGTTACTTCAGATCATGGAGGTATCGAGAGCACAGAACTGAATGAAGTAATTGATTCGTGGTCAAAGAACAAGCTTTGATAAGCAGTCTAAGGGTATTGCTAAAGACTTGTTGAAAGGTGCTTGATCTCCAGGAGTCTCTCTCTGTGCTCAGTAAGTTGCAGGAAGCTTCAGAGTACATTGCTAAGTCGAAGAAAATGCATAAGGAGAAGGATGTGGGAGGGAGGGTCGACGTAGGCACTGAATTTATGGATTCCAATCCATTTGGAGATTATGATAAGGGAATGGATTTACAGAAACCAAGAATTTCTACAAGCGGGTCTTCCAGAGATTGCTATGATGAGCTTAGGGAAGTAATAAGAGAAAGCTTTGCCAGGCAAAATTTGTTGCCAAAAGTTTTGCCTAAAGAAAAAGATTTTCTTGACAGGAAAAGCTTAGACTTGTGTGTGGATATTCCATCCTCCAGTTCAAGCCATTCTTCATTGATTCACTCCCACTCTTCTAGCTGTTCTCCATCAAAAATTCAACATGAAAAGACAAAAGGGTCCAACTTAATTGCCAAGCTTATGGGTCTGGAAGAAATGCCGCGAAAAGCTGTCAATTCCGTAGTCTATAAACAGGTCGAGAAGGAAAAGCTTTCAAATCAGAGAGCCTATCTACTTGATATTGATTTGCCTAGGCCAAGGAAGCCTCAGTTCATGGTTCAGAAAGTGGTCCAAGAAAGAAGAACACTAGAAGAAATGATTGAGACGATGCAGTTTAAAGGACTTCTTGTAAGAAAGTCAATTGATGGATCCAACTATGGCAAAGATTGTTCTGAAGTTTCTTTCTTGAGAAAGAGTTTAGCTGTTGAGGGTCCACCCATTGTGATTATGAAGCCTCGACATGTTCATGACCTCCGGGCCGAAGAGCCTTACTGCAGCACAGAAGGAAAACCTATCAAGAGTAGACAAATGCCTAGAAAGATGAGGGAAGAGTTTCGATTTAATGCAGTTGAAGTACCAAGAGGAAAATTGAAGTTCACCCAGACAAATGAGAAATTGCAAGGAGGAAGATCTCCAAAGCAGAAGCTCAATAAGAATAAGGAAGGTAAACATTCTGGAGAGTCACCGGCAAGACCAATCAAGAAAACTCTAGACATCCAAGAGAGCCGGTCTTCAACAAAGATAAACCATCCCAAGCCTCTGGTCCCAAGAGCGCCAAAGAAGGAAACAATTGTGAAGCAAAAGATTGAGGGCATACCAAAAGTGGCTTCTAATATGAAGAAACAAGCAGAAAGAAAAGATGGCAAGTCTCAAGAGTGTAGCAAAACTAAAGATCTAGGCAAAACTAGCACTTTGAGGCTTAGCCCAACTACGAAGGGATCTAATGTCTCGAAATGTGTCACACGAGGAAAGGCTACAGTCTCTGATAAACACATACACATGGAAACAACAGCTCTTGAATCCAGCATCTCAAAGAAGAATTTGCAGAAAGGCAAATATGACTGCAAGCCCTCAGTGAGTCCATGTTATATTTAATTTTGAACGTTTGGTTGCTAATTCAGAATGTGCACTTTCTCGATGTCTATGCAGACATCGGCATTCACAAACCATTTAGGACTGTAGTCTGACTATTTATGTGTTTCCTCTTTAAGCTGAATACTTGAAGATCTATTTTGCTTGAAGTACTAAGTTAACATACTGATGCAGGTTCAAAATTTGCAAAGTGGACAATTTGCCAATCATAGTTGAGACTAACATCCAGGGATCATTGATACAGAGTACAACAATAGAACAAATCACTGACAGAGCTGCAGGGGATTCTCATGATCCTATATCTGGTAATTTACTTAATTCCATCAATGGGTTTCTTATTTTAACAGTCAATACCAAGTTGTATTTTGGAGTCTGTTAACAGTTTTCAGTTACGATTTTAGAGGTTTCCTAACATTCAAGTTTGGACAAAAATTGTGAATGAAGTAGGTAGCATGCTGATGGTTAATTTGCTTGACGACAGTGATGCATGTAATTCATCTATTGAGACAAAGAATAAGTTATCGTTCTTTTTCTTTATTTTTTTGTGCTACAGATAATTCTGGAAATGCACCAGGCTCTCCTTCCGAGTTTTCTGAGCCGACAATTGAGGATGATGTCAACTATAGTGAAGATGGCAGCTGCATTCCTTGTCTTAAATTGGATGATATGAAAGACTGCAAAAGCATGACCCAAACAAGATACTTACTTTTAACCAGTGTGTCATTTCTCAATCGTGCAGACGAGCTCTTTGATCTTGGAACATGCAACTCTAGACTCCTGCAAACCGCTCAGTCACCTGATCGGGAAATGTTTGACGCTTCCCTTTTACTAGAGTGCGCAAAAGAAATACTGGAGCTTAAAAGCCTGCACTGCACAAGATCGGTAAACCCATTATCACAGAACCTCCGTAAGAAGCCCAAATACCATCTATCACTTGAACAGTTAGTTGGCGAGATCAGTGATGTGATTGAGAACTTGAAAAACTATAGTAAATCTTGTGGTGATGTCATTCTTGTGGATAGTATCAATTCAATGTTGGAAAGAGATCTTCGGTGGAACGGGAAGTTGATATGTGCTTGGGATTTGGGTTGGAAGAATGGATTGACGATGGATGAAGTTAATGAAGTGGTGAATGATGTAGAGAAACTAGTTTTCGGTGAAATAGTAGATGATTTAGTTATAGAACTTATGTTTTAGTAATTTGTACAAATTTTGGCTTAGTTTCCGCTTCAAATAGTTTTCAGTATATAACTTAGGGAAGCCAAAGACTGTAAGAATATTAAGTTATATGGACTCCTATAGTGGCTGATTGCTTGATTCACATGTTAATGCTTAACTCTCCGTAGAGATGCATAGTTTTTCCTGACCAAAGCAAAGTACTTCTATACTAGTTGTCAGCTATACTGAATGAATGGAGTCTTGAGCCCTGTATAACTGTAAGGACGCAGAGGGCCTTGACAACGGTAGCTGCCAAAGATGTTTGTTTTCTGCATGGTCATATGTTGTTTCAGACTTTCAGGTTATCCTTATCTGGTCATCACTAAGCTGATACATCGGCTGGAGACACGTCCAAAATGTCGTTTAGATCCAAAATAATGAGGAGCCGCAAAGAGAAGTGGGATTGCTTTTCAGTTCCAACAACTTTGAATGTCCTAATCTTTAAGGTCGTGTTTACTACACTGGATTAGGATGAATAAAAAGTTCAATTCAAAGTAAACTCATGTTTACTTTGTTAAATGGGGGTCCAGGCTTATTACCAAGCCCGGGCTAATTCACTGTTCCACCATAGTGCAACTCATGGGGCGAGTTGAGATAAGTAACGAGGCCATTGAGGGCCTATCAGATAAGGCTCCAAAGAGTCTTTTTTGTCCTTAAATTCTTAGTAAAAAATTACTAGTACACCCTCTGTCTTTCCCTCCATGCCCTTTAGCATTCTGTAAGTAAAATGAAGACAGAATGCTAAAGGGGATGTTTATTAGTAACAAGTCCATTGAATGGCTCCAGAGGAAATTCTCTATTAAAGTAGGATTGTAACATCTGTAGATTTTTATATATAATTGAGAGATTAATTAATAATTATTAAAAAATTAAAATTTAATTATAAATAAATTATAGGTTGAAAAAATATATATGAACGGAGTAAATTGGAGCTTATTATAATATTTGAGAACAAATTATATTAATTAAAGAAGTATGTGTCATATGTCATACTTAGTTAACGTACATGATACTATGATGGTTAATCTAGGTATACTAAATGTTCTGTTAGTTAGAGAATTCCCTAATATTTTTCTGAGGAATTATATGGGTTATAAATTTTGAAATAGAAACTATTAGATGAATAATTCATTAAATTGAGTATTTCTTATGGGGAGTACCAACATTTTTTGAAAAAGAAAGAAGATGGTATTATGAAGTTCAAAAGTTGTGTATTGATTATAATTATCAATTGAATAGAGAGATAGTGAATAATAAACTCATTACTAAGAGTTGATGATTTTTACACTTAGTTGAGGGGAGCTACAATATTTTAAAAGATTTATATGAGGTATGATTATCGATAATTGAGGGATAGTAGAGTATCTGTTGGTTGGTGTTATTGTATAAACTTTAGATTTTATTACGTACGTGTACGCGTATATAATATGTAAGTTGATTAACTAAATTTGTTGAGTTGACAATTCATTTATTTCCACATATTTTTTAGGAGATAAGCCACAACGACTAATAAATTTGGATCATGAGTTCGATTATCAATAATATTAAGTAGGTCAGCAGTGATGACTTGAGTTGGAGCTCTAGCTACATAATCGCATATATATATATATATATATATATATATATATATATATATATATATATATATATATATATAACTTTCAATAGATTTGTAATTTAAGTTTTGTAATATTTGGAACTACACTTTTCTCATTTTCTTATGTTCATAAATGCTATGGTTGGGGATTAAATGCCATTCAATGATGTCTACATAATATATTGAGTAAAATATAATTTATCTTATTTGGTTAAATATGAATTTCTTCTGAAACGTACCACCACACTATATATAAGGGGCAATGTTTTCAAATTCGGACCGAACCGGACTGAATGGTTCAATCGGGAACCAGAGCAATGGTCGGTCCGGTCATGAGGATGCAAATCAGGGTGGTCAAACCCAGTGAGAATTGGTCAAAATTTGTTAAAATCCGCCAAAATTGAATCCAATCAACTCGATTTTAAAAGAAGAGGAAGAAGAAGAAGGTGCCTCTGTTCAGCTTTGGACACCATGTTCTTCAGCAATATGCCAGAGTTTCTGGAGATTAATGAAGGTTTGTGTCGTGCTCGTCTTGGAGATTGAGGGGAACTATTGGGATATATGGGAATATGGGGAGGAAGAAGGAGATATGTGGTGGGGGTGAAAGAAACGAGAAGTTTGATGGGGGATGATATGACCCATTTTAAATGTGTGGTGGGGGAAGTGATTCATTATATATTATTATTTAATTATTAATTTTTTAGTTTTTGTTTTTTTAACAAAGTTGATTGGTAATTTTTATCATAGTTAAATACTTAATTTTTTTAATAATTATAGAGAATAAATTATAACATATTATATATTATTGTTATAAATTATATTTATTTAAATTATTTTATATAAGTTGTTGAATTCATTTTTGTGTATTTGTTATTAATTTTGTTTACGAATTATTATTTTTATTAATTGAATGAAATTTATAAATTTTTTTATTTGAATGCATTTTTCCTTTTAGCTTAATCGATTAATATATTATATATTATATAATATATACATATATATATAGTATGACCGAATTTTCTGATTTTTTTAATCCGATTTTATAGATCGAACGAGTCACTCAGTAACTTAATCGATTTTATCCCCGCTCCGATTCTGAAAATATTGATAAGGGGTGGAGATTGTCAGCCATGTAATTCCATGGAGAGAAATTTTGAGGCTCTCCTCTATTTTTCGCTCAATTAGTCTGTCTAGCGTTTTATTTAAATTCCATCTTATTTTAATTAATATAATTTAAGGTGAAAATTTCTACATCTATACATGCACATTAGATTGTGTTAGGTATCGGGTTTTTGAGAGATTTAGAAGTTTAAGGTTTGAAATCTACTAACATAGATTTAAGTATTAGTAGACATCCAACATGTGGATATCGTTAGAGAGACAAAACTTGGTTGTGGGAGCACAATTCGAAGTGGCGGGATGTGAACAATTTTCCTGCTTGCTTAGGGCTCATATAACATGGCAAACAACTGGATCAGCTTCATCACAACAAATAGATTTCTCTCTAAGAATTTGGGAATCTCGACCTTCGTTAACCACCCACCGATATTCTCTCAAAACCTACTCATAAATAAAGGCGCAAATAAGTAAAAGTGGTAATACTATCATTCAACGAGTCTACTCGATTTCACTCATTCTCCACTCTCACACCACAAGTCTTAGCACTCTTTTTTATATGTTCAACATCCCATACACGAGTTTGATACATCAAACATACTACATCTTATATTTTTATAGACTTTTCTACTTTATTCCTTTATAGCACTTTATTACCTTAAACACCAGGGCACTAAATTTTATTTATAAGTTAGTCCTTTGATTATCTTAGAATACGCAGAAGATCTTTTGATTTGTATGATGCTATTAAATTTCGATACGCATCATATAATAATACTAGAATACATTTATTCATAGATTAACACCATCCAAGCAGATTTTCAATTTATGTATTATTATCGGATGAAATATAAGTTATTATTATAGTTAATTATCATAATAAAAAATAAAAAATAAAAAATATTTTATTGAATAATAATTAACCCCATGATGTCCGTTAATCGTTGTTCCAACACGTAAAATCAAAATATCAGTAATAACAAAAACCATGTCAATTTAATCATAACCAAATATATATATATATATATATATATATATATATATATATATATTAATCAAAGTTTAAATTATTGTGCTAGTTTATTTGATTAAAACTAATAATATTAATTTACCATAATTCTTAAGCTATGATCATCCTTAGGTTAGGGAGTAATCCTTTTTTAATATTTTGTGTGTAGTTTATCAATGTTAGTACAAATAGTCATCTTACTGAGTAAAATACTTTATTTTAATCCAACTATATAATCAAGGGAACAATATAAATGCATGAAAAAATATTTTATATTTTATGATTAAAAATTATTTCATTTTATTCTAAATCTATATCTATTCTAATAAAAAGAAAACTCTATTTTTATTCACAAAAAAAGATTACTTATACAGCCATATTAATTTTTTAAATTACCAAAAAGACATATTATGATTAAAAATTATGTATTAAAAATTACTAGAATAAAAATTATGATTAAAAATATGATTACCAGAATAAAAATTATGATTAAAAATTATTTCATTTTATTCTAAATCTATATCTATACTAATAAAAGGAAAACCCTATTTTTATTCATAAAAAACGATTACTTATACAGCCATATTAATTTTTTAAATTACCAGAAAGACCCTTAGGTATTTTTCAATCACCCCAACTCAAATTTTTATTCTTATTTATATATTTTTACTATTTATCTCTACTAATATATATATATATATATATATATACAAAAAATATTTTTTACTCACAAACAATAGTTTTTGACACTGCAATATTAATTTTTTTTATATCAATAGTATCCCTATATTGATTTTTATTTATTTACTTAATTATTTATTTTTAAATATAATATATCAATTTATATATATTATTATATATAATATATTATAAAATATAAAAAATTATTTATTATATACGTATGACGTACCACTGCAATTAATATTTTGAAACAAAGTTTCATTTACCAGTGTTGACATTTCCCAAAGAATGAGTTTGAAGAGCTGGCACCTTGTGGTTGGGGACAGCTCATCAGAGGCCCAATACACCTTCGAAACTCCAACTAATCCCCACATTCCACCACTTTGAATTTTCCGTCAATGATTATTTTCCTGATATTAACAAAAACTAAGAATTGGGTCTTGTGTAGAAAGTTTGAATCGTTGTCATATGCTGAAAAATAATGATAAATTGGGGAATATAATAAGAAATTGTCAAAACTATTCAATTGTATTTGTAGACAGATATATAGTTGAAATTCTAGAGAGAGAGAGAGAAGTCTTGTGGAGGAACGCTGAATCTGTTGAGACTGGTGGACTGGGAAGAAAGGAATTTCTAGTGTGTGTACTTTGTGTGCGTCTTTGTGAATTTGTGTGATGGGGGATGAGAAGCCTTTCAGCGTAATGGGCAACAGCAGCAGAGAAAGAGATCGTGAGCTTCTAATACCGGTGGGGGACTCCGTTGACCACCGCCGGGATGACGACGGCGCCCCCTCTGCCTCGTCCAAGCCCTCCTCGTCGGTTTCCTCCTCCCACCATCATTCCGGCCGCGAGGTACTGTTATGTTTATCTCTGTGTTTGATTACGTTGTGGGGATTGTTACCTTCCATTCTTTTTGTTAATTCCGTTTTAGGGTTTTAGGATGCAACTGTACTAGCCGTCTTTGTGATTAGCTTGGATCAGCTAGTTTTGGTAGTTTGTTCATTCTTTCTTTTAATTGCTTAGATAAATTTGATGCAGGTGTAGCATTAATGACTGCTGTGTCTAGTAATTCCCTTCATAGACTTATTAAATTATTATGAGAGGAAGATTGTCTGTCACTTGTGCGAACTGGGTAACAATTGTGATATGATGAACTTTGTCTGTAGAAGAAACAGGTAGTCCACGAAATTTGTATGTCCCTGTCTCTGCTCTTGTTTCTTTTTTTTTATGGAATTATCAGTAAATGGGCATTCCACCTCTAAACTTTCAATGCTAAATGCTGATTCTACCCATCATCTACCAAGAGGCACAGTCACTTGTAGCTGGGGGTTTATTTTTAGAAGTGAAAGAAAGATTTATAGTTTCTTTGGCATTCTCTTTTGTATTGTTTCATTCTTTTCCGTTGACATACCTTCTACTGTTTTCCTGCAATATTGTACCCCTGAGTTGAATATAAAATGGTAAGTCCGTCTTGATCTTCATCATTTATGGGCAAAGTTTACTTGTAGCGGGTATGCATCATTTGTTCATGTTTTAGATTTTTACATAATTGACAAAGGACCTTAGTTTATACTGGTTTCTAGAAATTTTTATTGTTCTTTATCAGATGATAAAATATATTTGTTCGTCTTGGTCACCCACAGACATTTTACAAAGTTGTGCGGAGCTGGGCTTCAAAGAAGTTCATGACTGGATGGTGAGCACATTATCTTTTATGCTATATGGTCGTTGAAATTCTGAGCATAAGATCCGAAGCATGCATAGGGGCTACTCTAGATTCTTTCTGACAGTTACATATGCACTCGTCTTTGATATCTAAATGCTGACCCCGTTAGGCTGGTCATCTCCATCATATGTAAATGAAAAACATATGAATGGTCAGATGTAGGAGTATTTACTCTCATTTCATAACTCGTTACTTGCTTTTGTATTAAATAGTAGAATGAGGCAAGGATAGAGATGAATGCATGAAGTATCCAAAAAATTCATCTTTGGGTTTCTAACTCTGCTGATTTTCGAGATCAGAGAATGATTAGAGTGTAGGTAGCTTGCCAATGCAAGGCCCAAGAAAAAGACTAAACTTTGTGGCTCCAAAGAGAGCAACATTGAGGTAGATCTGGGCAACAATTTTTCACGGAATCTAAGTTTACATATTTATTTTTTAGATATAGATATGGTCTTTAAGCAGTGTTTGGGGTTTATGGTGCATTGCAGTATATGCATATTGAGAAAACTTTATAGAGTGGTTTTCACAGAAGGCTGAGACTTATCCCTTTCTTAATCTAAGAAATTAGTATGGTCGGTAATTTATTTTAGTTCCCTAATAACATCAAATCCTGCAAGAATTATAGAGTTTGTGTCAAGCAACTTGATTCTTTCTATCAATGATTCGAGAGGGAGATGTGTGAGTAATTTAGGATCTTCTTGGTGCTTTGTGGGATGCCATGTTCATCTAGGTAGGATTGCAAGAGTCTCTCCTATTTCTTTTCGTCCTTCCTTCACTAAGTTTTGACAATCTAAACCATTCCATGTTCATCTAGGTATGATTGCAGGTTCTCTCCTATTATTTTATGTCCTTCCGTCACTAAGTCTTGACAATCTAAACCATCCCATGTTCATCTAGTTATGATTGCAAGTGCCTGTCCTATTTCCTTTTGTCCTCCCTTCGCCAAGTTTTAACAACTTATGTGATATTACTTTGAACAATAAACCACGTCTACAAAATTATAGATAAAAGAAGACCGTTGAGGTTTGTCCCCCATTCTTAGACTAACTATAGTATCCTCTTTATGTGTTTTATATTCAACTCTTTTATATTATCATTAATTGGGAGAAAACTATTAACTCTTCTATGATTGATCTTGGCAGATTTGTCATCCTTGTTTACAAAAGTGCATGACAATTTATGAAAATCTTAAGATTGAGACAGAGCGAGAGACCTGAACTAGTTCTTTTCTTTTTCTCATTGATATTATCGCTGCTGCTTACCCTGTCTTTTTGCAGTGTCATCCTCTTTCCAATAGCTATTACTTTCTATATAACATGGTGGTTCATTCATTTTGTGGATGGCTTCTTCTCTCCTATTTATGCTCAACTTGGGATTGATATATTTGGTAAGCATATTGCTTCTTCACTTGATAATCAAAAGTAAGAATGCATCATATTCATGTTCGCCTTATAGCTTGTGGTTCTCATGATGAACTGTATATAATCATTGGCCATGAGAAATAGAAAAATTTATCTTGCTGAATTTTGAATAATTTACTGTGGGAAATTTATAGTGTCTGTTACCGTTTTGCAACTATAATATATTATTAATTTTCTTAGAAGCATCTCTGACTGACGAATCGTTATGTTAAATCATGGTATACATTTTCATTCCTCTCACTTATCTTTGCTGCTATTTTCGCTGCCTTTTTTCTTGAATCTTGATTTAGGTCTGGGATTTGTGACCTCCATTACTTTTATCTTCCTGGTTGGAGTATTTATGTCATCATGGTTGGGGGCTTCTGTTTTGAGCCTTGGAGAGTGGTTTATCAAGCGTATGCCATTTGTTCGTCATATTTACAATGCCTCTAAGCAAATTAGTGCCGCCATATCGCCTGGTACTCTTCATTTTTGCACTCATCCTTTTCCTTATGGAGAGAGTTTTGGTTAGGGGATGGAAAATTAATTCTTTTCCTATTGCCATGACAGATCAGAATACACAGGCTTTCAAGGAAGTGGCTATTATTAGGCATCCACGTATTGGTGAATATGCATTCGGGTTCATCACTTCATCTCTGAGCCTTCAGGTCAGGCACCTGCCATCCTGTGCATGTTTACCATTTTTCACTCAGGATGTGCCTTTAGATTTGCTTGTGTTAGTAAGTTGTAGAACATAGATTTATGCAATTCACCAGTCTCATATGTGGGACTGTAGTGTAATGTTGCATGATGCTAAAATTTGTAACAAATACTATTGACCGGGAAAGATTTGGGGAAGAGAATGCTACTAAAAATGATTGCTGGAAGATTCTCCACTTAGGCCTGTACTATTTATCTTACATGTGCTGCAGTAGTGGTCATCTAGTACATAAGCTTGTCTGGTTTGATATTAATGTTGAGCTTTAGACATTGTGCCCTTATGTGCTACTTGCTCGCCCTCCAAAATCACTGCAAACCTTGCAATAAAAGATGGCAAATAGTGGGATAAGTTATGGTCGATACACTGCATTTGGAACCATTTTAGACCATTTAATTTTCACCTTTCATTGATCCGTCCCTGATAAGCATTAGGACTCGGACTTCCTTGCTCCGCGGGAATGACCGAATGATCATTTAGAATCTTTATTCTTACAACAGTGGAGCACAATTTTCGAAGTCTCTTGCATTATTTGGACATAAGATGAGATAATGATGAGCTTTAGATAGAGTGATTGGTAAATTTGCAGTATAGGAGCTAACTTTTATCTGTTTATATAATTTCTGCTACTCAGATTTTCTTTTTCCTCTCTCATTCCAGAGTTATTCAGGAGAGGAAGAGCTATTCTGCGTGTATGTCCCCACAAACCATCTTTATATTGGTGATATATTCCTGGTTGGTGCTAAAGATGTTATTAGACCAAACTTATCTGTCAGAGAAGGAATTGGTAAGATGACTTTGCCACTATTTTTTTGGTGTGTTGAAGGACATCATGCATTTTTGTTGGCCTTGTTTGACTTTTGTTTTTGGCAGAGAAAAGCATTTAGTATCCGAGAAAGAAAGAAATTGTGAATTTGATTTATAGCTTTTCTGTAACTATTGGATTGCTTCATGAGCTTTGGATGAACTTTATTCGAACCTGTATTCAGTTGTAGGGTATCTGGGCATTTTGATCTTAGCTTTAATTAATAAATATGGAAAAAATTGACAACTATTTGACGACCATCCCAGTGCCTTCCTCTGCCACCTTCGAATCCCCTTCCCCCAATCCGTACCCAGCAAGCCTATGCTTCCTGCTTTTGCACATGCTCTAACTGCCTTCTATAACCCTTCCTTGATGTGCCTTGTGTTCTACCCTGTAGCCCTATAGTCCCTGCTGGCAGTTGTTCGTTCTGGAAGTTGCCCCTAATGCAACACTTCAAACATTTGAGAAACAATTTAAATCTTCATTTGACGCCTTAATGTCTTTAGCCATCTGCATAGTTTTCTTCTCAAATCAAAGTTTATCCTTTACTAGTTTAATGGCAGTAGCTAATAGATCTAGGGTCGTGGTGGAGATTATTCTCTGTTCTTTTGCTCATTGGGATAATTGGCTGGAGAGGAAGCGATTGCAGGCATGATAATGAGATGCCACAACTTCAAGGTGGTGAACTGCCCTTGTTTCAAGGTGGTGACTGTAGTACAGGGAATATCTTTGAGTTGTTGAAGTGTTAGTGGTTCAGATTTGAGAGTGGGATCTGGATTATGAAGGTGTTTGTGGAATTGGTTGCAGGGGGTTCTGGGGTGAATTGGGGGCAGCAATTAAAAGTGATTGCAATCGAATTGACTGGCCAGGTGAGGATGAGGGCTAGGGTGAGGGAAATTGATTGTTAGGGGAAGTTGGTCATGGGTAGTGGATACATGGGGTCAGGCCTTCAGGGTAAGGGGTTTACATGCCAGGAAGGTTGGATATCTAGATGCAAACACTTATGCTTGTAGTAGGTGTGTCGTGGGTGAGAGTGCTCAGTTTGGCACAAGGGAGCTTAATTTACCTAACTGGGGCAGTCCTAACTGGGGCTGCCAGGACTATTTTGATACTTGTTCAACAGTATACCTTTAGTTGCACTATTTATCAGATATACATATTTTTGTTGTTACTGTCAAAATGTCATGTTAGCAAACATTATATGTTGGTTGATGCATTGTCTGCAGAAATTGTTGTGTCTGGTGGGATGTCAATGCCCCAAATCCTGTCTACCTTGGATCCAAGAACTATTCAAGTGGATAGAATTAGACCTGACAGAAGCTGAGATTGCTTGAAAGTAGATGTGGCCAAAGCATTACCTCTTTTCCAGTCTGCATTCGACATTTATCCACTGCCATATCCCTATAGTTTACTACAAATGATCGAGTCCAACTTGGAGTTCAAATTTACATCATTTGACTTTGAAGTGTTAGATTATCACGAGCGACAATTATCGCAGGGAATGAGGTAAGAAGGCGGATATGTGAAAATATAGCGGCTTATGTTTCTATTACAAAAAAGTAGTTGAGTTTTCAAGCTAATGTGTTAGTTTGGCTTTCTTATCCCTAAGCTTCTGTTTAGTTTACTTTTTGTGATCAGCTATTTATGTCTTCTGAATTTAGTTTTGAACTGCCACAGCTTATTGTATATAAGGATAATGTGAAACCTTCCCCCTCCCGGATCATATGACTCCATTGTTTCTTGCTGCCTTTGCTCATAAATATGGTGAATGCACAATTGATCTATGTGGTTTACTTTTAGGATAAATTACGACTATCTTTCTTGATGTTTTGTATAGTTACGAATACCCTCTTTATGAGGTGGATGTTGTTGAATTATTATTATTATTTTTTTTGAATATTTGAAAAAATGTAAAAAGAAAATTGAGGGTGGATAAAATAAATAGTCTAGAGGAATATTAATTCATAATGATATTTTAGAAAATTACAGTATTTATAATTGCAATTTATAATTTAAGGGCATTTTGGTCCGTTCACTATAAAAATTATTGGAAATCTAACGGAATGGGCTTGTTGATAGATGGACATTAAGATTAAGGGGATATTCCTGATTTTTTATCTGTTCCTCTTCAATTTGTTGGATATGGAACAGTTACTCAGCCTTAATTTGAGGGTTATTTCTGGAAAATCTAATGCTGTGGTGTTCCTTGCATCGAGAAGCTTTTAAGGCATGGACATGGTTTTAGTTGAAATTTAGGTTCAGTACAGCAAAAACACTAAACTGAAAACCGAACTGGTTTTGGTTATTATTGAAATTCTTTTTGATATTTTGGTTCGGTATTTGATACACTGAAACTTTTGTTAAAAATATAAAAATAGTTAAAATTAAATGCTAAAAATAATAATTACATTTTTAATTCATTCTTATAATATTTCATTAAGTGCAAATAGTATGAAATAATTAACATATAAAAAAATAATGTTTCAGCATTTGGTACGATTTGATAAACTGACAATAAAAAAATTAAAATCCAACAGAATATCAGATTTTTAAGAAAAAAAAATTGAATTTTTCGATTTGTGAACCAGGACAATGCACATTGAATACAATACGATCCTTCGGTAATTTGTAGATTTTTTTTTATAAAAAAAATTAATAATATAAGAAAATCCAATTAGTTCAGAAATAATATTTGTTGTAGGTTTTGTCAAATTATAATCTGAATATAATCATTTACTTTTATGTATGTTTTGAAAAAAATATATATAATTTCAAATTCGTATAACATTTGGAGTATATTGTATGTATATATAGAGAGAGAGAGAGAGAAACATTAATACCAATAACATATTGACGTGTGCAATATATTTTTACTTTATAGTGTTAAATGAAAGTATTTATTGATGGACTATAAAAAAAAAACAAATATCGTTATGTATGAGATTAAAATAGAGGCATTAAAATGATTAAGTGATATTTCACCAAACAAAGAAGTAAATATCCAAATCCAACTTAGCATTTTTAAATTTTCATAGCATCTCATTCGGGAATATGTTGAAAAATTATTGAATAATGTTATCAAAGATCAAATTAATTCTGAACGAAATAAAATCGTCAAGTTCCATCTTTAAAATCGTCAAATTTAAAGATTGAATTGTTGAAACAAAGAAACACATGATTGAAACAGGGATTTAGCCATAAATATACAATTAAGATTAATAAATTCATTTATACATATTTTTTCTTGTTTTATAATTTTTGCAGACACAAATATTTATATTACATATATATTAAGGATAATTACACTCAGCTTTTCCTAAAGTACAGTGTAATTACATATAAATTTTCTGTAGTTTGAAAAATTACATTTAGTACCCATGAAGTTTGCTTCCGTCTAAAAAATATGTTGAAGTTTTCATATTTATCAAGAATCTCCCCTCTTATATTTTTTGATCAAATATTTTATCAAAATTTTATGTAAAAACTACAATATCCTCCTGATCTTCTAATTATTTAACAGAAGGAAAGAGATCAAAAAACTTATTAGGAGTTTCCATAAGATAATTTGTTCAATAAATGAGTCAAAAATCTAATTTTAACCTTTTCTTATAGCTAAGAAGAATATATATGTATTAACTTTTATACCCCTTTAAAAATATGAAATTATACTTTCCCCAAATAAGTTTTAAAATTATACTTACACCCCCTTAAAAAATTCTCGATTTATACCTAACTTTCTTTCGTTAGGATTTGAATGAAAAATGCTAACATAAGCGGAAAAAATTACATAAATGTTCGATTATTCTCGTGTATAATTTTATAGTTATAAAGAGATAAATAATATATATATATATATATATATATACACATATAAAGTGAGGTTAACATCATTATGTATGTAATATATATATATATATATAGAGAGAGTGAGGTTAACATCATTATGTTTTTCTCTTTATAAGTACAAAAAAATATTACTCAAAAACGTTAAACGAGGGGTAAAATTTAAAATTTCTGTGATTTTTTTGCCAACATTCGTCCAAATTCTAACAAAATGAGGCTAGGTGTAAATAGCGAATTTTCAGAAGAGGTGTAAGTGTAATTGCAAAACTTATTTGGGGGAAAGTATAATTTCACATTTTTAAAGGGTTTTAAGTATAATTAATCCTAATGTTTATCCTAAAAATGTAATCATTATGTATAATTAAAATAGTTTAATTTTTCCGAAATGCATAATTATCGAAGCGAAGTAAGAGAGCCTATTGTAAAATAAAGTATAGACTTCTTTAATAGTACAAGGGTTAAATTTATTTATTTCTTAATATAAAAGTGGATTATATTTTAATTTTCTTTTGTATATAAATTAAAAAAATAATTATATTTATACCTGTAATTTATGATTTATTTACACAAATCATTAAATTATGTCATTAATGAGAAGTAAAATTGCAAAAAGATGCACCTTTTAATTTGTCAATCATTGGGAAAAAAAAAAAAACTGATGGATTTTAATAATTTGCTCATTTTAAGCTAAGGGAGTATTTGCGCCAATTTAGAAAAGCGTTTTTTAACTTTTAGTTCAAAAAATTATTTTTGTGGTGTTTAGAATATTAGGGCAAATTTTAATATTTTTATTTTTAATTGTTTCGTATAACACTTAAAGTATTCCACCCTCGTTATTTACCCTATTAAATTAACTTTAAGATAATCATTTAAATTAAATATAAATGGACAAAGATACATTTTACTGTTAATAATATGATATATTCACTCTAATTCATCTATAGTAAAAACATATGAATCAGTTTCACTTTGAATTTTATTTGATACGTTGTTAATAAATTAATATTGAATTAGTATAAATTTATTAAGTACACAATAATTATTTTAAATTTGATTATATAAATAGTCCTATTAAATTTAGAAGATGAACAATATTTTTGTCATTTACTTTAAAATTTGTGTTTCTTAATGAACAATATTTTAATTTGCTAATTGTAACTTGTGTTTTATAATGAACAATATTTAAATTCATTTACCTTAAAATTTTAGATTACTCATTTAAAATTAAGGGATAATTATACTCTCCTCCCCTAAGGTTTGGTGCAATTACACATAGATTCTCTGTAGTTTGAGAAATTATATATAGCACTTAAAGGTTTGCTTCCGTCAAATTAATTATCCCTAAAATTAATTAGGAAAATTTGCTAGATCGCTCATTTTCCTAATTTCAATACGGCTATTTATACAATTAAACTTAAAATTATTTTGTACTTAATTGACTTATACTAATTCAAAATTAATTTATTGACAACATAATAGAATAAAATTTTAAGTCAAATTTGAATGATATTTTTTAAACTATACAATAGATTGAAGTGAATGTATCACATTATTAATAATAAAGGATACTTTTAATAATTTTTATTTATTTTAAAGAATTATCTAAAAAATAGATGTGGTGAGCGAATGACATAATTACAAGGTGATGAATTTTACGGGCGTAACTATTTAATCCTAATTAATAGGATAATTAAGTTAAAATGTACAAACACCCCCTATATTTTATAAAATTACAGCTATACTCTTGAGGTTATAGTTGTAATTACAGTAACACCTCTATTCAAATGCAAAAATTATACAAACACCCCCTGAAAAATATAACGCTATTACCCCTTAGGAGATGAGCTGTAATTTTATAAAACACAAGAGATATTTGTGTAATTTAATCTAATATCAAGGGTGTTAATGCAATTTATCCTCAATAATATGAAATAAAATATAAAATGTATTAATTTTGAATAATGAATAAGCCCTATCTATCAGTTTAACCACGGGCTCTAATAACATACGCCGCCAGCCCACTTCAACGAACAGCAATAGAAACCCAAAACCCTAGCTTAGCTTTCTCACCGCCAATCTCTATAAGTACTGACATGTCTTCGCCATATCTCAACGCGCCGCAGCACACACACTCTTCTCAATTGTTCATCTTGTTTATTGCTTTTAATTTTATTTTTCTGGGATTGCAGATGTTTGGGCGATGATGAGTGATTTGTATAGGTCTCGTTCGTCGTAACGGCATTTTTGATGCCTTGCCGACCATCCTGATATATCACCACCCATAAACTGAGTCCATCATTTCGTTCTCCCTTTCTCTGTGTTATGATTTTTTCATCGAGTACGTAACTCTCGTTGTTATGGTGGCCGATGATTATGAATTTAATCGATTGACAAGCATATGTCTGAAACACCGTGTGTGGATACATCTAATCTTCTCTATGAGGCTGGTATTTAGCTTGATTTTTTATGTTAATTCGTTCTTGGTTCTGTTTGATTATGGGTTTCTTGTTTTGGGTTTAAAGTTAGATTTGTGGGTTCATTTTCTTTTTTCTAAACAAGTTATGTGATGCATTTATTCTATAAATTTTGAAGTTGCCAATGATGAATTACGTGGTATTCATGAGTAATCTCTGATTACAAAAACACTACTGCCTTCCTTCTGAGGCTTTGTTTTCAACGGCAGCTCATTGCTCTTGTTGTTTCATTAGATTCCGAGTTGCTGAATACGTGGTTAAAGTTTTATTGCGTAACGATTTGTTGTTTTGTGCTATTCTGCTTTTTGTAACTTTTCATAATTTTTAAGCTAAAAATCGTAGATACTGGAAATGGGGGTCAAGTGATGATCAGAAGCATAGTTCAAATGAATCCTTGTGATTATAAAACTTTTTAGTCTTTCGCTCCTATCTGATGACTCCTACATGTCTTTGTTATCATTCTTGAAATTGGAGTTCCACTTCTTTCTTTGACATTGCATTTCCTTCTGTTTGAAGGGTTGACACTTGTGATTTTGGGATGTTCATCTTCCCAGTTTGCTTGAATTACAAGATCCATATGAAGCATTTGTTTCTTAATGTATCTGAGTTGTTCAGGAAAGAATTTGTGAGGATTAACAACACATTGGCCTTATCTGTCATAAAAATATAAGTGAATTCTTGCTACTGAGTTGCCACTGATTATACTCTATCTCAAAGACAAGAATATGTCTGAAGGATTGTATGTGGACAGAGTCTAATCTTCTCAATGAGGCCTCTAGTTTATAATGTTGGTAATTATATTGTTTGAGATGTTCTGATGTAATGAGCCCGGGTTTGACAGAGGGGTATTCATTCCTTTGATTGCAATTAAGTGTAGGTCTGTGCAACTTGTTTTTAAATAAGAAATTATCTTTCCATATCTGTAGTAAGTCTTAGCTAATGTATATTGGTTGAATTTATAATGATCATCCTGCTGGTTTCTGAAGCTGTTGTTAATTGTATCTATGCTGGTATTTATATGTGTATGTATGCGTCTTGATGGGAGAGTCTTTTGTTCTGTTGTTTTCCATCTTCAAATTGTTGGGGCAGAGATGACTAGTGCTTTAACTTCTTTCTGACACCTCTTGTATGAGAATGGCCTTAACAGGCCCTTCATTGAGCACAGAAAGCAACTATCTGAGCCTCATTTTCATCTAATTTTTGTTGATTTTCATTTGAGTCCAAAAATGTGAGTTTTATTGTAGAATCACAATCACTCTTCTGCTTTATTAGTAAAGTAATCAGCTTAAATTTTCAATAATATTATTTGTCTATATCCAATGCATGCTTTGAGTGGAATTTCAGGCAACCCCCTTCTGTTGCATAAGTTGGGAAGGGTGGTGTTAATCTGCTCATAGATCAATCAGCTTTTGCTCTTCAGACTTGCTGAGTATTTCCTTGAAGCTGGTCTAGTAAGCTCTAGTACATCTAAATTGTGGATGTTCCCCAATTTTATATTCTGTTTGTGATTGGTCATTATTATGTCTTCACATGCTTAGAACATGAATCAGGTGATGTCTGAAACTTCTTAAAGATCACTGTTCGAGCATGCAAGATGTTTTTACATGAAGAAGCTTCGCAATCTGGTTGACAGGATAAACTTAGTGCCTTTCAACTCGTTCCCTTGAAGCAAAAGCATGCGTGTTGCTCCTTATATGTCACTCCATCTTTTAACTTGTGTGTTTGGAGAACACTGGAGCAGCTACATTACATATAAAAGAATTGAGTATCTTCATACTAATTCCTGATGTTTTCAATGAAGATTGAAACAACGATGATGAGTTCTACAGACCTGTAATGATTGCGGATATGATCGCAATTATTATGAACATCTAAGGGACTGAGTTGTTTCAATTTTAATAATTCTACTCTTTAAATGTCTTGATATCTTTGTGCAATTGCTTCATTCTATTTCAATCTTGTCACAATGATCTATTCCATGGTGTGGCATTGTTTTGAAGTGAAGCTAGAACTTGTTCCCCTCGCTATCCGGTGATACTTCTATAGTGCATTTGGACGTTGGGGAACTATATTTTTCTATAACCACTCATTAATTCTGTTTTATGTTATGCTTAAACTCAAATTCTTGGTTCAGTTTAGGCAAAATTATTTCAGAAAGAGCTATTGTTTCTCTATTAAATTGTAAAAAAGAATTTTATTGAAATATTTCAAAAGGTTACAATAGTTAATTAAAGCGTAAATTATTAACTCTTTTTGAGGTTTGATGTAATTATGGATATCCTTTTCTATGTTCTTGTGTAATAAGAATTATAATTTTATTTATTTTTAAAAAAAATTTCAAGTATATTTAACGTCCAGTATAAAAGATTAAAAGGGCATTTGTAGATAAATTATTATTGTATGAAGCTAAATAATGACAAGTTAAAGGCCCCAACGAAAGCACGCATATCAAGAAAAATGACCTTGGGTTGGGATTCTGTAGGAAGGTCCATATAGCATATAGGCCCAAAGGAGCCAGAAAACTTGCCATGTACCCAGAGAGAAGACGGCGTATGGGCACGAACACGTTCCATGTGTAGGTGGCAACTTGGAGAGACAGAAAGCACGTCACTAGAGGGAGGGCCTGAGGATGAGGATATTTACCCCCTAGGATTCCAGAGGCCGTGGGGTTTATTTCCATTATGGGATAAAAAATCCCATAACTGTTGGAAAATCGTTAGGACTCATTTCTTAGCAACCAATTTCCCGAGTCCCCAAGGGCACTATACTTGTTTCAACTAGCACCCAAAAGCTGCAATGCAAGTTTTTTAGTGCTCGAAAATATTTTTGCACTACACTATTGTTCTGCATTACACATTTTCTATTTCTATCATCATGTACTAACTTGTTCGCAGCAATATATATTTAATTTTTTATTTGTATTATAATTTTCAAACACGATAAACTTTGTATTTATATGTCCATCTGTAAAAGATAGAAAACTTTACGGCCGATAATAGCATTTTTAGCAACTTAGCAATCAGTAATGGAAGATTATATTTGGAGCAAGTATTATTCAAGTTATTGAAGTCAACACGAATTCTAATTTATCCGTTCTTTCTTACAGGTACAATACTAAAAATTAATAAATTTAGTGAATTTTTTGACTAATGGAGAACTTAAAATCTCAGGGTGCAAGATATAATTTTTATATTGGAACTGAGGACCTCATAATTCATATCAGAGACCAAGTAATTCTACAAAATCCATTCTTTGTTGCAGCAGGGAAGTCCCAGCCATTCTTCCACCTCTGCAACTGCAAGTGAGATCGGTTTGGATAGCAACCTCTGCCCCATTGGTGGGCAAACCTTTGCACAAATCCACATGTTATGAAGCTGTTTCTCTATCTTTTTCTTTCTAATTTCTAAAATGAGAAAGGGTATAAAGGTCATCCACCAGGCAAGAAAATGCAAGAAGGGGCATGTCCATCTCTCAACTTCATTTTATTTTGGCTAATTTAGCTCTTTCTTTTTCATAGTTTTTGAATAAAAGTGAAAGGGTCATGGATTAGCTTCTGCATTTGTTTAAGTTTGGCTCAAGGCTTCAGAAGACTGCATTTTGTATGAATTTAGAATCCATTATAATACAACCAAGTATTGTTCAAAATAGAAATTTAAGGATTTAAGATTCTTTCTGACATAAAATCAACCAAACAAGTTTGAAGGATCCGTTATTGCGGATTCAAAATACCCATCCCAATCTATTAATCCAATAAGTTTCTTTTCTTAATATGATAGCACAGAGTCTCAGCAATTCTATGCATGAACCAAACTCACTTTTGAGTCAACCAAAACTTGTTGGCTCCAAAGCTTCGTCGCCCTGATAAGCAAAATGTTCAACAATTTACGGCAGTGATAGAAGAACCAGAGGAATTTGCAGGAATATCTTGTGTCCATTACATAAATTGTACCCCCTCAAAAAAAAAATTACATAAATCATACAAAAATTGGCGGCATTTGCCTCAAAGAAAGGCAGAACGGGAGACAGGGCTGTGGAGGTTGGGTCATGACCCGCTCAGTTAGGATTGTGATGCGCATAGTGCTATCTCATTCATAATACATTAACAAAGATGCTTCTAAATCTGTACCAACTTACGCAGGAGACTTTTCTTCCTCTGCCTTTACTAAAGAATAGTACGCTTATAATCAGACAGCATATAATGAGTATTTCGTAATTGAAACTGCAATTCTAGTTTCTGCTTTCCTAAGTGAACCAGATGCATGGGTTCATATCATTGAGCGGAAACACTGCTCTCCTTTTTATCAAGAGCACAGCCTTCTGGAGAAACTGTGCTACCTGCTCTAGTGGGAGGCCAGTACCGAAACACAGATCTCCCTAATATATTCTTTGCAGGAAGGGGGCCCCTAAGAAAAATGCAAATTTTAGAAATAAGAGACAGAAATTGGTAATCAGGAAATATCTCAATTTCAACGTTGTAAATGCAAGAGAATTACCAGACATGTGAGTCATAACTATTATTTCGATTGTCGCCCATAACAAAAACAGATTTTTCTGGTACACGCTGCAAACAGAAAGCCCCGTTTTAAAAAATAAGCGCAGGAATATGAAAGACAAATTTCACTTTCTAATTTACTTTGTTGGTTGTAGCTTCAAGATTACAGCTTCCCTAATGTTACAACCTGAAGTTCCTGTTCCATATGCCATGCATTTTAATATAAGCTAACAAAAAAACATAGTGACTTATGCTGTAAATGGAATCTCTTATTTTATTTGCCTAATTTCAACCGCAATGAGAGGAAATTGACAACGAAAGTAAATAAGTGAAAGTGTACTCACAACTTGTGCCATTTCATATTTAGGTTTTTCAAGAATATAGTCTTCATTTCTGACAACCCCATTTACGATCAATTTCCCATCGTGAACCTGCATTAGAAAGAATAACATAAAAACAAGAAAAAAATGTAGATTTTTATGTTAAACTTGATCTAACAGAGCAACTAGAAGTTAAACCAATAAGCAGAAATTGAAAAGTAGGATCGTTTAAATTTACATTCTCCTACATATTTGATACAATAAAGTTTGAACTAAAAAGAAGTCAAAATCTTATGGCACCGGATGTCAGGAAACGGGAACTCATTTACGATGACATAAACTGGCATGCAGAAAAAGGTAAAGACACACTGTAACCAAAACCTGCTAAAATTAATTAAAGACAAAAATCAATAAGCCTGGATAAAAATGTTGCCATTAATGTTTTATTTATTGAGTTCGCAGAAAAAGATGAGGTCAAACAAGAACTACATAAAGTTAAAAAATAGACAGTATAAACATCATAAGATAAACGCCAGGAAATCCAGACATCTCCAGTGAACTCTTGTTGCTATTTTCTTTAGATAATAGTCCAACACAATGTTGTAGAAGTTATAAATTTGAACTCCGGATCTATTATGCTTCAACCTACAGGAGCAATTTGATTATAATAGTGGTTTATGTTGATCAATAAGCCTAACAATCAACAAACCATAAAAAGGTAAATGAAACAGTGATGTTTCTACTCAATCTCAGTCTATAAATCTCATGTTTGGCAATAAAAATTGTAGGAAGTAAAATAATATCAGAACTCAATTACAACCGTGGAAATTCCAGAAGAAATAATGCACCAAATTCTGACGCACCTGCTAGTTTAACAGAGAGTTCATGTGTGCAGGGAGTCCACTGACCAATGTAAAAAAATATAAACCAAAAGCAGAAAAGTTTTCTAAATCTCACCTCTACAACATCACCTTCCTTTGCAACTATCCGCTTAATGAAAACATCATCATCTGTGTAGCCAACTTCTTGAAGCACAGGTGGGCTTCTAAAAATTACAATATCATTCGGACAGGGCTCCCGGAAATAATATGAGACCTGCAGAGATAAACATAACACCAACGAACAATTTAGTGATAGGAGGGGTTTCATGGTGGAATGTAGGCAACAATCATTGAAGCAGTTCCCATCTAAGAAGTTAAGAACAGAAAGCAAGATGAACTCATCACATATAGCGGCTGATGCAGACTAGGTTCTTTTCATGGAATGGGATTGATCAAAACAGGGTTCTTGTAGGAAGCTTTTATGACACTACAAACTTTTGGGCGTCACTCTGGCAGATAATAATATGAAAACATAAAGTAGAAAATAATAATGTTGATATATTCAAGAATGAATGAAGCTCCATTCATACATATAAAATTGGTATAAAATTGTATGTTGGTACAAATTTTAGACTTTTAACTTTTATTTACATAGACTGATAAATCCATCCCTAACGAGCTCGACAGAAACATGGTGGACTAATCGATATCCTCGGTCACTACTATTGAGCATTTAGACAAAGTGATGGTAAAAATAATTTAGCCACTAAACTGCAAGTTAAGAGAATATCATTTTCCAGACGTCTTGAGGATCACAGTAAACAATTTAACTCGGGATCCATTGTTCTGTTTCTTTAGGTTGATTGGTTCTAGCTAGAGCTCTGATTCCATAATGGTAGAAGAACCTGCATTCTTCAAAAGGATAAAGAAGGTAAAGCGGGTACCAAGTACCAACATCAAAGTGTAAATGACCTGAAGCTACAATTCAATCTCCAACACGTATACCTGATCACATAAAACTGAAACCTCATAACACGAAGACCTCAAACTCAAAATCCCAACAAGCTAATGCTTTAATTATCCAACTTCTGAATAATATCAATCAAGGTACTACCTTTTCAGCAACAATTCTATCTCCAACATCAAACGTGGGATACATGGACAAAGAAGGAATATATCTAGGCTCAGCCACAAACGACCTAAAGGCAAGAGATATGGCCAACGCCGCAAGAACTGTTTTCGCGTCGTCTGAATTGAAATTCATCCATTCCGGCAAGAGCCCACTACTCTTTTCCATCTGCCCGTCATCTCCATCACCACCACCATCACCGCCGCCGCCTCCACCGCCGGTTTCCTTAGTGTCCAACTTGGTCGTTTTTGCGGTATCCTTGTTGGACCCATTACAATGAATAGTCTGAAACTGAGCCCTTCTACGGTTGAAAGACGGAAACTTGGAGGATCTAAAGAGAGATGCGGAATGGGTATAGTTGACTTTGATGGCACTCAATGAAGGGTTGAAACTGGCGGTGGGTGTGAAACAGCAAAAACAGGTGACATTAGGGTTGCGAATGGAAGGCAATGGAGGGAGCGGCCATAGCTGTAGAGATGTCATTTTGTTAAACCCTTCTCTTTCTTTCTTTCTTCTGCTTCCGCTAACTGTGAGTTGAAAATTGAATACAGAACTTAATTTGGCAGCTAAGTAGTGGGAAAGACTGTTTTCTCCTTCCTTTCTATTCCTCTCTTTGCTTGTGATAAATGTGGGGATGACACTTCAAAAGATCACTTTATGTTGAATTAATTATGCACACGTGTTGAATATAATATTTGTATATATATAAATATTTATATTATAATAATAATAATTATAGTTATAATTATAATTATTGATGCGTGTAAAAAACCTACGACTAAAACTTCTATGGACTTTAGCTCCTTAATGAGTTGAATTTCTCTTTGTAAGCTAAAAAGATGAAAGTTTGCAAAAATAATATTAACACTCTGACGATCAAATTAGTACATAGTATTGAATTAATAATATGAGATGAAATAATAAGAGAATGAGATGGCGAATTATGATGCAAAATAAGGAGCAAAAAACAAGTATGTGTGGTTGGTGATGCGTACCAGATTTTTTGCCACACCCCAAAATCAGAAAAATCTTTAAGAAAAATTCAAAGATTAACGAGGACTTACCTAAATAATTGCGCAAGACCTCTATTTATTGTCATGTATAAAGCAGTTTGAAGGGTTGTTGCAGAATGTTGCATGCCGTTGAAAAGCCTTTTGAGTTTGCTATCATCCAGAAAATATTGTTTGTGGTTCAGATAAACATTGAAAGAGATATGACTGTTTTACCAAGTCATGCTAGGTCTGTTGAGATTTCCAAAAAGTTGTTATTAGTGGCTTATTAGCTCACTTCATATAAGCATAGACGTCTAGTTCAAGATGAGAATCGACACTCGATTCCATACCCTACACTAAGACCAAGAGATAGTTGACGGAAGGACCATACTTGTATATAACTTGAGAACCTAAATGTTCATATTCATCTAGTCTCTAGTGTCATAGACTGTTGCTATATGGCCATCCATGATGGCGGGTATTTCTGATTAATGGTTAATCATAAATAATTAATTAAATTGATTTAATTAATTAGTTTGGACACAAATCCAAATCTAGTTGAAACTGAACCTAAAAAATTACACACAAATCATTGTGTTGGTGAAGGAAATAACTTGAAATTAGTTTTGAAAAAAGAGAATTAATTTAATTAGATTAAAATTAATTTTCAAAGAGTATAAATATTGAATCATTTATATGTGGGACAATTCATTAGATGGATAACTCAAGATTAAATTAATTTGATTAATTGATCTGGGTTCGTTTTAATTAATAAATTGTATTTATTAATTGGAGGAGATTGGTTTTGTGTCTTTTAATTGAATTAAAACACATTGAATTATTTCAATTGGGCTTTAGTTAAATTGAATTTAAGTTAAAGTTCACGAGACATTGTGCTTGTTTTAATTTATTTAAACAAGACCTGGTCCACTAATATCCTGATGAACATGGACACTAAGGAAGGGATAATTACAGTTTTAGTCCTAGTATAAAACTACTAATTCGCTTTTAGTTCCAAATAATTCGAGGTTATAGTTTTAATCCTCCAACTTTAAAAAAAAAAAGCTGTTTTGGTCCCTAAATTTAATTAGTGACTATTTTGTCATTTCAATTGAAAATAAATAGGTCAATCATATGCTCATGGTTAAGCCCAACATGCTTTCGAGAATAAAATTAAGCCTTATATATTCATTCCTTGGTTTGACCACCTTGCCACCGGGCATTTGAAGTCCTTGATTTTACGGACTTCTTCCAACCACATTACCGTAGCAGATGGTTTGTAGGTACTTGGTTTCTTTAGTAACAAAGAACATAGCCCTATTTTGTTTTCTACCTTCAAACGTAATAGTACTCTAAAATAGAGATATAATAAAAATTTTGAATACACAGGTTGAACTAAGCCTTGAATTTATTGAATTTTTTTTGAAATATTACATATATATTCTGTTCCTCAGCCGGGTGAAATAACTACTTAGCCTCTCATGGATAAGAGGGCTAGACTTGTTGGAAAAATCCCCATACACTGAAAATCTTAATACTCAGAAAAGTTCAAAGGATTTTTTATTTGCTGAAGAGTTGAAGAATTTTTTCAATGATCTTCATATGCTTCCTATCTCTCTATTCATAATAGCTTGTGGACTTCAAGCACGATTTTCAAACCCATTTTTTATGATGTTATTGTGTTCGTAATCTATTTTGGCTTTCTGCTTTTTAGCTATAACCATTATAATCACCTAGTTGCCACTTGATTTTTGCCTGTGGGCCGTTTTTGTTTGTAAGATGATAGTCTTTTCTTTAATTTTTTTATATTTTGAGGTTTTATCTCATCTTGTAAAAATTCTTTTGATGTCTTTTACTATTTTCTAGTTTGGATTGAGGTCTCTTCTTAGTCATCGGATTTTGTTCCAAATAAAGAATTTTCTTGTTTTTCACAACAAGGGCACATGTGGTTATGCCATTATCCAACAGGTATTATATTTCATAACATCTTCCTAGTGGCCACTCTTGCAAATAGCTTATTCTCTCATTCGAACATTCTCTTTTTCTTGAATTGGCTCTCCCCAAAACTCAAACTCTTTCTTATCATAGAGTTTAACATGAATGATAACATTTACTTTATTAAAAAAAATATTTTAGATGGAAACTTGACCCAAAAACCCCAAGCTCTTCAAGTGGAAATTTCATCCTCGTCGATGGTTGAAGCCAATGGGGTTTCTCCAGTTACAGCCTTAATTCAATGTGAATGTTGCCATATTGGGTCTTCGTAATTTGATGAAATAAAACACTGGATGAGAACCCTTTATTGTGATTTCTGGAGCCGCATAAATAAAAAAGTATAGATAAAGATGTATGGTTAAAAAGGTATTGATAAAATTAAAATGTCAAATGTCATTAATTGTTTGCTAAATTGGAGGTAATAAATAAAGTTCTAGGTACTTGACCTGCAAGGTAATGAAATCAGATAGAAAGGTTTCGATTATAATACTTCATTTTCTAATTCAGTAAGAATATAAATAGAAATGTGTAAGGTCGGAAGAAAATATTGGTAGCAAAAATTGTACTTGGGACATAGAAGACTAGCATGATTATATATCTCACAAATTTAGGATTGATCAGATGATGACCATGAGTCTATAAGTACTTGGAGTTTGAATCAGTTCGAAATCAGATGGAAATAACTTAAATAACAAATTACGGATCTTGACCCGTTTAATTTTTAATGAAATAGGTGGGGACATTTAACCCTAAAGGTGATAGGAGCATTTTTTTGCTTCTGCATATATGCAAGAGCAGGCATTATTTGTTTCCATTTTTAGCAAGCAACAACAGGCTAAGGATAACCACCAAACCTTATCACAGCAAGATCAAGAGAAGAGAACAACTCAAGACAAACTGTTTGGTTTCCAACCAAGACCAGAAGGGCCTACACAACATCCTAAGCAGAAGCAAAGATGGAAAAAATAGCCAATGTCACTTCTTATGGATTTTAAAAAAGGGTAGCAAAATTGAGCAGCTGCCCAAATGAAGCCCCCAACTTGAAAATCCAAATAAGATAGACTGCAGAGGCAGTATGAATTATGGAAGGAAAAATTGTATTTTTAGTCCGTATTTTAGGATTAATATGTTGTCCGTCAAATTAGTTATATGATTCTCATTAATAGTTGTAGAAGTTACGAAAATTTTCCTTTTTAGTCTTTTCGTTATATTTTGTTAGTGTTTTCTGACGGAAAAGACACGTGTTAAGCATGTGGTTGTTAACTTTTCGATTCCTTGTTGTTTAAGTGTGCATTGAAATTGCTTTTGCAGGGTGTATGGGGAAACTATTACTTTTTCAAAACTGTTTAATTTTAGAAGAAGTTAGTAAATGTTCTAGATTAAATTGAGAGTGTTTGAAAGTAATGATTATAATTTTAAAATAATTTTACATATATCCAACTCTATATATGAAATAAAAAAATAAAATAATTGAACGTATTACTTATATCATATAATTTATTTTAGATGAAAAAGCTATGGTAAATTATCTAAATTGACAATAGTATTTAGTATTACTTATACAAAAAATTAGTTGAATATATCATATGTAGTATATAATTCACTTTAAATAAAAAAACTTATGTTAAATTATTAATTTTAAATTTATATTACTTAATTTAAAAAATAAAATTTTAAATCGGGCAGGGTATTGGCGAGGCGGGCAGGGTTTCATGAAGTGGGGCGAGTCTCAGGTCTAGGCAAACCCGCCCGAAATCGGCGCCGCAACCATCACTAACTTTAAGGCTAATTTTACAATATTTTCCTAAAATTTGGGATTAATGTATAATATTTTTTAAAATATGGGACTAATATTGCAATAATGAGACTAATATTACAATATTATCCAAATTTTGAGACTAATATTGAGTTTTTAAAAAGTATAGATTAATATTGCAAATTTTTCTATATTTTCAGACCAAAACCTGTATGGGTTTTTATGAAAAATTCTTATTCGTTATTATTTCTAAATTATATATCAATTATATATATAAAATATATTATAATTAATTCAAATTTAATTGAATTTATCCGAAAATTTCCAAATCCAAACTCAATTTGGGTTGATGTTAAGTTGTAGCAGGACGATTGATGTGGGGTTGACGGAAAAGAAGCCAACCCAACCCAACCCGTTACCCTTCTTCCCTTGTACGCGAAAAGGAGCAGACAGTGCCACGTTACGGATCAAGCGTGGAGATGAGGTTTTGCTCTAACGTGTGGTAATCACACTCTCTTCTCTCTCTCTTTCTCTATTACCAAACTTTGTTGTCCTACTCCTCGCCAGATATTTGTTACACTCAAGCCTGTCCAAGACCATGAAAGTTACACCCAGCTGCCCATCCTTAAAGATTGGAACCAATTCTTAATCAACCACCTTTCGGAATTCCCAAATCCCTGCAAAAATTGAGCTACTATTACTTGTGATTATCTACAATGACCACGGTCGCAAAGCTGCACCTTCCGCCGCTAGATTGTCGTCACCAGGCAGGCGAACGTTCTCCACCTCCGCATTTCCTCCGCCGTCGTATTTTCTGGGACCCAGTTTGTGTGAAGGGTCGGGGGAGGATTTGGACTCGACCGTGTAGGTCTTTCAGGTCTGAGGAGGGTGTTGTCACTGAAGAGAAGGAGAAGAAAGGTGAAGAAAATTGTGGTGAAGTGAGGGGAAGTAATGGTTTTGGTGCTAGGAAAGATGTGAACAAGCTTCTGGGTGGCATTAGAAATGTTATCTGGAGAGTTTCGAAGCCCAGTTTGCGATCAGAACGGAAGCTTGCAGAAGCAATGGAGAAGTTGGAGGAAACTTTATTTCTGTAAGTTCACTCTTTTTTACAATTTTTGTATGGAATTTGATGAGAAAATTTGGTTTTTCGGTTGTCCGTATAGTTGTAAATAAAGATGCTAAAGAAGAAAACGCTAGTATTGTCATGAAGATCAATTAGATTGAGTAATCTTGGGAGGAGATTATAGTCTATTTTGATTTCATTATTGTACACCTGTTTCTTAGTTGATAAGTTGAATACTGTAAATAATTTGTTTGATGTATTATGGTAAATCCTAATCTTTACCACAAAAGAGAACTCTTACGACCGAAGGGATATATCATTGGTTCCAATTCTGGATCTTTGAAGGTGTTACACGTATATTTTAATTCGGCCCGCCCCTCAATCTAGCTGAGGGAGCTAAGCTTGCTCATAGGAGGCAGCACCTTCATGGTCCTGTGAGCAAATGAATAGTTTTCCACAAATTATTGAGGTCCTTGGAATATGGAGCAAATAGCTAATTGACTTTTGTTTTAAATGGTGGTGTTTACCTTTCCTCCTCTGATTGGTATCGCTGCTGGAGATGAGAACATCTCTTTTTTTTATCATCCTCCTTCCTGATCATTTTTCTTTTATTTATATAGCATCCAGATAGTGACACCGCGTCCCCTCCACCCTTCTTGAATTGGTCTTGTCCTCGGGGATTAAAGTTGGAAACTTCTAAGTAATTGCTTCTGAATTCTCCAATGTTGTTGTTTAGGGTCTTGAGTTGGGTGAAGTTGTCAGTGTCCGAATTATTGGAAGATTTCTCATTCTGACTGCCCATCTGTTCTTGATGAACTTCAAAACTTCAGTTATCTGTCTTAATGGCTTTACTAGGGCCAAACTAACACCACATGATCTGCTAAACTGACACCATTTTGGTTAGTTATGATTGTCTTGAGGCTTCGTGTTACCACATGGCAAAGCCTTGTTGAGACATTATAATTTTCCTAAGAAGAAATATTGATTATCTCCAAAGCAACTGATATTTGGTTCACTGAACACCTGGTTTTGCATGAGAAAGGCAAGAGTTTTTTCTAATGGAGATGGAGGAACATAAGAGAAACTTTCAAGAGATTCTGTGAGTTAATTTTTCGAGATTAAGTTATTCTACTACTCTAGAATCTCAGATTGTCAATGGGGACACTATGAGGTAATATAATTGATTATCCCTATCTCAATCTCTGCTCCGTTAGCAATATCTCCAGTAAAATATGTTACATGTGCAACGACTGATCTCTAACAGGATATATTTCTTGCAATACTTCATTACTCTGTGACAATTACGCTTAATCAGAATATTCAGGGACAACTTCAGCTAATATTCTGATTAAGCGTAATTGTCATAGAACTATTGCTCATGATCTTATGAGGCATTCAGCTCCTAACTTGAGCATGATACCTCATTTTGCCTATTGCAATATTATTTATTATTATCTTCTTCCATACAGCTGGAAGTGCTATATCTTCACATTCTCATTGATCACGAGGCAATCAATCTCTATAATAGGAGGCAAAAGTTAGGCTTATGCTATAACTGAAAAATTTTAACTAGCATCTGCCTGTTTTAACACCCTCCTCTTTCTTTACAGTTTGCTATGCACATTGGAAGATATATTGTGACAATGTTAAGCACTGGAGTTATACTGCTAATTGGGTTTCAGTTGTCAGGTTGGCCTATGTTGTACATCTCCTTTGAGTACAAGCAATGATATTTCATTCTGGCATTAGGCAATTAATTTGGAGTTCTGAATTTCTGAATTTTTTCTAGGTGGGGACGATCAAATGAATGCATTAGTTTGGTATAGTTGGCTTGGAGGGGTTATTATTGGGACAATGATTGGTTCCAACATGGTGTTAGAGGAAGTGAGTCGATTTGGTCCACGCAATGTTGTTATAACTGGAAGGTACAAATATTTCTAAACTCCCTCACATTTTGTACTTGCAAAGATTGTGTTATAAAAAACTTTAGCTCAAATTGTTTCATCAATTTTTTTATGATATTTGTGAAAAATCCTCTTAGTCAATTATTTTGAATCTACCAAACAGTTAGGTGGAGTATAAGGATGATTAAATCAAATTTTCTTATTTAATCCGCCCCCGTGCCCTGCCCATCCACCTACCCGCACACCTGCAAAAAAAAAAAAAAGAAAAAGCGAAAAGGAACAATAAATGGGTAACCCAACAGGCACTTAATTCCTCTAAAATAATATTTAGAAACCGCCCACAAAGTATTTTGTAAGTACTACTTTTGCTTAGGTTTTAGTATTTTAAGGAACGTTATCTACCCAAGCTAAAATCTCAGTTGCTTTATATGTTTATCCAATTAACTTATCTTGGTACAGTACACGAGGACTAGGAAAAGCTTTGGCACGTGAGTTTTTACTTTCAGGTGACAGGGTCGTTGTTACTTCTCGCAGGTAAGTTTACAATTAATATTATTCAAGTTGGTAATATGCATGTTTCATCACCCTCTTATACGTTTGGCTATTTCTGGAGACAGCCCTGAATCTGTGGACATGACCATCAAAGAACTAGCAGAGAATCTGAAGGAAGTCATAATTGCTACAGGTGGCTCATCCAGAACACATCTACGGCATGCAAAAGTAGTGGGAATTCCATGTGATGTCTCTAACCTGATGAAGTTAGGAAGTTGGCAAACTTTGCTGTTAATGAACTTGGTACTATTGATATCTGGGTAAGCAATTTGCATTATGTTTTCTTTTTAATTTATGCTGAATGCAAAGTATTTTCTACCAACATTTTGGTGTTATCCTCTTCTTAAACCCTTGACATTTTGTGCTACTCATATAACAGGCTCTCAAACAAGTACAGAAGTTAGGTTGTTATTGCATGGTTATTGTAATATCTTTGGATGACGTCATTGAAAATATGTGAGGTCATTTTGGAAACTTTGGTGAGGTTGGCTACTTGAATGGGTGATTACCAAGGGAGGTCACTGTAATTTCTAGACTAAGAGGGTGTTTGGACGAGTTTATAAGCTCTTCAAAACAGAGCTTATAAGATGTTAAAAGTATTTGGTAAATTTCTTAAAGCAGGTGTAGAAAGATAAAATAAAAGAGAGTGCCCATATACTTATTATTGATTATTCCACCACTATATATAGTGGTGGAATTAAAGATAACTACAACTTAATGGATAACAACCAAAGATACCTATCTAGAATAGATAACAAAAGATATGCACAAATGATAATGATAAATCCTGAATATTCTAAGCAGGAATTTGTAAGACCAAAAACTAAGATGTTTACGACCTTATTAGTTCCTTTGAAAAAAATGAGTTCCAACTTATTTTTAAGATCTTTACAAACTCTTATAATTTTAATCGTATTATTACAAAGTTTACTAACATCTTATAAGTTTTATAATCTTATTTAATCCAAACACTTCAAGAGCTTATTTTTAAAATAAAAATTAGCTTCACTTATTAGATGTCATAAATAAGTTTAGCCAAACACCCTGTAAGAGGGGAATCACCTTTTTTAGCCAAAGTAACAGGGGAGGTCTTTGTAACTATCCTGCGGAAGTATAAAGAAATTGAGTAGTAAGAGACCGTCATATAATCCCATCACGTTGTTGACCATGTTTCCTGTTCTATACATATAGTTTCTGGGTTGATTGTAAGAAAAACTGAACTTAAGCTGGTAAAGATTGACGTACCCAATTGTGGTCAAATTATGTTCCACCGACATCAATATGTGAAAAGTCGCTGCCGCAGAACGTTTTCATGAAGAAACCCATATGCATAAATTTGAAGTTGCAATCAGATTTATATCTACTATGCTATCCTGGCTTAATTTACAGTATGGTATGTCTGGCATGAAGGAGACTTTTTACGACACAGTATCTTAACAAAAGTTCCAATAATGGTATTTTCTGTGACTTGTATGTTTTTCCTTTCTACAGGTGAACAATGCAGGGACAAATAAGGGATTCAGGCCCTTGCTACAGTTCAATGATGATGACATCCAACAGGTTTGCATCCTAATAAAATTTGTTTGCGGTTTCAATTCAAGCAGGTTAGATGGTTTGCAAACGAGTTATGCATCACAAGTATAGCATGCTCTGTTAAAGGCACAGAATAAGCACAAAACCTTGTTTGTAGATGGGATTTGAAGATAGTGAATTGTTAACAGAAGTTATCAGCTTTAGATATTATCTAGCATAATGACCTGCCCAACTTCCATGAATTTGTGACAGATTGTATCTACAAATTTGGTTGGATCAATACTTTGCACTCATCAGGCCTTACGGATCATGAACAGCCAAAGAAATGGTGGTCATATTTTTAATATGGATGGTGCGGGATCTGGGGGATCTAGCACTCCACTGACAGCTGTGTAAGTCTAATCGTACTAAAGTTTGTTATCCTTTTCTCTAAATGAGAGAAGTTAAATCTTGGTGAACCAGATTCTACTGTAATGATTCAATTTTTCATGTGTTTTGAAATATAGATATGGGGCGACAAAATGTGGACTTAGGCAGCTTCAATCATCACTTCTGAAGGAGTGTAGAAGATCAAAAGTTGGAATTCACACAGCCTCGCCAGGCATGGTTCTGACGGAGTTGCTGTTAAGGTACCCTAATGTTGTAATTCTTCTAATTCCTTCTATGGCCAATTTGTATCCTAGATGAATTTCCCCTCGCCCGGAACACAACCACTTTCCAAGGCTCATTAATCCGGGTGATTCCTTAAGTTGCTTCCTAGTCTGCAAACGTTTCGTGTTTAAAGTTCTTTTTCCTTTTAAGCTGGTACATTCTTTTTGGCTTAGATAGTTGCTTCAGCAACAACCTCTTTTCAAAAATATGGGAATGGAATTGTACTAGTTTCTTTTAACAGTAAGTGCATTGGCATGTTCTTGGCAGTGGTTCAAGTGTACAAAACAAGCAAATGTTCAACATAATCTGTGAGCTTCCAGAGACAGTTGCTAGAACCTTAGTTCCACGAATGAGGGTCGTAAAGGGAAGTGGGAGGGCCATCAACTATTTGACTCCTCCAAGGATTTTGCTTGCACTCGTCACCGCTTGGCTGAGACGTGGTCGCTGGTTTGATGACCAGGTATCTTATTTCTTTCTAATCCATGGGTGTGTAATGATCATCTTCAGCTGAAAATACGGCAAACAGTCCTGCTTGCTTGCATTGCTAAGAGTTCTTTCTAAATCTCTGGCATTCATCTTTATTAGACGACAAAACACTGCATTTGTGTGCTTGAAACCTGGGTTGCGACTTCTAAGCAAATCATCTTTTAAATTTGAATCTCAGTGATCTAGCAAATTGTCTTCCCTTTTTGTCAAACGAGTCTCCTGCTTGTGCACACCATCTTTGTTTTTATTTTGTTCTTTGCTTTCCACAAATGTTGAATCATTTCACATAAACCTTCACACAACCATGAACCTCTTAGGGACGGGCGCTCTACGCTGCTGAGGCCGATAGACTGCGCAACTGGGCTGAAAGTCGAACCCGTTTTTCTTTCACTGATGCCATGGAGATGTACACAGAAAACACTTGGGTTTCTGTCTTTTCACTCTCAGTGGTTTGTGCTTTCATCATCTTATCAAGTACAAGCAGCACGTTGCCCGGAACCTGACGATCAGCACTCTACGCCTTATGCTGCTCAACTCACTCACAGAAATGGAAGCCACTGTAAATGCAATTCCGAGGAAAATCTCTTCTGCACAAAGCTGTCCACCAAACGAAAATACAGGGGATGCATAGTTTTTCAAGCTGCATCTCTGTGGTGCACTGCCGGTTTCCCTTTGCTCTATCCCTCTCCGTAGGAGCATGCATACCATGTTTGTAAAAAAAGTAGTACGATTTTAGCCATGTATACATGTTATACTCCTTTGTATTAAGTTACAACACTCATGATATTTGACATAATTATAAATATATTCATATCAAATCAGAATATATACAATTATCAGTAAAATATTTTAATTTTAGATGTTTGTCGATAGAAATATTGATAAAAACCTGTGACTAAATATGTGGTTTTTATGTATGAAAAAAATAAGTTATTTGATGGTATTTTAGTCGCAATAGATGTTAACAACGAAAGTTATTGTAACGCTCTCACACTTAATATATAGTCCGGATAGACAAATAATAGTTATATCCGTTCTTAGCACACACGGGTCGTCAAAACATTTATTGTTTCTTGCATAAGAGGGTGTTTGGCTAAATTTATTTAAAATATCTTATAATTTTCTACACTTTATAAGATGTTTAAGAGCTTAAAGATGTTTAATCTTATTTAAAAATAAGCTCTTAAAAATGTTTGAATGAATAATGTTAGAACTTATAAGATGTTAAGAGTGTTAGACATAATAAGTTTTTGGGGGGAAAAACATCAATTATATGAAGAGTAAAAGTAATATACTAATAAAATCATGAATGTATTTTGTTTATTGGATATTAAAATTAAAGTGCTTATAAGACGTTTAAAAAAAAAAATGAGTTGAAGTTAAATATTTTTAAAGAGTTTATGAGATTCAAAATATATTTTAAGTAATTTTTAACTCTATAAAAATAAATAATATAACTTAAAAGATATTTTATTTTAAATATTCTATAAAAATTATACACATACATAGAATGTACCATATTCATTAATATTATATAACTATTCTGAATTATTGGTAATTTTTTGGCAAGAATTATGTATTTTTAATAGGAAAATTCACAATTTTGTTAAAATTAAGCCCTTTGAGTTGAATAATGATCTTTATTATAATGTATTATTAGCGTGAATTTCGTATATAATATTACTAGCGTGAATCTCGTACTATGCTATCATACTATTCTCAAAAACAATTGTTACTTTTGTCCATGTTGCCTATAAAATGAATCTTGACTTCTTTTTATTTTTGTTTTGATGAATCAAAGGTATCTCAACTCAATATTTAGTATTCAAAACTAGTGTATGAATGCATCAAATGTTAATTATCCATTAAAAAACGATTAATAATAAATATTCATTGACCTTAATATGTATTTGTTTGAAATAAGTTTTAATTTTTTTAAATTGTCAAATATTTGATTGCAACATATTATTTGACTTAATGTGACAAGTTAATTTAATATTTATTTGAGGTTTATGGTCCCGTAACTATAATAATTTAATTGTGATTATGATGTTTAATCAATATTTGACCGTTATAATTTTATATTTATGTGATCTATTTATAATTAATTTATTATGAATTATTGGTTTTTAATAGGCAACTTAATTTTTTCTAACAACCAAAATCTTTAACCTATTTAAAAGGGCTATCATCCTATTTCATTTAACACGTTGAGGTAAAAGTTTTCATATGGGATCTAGAAATACTTTAGAATCTTGAAAACGTAATTACGGACTGGTTTCTATAGTTTTTTTGTGCTCAGACACATAGGATGAGACACTTCAACGAGTTAATTAAACTTTATTTTAGACGTAGAGAGGCAATCACGGACTTAGGAGGATAATCGCAATTTTTTTTCCCTATAAGTATGGGAACGGAAATTTTAGTCATGTACCTATTGTCCTGTAATTTTAAGATTTTGCACATTAAGAATAAAAATAATCTGAAAAGTGCACCTAAAGCTGGTCTCGTGCATTCTACATGCACTTTTTTGGTCATTTTAGCAAGTTGCGATAATTTTTGTTCTAATATGCAAAAATCTTAAAATTATAGGACAAAATTATCAAAATAAATTTTATAGGATTAAAATTATAATATTACGTGACAAGCATGACAAGTTGGAAAATTCAGAAGAACAATTAAGTAAAAATGGAGCAATTGCTATATGATTATCAACCTGCTATATACTTAGAGTAGATTATGTACATAATTTTTCTTAATAAAACACATCAAGTATTCATTAAGCATTATATGTGGTGGTATGGACCATCCATAATATGGAAAGCTTTTGTCCGAACTTGATTCGATCGAATCAATTCAATCATTTGCTCTGTGATTGATCACTTTTCTTAAACTGTACACCAATCACATTGCAAGTGTATTGCACTTGTCATGTAATTGGTTCAGATTTAGCGGAACTTGATTCGGACAAGAATTTCCCCATAACAGTAGGTGAATACGATATAACTTAAAAAATCAACTGAATATAAAAACTACCGACTTGTCAAATCACACTTTCTCGTACTTTTATTTTTTCCAATAAGTAAAAAAAGCAATTATACTTATACTCCTTTAAAATTATATCTTTTTTTTAAAATTAAAATTAAATTTACACGCTCTGAAAATTCACTATTTACATTTGACCTCCTTTTATTAGAATTTGAACGAAAAATATTGACGCTATTTAAAAAACTTATCTATATTTTTAAATTTTATCCCTCATTTAACGTTTTTATATAATAATTTTGTATTTATAAGGAACGAAATGTAATGATGTTAATCGCATTCCATATATATATATATATATATAATATTATTTAATCCTTTATAAATATAAAAATATACATGGAATATTATATTAGAACAACAAATTGATTTTTTTTTTTTTTATTTTTTTTTGCGTACGTTGGTATTTTTGGGTCAAAGCCTAATAAAGGTGGGAAAAGTGTAAATGAGTAATTTTTAAAAAGGTGTAAGTGTAATTTTAAAATTTATTTAGAAAATATAATTTTAAAACTTATCCTCCTTTGCTCAATCTTGTTCTTCCCTCCCAACTCTGAAGTCCTAAGACTCCTAACCTCAACAAAAATCTCTCTTCTTTTTATTAAATCCTAAATTTAAAAAAATATCATAAGAAAATGATGGAGTAAAATTACCAAATATAAATGTTAATATTATTTTTCTTTTGTTGTTTAGTTAATGATATATTCAAACTTCTATCAATTATTATAAACTCAATAACACTTGAATATTAATGAAAAAATAATATAAATATGCATATTTATAATTATGTAAAATTTCAAGAAAAGTCATTGCGAGTCGCCCCTGGGGGCGGCGGGGTGGATCGGGAAGGGGGTGGTGGAGGGTAGGGATTTTGTTTAAATTTATATTAATTATATAATAATTTTATTTTATAATTATGTATATGTTTGTATACAATTAGACCATGTAGAATGTCAAGTGTATTATTAACTACATCAGACGATGACATGACTTATTTCACCAGACAAATAAGCAGTTAATTGACACATCATCAATTTCCGTTCAATTGACTGGAAAATTGATACCAAAATTTTAAATTGGACTTAATTGAAGCATTTTTTAAATATAGTTTATAAAATATGATAATTATTATAGTTAGTAAACCAAAATTGGATGACAACCAAGTAAATGGACTAAAAAAATGATTTTTCCCTATAAGTAATTGAAACTAATCAATCGGATTTTTTCTGAATAATAAAAAAACATAAACTTACGAGGATTAAAATTTGAGTCAAAAAATTTAATAACAATTAATATATGAAGTTTTTTATATTAATAAAGACTTATTTTACACTAAAACCAACATAATATTTCAAATCATTCAAAATAATAAATTTAATCTACTCACTTTTATTTTTCATAAAGGTAAGCAACAATAGTTTTTGATAAGTAGTTCGCATACATAATTATAAATTTTATCGAAATTATTCTATACAGCTTAATTTAAAATTCCTTTTAAGTTATATATTATTCTATTTATGTTAAATTAATTTTTTTGTGCGCAGTTCAAAAGATTTTCAAAGCTTGAATTTAAAATCCTCTTTTTTGTATTTCGTTTTAAAAAATTAACTCTGAATATAATATGGTTAGGGTAAATTACAACGACATATACTAAAGTTAGGCCAAATTATACAAATATCTCCATATTTAACAAAATTACAACTACATCATCTGAGGAGTGTTAGTGCGATGTTTTCTCAAGTAGTGTTTATGTAAATTTACATTAGAATAAGCAGTGTAGTTGGAATTACAATTATAACATCAGGGGTATAATTGTAATTTTATCAAAAAATTGGGTATTTATATATTTTGATAGAATCTCAGAGAGTGTCAATGTAATTTACTCTAAGTTAAAGGATGGATAAATTATTTTAATTAAGAAATACAAAAGGGGAAATTTTTGTCAATATTGAAATTTGAAGGGAGGTGGATGTCAAATATCAAAATCTCATGGGAAGTAGATGCAAACCCCCCCCCCCCCCCCCCCCACACCCAAAAAAAAAAAAAAAAATAGTATCATTAAGTGTTTTTAGAAAAGTAATTTATTATTATTTAATTTTTAACTACCACTTAAACAAAATATTCATTTATAAAATCAATCTAGGTGTATTAATTTCAATGATTTCTTGTCAAAATCAGTGTATGTGAAGAAAAGTTGAAAAATAATTTTAGCTTATGGCTTTGAACTTCACAAGGGGTGTTTAATAACTTAATTTAAATATTTATACGTTTTTATAAAAAAAAATTAAAAGATTAATTTTTATTTACAAAATATTTAAATTAAATCCATTTAAATAAAAAAATTATATGTTCTTTTTTGCCCCAACTTTCACATTTTACCCATAAAATTATATAAATTTAGTCTTTTCTTGAACACTCAATTTTTTAATTTCTTTTCCCACTTTTTCTTCTCAACATTTTAGTATTAATTATAATGGACTCTCCTGAAATTCGCTACAATTAAAATCTCTCTTTGTTGTTTGAATGATTATAAATACTATTTCGAAATTATGAATACCGTAAAAAAGATTTTTTTATGACAGCTCATTATAAGAAATTTTTGTTACGATATTTTATATTTTAGAAAGATATTTATAATTGTTTAAAAATAATAATATATTTATAATCAGAATAAACTTAAGGAGAGCCCTTATAAATTATTCTTGAAACTACAACTTTTATTTAGTCAGAACAAAATCTATGTCATAATTAACTTAAACTTGTATTACTTTAGTAAGGAAAATTTTTGGTCGGACCTAATTTGGTCGAATTTGAACCAATTAAATTATAAGTATAATATACTTACCATATAATTAATATATAATTTAAAAAAATAATCACATATAATATATTTACTCTATAATTAATTTAATTAGATTAATCCGGATTTGAACAAAAAAATTTCAAATAATAAAATATAGGCAAGAATTTTAGAGTTGCTCACTCCGCCGCTCTACTTCACTTAAACTTTTGAAATTTATTAGCAGCAAAAGCAATCAACATCCTACACTCCTACTTTCCCTTTCTCTCTTCCTTCTTTCCGCTTTATTCCATCGACGAACTGTGACAGAATTCAGAATTCAAGAACTGTCGCTCCTCTGTATTTGCTACTCTTTACCTATGATTCTTCCTGAATTCATGGTGTAGAGTTGCTTCTTTGCAGGGCCGCCTTGCCATGTCCGCTCCTGCGCCGGAAGCCTCCCCGGCTCCCGCTTCTCCGCCGTCCAACACCACTTCTCCACCACCTGGGCCTGCAGTTCGGCAGCCGCCTCCTGCACCGGTGGCATCTCCCCCATCATCCTCCCCGCCGCCAGCGCCAGCTCCCGCCACTCCTCCTCCAAAATCCACGCCTTCTCCGCCGCCTGCAACCCCACCTCCGACTGTCGTCCCGCCATCTCCACCATCCTCCACCCCTCCATCTGGATTGCCGCGCTCTCCCCCGTCGCCGCCGGGTGGTGGTTCTCCACCGTCGCATTCGGGTAGGGAGTCTCCTCCAGCGCCTTCGGGTAGAGGTTCTCCACCCGCGCATTCGGGTAGGGGGTCTCCAACGACGCCGTCGGAACCAACTCCGGCTTCTCCTAGTGGTGGGTCATCAGGGATATCGACAGGGTTGGTTGTGGGGATAGCGGTGGCCGGTGTGCTCATACTAGCTGTTCTAAGTCTGCTGTTTGTATGCTGCAAGAAGAAGAAGAGAAGACCAGAATCGGATTACGATGTGTCTACACGCCCACAGCCAGGGCCTAAAGGTGACGAGACCTTTCAAAGATATATTGTTTTAGAATTATTTATTAATTGGTTTCTGGGGTCTCGCTTGCTGTTTATCAGAAATGACGATTGGTTTTACTTTATGTTTTCTTCAGGAGAGAGGTAATGATCATTTATGGCAACACTGAATTACTGCAGTGGAGCCAAGATCAGATTAAGAATTTCGTTTATTGCTCTGTGTGTGTGTGTGTGGTTGGTGTATGGGGAGTGAGTCGAGAATTTGCATTTATTATACTAATTGTGGATATGGCTGCGCTGACTAATATATTAGTTTTAAATTTGTTCTTTATATGTAGTAGTATAATTTTTTTTTATTCGTATGTTGCTTTCGTTGGATACAATCTTAGTTTTGGCAAGAATTACACTAGCAGGGAACGTAATTCTTTGTCGATTCTTACTCTTAACTCCCATCAGTTTTGCCAGTGTGCCCTTCTTGTAGTTTAAAATGTACCTCATGCATATTGATTTTCTGAGTAGTTACTCAAGTCAAGACTTTAGTTTCACTTTCCAGAAAGAACAGAGAAGACGACAAAGATAAATGCAGTAGGAGAAAATCAACTGCAAAAAATGAGATTGTTAAACCAACTTAAGTGTGAGAAAAGTACCAAGTTCGAAAATCACTTGCTTGTCCAGAGTGACTGGTCAATGTAGTGTTCATTACTACGACCGATCAGTACTCAGTAGTTTATATTTTATGGCTGGTTTATGATGCAGACTTTTTATTGTTTGTCTTTTTGGTGTTTGCCAGCTGAACCCTACGGTGGCCCTGTACATAATTGGCACCATAATGTTCCACCACCTGCTGACCATGTGCTAGCAATGCCGCCTAAACCTTCTCCACCACCTGTTGCTGCATCAAAACCTTCTCACTCACCATTTCCTGCCCCTTCACCATCACCGCCACCCCTTCATCATTACATGAGCAGCAGTGGAGGTTCTGGTTCTGCTTATTCAGGCCCTGAAACACCACTTCCACTGCCGTCACCTGCCCTGGTTTTAGGCTTTTCTAGAAGCTCCTTTACATATGAAGAACTGGCAAGGGCAACTGATGGCTTCTCAAATGCAAACCTTCTTGGGCAAGGTGGTTTTGGTTATGTGCACAGGGGAGTCCTTCCAAATGGTAAAGAAGTAGCAGTGAAGCAGATGAAAGCTGGGAGTGGACAGGGGGAAAGGGAATTCCAGGCTGAAGTTGAGATTATAAGTAGAGTGCATCACAAACATCTTGTATCCTTGGTCGGCTACTGCATCACTGGGACTCAGAGACTGCTTGTATACGAGTTTGTGCCAAATAACACATTGGAATTTCATTTGCATGGTTAGTTTATTCAAACAGGTCTTTTATCTTCTTTCAGATTAATTGACTGGAAAAATAGATTGAACTTGTGAAAAACTAAAGCAAGAGAACAGTTCTTCCCATTGCTCTTTACTAGAAGTCTATTGACAATTTAGTTTCGTCTAGTTAAATGCATTATATAGCGTCATTCCAAGTTAATGTTTGACTTCCAGCCTATGATGTTTTTAGATGTACCGTAATTGTGCCATTTAAAAACTTACCAGCCAAAGTGTATTTCAGGAAGGGGGAGACCAGCAATGGATTGGTCCACACGCTTGAAGATTGCTCTAGGTGCTGCAAAAGGACTTGCATATTTGCATGAGGATTGTAAGTTCTTCCTGGTGTATATTTCGAGTTTTCTTTTAACCCTAACAGAACATAAAGAACTTTCCTGCGGTTCATTCTTTTGGTCCTAAATGATATATTTTATGCATCAGGTCATCCAAAAATTATTCATAGGGATATCAAGGCATCTAATATTCTTTTGGACTTCAACTTTGAAGCAAAGGTAATATCTCTAACTGCAATTGTATCAACAGGTTGCCCTTTCATTTCTTTGCAGTTATAGTGGCAGTAGAATCTCAATGAAACTTTTTTGGAAGTCTGTATTCTGAACTCAAGTTAATCGTATGGGATCTTCCTGTTTATGGTGTAACCAGAAAATTAATAAATCATGTGAAAATTCTAACTATTGAAGTAATGAAGAGAGACGAGGTTGTAGCTCCTTTAATGGCTGTTGATGAACATCATTTGTTTTCTCAGGTTGCAGATTTTGGTCTTGCAAAGTTCTCTTCTGATACAAATACTCATGTCTCTACACGAGTGATGGGAACGTTTGGGTAGGACCTAATTTTGTCTTTCTTGCTGCTTGCTTGTATTCTTTGTATGATTATCTGTGTATAAGCAAAACATCAATTACCTTCTGTGGTTATCATGACTGATAGACTTGATCTACTGCTTTTTTCGCTGATAGTTTTCTTTTCTTTCTTTTTTGCTTTCCACTGCCTTATTCTTGTGGGATGTCAGTTGGACAGGCTTTTGAACTCTCGCTTTCTGAAAATGTTGTAATTGGTGCTTACTGTGAAATATCTGCTAATTATCATTCTAGTTCTTGCTGTAGTCAAAATTTAAGCTTCTAGTTGCAGTATCTGAACTGTGTTACTGTATGGCTATTCCACATCAATCGTGCTATCATTTCACATCAATTTAGGTATCTAGCACCGGAGTATGCTTCCTCTGGAAAACTTACTGAAAAGTCTGATGTATTCTCCTTTGGGGTCGTGCTTCTGGAGTTGATTACTGGACGACGACCTGTTGATAAAGATCAACCTTTCAGATGATAGTTTGGTGGACTGGGTGAGTAGTCACTTAACTATGATGGCTCTTTCAGTAATCCCATTTTTCTTCTCAAATTAACCAGGCCTCAAGCCCCTCTCTCCCCATCCTACCCTGTGAATCTTTGCACGAATGCCATTGTCCAGAAGAATTGACAGAAAGGGTATGTCATACAGGCTAGGCCCTTGCTCACACGAGCTCTTGAAGACGGGAACTTTGATGTTCTCGTTGACCAACGAATACAAAATGACTACAATCACAAAGAGATGGCTCGCATGGTGGCCTGTGCTGCTGCTTGCGTACGCCATTCAGCTAAGCGTCGGCCAAGAATGAGCCAGGTAAATTATTTCAGCTTTTATGATTCAACATAGTTGCTTAAACTCCAGTTTAAACATTTAATTTCATTGAATCGGGCTTATGAATATGTTTGATCATTGGGAAATCATGCTTGCATCATGGTATTCCTTAAGCACAAAAGATGCAAAAGGAGGAGACTGGATTCTGTTTGTTATATTTCTTGGCGCTGTGACTATCTAGTAGGGTTTTACAATTGCTCTAGATTTCTGTGCTTGCTATAAAATCGATAAGCTACATGGAGAACAAGAAAAGCTTCCAACTTAGTTCTGACCTCAAAAAGTTTGAGGGAAGTTTAAACTTTTTGATAAATTGCAACTTAACAGGTTGTAAGAGCTTTAGAAGGAGATGTATCCCTATCTGATCTGAACGAAGGAATGAGACCCGGGCATAGCTCAATGTACAGTTCATATGATAGTTCAGACTATGACACCAGGCAATACAATGAAGACATGATAAAGTTCAGGAAAATGGCTCTGGCAAGCCAAGAATACAGAAGCAGCGACCTATACAGCAACCCAACCAGCGAGTATGGGTTATATCCGTCTGGCTCAAGTAGCGAAGGTCAACAAACTAGAGAAATGGAGATGGGAAAGATGAAAAAGGGCAGTGGAGCTTACAGTGCCGACGCCTAGTAGCCAATGCCTATTTCCCCATGTAAGCTCAAACAAAACCAACTAATTTCTTAGCATCCGGTGTTTGAAAGATGTCAACATGTTTTGCTTCCATTACTTGCATACACAACTATGTATATCTTTTCTCCTTTTCAATTCTTGGTTTCAATATTGTCATTTTTGTTTCCAAATGTATTCATAATGCGGCTTGTATAGTATAACATAGTTCAAATTTCTTTGTATTTGATGCTTACAAGTCTCCTATCCTTGAGGTATTTTACTTGATCATTGTTTCTGGGCTGTGAGTTGGTTTGGGATCTGCTCATGAGGAGATGACAAGGGATTGCAACCTTTAAAGATTGTTCACATCTAAGTTGAAAACACTAGTAACTATAATAGAATTTAATATTTTCTGTAAACTTTAATTATACTCTTCTTTAATAAAAATATCATCTCTTTCATGCGCTAATGAAAATGCATTATTGAAAAAACTTTTTTTATGCAATGAAAACCAGAAGTAAATAATAATGTAATAATATTAAGGGTAAATTACAATAACCTCACTTAAAGTTTGGCATAATTACAAATATTTTCTTATTGTTTGAACAATTATAAATAACTATTGATGTTTGATAAAATTATGTAATTCTTGGATTGAAGTATGAAACTGTCAACTTTGCCCTTATTCTATTTTTTTATTTTATTTTTTTAAAAAAATTATAAAATTATCTGAAATCTAACGGAATGGATGGAAATTGTTTAAAAACTATATAAAATCATCCACTTAGTTCATAAAAAAATATTTTTTTCAAAAAATAAATAAAAATATAATTTTTAATCTACAAGATTATTTTGATCAGTTTACTATAAAAATTAAATGAAAATTTATCAAATTGAACTAATTATTAGACGGTCGTAAATTAGGATGTATTGATAATTTTTTAAATAATGGAGAGATATTGATGATTATGTTAAACTCTAAAGAAGGTGGTTGTAATTTGTCCTAAAATAGATTGGTGTATGAACTAATTATTAGATCTTGTTGCCTCAAATTCTTCTTCTTACTTGGGGATCTCTCTCATTCTCTCTTCTCTCTCTCTCTCTCTCTCTCTCTCTCTCTCTCATGAAATGCTAGCATGTTTGTTAATGTTTTCATTTCCGAATTTTAGATTTTGAACCAATAATTAAAGTGATAACATGTTGTTTGTACGTATTTTCGTAAAAAATATATTGATTTGATTGAGAAAAATCAAATCTGCTCCATAGAAAGCACGAGAAAGAAAGGGCGCCCTTCGTCTCTCTCTCTCTCCCCCTCACCCTCGATTTCATACTTTCCACGAAACCCTATAGATTTCACTCCATTGGTGGTGGAAACTGGAAACCGAGAAAGACCTTCATCGTCAATTTCCACCAACAACAGATACTTTTACGAACTCTTTCCTCGATTCTTCTCCACCCACATCTCTCATCCCTCGCCAGAGTCTCCAGCCTCAGTTGCCGAAAAACTAGACCCCTCCTCGGAACAACCAATAGAAATTTGGGGACAACTAAAACAAGGGTTAAATGCCCATGTAAAAAATAAAACAATAATTTACCCTCCTGTATTTTTATAAATGGACCAAAAAATCTCCTAATACATTTCATGAGTGACGTGCTATTCTCTTATTTTTTTTAAAAATATTTAAAATAATATTTATTTTCTTACTTAAAAATCATTTAAAGTTTAAATTTAACTAAAAGATTAACGGTGTAATTCGAAACAATAATTTAAATTTAAATAAATCGTAATTAACATTATATATCATATATATAATATAATTTAAATATATAGTTTTATTAATTAAAAATCATGTCCAGATGCGTCTAGCGGGGTATTTTGTTCCATTTACAAAAATACACGACGGAAAATTACTATTTTGCTTTCTCTTTTTTTCCTTAAATAGGGAATTTTTGGACATTTTTGTCAACACATGGGTGATAAATTGCATCCTCACTCTGCTTCCCAACTTCTCAACGCTCTTCAATTTCACGGGGAAAATTTTGCAACATTCTTGTCAGGAAAATGCAAGCAACATTGTTATGATATTACAAATGAGCAAATTATCTCATATGAAAGAAAAAAAAATATCAATTTACCTTCTTGTATATTTTAAAATACAACAATATACTCCCTATGTTTGTTTAAAATGAAACAATTTACTTCTTTAGACAGAGAGGTAATTGTTTTATTTTAAAAAGTACAAGAAAGTAAATGCTAGTTTATTTTTATACGAGTGTAATTTATTCATTTGCAAGATCACAGATAGGCAAAGTGCTACTCACCCCATTCTTGTCAGCGAGACCCAATGGGATTTTCCAATTTTCAATTTTGTTTTATCAATTTGCAAATTATGAATTTTTTGTTTTATAAGATTTTAAAAGAGAATAATATACAAAGAAACTTATTAAATGTTTAAATCTTTTATTAGTAAGTAGTAACTAGCTAGTCTCTAATAAAGAATTTTAATTTAAAAATTTCTAGAGATTAAAAAAAATACAATTTTATTGAATTTGTACTTAAAATAAAATGAGTCTAATAAATTAATTGTGAGAGGAAATCTAGATGTTCAAATATCATGATTTACTGAAAAATTTAAGTTCATCAAATTTTAAAAAATCACCCAAAGGGCAGTTTGGTAAATTCATACTCAAAACTCATCAATTATCCTACAATGTAAAGACCAACCTATCTTTCTAAATTTACAAATCACATCACTAAATCAAATTGGATAAAACTTTTTAAATCATTTTTATTCATTCAGACCCTATCAACCACTTTTTTCAATTATACAAGTAAATGATCCATAGTAGATTAGTAATTTAGAGAAAAAAATATAAATAGATGACTAATTTTAAATTTAAATAATTAATACTTAACTCCAAAATCGAAATAATGTTGTTCAATTATAAGTTGGTATTATAATAATTATGAAACTTGTTTGATGAAAATCAAATTAATCACATAAGGGCACGTTTGAGTGAGGTGACCAAAATTGGATAGATTAGAATGCGATTGACCTAGTGATATTGATTTGATGATAGTTTCATAGAATATTTGTGTTTTCGTATTTGTTGATAAATCTATATTATTTGTGTTGTCTTATGTTTATGATGTATTGTTGATCGAGTGATTATAAGTGGGACTCTTGGAGAAGTCAAGGTTGTCAATATTATTTGTCAGCCCTTGCTAGTATAATTTGGCAATGACCCAAAAAGCGGAACTGTTCACCGAAAGCCTGTCTGACATATTCAATCACGAGGTAGAGAAGATTTGTTGTAGGTGAATGATATAAAAATCCAGCTTAAAATGTATTTTTGGTCCTGCAATTTTGACATTTTGGTACTTTTCATCCTTTATTTTTTTAGATTGTAAAAGAGTCCTGTAATTTTTTAACATTTTATGATTTTGGTCCTTTGGTGTCGGATTTTATAACAGATGCCAGAATAAATCATGTGTCCCTCACGATTTTGGCAATTTTATCCTTTATCTTTTTAGGAGTTTGTAAAAGAGTCTTGTAATTTTTTTATATTTTGCAATTATGATCCTTTTGGTGCTTGGACTCTGCACATGCACATGCACATGCACATGCGGCATGCAGATTACAAAGTGATGGACTTGGATGCGATAGCCCTACTCAGACCATGCAGTGCTTGTGATGGACTTGGATATCATGGCATGGCAAAAATCTCAATGATGGTCAAGCATAGAGGTGTCAACATGGGTTGAGACCCATGGGTTCAACCCAACCCAATTAGTTTTGGGTTGGGTTGGATTGGATAAATTTTTCAATGGGTTGATATGGGTTGAAATTAAATAAAATTATATTTTGTATGAATTGGAATGATTGGATATGGGTCCAACCCATAAACTAAACTAAAAAAGAACCATAAGAATTCACTATTTATCTTTTTTATATACACACACTCACACACAAACTCTTCTTTTCATATACACACACTCTCTCACATATCTTTCACACACATCCCTTTCTCTCTCTCTCTCTCTCTCTCTCTCTCTCTCTCTCTCTCACACACACACACACACACACACACGAAGCACGTTACTCTCTTATACACACACTTTTACATCTCCCCCACCCCACCCCACCCCACCCCACCCTCAAACACTCACACACTATATTTTTAATTATTTATAATTTTATTCTTATTATTTTTAATTGTTTAGTTATTTTATATTTTTATGTGATTATTTTATTTAATATTACAGCTTATGATTTTGAAGATGATAAAAATAAAGATAAAAATTGTCTTTCAACAAATAAAGAGAATTTTGTTGCACGACTTGGTGTTCATTCAAGATGATCATTTAAAATATTATGAATTATTTTTGATAAAATGTTGTATTTTGTTAGACAGAATCTTAATGTACATGATCATTAGACAAAAATGATATATAATACAAGTTTTGTTGTATTACATTGTAAGTAGTAATTATCTTTTTCAATAGTTCAAGTATTGTCCTTTGTTCTTTTCGTTGTGTAAAATTTTAAAATTTAAATTAATAAAATATTTTATACTAACCCGATCCGACCCATTTGCAACCCAACCCATTTTGGACCCGTTCATTTAGACCCATTTTGGACCCGACCCAACCCGCCCATTTGCCACCCCTAGTCAAGCAAGCTCAAACTGCCACATGCGTGGTATTTTCTGTTAAAATATATAGCAAAAATATGTCATGAGATCAAAAGTGAAAATTTCGTAATTAATAAAATCAAAAGTAAAAAATCATAAATTACAAAACTAAAAGCGTCATCTCCCCTGTATTTACGGATTAAATTAATTAGCCAATAAAATATATTTTATAAAAAAATTAATTGTGTAAAATTCAAATGAAAGAGATATTTTAAATTAATAATACATTTTTTATCTTCAAATCACATTGTATCAATATCAAAAAAATTAAAATTCACAAATTGTTTTATCTCTCAAATCTCATTTACCTTTTGTTGTTATTAGAAATTTTTTTATTTATATAAGTTAAAACGCATGTAATTACTTAAAACAAATATTTCTTTATCTTGCACGTGCATTGACTTGTCCCTTTATATTAAAATTTTATCTATATTAAAATAAAACGATATATTATCTAAATTTATATTTTCACTCCAAATAAAATACATCACTTAATGGTTATATTTCACCATTATCCTCATTTTCATTCAAATTTCTTTGTTTTTTATCCCGTAAATCGTTATTGACTTAAAAATCGAAATGCTAACTTTTATTTTACAGGATTTAGTCCTTCATTGATTTTTGAATGAATTCTAAAATCTTTTGACTCTTGTGATGCAGCTGAAATCAGGTACGTAACATTAAATATGACAATTATACTCATAATTAAATAATTTTCAATTTTAATTTAATTATTTTTTTTTTTTACAAAGTGACTCCACATCATATTAACACTACTACACCAGTTCTTTTGTTGTGTTAGTAATACCTTAAATTATTTATTTTATTTTTAAAATATGATTTGTTAATTTATATATATATTGTAATTTATTTATAATCTTTAAAATGTGAAATATCACTTACCATAATTTTTTCCATAAGTTTTATTACAAAGAACAAATCAATTTTTTCCTTTTTTCTTTTTAATCTTTGCTTCTTTATTACAAGTTAATTAAAAGTACAAATACGATAAGATGATCAACTACGAGAAAATTAATAATGAACAACTAAATTGGAAACAAAATATAAAAATGGACAATAAAAAATGACATAGAAAAAACAAGAAATGTGAAAACATTAAAAAAAAAATACCAAAATGGACAAGTAAGTATAACTAAAACACAAAAATAATATAAAGAATAGTAAAAAAAATCAAACATATAGACAAGAAGATTGAAATATAAAATACGAGAAAAGAATACAAAAGTTTAAATAAGTATCAATAAAACATATAATAAACAAGAAGAAACCAAAATGGACAAGTATCAAGAAAACACAAAAAAATATATAAAAAAATAATAAAAATCAAACATAATAAACAAGAAGAAAGAATAAACCAAAACGAAAAATATTTCCAAAAAAAAAATGAAATATAAAAATATGAGAAAAGAATAAAAAAGTTTAAATAAAGTATAAATAAAATGTAAATAAAATTAAAAAAATCAAACATATAAACAAAAGGAAAGAATAAACCAAAACAAAAAAAATATTCAAGAACTTGAAATATAAAATATGAGAAAAGAATACAAAAGTTTAAATAAAAGTATCAATAAAACGTAAATAAAATTAAAAAAACAAACATATAACAAGAAGAAAGAATAATCCAAAACAAAAAAAAATTCCAAAAAATTGAAATATAAAATATGAGAAAAGAATACAAAAGTTCAAATAAAGTACCAATAAAACGTAAATAAAATTAAAAATATTAAAATTCCAGGGCAATGACCACATGAAATTTTAGTTCAATTGCTTTACAAAATATCCTCAAAGTTAGTACTCAAACATTTAACTTATAAGTTATCGAGCAAAAAGAATGGAGGCATAATCTACTTCCAACATCTGAAATTGTTATTTCAGATGCTATTCCCAAATACAACATTTCCTGCATTAACAATCAAGGGAAACAAGAAACCAACAACATATATACTTCCTGAGTTCTGAAAAGATTTTGAATTTTGCTTTTTCCAATTAATAATACTTAAACGAAAAAAAAAGGGTGAGAGGAACATTATACCTTAAATAACCATAAACTAAGCAGAAAGAGCTCTCAGATTAGTGCTACTAAATCTGCAGCACCATCTTTCTTGACAGAACCTAGTCAGAAAAGTAACTATACTAGAACTCAAACAAGCTCATCAGTAATCCTCCTTTGATACAAAATGATTCACAATTGGAAAGTTGTGCAAGATAAAGAATTCAATGGTATTGTTTTCTCAAAACATAGATATTGACGAGAAAAAGCTTCAATGAGAGCATGACTTACAGCAGTAGGAAGATCCTTCACGGTCATCTTTGAAATTGTGTTGATGCTGAAGCAATAAGAGATGATAAGCTTTTGGCGAAAAATAAGCGGCGCGATAGTATTTTCTTGACCAATGATAGAAGGCTGCGAACTACTGACCGCTAGCATTGAACTAAATGAAGTAGACTCTTTATCCAATTAAATCAAATTGAAATATGCAGGCACCTATCTTCAGCCAACAACAATTGTTAAATCCCAACAGCAATTTAAGATGGTGATATGGGTCACAAGGCTGTTGGGCCTCCTGCAAATAGGAATGTTAAAAGATTACAGCTACTAACCATGTAAAGACAAAATCTGTTAGGAAAAAGAATAGGCGAGATAGTGTCAGCAGTCTGCAAAATTATATGTACTTAGCACTATCTGGGAATGAAAAAGGGCAAGAAACGTTTAGTCACTTTTATCTTTTTTTCTCTTCTCCCTCCCCAACTTTCTGGAGCCTCCTTCTCAAGCTCGAATTGGGAATAACAACCCATTTCAATTTTTTTTACCTCTATCAGATGGTCTGCAATGTGCAGTAAACTCAACAGATCAAGGCTCCCATGATCGTAGATGTTGTCTTCAAGACAACTAGAAACTAATATAAGAGTTGAATGAAAAAAAAGCAAGATTTATCAATATGTAATCAAGTAACAAAAAGATGAATCGTATGCATCCTATTTTCAGACAAGCCATTTCGATTTTTATGCTCGGCTACACAATACTAACAAAGCACACACAATTACCTTCAGATAAAGCATTAGTCATGCTCAAAATGTTGATTTATCAACACAGGTGTATGAAGCACATACACAATATGTGGCTCTCATGAGTTTCAGTGTACACTTTAATTTCATACTCTTCATGATTAGAAGAGACTAGTACAGAACACACAATTACCTTCAGATAAAGCACATAACAAAGAACGCACAATTACCTTCAGATAACATTAGTCATGCTCAAAATGTTGATGATCAACACAGGTGTTATGAAGCACATATACAATATGTGGCTCTCATGAGTTTCAGTGTACACTTTAATTTCATACTCTTCATGATTAGAAGAGACTAGTACAGAACATACAATTACCTTCAGATAAAGCACATAACAAAGAACGCACAATTACCTTCAGATTAGTCATGCTCAAAATGTTGCTTTATCAACACAGGTGATACGAAGCACATAAACAATATGTGGCTCTCATGAGTTTCAGTGTACACTTTAATTTCATACTCTTCATGATTAGAAGAGACTACTACAGAAATTAAGCATACTTCAAGTACCTGTACAAGAAGAAAATCAACTACGAGAAAATGTAAAATATAAAATAAACAAAATGTTAAATATAAAATTTAAAGAAGAACCATAGAAAAAATGACATCAGAAAAAACAAGAAATGTCAAAACGTAGAAAAAAAGAAAGCAAAATGGAAAAAAAAATCAGAAAATTAAAAAATAGAATATGGGGAAAAATACAAAAGTTGAAAGTAAGAAATATCAAGAAAACACAAAAGAAAAATAAAAGTATCAAACATATAAAACAACAAGAAATTATAAGCCAAAACAAAAAACATTTCAGAAAATTGAAATATAAATATGAGAAAAATTTACAAAAGTTTAAAGAAAGTATCAAAAAACAAAAAAAAAATAAAAACCAAGAAAAGTCAAGTACCGGAAACTATAGAGTAAGAAAAAACAAGAAATTGGAAAACTAAGAAAAATCAAAAATTGAAAAAGGAGTATCAAGAACACAAAATAAAATAAAAACAAGAAGGGTTTTAACTCACAGTACCATGCTACCATGCCCTTTCTCAGCACGCTGATCTTCACATTCGTCTCTTTTTCTTTTGATGTTTGCGTTGGAATTTTCGAGAGTGTTCTTCCATCACTGCATCTTTCATCCATCGCACGACCACTTCCGAATCCGATTCATTCCACTCAAAAGAAATTGAAAAACTATGAACAATCAAAAATTAGAAGAGAATCTCCCACTCTCGATCGCGAGAAAAAACAACGAAACTGCGAATTGAAAAAACCAAAGCAGAAAATCAAAGGAAGAAAATAAAGAGAGAAATGAGATTGAGAACTAAAATCGGGTGGGAGAACCCTTTATATCGAAAAGAAAATTTGTACCGTTATAACACAAAGCTTTGAATTTGGGCTCATAACCGCATCTCAAGTCCCAATAAGATTTTAAAGGCTTGGACCTAAATTCAAATTATAATGTCCAGGATGCCCATTGGGCTCCTGAGTCACTTATGGCCCATATTTTATGTGTATCTATTTTTTTCAATTTCTTTTCTTTTGTTTAAAATAAGAATTTATTCTTCGTAATATCTATACTATTATTTATACTATTATAAAAAAAATCCTTTGAGCATACAAACTTTAGATTGTCCTATTTTATACTCAAATTATTTTTTTTCTTCAAAATAAATTTGGTCAAAATAGTAATTTCAAAATTTTTAAATAATCTCACAATTTTATAAAAAAAAAAAAAAATTCTCTCACACACTACTCCATGTTTCTTTTTAAACTTCTCCATATTTTTTTTCAAATAAATTTTTATATTTTCAATAAAATTTCAATTATAAAATATTATTTCTCTGTCATCTCAGCCCACGCTTCTTTATTCTCATGATTTTTTTATCTCCATCTCATATCACAATTATAATTTATAAGTAGAGTGCATCACAAACATCTTGTATCCTTGGTCGGCTACTGCATCACTGGGACTCAGAGACTGCTTGTATACGAGTTTGTGCCAAATAACACATTGGAATTTCATTTGCATGGTTAGTTATTCAAACAGGTCTTTATCTTCTTTCAGATTATATTGACTGGAAAAATAGATTGAACTTGTGAAAAACTAAAGCAAGAGAACAGTTCTTCCCATTGCTCTTTACTAGAAGTCTATTGACAATTTAGTTTCGTCTAGTTAAATGCATTATATAGCGTCATTCCAAGTCAATGTTTGACTTCCATCCTATGATGTTTTTAGATGTACTGTAATTGTGCCATTTAAAAACTTACCAGCCAAAGTGTATTTCAGGAAGGGGAAGACCAGCAATGGATTGGTCCACACGCTTGAAGATTGCTCTAGGTGCTGCAAAAGGACTTGCATATTTGCATGAGGATTGTAAGTTCTTCCTGGTGTATATTTCGAGTTTTCTTTTAACCCTAACAGAACATGAAGAACTTTCCTGCAGTTCATTCTTTGTGGTCCTAAATGATATATTTTATGCATCAGGTCATCCAAAAATTATTCATAGGATATCAAGGCATCTAATATTCTTTTGGACTTCAACTTTGAAGCAAAGGTAATATATCCAACTGCAATTGTATCAACAGGTTGCCCTTTCATTTCTTTGCAGTTACAGTGGCAGTAGAATCTCGATGAAACTTTTTTGGAAGTCTGTATTCTGAACTCAAGTTAATCGTATGAGAGCTTCCTGTTTATGGTGTAACCAGGAAATTAATAAATCATGTGAAAATTCTAACTATTGATGTAATAAAGAGAGACGAGGTTGTAGCTCCTTTAATGGCTGTTGATGAACATCATTTGTTCTCTCAGGTTGCAGATTTTGGTCTTGCAAAGTTCTCTTCTGATACAAACACTCATGTCTCTACACGAGTGATGGGAACGTTTGGGTAGGACCTAATTTTGTCTTTCTTGCTGCTTGCTTGTATTCTTTGTATGAATATCTGTGTATAAGCAAAACATCAGTTACCTTTTGTGGTTATCATGACTGATAGACTTGATTTACCGCTCTTTTCGCTGATAGTTTTCTTTCTTCTTTTTTTGCTTTCCACTGCCTTATTCTTGTGGGATGTCAGTTGGACAGGCTTTTGAACTCTTGCTTTCTGAAAATGTTGTAATTGATGCTTACTGTGAAATATCTGCTAATTATCATTCTAGTTCTTGCTGTAGTAGTCAAAAAATTTTAAGCTTCTAGTTGCAGTATCTGAACTATATTACTGTATGTGTTAGTATTTTAGTTTTTTGAAAAAATGATTGATGGTTGAAGGAATGTTGGTTTGAGATTTGGAGAACAAGGCTAGAATAAGAGTAGTTAGCTAAATCAACAAAAGAAGAGCAAGAGAGCTAGAACTTGGAAAATGATAGTTTGTAGTTAGTTGCAATGCTTTCTTTCTCACTACTACAAATCCTCATACTATGCCTATTTATAGTAGCTCATAGAAGCTTCTTGAAATAGTATTTGTGGCTATAATTAAAAGCTTGCTCAAGAAGCTTTGAGCACTCTAGAATGTTGTTAAAAAATATCTAGGATTTTTTCTACAATTCTCTAGAAAATATCTAAGATATTTATTTATAATAAACACATTAATCTTCTAATACTCCCCCTTAATGTGTTTATGGCATACTCCAATCTTCATGCGTAGTTCTTCGAATTTGTTTCGTGGAGTGCTTTAGTAAATATATCGCTAGTTGCTCTTCAGTGCTGCAGTACTTGAGTTCAATCTCTCCTTTGGTAGTTGCTTCTCGCAGAGAGTGATACTTGATGTCGATATGCTTAGTTCTACTATGCTGCACCGGATTTTTAGTTATGGCAATTGCTGACTTGTTATCGCAGTATATTGTCGTGGGCTCCTCTTGTTTCTCTCCTATATCTTCTAAGATCCTTCTAAGCCAAATGGCTTGATTTGATGTTGCAGCAGCTGCAATGTATCCTGCTTCCGCTGAGGATTGTGCCACAGTAGCTTGTTTCTTGGAAGCCCATGAAAATATTCCTGACCCAAGTGAAAAAGTGTAGCCTGATGTGCTTTTCATGTCGTCGACTGATCCTGCCCAATCACTATCTGTGTATCCAACAAATTTTGCATCATTTGTGGACTTGTACCAATATCCAAAATCTTTCGTACCTCGTAAGTATCTTAGAATTCTTTTTGCTGCTCCATAGTGTACTTGGCTCGGACTCTGCATAAACCTTGATAGCAGACTTGTGGCGAACATAATATCTGGTCTTGTGGCAGTTAGATATAGTAGGCTTCCAATTAGACTTCTGTACATGGAGCCATCAACTTTTTGTGATCCATCTTCTTTCTGGTACTTTTCGCCAGTAACCAAAGGAGTAGTAACTGTCTTGCAGCTTTCCATTTTGAACTTATTGAGTAGAGTTTCTGTGTACTTCTTTTGACATATAAATATTCCCTCTTTTTCTTGATTTATCTCAATTCCGAGGAAAAAATGCATTAGGTCAAGGTCACTCATCTCGAATGTCTTCATCATGTCTTCTTTGAAGTCTTGAATCATCTTCTCATTGTTTCCTGTATATATGAGATCATCTACATATAAGGAAACAATTAGTGTATCGTTACCTTGGCTCTTTATGTAGAGAGTAGGCTCGCTCAAGCTCCTTCGAAATCCTCGATCCATGAAGTATTTATCTATTCTGTTGTACCAAGCTCTTGGCGCTTGTTTGAGCCCATAAAGTGCTTTCTTCAACCTCAAGACCTTTTCTTCAGAACCTTTTGCTATAAATCCTTGAGGCTGTTCCACATAGATTTCTTCATTGATATAACAGTTTAGAAATGCAGACTTTACGTCCATTTTGATATATTTTCCACTTCATTTGCTGCTATTGCAATAAGAGCTCTTATTGTATCTAAACGAGCTACTGGAGCAAAAGTTTCAGTGTAGTCAATACCTGGTAGTTGAGAATATCCTTTTGCTACGAGTCGAGCCTTGTGCTTCTGTATTGATCCATCTGCATTCAGCTTCGTCTTGTAGATCCATTTTACTCCAATTACTTCTTTGTCTTTTGGCCTGTCTGTGAGCTCCCATGTGTTGTTTTTTTCAATCATGTTGATTTCTTCTTCCATTGCTTGGACCCATACTTTATGTTTTACAGCGGTTTCAAAATTCTCTGGTTCCAACATGATGAAGTTGCATGTTTCATATATATCACTGAGACGCTTTGTCCTTCTTGGCGGGGTTTCTTCCTCAATCTCTTCTAATGGTGGTGGCCTTCTGGGTGATCCTGGTGCTTGTTGACTCCTCCTTTCCATTTCTGCTTGGTCTGTTCCTTCTTCTTGTTGTTGTTGCGGAGGTGTCTCTTAGGAATCATTACACTTTGTCTTTCTACTTTTTCTTCATCCCAGTTCCACACGGCATCTTCGTCGAACTCAACATCTCTACTGATAATTAGTTTCTTGGTCTTTAGGTTGTAGATTCTGTAGCCTTTTGACTGTGTGCTGTAGCCGAGGAAGATCCCTTTCTCTGTCTTCTCCTCCAGCTTATGCCTTTTCTCTGTTGGAATATGTACATAGCAGATACAGCGAATACTCTCAGATGCTTAGCTGAAGGTTTCTTGCCGCTCCACGCTTCTATTGGAGTCATGTTTTGAACCGCCTTGGTGGGACACCTGTTGAGTAGATAGACTGCAGTGTAGACTGCTTCTGCCCAAAAAGCTTTTGGCAAGTGTTTCTCCTGCAGCATCGATCTTGCCATCTCCATGACTGTTCTGTTCTTTCTTTCTGACACTCCATTTTGTTGAGGATTATAACTGACAGTAGTTTGATGTTCGATACCCTCTTCTTCACAGAACTTGTTGAATTCTGAGTTGTTATATTCTTTTCCTCGATCGCTTCTGAGAACTTTTATGCTTCGACCACTTTGTTTCTCCACCAGATTTTTGAACTTCTTGAAAACCTTAAAGACTTCGGATTTTTCTCGCATGAAGTATACCCAAGTCATTCTGGAGTAGTCATCGATGAATAGGATGAAATATCTGTTTGCTCATGTGATGGTGTCCTCATTGGACCACAGACGTCAGTATGAATAAGTTCCAATACTGCTTTAGCTCTCCAGGAGGTTCCTGAAGGGAATGGTTTCTTGTGTTGTTTCCCTTGTAGACAGGCTTCGCAAGCTCCCTCGACAGCTTGGATTTGTGGTAAGTCTGTCATCATTTTCTTTTGATGTAGTATTTGTAAGCCTTGAAAGTTGAAGTGACCGAGCCTCCTGTGCCATAGCCATGACTGGTCCTCTTGTGCTTTCATAGCTGTGCGGCCCATATATTGGAGATGTATTGGAAAGCATCTGTGCTCCTTCATTCTTACTTCCGCAATTTTAAGAGTTTTATCTTTGTTGTCATAGATAGTGCATGAATCTCCTCCAAAGTGTAGAGTATATCCTTTCTCCATCATTTGTCCAACAATGAACAAATTTGTTCTTAGGTTAGGGATGTACATAACATCATTAATGATGCGCGTACCTTTTTTTGTGTTGATAGCGACTGATCCTTTTCCTTCAACTTTCACGATGTGATTATCCCCAAGTTTGACGTTGGTCTTGAATGACTCGTCCAGTGTCTGAAAAGCTCCTTTGTTGTATGTCATATGATTGTTAGCTGCACTATCAATATACCATGTAGCTTCCCTGTTTCGGCTACTGAGTTGCATATGTAGAATAGTTGATCACTGCTATTATTCTCTTCTATGCAGTTAGCTTGATGATTTCCTTTGAGCCTACAATCTTTTTCCATATGTCCGAACCTCTTGCAATTTCGACATTGTGGTTTTCCTCGAAAGTAACAATCCTTCTCAAGATGGTTTGTTCTTTTACAAATACGACATGGTCTCATATTCTTCGTCTTCTTGTCTCCCATTGTACTTTTAAAATTTTCTTCTTTTCTATTAGAATTCTGAGATCTCATATTTAATTTAGACTGGAAAGCATTTTCAAGAGAATTTTCTTCACGCCTACTTCGCCTTTTCTCATATGCTTCAAGTGACCCAACTAACTCAGTGACAGTTAGTGTGGTGATATCTTTTGTTTCTTCAATAGTTGTTACTATTGGGTCATACTTCTCAGTGACACTTATAAGCAATTTTTCTACGACCCTTTTTTCTGGTATATCTTCCCCATAGGCTTTTAGTTGATTCACCAATTCACGTACTTTTGTATAATATTCATCAATTGTCTCAGAATCCTTCATTTCATATTCTCAAAATCTCTTCTAAGAGTTTGGAGTTTAATGATACGTACCTTTGCACTGCCTTGATATTCCTTTTGCAAAATGCTCCATGCTTCTTTTGCCGATGTAGCAACACTAATTCTTGGAAAAATATGATCTGCCACTGCTGTTTGGATGTAGTATAAAGCCTCTGAATCCTTTGCCTTCTTATTCTCCAATTTACCTTTCTCGGCCGACGACGAAGTGGAACTATCTTCCAGAGTTAACCCTTCTTCTACTATCTCCCATAGTTTTTGAGATTGAAAGTAAGTTTTCATTTTAATGGCCAGTAATCATAATTTTGGCCGGAGAAAATGGGGACTGAAATTTGTTTGGCAAATGAGGACATGGTGGTTGGACAATAGAATTAGTTTTGATACGAAAGTATTTAAGATAAGAATACACGCCCAGTATACGGTCGGACGTGGCTCTGATACCACTGTTAGTATTTTAGTTTTTGAAAAAAGGATTGATGGTTGAAGGAATGTTGGTTTGAGATTTGGAGAACAAGGCTAGAATAAGAGTAGTTAGCTAAATCAACAAAAGAAGAGCAAGAGAGCTAGAACTTGGAAAATGATAGTTTGTAGTTAGTTGCAATGCTTTCTTTCTCACTACTACAAATCCTCATACTATGTGCCTATTTATAGTAGCTCATAGAAGCTTCTTGAAATAGTATTTGTGGCTATAATTAAAAGCTTGCTCAAGAAGCTTTGAGCACTCTAGAATGTTGTTAAAAAATATCTAGGATTTTTTCTACAATTCTCAAGAAAATAACTAAGATATTTATTTATAATAAACACATTAATCTTCCAATAGTATGGCTATTCCACATCAATCGTGCTATCATTTCACATCAATTTAGGTATCTAGCACCGGAGTATGCTTCCTCTGGAAAACTTACTTAAAAGTCTGATGTATTCTCCTTTGGGGTTGTGCTTCTGGAGTTGATTACTGGACGACGACCTGTTGATAAAGATCAACCTTTCACAGATGATAGTTTGGTGGACTGGGTGAGTAGTCACTCAACTATGATGGCTCTTTCAGTAATCCCATTTTTCTTCTCAAATTAACCAGGCCTCAAGCCCCTCTCTCCTCATCCTACCCTGTGAATCTTTGCACGAATGCCATTGTCCAGAAGAATTGACAGAAAGGGTATGTCATACAGGCTAGGCCCTTGCTCACACGAGCTCTTGAAGACGGGAACTTTGATGTTCTCGTTGACCAACGAATACAAAATGACTACAATCACAAAGAGATGGCTCGCATGGTGGCCTGTGATGCTGCTTGCGTACGCCATTCAGCTAAGCGTCGGCCAAGAATGAGCCAGGTAAATTATTTCAGCTTTTATGATTCAACATAGTTGCTTAAACTCCCAGTTTAAACATTTAATTTCATTGAATCGGGCTTATGAATATGTTTGATCATTGGGAAATCATGCTTGCATCATGGTATTCCTTAAGCACAAAAGATGCAAAAGGAGGAGACTGGATTCTGTTTGTTATATTCTTGGCGCTGTGACTATCTAGTAGGGTTTTACAATTGCTCTAGATTTCTGTGCTTGCTATAAAATCGATAAGCTACATGGAGAACAAGAAAAGCTTCCAACTTAGTTCTGACCTCAAAAAGTTTGAGGGAAGTTTAAACTTTTTGATAAATTGCAACTTAACAGGTTGTAAGAGCTTTAGAAGGAGATGTATCCCTATCTGATCTGAACGAAGGAATGAGACCCGGGCATAGCTCAAGGTACAGTTCATATGATAGTTCAGACTATGACACCAGGCAATACAATGAAGATATGATAAAGTTCAGGAAAATGGCTCTGGCAAGCCAAGAATACAGAAGCAGCGACCTATACAGCAACCCAACCAGCGAGTATGGGTTATATCCGTCTGGCTCAAGTAGCGAAGGTCAACAAACTAGAGAAATGGAGATGGGAAAGATGAAAAAGGGCAGTGGAGCTTACAGTGCCGACGCCTAGTAGCCAATGCCTATTTCCCCATGTAAGCTCAAACAAAACCAACTAATTTCTTAGCATCCGGTGTTTGAAAGATGTCAACATGTTTTGCTTGCATTACTTGCATACACAACTATATATATCTTTTCTCCTTTTCAATTCTTGGTTTCAATATTGTCATTTTTGTTTCCAAATGTATTCATAATGTGGCTTGTATACTATAACATAGTTCAAATTTCTTTGTATTTGATGCTTACAAGTCTCCTATCCTTGAGGTATTTTACTTGATCATTGTTTCTGGGCTGTGAGTTGGGTTGGGATCTGCTCATGAGGAGATGACAAGGGAATGCAACCTTTAAAGATTGTTCACATCTAAGTTGAAAACACTAGTAACTATAATAGAATTTAATATTTTCTGAAAATTTTAATTATACTCTTCTTTAATAAAAATATATCATCTCTTTCATGCGCTAATGAAAATGCATTATTGACAATACTTTTTTATGCAATGAAAAATCAAAAGTAAATAATAATGTAATAAAATTAAGGGTAAATTACAATTACCTCACTTAAAGTTTGGCATAATTATGAATATTTTCTTATTGTTTGAACAATTATAAATACCTATTGATGTTTGATAAAATTATGTACTCCTTGGATTGAAGTATGAAACTGTCAAATTTGCCCTTATTCTATTTCTTTATTTTATTTTTTTTTTAAATTATAAAATTATCTGAAATCTAACGGAATGGATGGAAATTGTTTAAAAATTATAAAAAAATCATCCACTTAGTTAATAAAAAATTAAAGTTTTTTCAAAAAAAATAAATAAAATATAATTTTTAATCTATATGAGTATTTTGGTCAGTTCATTATAAAAATTGGATGGAAATTTAACAAATTGGGTTAATTATTAGACGATTGTTAAAATCAGGATGTATTGGTAATTTTTCAAATAATAAAGAAATATTTATGAATATGTCAAATTTTAAAAGAGGTGGTTGTAATTTGTCCTACAATAGATAGTTGTATGAACTAATTATTCTGCTGTTGTTGGAACTAATTATTGGATCTTGTTGCCTCAAATTCTTCTTCTTACTTGGGGATTTCTCTCTCTCTCTCTCTCTCTCTCATGAAATGCTAGCATGTTTGTTAATGTTTTCATTTCCAAATTTTAGATTTTGAACCAATAATTAAAGTGGAAAAAATGTTGTTTATACGTATTTTCGTAAAACATATATTGATTTGATTGAGAAAAATCAAATCTGCTCCATAAAAAACACGAGATAGAAAGGGCACCGTTCGTCTCTCTCTCTGTCCCTCTCCCTCGATTTCATACTTCCCACAAAACCCTAAAGATTTCACTCCATTGGTGGTGGAAACTGGAAATTGGGAACGACCTTCATCGTCAATTTCCACCAACGGGATACTTTTACTAATTTTAAATAAAAATAATTAATACTTAACTCCAAAATCGAAATACTGTTGTTGAATTATAAGTAGTGATGGCAATGGAGCGGGTCTGGTACGAGTCCGCCCAGACCCGAGATCCGCCCCATTAAATTTAGGCAAGCCCCATAACCCGCCCCACCCCGCTTCGGACCCGCCCCGCCCGCCCCCCCGTCACATTAAAAACCCGCCCCGCCCCCGCCAACCCGCCCCATCACGACCTGACCCCGATCCGACACGGCAATTATAGAATTTTTTTGCATCCTTTTTTCCTTTTCTTAAACACAAGAAATTAAAAATTTTCATGATTTCGTGCAAATATATTATTTTTATTTTATGATTCGGTATGAATTTTATTTTATTTTTTGGTATATTTTACTAAATATACTACTAAACTAATTAGTAGTTTATATTTATAACAATAAATTAAAATATTATTTTTATTTCTTTGTATATAATGAGATCAACAACTTTTAAAAAATAACTTATATTTATTTTTTAATTAATATTAATAACTATACAAACATATGTACAAATATTTTAATACCTTAATATAGTTACAAACTTTAAAATGAATTGGATAAACAAAGAATACATTAAATTAATATTTTTTAATAAATAGTATCAGTTTAGATTTAAATATTTTAATATAATTTTCAATCTGAAATGAATTGGATAAGACAAAAATATATGTTCATGTTAATTATTAAATTTTTATCAACTAATTCTTTTATTTTTTTATATACAGTTGGGTACATGCAAAAATTATTTAGACATTCATATACATATATATATATATATGTATGTATAATAATATAATTTTTTTTATTTATAATATATTATATATTAATAATATTTAATAAAAAAGAACGGGTCCGGGGTGGGATGGGGTCGGGGCGGGTCCAATGGGGCGGGTTCGGGCGGGGTTAGGGCAGGACCCGTACCCCGCCCCGGACCCTGCCGGGGCTACTAAAACCTGCCCCGGACCCGAAAAATAACGTCCCAAACACGCCCCATGCGGGACGGGCTCGGGGCGAATTTTCCGAATCCGGGTTGAAATTGCCAACCCTAATTATAAGTTGGTATTATAACAATTATGAAACTTGTTTGATGAAAATCAAATTAATCACTTAAGGGCTCCTTTGAGTGAGGTGACCAAAATTGGATAGATTAGTAGAATGTGATTGACTTGGATGCGATAGCCCTACTCAGACCATGCAGTGGTTGTGATGGACTTGGATGCCATGGCAGGGCAAAAATCTCAACGATGGAAGCTCGGGTTCTGCTTTGAGGCGGCCTGGGTCGTGTTTGATGTGGTGGCGCAGAGCTGGTGGCATAGTACAGGTGATAGTCTGAGGTCGTCTTTCTGCATAAGGTTATTGAATGTGGAGATAGGGAGCAGGCTGTCCCTTTGGGAACGTCAAGAGGAAAATCTGTAAACTAAACCCCAACCTGTGTAAGGAGGACCCTTTTATCGAAGTCTCAAAAGTAAAAGGAGGACTCACTTTATGAAAGCAGGGAGGCAAGGCGTTGTGGCTCAAGGAGGGTGATAGGAACACAATCTTCTTTTATGCCCAGGCTACTAAACGTTTACAACGTAAGTCTATCAAAGTTATGAAGGATGAGGGTCGCACACTGGATTCAACTATTCAAAAGTTAATATTTCTGTTGGATTTTCAGTTCCATATTCCCCCAATTCTCAAGTGTGATAAACGGTTGTCTCGCAAGAGTAGTGCCCTCAGTCAAGTGATAAATGAGCTCATATGTCATTACTCTTAGGGCTTATTTACTTTGAATTATTAAGCTTGATATCCTAACTAATCATGCATAATTTTTTGTTTACTTGGAATTTGCTCAACCCGTTATAATGACACAAGGTCCGGTACAAGAGGTGGTTTGTAATCATGCCCAACATATTGAGGTCTTATTTTCTTTTGAGTGTCCATTTTATCTCTATTTTTTTCATGCCAATTACAATGTTGTCCCTAATTTTGGTGAAATCCACCAAATTACAATTTTTGAGAGGAGTATATTGTGTGTGTATATATATATATATATATATATATATATATATATATATATATATATATGTATATATTTATTAATTTTGATATTATATATTTATTTTATATATTAAATTAATTTAGATTATAAAATAGCATATATTTAATTTTTATATAATATATCATTTAACTTTTGTTATAAAATATTATATATCCTAACTTTTATATAACATATAATATTAACTTTTATTTATGCATATAAATATATTACATCTTAACACAAGAAAAATATTAAAATTGGAAGAAAAAATTGGGGGTATTTTGGAAAAAATCAAATTAGTCCACAATTCAATCTCAAATTATAGTCAAAAGTAAACAATAGATTATTTATATGCATTACTTAATCAATACAAGTAAACATAAAATTATGACACTTAATATAATCACTTTTAATTTAATCCCAATAATTATCCTATAATTATCTATATCATTTAAATCCTATCACTCAAAGTAAATGAGGCCTTAGAATGAGGTCAAGCAGGCTCCGAATCAATGCCGCATGTGATTAAAAGTGCAATTTTTTTAAAAAAAATTGTAGGATCAAAAGTGAGAATCTTGTAATATATATGACAAAAAATGTAAAGACTCAAACTGCCACGTACTAAGCACGTGGTATTTTCTGTTAAAATATATAACAAAAATGTGTTATGAGATCAAAAATGTTACTTTTTAGAAGTCAGAGAATCAAATGTGAAAATTTCGTAACTAATAAAATCAAAAATAAAAAAGTCATAAATTACAACACGAAAAGTGTCATCTCCCTGTATATATGTATGTATTTGAATTTTATAGGTGTGTTTGCATATTTTGCTATCCAAGATCATTATAGAGTTTCATTTGTATACACATTTATTTCTTTATCTTTTGGCTAAAGAATATCACAATTAAAGTATTTGTTGCTAAGTTGTACATAAATTGTTTTATCTGTCAAATCTCATTTACCTTTTGTCGTTATTAGAAAATTTTTTATTTATATTTTCTTATTGATTTATATTAAATCAAATATATCACTTTATATTCGAATTTCTTTGTTATTTTATCCCGTAAATCGTTATTGACTTAAATATCGAAATGCTAACTTTTGTTTGATTTTAGAATTCATTCAAAAATCTTTCGACCCTTATGGTGAAACTGAAATCGGGTACATATCATTAAATATGACAATTATAGTCATAATTAAATAATTTTAAATTTTGATTTAATTTAAATTAATTTTTATAAAGTGACTCCACGTCATATTAACACTACTACACCAGATGTTTTGTTGAGTTGGTAATATCTTAAATTATTTTTTATTCTTAAAATATAATTTGTTAATTTATATATATTGTATTTTATTTATAATCTTTAAAATGATCACTTAATTTCAAGTTCATGTTCTCTGATCATAAAACAAACCCAAATTCTCTCCAATTTTCATCTGAATTCAAACCCTTGGAATTTCAATGGCATCTCGTCGTCGTATGCTTCTCAAAGTCATCATTCTCGGCGACAGCGGGTTTCTTTTCTCTTCTCTCTCTCTCTCACACTGCACATATACCACACATGGAGACATGTATTTGTGCATATTATCCAAAGGTTGATGCAAATATTTTCATTTTTGGTTGATTCATTGCCAGGGTTGGTAAGACGTCTTTGATGAATCAGTATCCTTCTACTGCAGATCTTATCACAGAACTTTTATTCACATATACTAGGTGAAAATAATTGTGTTTGAACACCTCTCTGAAAATATGAATTTACACTTTCTATAACAAAAAAAAAAGAAGTTTTGAAACTACACTTATACCCCTCTGAAAATTCTGTGTTTGGGTTTGGAGGAAAAATGCCAACGTTTTCAAAACAAATTACATATATTTTTATTGCCCTTAACATTCTTATGTATTTGTTTTTTAGGATAAAAGTAATATATTTTTTTGCCCTTTAACATTCTTATGTATATTTTTATGTATGAGGTTACTATCATTATAATTTTTCACACAAAATTATTACATAATAATGTTAAATGAGGGGTCAAATTGAAAACTTAGATAATCTTTTTTTTTTTTTTTCCTAATGTCATCATTTTTTGTCCAAACTTTAAGGCAAGGGGGAAAGTGTAAACAATAAATTTTCGAAGAGAGTGTGAGTGTAATTTTAAAACATCTTGGGGGAAAGTGTAGTTTCGCATTTTCCGAGAGGGTCTAGGTGTAATTAACCCAAGAAAATAATAATCCATTGTTTGTAATTTTATCCTATGTAGCATGTTTATGATGCTGAGACAAAGTCTGGTTGTTGTAATTATTGTTTTGGCCTTAAATCATACTAATACAGATATGTGAATAGGAAATTCAGTAACCAGTATAAAGCGACAATTGGTGCTGATTTCTTAACAAAAGAAGTTCAATTTGAGGATAGGATTTTTACCTTGCAGGTCAGCTTCTAAAAATGTTGTTAGGATCATCCTTTTTATTTAAATCTATTTATTTTATTGATTACTAACATTGAGAGATGAAAAGAAATGTCTCCACTATGAGTATTCGTTTTATCTAATAACAGTGAAATAATTTTAATTTTTTGCAGTAACAGGCTTGTTTCACCAAAAGAGAAACTTGAAATAGATACTCAGTCTTTTGCTTTATTTGGTTGACTAACTTTACTTTACTATTGTACTATAATAATTTCTATTTTGTTTGAGGAAACTACGGGGCTGAGTAATGGAATTTGTGTTTTCTGGCTATAACTAAAAGTTTATTCCCGGATGTCTAATGTAGTTTAAAAACACTTGTTAGGATCAGTATTAGGTTAGTTCCGTATTAGGTGACAGATTAGTTTTACACCAGAAACAATAAAAACACCTAAGTTTCAACTTAGAGAATCTGCATATTCTGCACGTTCTACTTTATTCGGGTTCTTATATGAATATCGTTATTGTTGATTTTTATAGACATGAATCTTCTAATTGATAAAGCATAGATGATAATAAGTATTTCAACGTATGAGTGTGATCAGCAGTCCTTAGTAAATATGATTGATAACACGATTAGATTGTTGGCAGTTTCCTTTTAGGAGTCCTTTTGCTGTTGGTGAAGCGAGAATTCTTTAGTCTTTCGATGGCCATATTGTTAATAATTGAATTGGTTCTCCACAGATAGTAGTTTGTTATATATGTTTCTTCTTCTAATTATATGCCTTCTAGTAATATCTATATTGTGATTATTTTTCCCTTTTCTTGAATGAGGGGATGAGTTCAGCATGAAACTTGTTGTTTCCTATAGTAAATCCACTGGAAAAGGATACCGATGCCAAAATTAGCGTCCAGCTGTGAGCTGCCACTTATTTGTGTAGCAATAGCTTCTCAATTTCTTCACGTAAATCTTTCGACTTGGAGTGTCTATTTGTTATACCTGATGCATAGACTAACTAATAGTGCCAAACTGCTTGAATTTGAAGAAGCACTAATGGAATTTTTCGTTTGTTTCATCTTGCACAAGAAGAAATGCAATTTTTTTTATGCATGAACCTTGAAAAATTTATTTCACTATCGACACTTATATGGTGCTGAAGTTTCCATCAAATATTACTACTAATGTTGACACTTCTTCGATTATAATGGTAACATCTTTCCAACCTTTATTTGACAAAGAAGTCTAAGAATTTTCAGTTATGTAGAAGAATATGTATTTGAATTTATTGTGCTTAGGTCTTATGAAAGAAAGGCGAGATAGATGTGTCTTTTGAGTGTTGAAACCTGATACTATACAACTTATGTTGAACCTATATTTCCTACACTTCCAAATGTTGGATAAAATATGATGCTTGGAGCAGGCAAAATTACACATTTAATTGAGGAAATAGAAATAGGATCCTCTGTGTCCCTAGAAATAAAACATAAATTGTTATATGTCTTGTATCAATAGTTTATGAAATGCTACAAAATCCCTATATTCTAAAGGCTATATATAAGATGACATCTACTATTGAACTATATACACATACAAATATATTAAAAACACTTCTGAGCCCTATGGTGGGAGGTTTCTAGGATTCACACAATAGGAAATTGGCATTCTTTTAACAATTTGAATATCATTTTGTATATATGCTAGCCAGCCTCCACCTAGATCACCTGTTGTACTTGATACAAGTTTCTTGCACTACAGTGCTACAACTTGTATGAACAACAGATTGATTGTGTTTTTCTGTTGGTGTTTTAATTATACTCCCTTGGGTCCATATATGAATGTCCATAAACTTGAATTAACAGTTAGAGCTGAACTAGTTCCAGTTCCAGAATCCAGCCACATTATGTGCATAAAGCAATTAAATTACAAAGTTCTGTTTAATAAGACGAGGCACTATTTTTGGAGATGAGAACAACTAGACCAAGTATGTAATATAACTTTCCTAAAAATCTCTCGAGAACTTTAATGGGAACCATCTTTCCAGTACTCTAATATCTTTAAATGGCAATGTATGTCGCCTAGCTCTAGGGAAATCGTGGAGGGAAGAAATTAATAGAATCTCCTTTTCCTTCTCTAAAGAAACTTTAATAGGTCATTTTGTCTCTCGTATCTTCGTATGTCTAAATCAAGAAAATATTTTGACAAGTTTGTACCAGATATGGGATACAGCTGGTCAAGAGAGGTTTCAAAGTCTTGGTGTGGCCTTCTATCGTGGTGCAGACTGTTGTGTGCTAGTTTACGATGTGAACGTCACGAAATCTTTTGATAATCTCAACAACTGGAGGAGGAGTTCCTCATTCAGGTAACAGTCTCATCCGCCATAACCTATTGCTAATGTTGGGTTTTTGCACCATATACCACTAAATTCTACTGCATTTCCTTTTGTTTTCAGGCTAGCCCTGCTGACCCTGAAAACTTTCCATTTGTTGTCTTGGGGAATAAGATTGACGTTGATGGCGGCAATAGTAGAGTGGTATTCATTACTCCTTTATTTAACTATGTTCTATGACTTCTAAAGTCAAATATCCTTAAAGGAGTCATCATTGAAGATTCTTTCTCTTTGATATAGTAATAAATCGCATCGTGGAAAATGACATAGATCCTAATATTTTGAAACCTGTAGGTTTAGTTCCTTTGACTCAGACACTAAAATGGTATTCAAATACTTAGGAGTGTGAACTGGTATTATTACTATTATTTGTGGTAGTAACAACAACAGTAGTAAAAGCAATGCTGACACTGATGTGATTACTTATTCATACTTCCAGGTATCCGATAAGAAGGCAAAAGCTTGGTGTTTCCTCCAAAGGGAATATTCCTTACTTTGAGACTTCTGCCAAAGAGGTTTCAATGTGGAGGCTGCTTTTCAATGCATAGCCAAAAATGCTCTAAAACATGACTCTGAGGAAGAATTGTAAGTAACGGTTTGGGTTTGATTTTTGTATTCCCTAAGTTTTCTGGGTAACAAAAATGTGAATAGACTCTTCTTTGTGATTTTCTGTAACCTTTTACATGGATGGTCAACATTTAAAAAGTTCCTCTACATGAATCTTACACTCCAAGTAGTCTACCATATAATATAATGCACCGTTATAGTGATATAAGTGAACTAACAACATGCCAATATGCCAAGACGAAGATCTGCCGTTATTATTTCTATGATAAATGGTCTTTGTCTGTTGGTCTCTTTCGATATATTTATTTATTTTCTTCCCTTGGGGAGTAGGATGAATATGGAATTCGATTTGTTACTTTGAGTTTAATCATCCTAGTTCTAAAAAAAGTTGACATTTGATGTTAATGCCGCAAACTTTTTGCAAATCCCACATTTTAACATTCTTACGCCTCCGTCTGCAACTTTGCAAAATCTGTCTAAATATATCAACATGGATCGACATGATTGTTATGCTCAATATGTTGTATGTGTATGTGCCATTCTTAATCATGGATTCTCTATTATGTATTTTCTAACTCTTTTATACATTTTTTGTTTTTCCACTTTTTGGTCAACTTGCTGAAGATATCTTCCCGACACCGTTGATGTGGTCGGCAGACAGCAACAAAGATCAACTGGTTGTGAATGTTAGTGTGTCTTCCATGGTTATAATCCAAGATCATGTTCAATATCCATTCATCTTGTCTCAAGTTGAGGTTCAAAAGTAAAAAGATGTGCTTGCTTTGGACTTCTGTTGTAAGGTTTCATTCATATTATTTTGCTCTAGCTATTTAAATCTTGAGTTTTGTGGAAAATGAAGTCCCCCCCCTCTGTAATTATTCCACAAATCTTTAGAGGGCGGTTGGGTGAGCTTATAAGTCTTTTAAACTATCTTAAAAGATGTTTAAAAATTTCAGTAAATTTTTTAGAGAAGCTTATAAAATCCAAAAATAAGATATTAGGAAATTCCTAATTTCTTTTTCAAAATTTTAACAAAATCTTAAAATTAATTACAATGTTGTCATTCATAACGTTTTATAAGTTTCGTCATTTTATTTTTAAAATAAGATCAAATGTCTTATCAACTCTAAAAGTATCTTGTAAGATGTTTGAGCGTATAAGATATTATCAATCAGTTTAGTTAAAGATTCTCTAAGTTGAAGCAAGAAGATGTCTCTGCTTGTTCAACTTTTCCTGTAGTGAAAATACCATATAAATAGGAAGCACAATTGAAAAATCCATTGTATTAACTTATTAAGAAGTCTTTGAGTTCAAACACCACCGAATATGTGTTCAAAAATAATTATTAGCTTAATTTAAATAGATTTTAACATTTTAATATACTGAATGATGTAATTTATCATTTAGAAATGCAGATATCCCCAAATGTATGGGTCATTTGCACTTTGTCCCCAAATTTTTTTTTTTTACATTTCTTTTTATACTTCCCCGTTCAATCTTTGGGTTTAGTTGCACTTTACATTTTTCGAGAAATAATGATGGAATATTCTTTCCGTGTGTGTATACGCACGCACCTAAGAGCTATTTAATTGTAAAGGTTAAATGCAGACAACCCTCAATGTATGAGATCATTTGTACTCTGCCCTCCAATTTTTTTACAAAACAAAAAAAAAAAAATAGAAAAAAAATATGGAGAACAAGTTCTAAAGAGTGGAGAAAAGAATGAGAAAATTTTCAAAAAAATTAATGGTTGATCTACAGATAAAACACTTCACGTTATAAGTCAAATGTATTGTTGGCGTGAATTGAAATACACACATATGCTTGATGACGGTGCCAACAGAAATACATGTTTTTTTTACTTTATTTTCCTGATTTGATTTTTCCTCTTTTTATACAACAGTAGTGCATTTGATCTTATTGTGAAGTTACACTCTTTCGTGATTTTTTCATTTGGGTTGTTGAAATTCAATTTTTTTATTTGGGTTGGTGAGTTTTTCTTCTTCTTTTTTTTTTTTTCTAATCTGGGTTGGGGTTGTTTGTATTTAACCTTTACAATTTTATCGAACCAAAATTGTCCTCAGGCGCGTGTACGCATACGAACGAAATATTTTATTATTATTTTTAAAAAATATAAAATCCAACAAAATCAAAAAGTTAAATAGAATTTTTTTTTTTAAAGAAAAGATTGAAAGGCAAAGTACAAATGAATGTATATATTGAGGGTGTCTGCATTTTACCTTTTAGATAAATATGAAAAATCTGAGACATTTTTTGTGTTGAAGTCTTAGACGATTTGATAAAACTCCCTGAGGGGTCCAATTCTTTTCTCCTCCGTTAAATTTGACAGCAAACTTAACAGAAGGACGAAAAATACTTAAAAAATTAAATTTTGAGGACTAAAATTGCAATCATAAAATGTTTGAGAACTAAAATTGCATAAGTGGCTATGTTTGAGGATACAAAATGCATTTATCCCAAGATTATCACATTACATCCTAAGGAAGATAAGCTTTTTCTTTTCTTCTTTTTTATCAATTTATTTCTCATTTTAAGTGTGAAATCAATTTTTTCTAAATGAGCGATGAGCAAAAGCAAATCTCAAAAAGTGCAGGTGTATGTGACTTATTTATTTTAATAAATAACAAAAAAAAGACCACTTTTATTCTATTAACAATTTTAAGACAAGTCGTGGATGTTATCCATAATTTGTCTTCTTTTTTTTAATTCTTTTAGAATCGTGGATGTCATTCATGACTCTTCTTTTTTAAAAAAAAGTTAAAATTAATTCATTATTTGTCATAATTTTTATTAATAATTATAAATTTAAATATTTTACTAATTATAATTACTAATAAATTTAAAAAATTTATTAATTAAAAAAATATAATCAATTGTTATAAGTATTCTACTATAACAATATGATTGATTTCAATCAATTCTATACATGTCAAGTCATGCAAAAACTTATTATCCACATATTAATTTGATTTTGGCGTTAATCAACTATATGATATATAACGTGTCACCACTTTCGTACATATCGTGATTATGTGGAATTCAATTTTACAACATCATCAAGTTGATTGCATATTAGTGCTGATGAATATGATAATTAACAAAATAAGCCAACACAGAACATTGGTAAATAAATAAAAGACATTGACACCAACGCCACCGATATAAATTCCAGAACCAAAATTGATCTTTTTACAAGAAAAAACATAATCAGGGTTAAATGTGAACGTCCCATCCCTTCAATTCATTGATCAAAACTTAGCAACTAAATTTGCACAATCACTCTTAAGATGTAAGGATTTTTTTATATATAAAGAAGGCCCAATCCATGAGAAGGATTTCAAGTGGGGGCCCATGCAGATAAAGCCCACACGGAGATGCCCAAGAAGTAAAGAGACATTACAAAACTCATTTTGTTATTAAACTTGTAACACTACAAATAATAAATAAATAAGATTAGTGACAAAAAAATTAGGTGATAATTTTAATTTGTCACTCATTATATATATATATATTTAATGATTAAAATATTTATGTTGTCACAATAATGAATTTTATGATTTTAATAATTACTATTATTATTCAAAAAGTGTTGGTAGCCAGAATTAGTGACAAAAAAATGTATTCAAAGTTGTCACTAAATACAATCAGTAACTCATCTATTGTGATGACCTAGTGATAACAAATAATAGTTATCACTATATTATGTTGTCACTAAATTGTAACTATAGATATGTCATTAATTGTATTTGATAATTTTATACAAAACATTTATAACTAATAATTATAAAGTGACAATATAAAAATTGTTGTCACTTAATACATATTTTTTAATGATAATTTAAAAATTATCACCTAATTTTCGGAGATGAGAGTATAATTAGGCCTTATTATTATGCTTGCAAATATATAAGATGATATACCGATATGTTCATAATAAGCATGCAAAACACTTAATTGTGATGAGTTCCAAAGCCATAAATATGAACTTCATTTGGAGACTAGAAACCCAAATTGAACTCATTAAGGGATAAAGCCAAATTGGGTTTGATAATCTTGATCCACCATCGATATTGATGAAGTATGAAAATGCTACTATTTTTTTTTTTTTTATTTAGTCTTACGAGTCGTGGCACACTTAGAAAGTAATGAAAAGTTGTATTATCCTTATGCTCAAATAAATATTTTTTCAATATTTTCTAATCTCACGAATTGTGGTGGGCAACAATTGAAGAAAATTTTCTTTGAAAGATGGGTTTGGTGACTCTAAATAAAATATTGGGCCCAGAATGGATTGAATCAAAAAGTTCGATATCCAAGCCTTCCATCCATAGTGATGTAGTATGGAATGCTACCACTTTTCATTTCATAGCTCATGAGTTGTGGCATGTTTGGAAGTAGTGGAAACATGTACTATCGCTGTGAACGAGGATTTGATTTCGTTATTTCCCTATCACATGAGTCATGGGGAGCTATAATTTGAAACAATTCTTTGATGAATTGGTTGAGCCTAACATGGAGTAGCACAATTCAGTTGGAGTCCTTGGGGTTGTATGAAAAGTGAGTCAAAACTCTTGGGGAACTCATTGGGAAAGAAATGGTAAAAGTTACCTCCATCAAAATTATCTCCGTGCAAATTGTAAAAATGAGAAATGGGAATTATTTTATGGACCTCAAACCCACTAAAAAAATATTTTTCGAAATTCCGCACGAGAATTAGGGGAATTTTAATGAAATAGTAGGAGGATTTATGATTAAACACCATACCATAAATCAATAAGTTAATGCTATTGAATTTGGTTTGGTGTTCTATTGATGCATAAAATTCAACATAACTTATTTTAAATTAATACTAATTTATTGAGCCCAAACTACTTTGGTTGGTTTAGGAGTTCAAAATAATAGTTTTGGGTTTTAAATCCACCCATTATTTAGAAAAAGATTTTTTCTAAATTTTGCCAACAAATAATGTGGGACATTAATTTATGGTTGGACAATTTGGTGATAATATTATATCAAACTAAAAGTAAATCTTACTTAAAAGTCAACTTCCTTAAACACGAGTAATCTTTCTCATTAACAAGTGAGTTGTATGTGGTTGAGAGATGAACATATGAAACATGCAGCGTGGGGGGAAGTTCTAAAGGGCATAGAAAAATAAAATCAAATAATTAAAATAGTGATGAACATTTAAAACTGTCAAAGAACGCATATCACCAAAAAGAGGTAATGCAAAAAGTCTTGCAATCTCTCCAAAAATTTTAATATTGAGTAATTGATTCTTGGGTCTGAGATACCAAAACCTAAATACATAGACAAGGATGTCTAGTGGGAGTTTAATAAATAAATATTGTGATGCTTTGAGTGGATGACGTTTTGCATCATTGGATAATGGCAAAATGTTAGGGATCACTAAGGTAATAATGCTCCATGTAGATTTGGGTAAGACATCCTATATCCTTGTGATCTACAGAGATAGATCTAGAAAGGATTTAAGAAAAGACTATACCTTAATATGATTAGGAGGCCTTATCAAGCATACCAGTAATAGTTACTACGCTGCCATGTGCGGACTTTGATGTCTTGTGAACTAAGGATACAAAGGATTGATATTGAAAAGGATGTATGGATATTGGTTTCCATTATATAGTTAAGAGTAACCTATTTAAAATTGGTAATGTTGTTTGATTGAATCAAAGGTTATCATTTAGAAAGAATTCTAAATGGGATACAATTATCTTGATAAAAGCCGAAAAAGTCGCGATTTATGAAATTGAAAAGATGTTTTTAGACAAAATCTACATACAGAGGTCAGATGTGGCGCCTAGCACTGCTAAGTCCGTAGTTATATGATAATAATGGGGCTTTTATGCAAGCATGATAGGTGAGACCTCACACATACCAAACACGATTGAGATTGGGTTGCATTGAAGCAAACCTGTGAACTTAGCCCATTGGATAGCCCATATGCTACATCTTGACAAGATATGTAAGTACGCGTCGGTAATTGACTTTTAGTCAAGTGAGAAATTGTTGGAATAGGTGACCGATAAGTCAATTGACTGGTTCTTATTATATATACTAGAGGATAATCTTATTCAATATTGTATTAATATAATGAATATAGTAAAGTTCATTTGGCCACATTTGTCGTGTTTATTACATATATGCATGGTTGCATATTACAGACAAAGCCCACAGCCCATCATAACCAACGAAGTTGGGCCACGTATATTTAATCATGAAATCAATTTTAGAGGATTAGTTTGAGATGTTCCAAGTCAAGAATTCGAAAAACGGGCATAAAAAGTTCTATTAAGACTTGCACTAATAAACATATCCATATGATAGGTGTCACGTTTCATTGATGGCAAACATGAGATGTCTACATGTTATTAGTGGGTGGTTGACAATGGGTTCTCAAGCTGACCGAACTGACTCGCAAGGAGTGTGGAAGCCCAAGTGGCATGCTCGGTATGACCTCAGCTTCGATACTGCAAGATTTAGTCCTAAAACTTGAGGATTCATAGTAGCCTCATGCGTGAAGCGATTGTATCTTAGTCTTGGCAAATGGTGATTGCATATTGATGTGATCACTGTAAGTCGTGTGCCAGTACAATCGAAACGTGTATAGTGGCTAGTAAATTTCAAGATAGGATCCTTAATTTCATAGTTTTGGAGATACTAGTATTACTAGTGTGAAAGTATGATGTGTAGTGTGCATGTAAGTGTATTAGTTTTTGGAAAGGGTAAACATCAATTTTGGTCCCTCAACTACGACATTTATTCAAATTTGGTCCCTCATGCTTCCCCCTCATCAAACTTAGTCCCTCAAGTTTATATAGTTCATCATTTTTTTATCCCTTCTATTAAATTTTCATTAAAACTAACGAAAATTTAAAAAAAAAAAATCAGTTTTGGTGTCTAAGGGTTTCAAACCCATGACACTGAAGAAAAATTTTTATATCTTCACATTGCACCAAATTCATCACATGTTTGTTTTACTGACTGAAATATTTCTTTGACTCTTATAACTAAGAATTATCCTTACCAATCCCCAAATATTCAACCACAATTAAACGACAAGCAATAGATATTCTTATTGTGATGGAACAATTTTATAATTATGTTTTAACTGATGTTCAGAATATTTTCAAGATTGTTTTTATGTATTTGATGACATCACATTTATGTATTTGTTTGGGATTTTATGTCTTTTCTTAATATACTTTTATGTGTTGTTATTTATGACATTGTTAGATGCTTGTGTTATTTTGTTGATTTTATTTCAATTTTTATTATTAGGATATTTAGGATGTGAATGATTTTTTTGGTTGATTTTTGCGATTTTTTAGTATAATTTTAAGATGTTTTTAACATGTTTTTATTTTATATTTTTGTATGTGTAATATTTTATTTATTAAAATAAAATTAAGTGGTTCATTTGGTAGAGTGGTAAAGGCATTGAATTCTTTATATAAGGTCTTGAGTTTAAGTTCTTTTGGCAACTAAAACAGCTTTTAAAATAAGTTATAAGGTTAAGTAACATTTCAATTAGAAAAAACATAAATGGTGGACTTAGTAGAGTGGTGTAGACATCAAAATTCTACTTCAATGTTATGTGTTTGAAATCTTTAAACACCAAAAAATAATATATTTTTTTAAATTCCGTTAGTTTTAACATAAATTTAACGGAAGGGACCAAAATGATGAAATATATAAACTTGAGGGACTAAATCTAATGAGGAAAAAACATGAAGGACTAAATTTGAATAAGTGGCATAGTTAAGGGACCAAAAGTGATATTTACCCTTTTTGGAAACTATGTAAAACACCTTCACCTCTTGCTCCCTCCTTCTATGGTCGTCCCTCTATATCTCTAGGATATCTTTGTGTTCTCTTTGCAAGCGTTGCAAGTTGAGAATAAAAGAAACGAAACAACTATAATAATTAATAGTGTGTGTTTTTTTTATTTTCTTACTTTTGAACACATTGGTTTCCAGCGACTTCATGTGTACAAAGTCCGTGGTGTGGTGTGGTGTGGTGTGGACAAAGTAAAGGGAGCTTCCGATAGTCCTTGCATGAAAGCCTAAAGTAAACGAAACAATGCTTGTACAAATTGAAGACGAGAGATAAAGTGCCATTTTACGTTTAATGCATCTTTTTGGAGGCTCACATTTTTTGGGGGCTTTTGACCCAAAACATGTGCTTACTCCACTTAATACCAATCATCAGATTTTGAAAGAGTTCCCATATGTCTGTCGCCTGTGATTCCAAATTCTATTGCAAAATTTTCACATGGACAGAGAAGCTTCTCTGGAAAAATGAACTATGCAGAACATATCCCTGTGATGATTCTGCATCAAAAATCTTGAGATGTGATTTTACACTATAGTGAAAATTTTAACTGCGTCTTTCACTAGCAGTACATAAAACGTTTCGAAACCTTAACTCAAAATTAAGGGTTAGGAGAACGGCTAGAAGCGGCCCCTTTTCTTCTCCTCCGACGCTTCTGCCTAATTTTCCAAAAACTCCATAGAAGCAGAAAGCCTGCAAACGGCATGCTGATAGTTAAACAATGCAGGAACCGAGGAACAATACATAAGATAACATTGATAATAGGTGTTAACAACACAAGCAATTTCACAAAGATGCTCCCTTACCAGAAAGAGCAACAATAGCAGGTATGAGCCAATGACTAGCAACTAATTCTGGAAAATCGAGCTGCAATGAGAATTGGTTTACGTCAGTATTTGCCTCTCAGTTTGTAAGGTGCCAGTGACTGCCAATACAAATAGATAACTCAAGTAATCATAAGAAACGACAGTGCTTACATCATCTCCATATAAGTAGCCCAGGTACTTGTTCCCTGAAGAATTGTCATCACTCTTTTTTATCAATCCGGATTTCTTAACTGGAATCTCCAGAGTAGAGTTCAAAACTCTGCCCACATCTATGTCAGCATAGCCAGGCAATCTGCGATTTCTTCCCCTGACATGCAAATCATAGCCCTTTGTCCCCCATACTTCGAACCTCGAGTCACTCCCGCAGATCAACTCCTTACCCAAAACAGCTGAGTAAGTTGAGAAATTTACATCCGTTCTCCGTGATGGTAGTTGGTTGTCGTCCACATGCAATGTTTTGTCCTGTCTACTTGAATCTGAGAAAAGCACAGGATCTCTAATATTCCTGGCAGTAAAATCTAATATTTTCTTAAGGAGCCAATAACAATTTGTGACCATGTGGCTACTGTCCAAACAGTTGGAGTCTCCATAGACTGCGATTCGTCCACCACCAACTTCTAAAAGACCAAGAATAGGTGAATCTGCCTGCATTGATTGGACCCATAATTAGAACATCAAAAATAGCAAGCATCATATTGGTCATGGCATTACCAATAAACAAAGCCAAATGCATAATGTGGAAAAAAAATACCAGAATAGTCAGAGGAGGAAGAAGTCCCTCCTCATAGGCCTACCAAACTAACCAAGTAAAAAGAAAATGCCAGAACACCAATCCAGGAGAAAGAAAGTAGCAGTCTTTGAGACTTTGAGTCACTTATATGATATATATACTGAAGTTAAGCTCATTTAACCATCAGAATATCATGTGTAGCAGAAGGGAAATACATAAAGCTGACAAACTGTAGCACACTTCTAAAATCATAGTTGGAAGGTTAATAATGCAAGAGGGCAATAAAATGAAGCATACCTTGCTCATACCAGACAATAAGATATTCTGAGTAGCACCACTCTCAGAGCTATCCAGGAAAGGGAAGCTGTGCAAGTATCCACCCTCCGGGAACTTCACAATATCAGTTCCGGATGCATATCGACTCTGCTCGCCATTAATTACAAAATCGCCATTTAGAATCTTATCTCCGAAAGCTATTCCAAATGGTGCCAAAAGATCATTCAGAGCAGGTACATTGGAACCACCCGTGACAGGAGTCCACCAGCTCCTCGTATTATCATCAAAAAACTTCATTTTCATCATAGAGTCCACGTTGTACCAATCAGCAAAGACTGCAAGACCTAGTCCGTTATTAATGACATCATTTTTGAGTTTGGTCATTTCTTCAGCAAAGTACTCATCCTCAAGATCCACCAGCAGAAGGGTCCCATATTTATTAGCGTCAAAGCAAGTAAAAGGAGAACCAAGACTTTCCACATAATATCCTGCGTCCCTTAACATGTTAAACATGATGTGGAAATTTGTATGCAAGTGATCTCCATGCCAGTCCAGGATGTCGTTCCTGACATCCAAGGAATCTCTGGGGATATAACCAGGTGGGTATTTGATACTATGAAATTGGTCCCACAAAATCCTCATTGATCTTTGGGGAGTAGGAACAACTTTTAGTTTCAGGTGAAGGACACAGGTACTTTTTCGAGGATTTTTCTCGCCATGAGCTGGGGGGCTGTAGACATTAACAGTCACATTGCCTTCTATTTCACCAGAAAAATGTACCCCTTCTTCTTTGATTTGCATGTGAACTGCTAGATAACCGGTCCATGGCCAAATAACATCCGAGTAGGTAAAGTGAATGCTGAGAAGATTGCCTTCCTCACTAGAAGGATGCCATACTGGAGGACTTTCAACATAACCAATTACACCCATTCCATTCAAAATGGTGACATTAAAGATCACAGGCATGGCCCCTGCATACAGTGGTTGACGGCAAAAAGGCCAAGAATAGGGGCAATCCATATAGTCAAGGACACTCGGAAATATGCTTGCTCGAGGTTTATAGCTCTTCAAAATTTGGTAAGATTCCAGTCTGATGTTATTATTCAATATTAGAATCAATAATTTGGTGATCACGTCATATCATATTCAAAGAAACTCAAGGATACTCACAGATCAACCCTGCCTGCTCCCTGCTCATACATGTTTGGACCAGAGAGCTTTGAAGCACCTTCAACCAGTGCTTGTTTCATACTGCCTGGATTTAGAATTTCTTTTCTGTTGTTATCAGGAATGACACTAACAAGAAGGCAAACTATTCCAGCAACCACAGGACTTGCCACGCTGGTGCCCGATAAGCTTTTACAACCTGTACTAATCTTGGAACCCATAATCTCCCGTCCATATGCAACGACATCAGGCTTCACGCGACCATACCTGTTAAACACAGTTATCTTAGTTATTTATATATGCATGATCTTAGCAGAAATAAGCTGACTTGAGTTTTTCATTAAGGAAATATGTAGACAAAGAATCTTAGTTGAAGTTCTGTGGTATTTTCTACCTTAGACAATTTATTCAGGAAAAATGTAGACAAAGATTCTCTTAGTTGAAGTTCTGTTGTACTTTCTACCTTAGACAATTTAGATAAAGATTTCTATACAAGTCATAAGAGTTGCCTAATCATGTGTTTCCAGTATTAACTGCCTCTGAAGTAGTCATGTCCCACACGTGGCTCTCCCCTTTCACCTGCTATCCCCATAATTCTACACATTACAGCTAGCCAGTATAGCTATGAAAGGCAGAAGTAACAATTCAAGAGGAAAGCTAAATGAGGCCTTGTGAACACTTTTGGGAGATTGTTTCCATACGTTGTACTAACAAGGATGTGCTTTATCTCCATATTAGTTTTCCTATTAGCTTTAAAATTCATCTTGCAAAAAGGGGGGAGAAAACAGAATGGAGCTATTGATTTGGAGTATAACTTACAAGTATTTCCCCAGAAATAACCACAAGTAGATCATTCAGAATCAGGGCTACAAACTGACCATCATTTTTTCTAAAAATTACAGCATGCCAAAATTCACATACCACGCCTACAGCACACTGAGGCACATATATTTATGTTATAAAAACATCTTGCTTTGTGTTAGAATGATACTAAAGATTCAAAACAAGTCCGACTCTCTAATATCCAATCAATCATCTTACAATCAAGCACAGCATCTCATTAAACCTCTCCCAGCAGAGGAACAAGTAGAGAGATAGAGAACAATAATTCAAGCATAGCAAAAATCAGACACAACATCAATACACTACCCGTGAGGAATCTCCCAAGTACTCATGCCACGTGATGAAAATGAAGCTATGTGATCGCTATAATCGATGCCGCCAACACCAATAACATCACTTTGATCTGCAGGGTTGTTCAAAGTTCCATAAAGTGGTCCATCATTTCCGATTGCTGATACCATGATAATATTATTAGCTGTTATTTCCCAAACCTAATAAAAGGAGGGAATACAACATAACGCATTTTAGTCAGTATGATAACCATAAGTTCCATTCTGATGATAACTTATTCTTATCATGATCAACATCAAGACTCATGGGTCTTAAAGAACAAGCACATATGCATGAAATGAGGTAATCAGATTTCAGATGATGTTAATCAGTCTCATAGGTTTTAACTACATCAATAATATACAATAAATCCAGATTGCAGAAACATATTATACTAAGCAGGATTGTGCGAAGACGAATGAACTAAAAGTTCAATAGATAAATAGGGAACATTTCTTACTACTCCACAAGGAGATACAACTAGATATTTTGCATGCGATAGTCGATACATGTTTTTTTGTGAATCTGATGTGTCCAAGGTGTAAACTTTTCCCTTATAGATAAGCTGTTTATTCATTAGAAACCCTTCCCTCCCTTAACCTCCACAGAGACCGCTCAATCACAAAGGAATGCTAGTTGTACACTTAATCTGTATATTAGAGATTGGTTTTCTCCAGTAATATACAACATGACTTTCTTTCTCTATTTCCACAACAAATCAGATATCTGGAATTTCTTTTTATATATTACCATTAGCCTTTATGTCCGAGGAAGCACAAGTTCTTGACAAGAAGCTTAGAAACAATGCAGCTAGATGTTCTCCGGAAGATGCACGGATAAAGGGCAAATAACCAGCGAATAAACATTAATTAGACAAATTGACGCAGAAAAGGAAGTGAGGAAGACAAGAACAGCACACAACTCAAGGTAGAAGTGAAATGCAAGAAAGTGAAGAATTGCTGAAATAGAGCGAAAAACCATAGTTTCACCTTCTCGACAAATGGAAGATCCAGATAATCAGGTCCACCAATGCTCAAATTCAGCACGTCCATCTTGGTTGCAATAGCATAATTGAATGCATCAAGAAACCATGATGTGTATGAAACCTGCAAGGAGCTGAAAAGAATTTTCTCATAAACTTCTTAAATATATTTCTAATAATAGGAGAAACACAAAACATGTGTAGATGAAGTAAAAGGACTAAAAAGAAACATGTATAAAAGAAGTAATAGGAAGAAAAGAAATGTCTAGAAGAATACTTAGAACATGATTGGAAATAGATACATTTACACTTATAAACCCTCTATGCTAGGCATGGTTCCTTAATATATGAAGGGCAGATCGATTAATCAATTATAAAAATTTCTGTGCATTCAATTTACTGAAAGAGGTTTGTGCACAGCAAATCTTAACCAATGTGGAGCAATTGATGAATAAGATTGACACCAGCAAAAGGTTGGTTTACCATAATGAATGACAGGGCACAGCAAAGAACACTTCATTCCACAAATTGGGAACTTCAACATTTCAACGTTTTGACTTAATGCTAAAACAATGACGCACAATCCTGCCTACGTTAAGATGTGATCATCGCCAATGACAATTAGACCCCAACAACTTTAGCACACTAAGAAAGATAGTTATTCAGTCTTCCATATAAAACATGCAGCCAGCAAAAGAAGATAATTACTAACAAAAAATGACCCGAGAAATGTAAAGAGGATCCAAAAGTAGCAGTCTTGAAACCTACGATTTTCTTTGGAATAAGATTGGTGGAAGTAGAACTCTACTAAACATCTTTAAAGCCAAAATTAAAAAATGACATGATTATACATCTAGAGACGAGTGTGGTTGTCTGAAACTCTTTGGTTTCCACTTACATAAAAGTATATTTTTTCCCCATTTAATTGTGAAATTAATTTAATTTCAAGTAAAAATGACATAAAAAATGATTATCGATTTTTCTGTAATTATAAAGAATATTAACATTTATACCCCTTTGTATTTAGTACAAGTGCACCCCCGTCACATGGATGTCCGAACCCCAAGGGTATTTTTGCCCACAAAAATTCAACCAATAGTTATAGGGCAAAGTAGGAAATGAACTATTTTGGACTAGTGGCATTTTTGTTGGCTGTCGTCACTGTAAGGTAGAAGTAGGTACACATTCTAAAAGTCGGGGGTGACAGTAGTTTGAATACTCCGATGAAGGGTTTTGCAAATTTGGGACATATCTGAGGAGAGGCTTGTAATAAAACTTATATCTATACTGAGCAAACAAAATATAATTTGACTAAATCTCAATTCTATTTCAATAGAATCGAACACTCATTTTACTCTACAACTAATTTTTTAGAACTCTTGGAGACACTAGTGTCAAAATTACAGCAAAACAGATAGAGTTGATTAGGCACAGCTCTGATGCTAGAGTCACCACTATTAGCCTAAAGCCAGCAGCAGTTTATACACATACAATAAGCATTACCTGAGCATCAGTAAACACCCGAAAAGCATAGATCTCAGTATCTGGAGCAAAGCCAAGACACTCTGCATCTTGACCAGCAATAACACCAGCAACAAATGTTCCATGTCCAAGATTGTCATTTAGCGTATCTTCATTGGTCCAGTTCGTGCGTTCCTGATAATTGTTAGCCATCAACAACTAAACCAGAACAAAAAGAAAGAAGGGAACTGCCTCATGACAGAATTTCCTCCCTGTGGCAAAAAGTTACCTTGATATTACGAAAATGTGGGTGATTCGCACGAATCCCAGTATCGAAGATAGCCATTTTTACTTTTGCACCAGTATAGCCTTTCGACCAGAGAGCATCTGCTCCAAACAAGGAGGTAACTTGAGATTTCTGCAACAATGGAGCAGAACTATGAAGGCGGATAAGTTCACGAGGGAAGTGGAAAGTGGAAATGACATCTAATGAAGGCATTAACCAATTAGAAATTCTGGAGTTAGTTAAATTGGTTTCAGTGACACAACACCTGACCCATTTACCATACAGAATTACAAGTATGCTAAAGGCACAAACCTATCAAAGGCTAACACACACGAAGGAAGAACCACAGAAATGATAAAGGAGAAGAACCTTTTCGCGGACAGGCCAGACATCTTATACGACTAAAAAGAAACGTAGAACTTTCGTAACCATCATAACTCTATTAGAAAGGAAAGAATAGTTGCCCCAAAGTTTTCATTCTCATCATCTCTAAAGTCTAGTTCAAAGTATATGTACAAAATCATAAGATCTAAGCCGACAACAAAAAACGCTAGTAACAGAAGCCAAATTCAAAGAAAATAAGGATTTCCAAAGATATATAATATAGGTGTAACATATCAATTTGCTCCTCAAACCACCCGTCAATGATCAATTCTTTCAAATTCAAGAGTCCAAATTAAAGAATGACATCACTTTAGAAAAGGCCAATAACCCAAGTTACTTAGTGCAAAGAACAAAAATCTTGTTACGAGCAAACCAGTTCTCTTTCATGTGATGTGGTAGTATAGACTAGTTAGAACTTAGAAGTTAAAACAAGCTTTTGCAATTCTTTTGTATTTCGAAACAGAGGATAGAATTAGCTCATCATTCTTCTTAAGAAAGTTAATAGTTAGTGCAATGATAGCCTTATTTTCCTTGTATCGCATAATTGTTAAAAGCACACGGTGAGTCATGGCGTAAAGGTGCCCTGGAGCCATGGCGCAAGGCACAAACGCGCCTTTCTAAATTATGGCGCATATTTGCGTAAATAAATTATATATTTATACATTAATATCTTTTAACATCAATATTACACAAATAGTTAAATACAAATACTAGAAATTATATTTTCATTGGGCATATTGACTAAATGCTTGTACTACATAAAAAACATCAAGCAACACAGATCATTACGATTATGAAATATCTACTGCTAATTAAGTTGAAACTGTAAGAAGCAACAATGCCATTGTACAGGCTTCTTACAAAGCTTCAATTGTTCAATAAGGAAATGGTATTGCACAACCAAAGTTCAAAGCTTATGGATATCCACGCAACACCAAAAGTTAGAAGGGCTAATTAAAAGTCTGTTATCTAAATCATATGCACAATTCATGTCAACTGATATTTCTTACTGAAGAGAAGGGACACTTAATCAACACAATGGGAGTAACCCTCAACAAACACAGGTGAAGTGGCAACAAGAGAAAACAAATTTATCTTGGTAAACGAAGGTTTGACGTGAAAGTTACTACTGATTACCTCTGATATAGACAGAGATCAGGAGGTCTTACTTGCCAGACAAAACCTCCTTTAGATGATATGTGAGAAAAGAGTGCAATGTCATGTTGTCTAATTAGAAATAATGAATTCACAAAAATTCATGTGATTGGTGCAAAGAAGCATCTGTCTGGAAGAATAGGGAAGTTCTAAAGTGTGGCTGAGATCATATTTCCCTATGCTTAAAGGATATAATTATTAACGAAAGGCGAGAAGCTCCACAAATACCACATGGAGTGGACTCCTAGTCAATATCTTAAGACAGCAAAGGTAGTTAAAGTTTCATGTCAAAACAATTGGATGTTGAAAGAGTAAACCTTCATAAGACCATCAATGAAGACAAGAAAAGAAAGGTTCTTTTATGGAGGCAAATCATGGCAAATCTATCATGCAAACCAATTTGGTTCTGTTATATCAACTTTAATTTTAAATAGGCCGTGGCATTTTGAATTCAGTTGCTATACGCACAATACCCATTCATATACAATTAGCACTGGAAGTCATAATGATTAATCATAAGTTCAATCAAACCAGATTTCAAACAAGAGTTCATTGTGACAAATAGATAGGTCCCATAGTAATTGATACAGGAACAAGTGCTGATTTGGAATAGGAGGAAGGTTACTGCTTTATCAATGATCTTACACTCAGACAGATAAGCAATATCTTTTGCATTTAAGGTAAAAACTCAAGAAGACATGTGATATTTATTATTTAGCCACCAAGCTGTCACAAACCAAAAGTACGACATGAACTATTTTTGCTTCAAACTTGTATCAAACTGTGAAACTCCAAGCAGCTCCCTTGTGTTAAAATCCAATACTCTGACTCAATACTCTTCAACTCCAATATACAGGACAATATTTTTATAACCTCAAAACTATGTGGGTTTTTTTTTTTCCAAAATTTGGTTGTTACTCTATTAAATGTAATAATTTGAGTCTTTTAACCTCATGCGCTCCAACAATTTGGACCTCACACTATTACTTGCAATAATTTGACATTAAAGACACACATACATTATAGTTGACATTCCGATCAAAATTAACCCATTAGAAAATAATCAAATTGTCGTGCCTTTCATCCAATTCACAAGCACAAAGTTAGGAAATTTTCAATGTCAGCAATTTGTGGAACATGAACTTGAGCAAATCTGCAGAGGAACTAGTTCTCAGCTAATATGCAAAAGCAAACAAAGTATCCACTAACACTCGGTTAAATCAACATGAAAGGAGACAATAAGTTTGTTGTGCCATGGATTCCTTCAACTCAAAACTCACTGGATTTCCTACCAACATTTTGGTTCAATAAACATAAAGCCATCTTCAGCTTTTTTTCCTGGATGAATGTTGCATTTAATAAAGACCTGAAAAAGAGGTGCTAGATTTCATGGAAGGTTCACAAACCACGATAAAAATAAAAGGTAGACTGGTTAGGTGGAATTATCCCCTCCCTTCCACAGACTTGGTCCATCAGCCAACAGATAAGAAATTCCATTGACCATTCTAGAAAGTTTTGGAAGCTTTTACCTCAGCCATCTTCAACGAAAAGAAGAGCTTGCGAGTTTACAGGAGATATCAAAGCACAATAATTCGTATACGAAAAAGATACAAACATAATTATCAAATCTTTTTCTTCTCAAGATGTAGGTCGCACATGGAGTATGAGCTCCAATGGACGACTTGTACCAGAAATATCGGTTTAGGTACTTTTGAATGAGATTACGTATCAAATTGTCACATTATAATACTTTGTTATCCAAATTCATTGCTCAAGGGTTAAAGAATTCTTCTACCCCCAAATTACTACAAAAAGAGGCTTAAGTGACGATCAAAGATTTTCTGGTAACCTGACCTTTGCAGATGAGATTCAAAAGCCACATAAAATAACCTCTTACAACAATGAATCACCCATGATCATCAGTATACTAGTGATCCCAAGGAAATTTGCATAATTCACAAGGGTATGTGCTTGAGTGCATATTAAAGCACATAGATTCAACATTTAAAATAAAAAGACATTTAAGAAACTTTTAATCCACTCATATGCAATCAATCAAATATACAACAGAATATGAGTAATCCCAAATGTCTAATATTAGGCTGAGTTACACCATGCCGCCATTAACCGCCTTATTCATTAGCTTGTAATTCCACCTTGTTTTAAAGGTCAAAGTAACATGTATTCCAATATCTTCAACCAAACTGCACGTGGCTCTCTCTATCCCAGGGCGCAGGAGTGCAAAGATAATAATGATGTAAATTCTAACCGAAAATTCACTGGTTTACTCAGCTGATCCTGAAGCATCCTAACTTGATTGCTTGGCTTAATTGTATTCAAATTTATAGCACCATAATTACGAATTTCATGTCTTATATGCAAAGAAGGTACATACATCATCCTAAGATGTCATATATAGAAAAACAGTGTTTCACGTATTGACATTCCATAACTCACATAAATATGCTTGCATACTAACAAGATACAGAACAACTATTGATGCCTATTAATCATGGATAAGTCTTATTACACTAACTTTATTCTCTTCCTCGTATAAACACTGTTCATCATCCTCCTCTCAAGGGGCCAACTAAAGACATTAATTCTCTCCCTTTTGCAAAAATCTTAACCACTATATTCTTTCTTACTTTCTATCCAAAATTTTCTTGTTCCTTCTCTTCCATTATTCTCTATATCATACTTTGCTTGGTTTTCTTATCTTTTTCTTTTCATTCATATCTCTCTCCTCCTTCCTTCACTGCAGATTACTTCTCTCTTGATCTCATATCTCTCTCCTCCTTCCTTCACCTTCTCTTGCCCTTCAACCACCTTGTTATCACATAAAAGTCTTCTAAGCACCAACAACAGCCGGCAAGGGAAACTAAAGAGGTCCAGCAATCAGACTATCTTCTGCAACTTAATTATCTTACTTAACTGAATTTATCAAGATAAGCATTAGTTATTCAAGCTTAACAACTGAACTTACTCATATAGCTAGGAGCTAAGGAGTTAATCAACTTGTGATATTGAAGGTATTTGTGTTGCGGCCACTTGACTTTGAGTAGAACGTGGAACTACGATTGTGATGCCTAACAAGCTTCCCAAGCCATAATGGATGGTAATAAGACATACACCCATATATACCACTAATGGTCATAGTTCCAATGAGAGAACTCTTCAATGTCCATGAGAGGGCAAAATAAAATGTGGTATTGACTGTTCGCGTTTGAGTACATACTTGTGCAGCATCAGATAAAAATAAATAGTGAAATTACAAAAATAACCTAAAACTTATGTATTCGGTGACACAAAATGAATCATTTTTGCTTAAATGGAGTATTTTTCTTGTTATATTTACAGTAATTTTGTTAGCTATTATTATCTGTCCCATTATCCTTTTGATGATAGGTGCATAGGAACCCCAAACTTCCATATTTTAAATATATTCTCTCCTTCCTGAGGTTAAGGTGAAAAAGTGAATTTTTTAAGAAAGTATAAATAACTCTTTTCTCATTTTACTCACTTTTCCAGGTGAAGTGCTAAGAGTTTAAGATCACAGCAAAAGCTCCTTCTTAATGGGTATGCATGATTTGTGTTTGTGGGGATTCAAATAACTAATGTTGGAAGGTCTCAGTTTTTCGACATTTTAATTTTCACTTCTACCTCCCGTAAATTCAAAGTCTCCAGCACAATCAGTCTTCGTAATAGGTATTTGCTCCAGAAGTTTTGCAGATATAAAGTTTCTTACATACTGACAACTAAGAAAACATGCATAACCCCAGATCAAAGAAAGCTCACCTGCATCATCAGATTCCTCCTCCAGCTAATTCTCACACCACTAGTATTCGCCACGGTGGCCGTGGAGTTCTCCCCTTCACCAAACGACATGGCGGTGAAAATCTTGCCGGGCCTCTTCTTCCCATCCACGAAGGCCCCAACAGCTTTCTCCTCAAGAACCCCCCTCTGGTAGCTGATATCCAAGGAAACATCCTTCACCAGCTCCAATTTCTCAAACTCCCCAACAAGAAACTCCTTCAGGCGTTCTTCGATCGACACAAGGGCGAAATCCGTGGGGAACTTCATTGCCGGGTTGTACCTCTCGACCCATTTCCAGCCATTTGATTTCACATTGCGCTCCAGATACTCCCTGAGGTCCTGGGCTTGCTTGTAGTGGAAAAATCGGATTATGTGATTCCTGGGGGCAGTTTCTTCCGGAGAAGAGACAGGTGAAGTAGAGTTCCGCGTATAGGGGTAAAGAATCTGGTTGACGAAAAAGGAAAGGAGAAGGATAAGGAATGAGAGGGCGAAGATGGAGATTTGGCAGGTGAAACGGCGGGTCATGGCGGTGGATACCACATGGGAAATTCCAGGTAGGGATTGGGCAGTGGATTCTTGGTACGTCGGAGTGTAGAGAAATCAAATGCGGCCTTGATTTAGTAAACAAAATACGGCGATGAAGAAGAACAGAGCTCAAACAGTCGCAGTCTTATTACAAAATTGTACTCTGCCTCAACAGATGTGACAAAATATCAATTTTTTTTTTTTTTTCCCAATACTAATTTCCGCAGTTGGTGTAAATATATACTTGTTTGTATAGATTGCTATCTTGCCCACCTCAAAATCATGATTCATCCAAATTGCTCGTAATTCTTGAAATTTAATGTAATTATATATAATTTTTTATAATTATTTTTATTTAATAAATAAATTTATTTGTTAGTTAAAATTAATCAAATTTATTTATATTAACAAAAAATTCAAAAAAAAAAAAAAAAAAAAATATATACACCCCGATTGGCCTATTATTGACTTATTATAGGTTACATAAATTTTTTTGTAATTAAATTATCCTCGTACATTTTCACACGTTAAAGCATTTGAGGATGTATATTTTTACAATTATAAGAGGAAATTATTTCGAAAAAAATTATTTGACGTGCAATAAGTTAGTAATAAGTCAATTAAAAATAAATAATTATCTTTTATTTAGTTTTTTTATTAATATAAATAAATTTAGTGAATTGACTTATAAATAAACTTACTTATTAAATAAAAGTAAATTACAAAAATACTAATTGTAATTTTTTCAACTTACAAAAAGATATGTGTAACTAAATCAAATTTCAGATAATGAGAATGTAAATATATCCACAGCCCTTGTGCATCCTTTACTTAGGGTGTATTTATTTCGTGGGCTGGCCTAATAAGCCCAACCCAATACAACCTAATTCATTGTCTATTTTGATAATTAGAGGTCTCAGCATGTGGGCCAGGCCCAACATTAAACACTATGGGTCCTCAATTAATAAACCCATCTTGGAAGGTGGGTTCATTAATGGAAATTAGTCAATTCATCTGGACAAGACAGTGAATTTATCGTCTTATTTACATTTTTTAAAAAATTTACTACTTTGCCCTTCGTTCTCCCCCTCGGGGTTCCTCTCCAATGATATCAACGGGGGAAAATTGCAAATTCATTGGGTTTTAACCAATTGGGAAAAAAAAATGAAAAGTGAAACACTCGTTGCAGGAAAAATGACTATTGATTGCAATTTTAATAGTTATAGGACTAAAAATCGTGGTAAATAATTTTTATTAACCACTGTTAAATAAAATCGATGCAAAAATATTTTAACCACCCTCATAGATATCACGGTCAACAACCGTTGCATGGGCCGTAATCAATGACTATTTTCTACAGTCAATTTATTTTTAACTATGATCATTAATTATGGTTAACATTTAACATTTATATTTTTTTGTAGTGAGTGTTTAACTAATAAAAAATGGAAGACCGAATTATGGTGGAATAGCTACGATTTAAATGCTTCTCATAGTAGTTGAAAGAGAGATAAATAGTGAACATGGAAATGGATTTACAATTAAGTACATGCAACTTATCATGCATTTAACAAAGTGAAGTAAACATGGAATTTGGTTCAATCCCAACTGCACAATCAATATAAGTAAATAACCTGCACTTAATATTGGGTTTTTTCATCATTCATTTAATATTGGGGAGTGAAAAATGCAGTCGAAGGCGAAAATAAAAATTAAATAAATTTGGATCAAGGGGTTGCACCTTTAATTTAAGGATAAATTGCATAAAACTCCCTTGTGTTTTTAAAAATTTAGCTAAAAACTCCCCGTGTTAAGAAAATAGGCAAATAATCTCCTATGTTTCCCAAAATGTTGCATACTCTCCCCTTCCGTTAGGTAAGCCCTAACGGCGTTAAATTTTTGTTGAATTGCTCGTTATACCCTTCTTATATCAACCATTGATCTTCAATTGTAAATAATTAACGGTCCAGATCTTAACTAATTAAATATATTTTTTTGTTTATATATATACACACAATACATACAATATATATATATATATATATATATATATATATATCGACGACGGCCGCCGCCTACATGGGCGACGACGGCAAATTGAGTGACGGCAACGTCGCCCAGACCACTGGGCTACATTGCCGTCACCTGCTGTCAAAGGGGCGACGCGAGGTCGCTCCCTTTAGCAAGAGCAACCTCGCCGTTGCCCCCCAAATTGGGCAACGGCAACGTCGCCCATGTCGTCGCCTGTTGTCAAAGGGGCAACGCGAGGTCGCCCCTTTTGAAAGGGGCAACAGCCAGATCTGAGCGACCAAAAGAAGGGTGACCTCCATCGCCCAGGCCCGATCGTCGGCCACTATAGTGGCTGGCGACGGAGAAGAAGACATTTAAAAAGAAAATTAATTTTTTAATTTTTAGTTTTTAAATATTAATGTTAACTATTATTTATAATAAATAATATAATTTAAATAATTAATATTAATTTTTGAATATTTTGATATTTAATTAATATTAATTATAAATAAGTAAATATATTTTAAATTAATAATAATTTAATTAAGTTAATAATATATAATTACTATATTGCATATAAATTTTTAGTTTGATAAGTGAATTTTAGTATATTAATTTTGTATTGTGTTTTTCAAATTCAAAATTTAAAAATTTAAAAATTTTATATACTTTTAGATGTTTTATATTAAATTAATATATTTTATAAAAAAATATAATTTTATTACAATATATTTGGACTTGATAAATAATATAAGATAATTAAATATAATTTTTAGGTATAATATATTATTTTTAGGTATTTTATATTTAATTAGTATATTTTTTAAATAATTATTTAAATTATTTAAATTAAATATAATTTAATTTAATTAATAATATATAATATTATAAGAGATTTTTATTTATATTCATATAAATGATTAATTTAAAAAGTGAATTTTTTGTATATTAATTTTTATATTGTCATTTGTTAATTTAAAACATATACACATTAAAATCAAATAAAATGGGTAAATTGGACATTTGCTCACTTAAAAAGACATCAAAAGCAGCAAAAACAAGAACCACTCGCACAAATCGCATGTGTGAATCACTCTCCGTTAGTTTGTAACGGAGATGGGGTATTTCGTTATATTTTAGATAACACGAGGGGTTTTTTGCCTATAAATATAACATGGGGATTTCGCGCTGTTTCCCTATAACATAGGGGGGTGTTATGCAATTTACCCTTAATTTTTTTCAAACGTTCAACACTAAAAACAAGGCTAAAATGCATAAAACCCCCCTGTGTTTTAAAAAGTCCGCTAAAAACCCCCATCTGTTTTAAAAATAGGCTAGAAACCCCCCTGTGTTTTTTAAATGTAACTCAATCGCCCCTTTCCGTTAAATATAACTAACGGCGTTAATTTTTTTACAAAATGACCGTTATACCCTTATTTAATATATATTATTTTTTATTTTAGTAACCGTCGGATCTTCTTTGATCAAATAATGACCGTTAGATCTAATGAATTAATCTCAACCGTTAGATTTAAAAAAAAATGAAAAGTTTGGATTCAACAAAATTATTTAATTTATATTATATATAAATAATTTAAAATTATTACAAAAAAAAAAAAAATAACTACTCAACCCCCACCCACCCCTGCTACCTACCCCCTCCCCAATCACCCCCACCCCCCACCACCCCACCCCGCCGCGTCCCTCCTCCCCATGCCCACCCCCACCCCGCGCTGCCTCTCCTCCCCACCCCCACGCCACGCCCACCCCGTACCCGCAGATGGGGGGCGGCGGAGCGGGAGGCGCAGATGGACGACGTCGCCGTCGCCCAGATCACAAATAAATGACAAAGGGCGACGACGAAAGGTCTGGGCGGCGACGACGTCGTCGCCCTGCTGTACGCCGTCGCCCCCAATATTTTTTTAATTTTTTAAGTTAATTTAATTATATATTAAATATTTTAGTTAATTAAGAATAATTTTAAATAATTAAGAATAATTTTAAATTATTATTGTACTTAAATTTATTTAAATATATATTTTACTTAATTAAAAAGAATTTTAAAAATATAAATTAATTAAGAATAAAATTTTTAAATTTTGAATTTTAAAATAACTAAAACATCATATTAATTATACAAGTAATTCATTGAAGTATTTTTAAATATAATTAAAGGAAAGTTTTAAATTTTAGTTTTAATAATTATTTTAATTTATTTAAATATTTTAATTAAATAATAATAAATTATTAATATTATGTTATTTTTATAATTATTAATATTTGTATTTTTAGAGGAGAGAACATGCAAAAAGAAAAAATTAAAAGTCATTTTGACTATAGTAATTTTAGATACAATATAGGGGTATTTTAGTCAATTAAAGACCATAAAAATGTTAAAATTCGCAAAAAATCAAGCCCAAACGCACTTCAGGCGCGTGTATCTCACCTTCCGTTAATTTCTAACAGAATGGGGGGTTTTTTGCTGAGTTTATTAAAACACAGGGGGGTTTTTTAGCTATTTTTAAAACACAGGGGGGTTTTTAACTTTTTCAACAAATCACAGGGGGTAAAATGCATTTTAGCCCTAAAAAGAATCTCAATATACATACATGTAATACCTAAGATATTTGCTGAAAGCGGCAATGACAATATTGTTGGGTGAATTTTCTACTACTACTGCTCGTCGGTAAAAAATGCAAAATATGATACATAATCAGGTGAAACATCTACACCACATCCTTCATATAAGTGATGTCAAATGTGTGGACAACCTACACATAATAGAATGTATATGGTCGCCTGCGTTAACTGTTAAAATGCACCTTCTCTCAAACTCAAACTCAAAATCAAATAAACATTACAACATTAATTGGAGGGGGCTTCTGTGTGTTTCCGAACCAAATGGTATAATCACGACTTTTGGCTTTGAAAGCTTGGATATGAACTTGCCACTTGAATTTTCTTGAAATTGAATTTGAATATTTGTAACATTGATCCGATGGCTCCTATATGTAATCCCCAATCAAATACTATAATTTGTTGAGTGTCTTTGTGATGTGTGTTGGATCCACAAAAAATATTCCTACTAAAAACTTGCAAAAAATGATGAGTAGGGTCGAATCCACAGAGATTGATTTTAAATTAATTCCTTCAAATAAGAACAAAAGATGGGGGAATTTTGATTAAAAATCTAAGATCTAAAAAGTAAAGAAAATAAAATAATTAAAAAGAGAGTAGATGTGATAAAGACGTGATCATGCTCAATTCTACTGTCAATCATAGATGCAAAGATAACAATCATTCATAATAGATAAATTGGTTATGGTCATTGGTACAACCTAACGACCTCACATTTTCTTACCTTGTCGATAGTCAAGGAACGTCAATTGACTAAAATCCCTAATCAGTACACAACCTTGGGAACGTCCTTAAGATTTAATTTACCAACAACATTAAGAACTAGAAAACCCAATTCTAACCAATAAATTCCTACGAGGATTTATTTAAGTTAGATTGTGCATTCCCCATAACATTATAAAAAACTGCAACATAATCATGCTATGTTACACTAGTTATTGAATTAAACAAATAATTACGGATTTGCAAATTCAGTTGGCTATGCAAATATTCTTAACAATGAATAACGATACAAATCATTCATTAATCAGTTATTTGTAATAAAAGCACAGAAAACAACACAAATACCAATATGAATGAAAGTAGAAAACATAAATTAGATCTCACAACTTGTTGGAATTAAGCATTCATCGAATCTTTAACCGGAATAAAAGAATTAGTCTACCATGCTAATAGAAGAACAAATAAGAAGAAGAAGTGAAAATATTATAAAAATACAGAGATCAAAAGTTCCAAGATCCGAAGATCCAAGATCCAAAAGATGTCTACAATGTGAATTACATAACTTATTTATACTAACTAGTTACCTAATTCTATTAGAATTACAAAAGAAAGATTCCAAATAAAACTAGAAGACCTAAGAAAATAAAATTATTATCCTAAAGAATTTTTCCAGCAAAAGGTAGTTTCCAATCAGTAAAAAATGTCCCACCTCGCCTCAAATCCTTCAAAAAATCAAGTTTGAACCTTCCTTGTGCAGCCACATTTTTGTAGGTTAGGCGTGGGCACGCCTAACTGTTTCTTCAAATCTGTCAATTTTTTCATTTTTAGCTCTTTTTGACAAATACATTTTAAGTTATAAGTGTTAAATATTATTTTTTTAAGAAAATAATTAAATGGTGGATTTAGTTTTGTGGTAAAGGCAGCAAAATTTTTCCTCAACTGCTAGGGTTTGAAACCCTTGAGCAACAAAAATAATATTTTTTTTCTTTTTTAAATTCCGTTAGTTTTAACGGAAACTTAACGGGAGGGACAAAAAAATACTAAATTATATAAACTTGAATGACTAATTCTGATGAGAGGAAAACATGAGGGATCAAAAATGATGTTTACCCTTAAAAAAATAACTAATTTAGATTTTTGGAACATGCTATAATTTTAAAAAATAATATAACTATATTATTATTTTAATAAATTAAATAATATATTAATTAATTAATACATTAATTTAATTAAAAATATTAAAATAATCTATAATAAACACAGATAAATTGCATTAAATATCCGTACATTTTATCAAGTACAAGATCAAGAACCCCCAAGTACTTTATAAATCCCTAAATTTATCTCTTGAGAGAAGGACGGGCAATTGTGGATAAATCCATGGCAGCCCGAGGCATCCTTATGCCTCTCCACGTGCATACCAAGACAACGGCGTCGCCGACCATGGTGATGATTCCAAGCTTTATTTCGCGGCTAAGAAAAGTCTCTTGCGCGAGGCGGGCTCGTTTCTTCTGCAGCCACGGGCTCGCCGAAATCGATATGTCCAAGTACCGGGAGAAGTTTGCCCAGAAAATGGCGATGGCTGGCCTCAAACCCCATCACCACATCGGTCAGTATTTATTGCATATCCATTTTTGTGTATTCTCTGTGCCTATAAGTTGTTATGTTCTAATTGAATTAATAATGCACAAGGCTTTTTGTTTGCTTGTGTTGTGCCGATATTTGAGTCTGTCCAGTGAGTTGAAGCAGGTTCTTTTGCTGGCTAGTGAACTTTAGCGGAACTGATTCTAGTGCTGACTAAGTGAAGCTCATTTTCTGCTATACCTGCTAGTTGCATGGTTCAGAGGTGTAGGTACACTTGCATATCAGTATAAGTACGCCAAATCATTTATCATCTTAAGCTATGTGTACCATAGATTAGATGCATCTGGTGATGTTATAGTGCCATAGAGTAACACTTTTAGTACCACATTGATCTGATGAATTTGATTCTTTACTGCAAGTTATACTGTTTACTGATGGAAGCTACTTACTTAAAGAGCTAGCTTAGCAGGGATGTGAACCTTCCACTCTCCTCTTTAACGCTTCACTTCAGTCCCTTAAACTGATCGAGATTATTACATCATTTTCAAATACAAAATTTCTTGCCTATCTAAGTTCCTGGCAGACATGTTTTTATTTTTGTGCTAATTAATAATGCCTTAGTAATATGTTTCTAGAAGCCAGGGATTGAATCTAACATAGAACTGATTCAAACTTTCTCTTACAATTAAAGCTTAGCTTCTAAGAGTTTTTTTTTTTTTCTTCCACCTGTTAATTCGTTTAAAGATCTTTTGAAGCACTAGAGCTGAGTTCTGACCATATTATTTGGGCCATGGAGAATATTAGTAGAAAATAAATTCTGGAATTAACTGACATCGCATAAGAATCCCTATGCATGTAAGATAAGCTAAAATAGAATTTTAACTTTGAGCATTTTTCAATCTTTACCTGCTTTACATCATTTAACTGAAGCGAATTCCTTCTCGCTTTGCGTGAACTTTGTCGGCTAAGCATCACAGAGCTTCTCATGTTATTGCCGTGAACTTTGTTGCTGCACTGCTGTGGACTCCGCGGCGCACATTGCTAAGCTGAAGTTCGTTCCCCTGGCAATCGAACTCCAAAGAACCTCAACCCACCAGTTCCAGCTCTCCATCCATCATTTTACAACTAATTAGCAGCTTATTTGAATTAGCTCGGTCGGGCTCCGCTCATTATACTGTCTGAAATCAAACTGAGTTGAAGTTCGAGCTAAAGCTCGGCCTAATTTGCTATGAGCGAATGAGCTGAGTTCAACTCACTTTCATTGCCTCGATCTATAGGTCCTCAGTAGTTGAGAACTGAATACCCTGTGCATAATCACTGTGATGCATCAGGGTAAGTTCTTCTTTGCCACTGTACAATTTTAGATTCCCCATAAATTACAATATTAAGATTTGGCTTCTTTGCATCCTCTCCTTGTTTTTTTGCCAGAAAACTACATGGTTAAGCTTCAAAATGGCAAAAATTTCCCGAATGTATTCTTTTGGGCTAATGAGCACTCTCTCGTATCCTATTGCTTTTATTTGAAACTTCTCCTGGATTAAAATCCAGTGACTCCCCTGGGAAGTGATAACTAGGGTTCAATAAAAAACAACATACAACTCAGTGGAGCTTTGTGAAATATTTTAAAGAGTATGCTTCACCTTTATTTATGCTTTTTCTTTTCTGTTCTTTTGGGGCCTTCCACAAAGCTTCAAATCCTTGTTATTGTTCTCATTTCATGTGATTCTAACTTGTGTCTTCCTCCAACTTATCCATTAGTGCTAGTTGTTGATTCTTTTTCCTAATATTGAGTCTAGCATATTTTGTTTGAGGTGCTTAAACCATCTCAAACATCTCTTAACACAATTTGTGCACTTCATGCCACTTTTACCGAGTTCCGGTTTGCCCTTTCTGGGGCTATGTCTTTTTGTTTCACTAAGATTCTCTCTCTAAATTATTGCATAATCAATTTTAATTTATATAGACATTTGAAATTATTCAAAATCAGTCATTTCATAATTGGATTACTAGACTTACATTGTGCCCTATTTTGTTTCGTTATATCATGGGTGGAGGCTCACAAGGTATTTTGAATTTTCTATTCAGCAATGGCTGTTTCTGGTGGTCCTGATAGTATCGCTCTCTGTATATTGGTTGCTGGTTGGAAATCTAATAACTTTGATGCTGTTGCCGATAGAAGAAACAAGTTCATTGATGGTCTTTTAGCAATTGTTGTGGATCATGGATTACGAAAGGAAAGTGCGGAGGAAGCTAACCTTTTTACCGTCGAATCACAGATATGGGTACTTATACCTATTTCGTTTTTGTGATTTTGCATACAGTTCAAGAGTGAAGCTTGTATTGATTTCTGTGGATGATGGATAGATAATGTAGGCTCTCTTTAGGAATCAAATGTGAAGTTGCTCGCTGTGAATGGTTGGATGGTAGACCCAAGCTTGGTCACTTGCAAGAAGCAGCTCGCAATAAAAGGTGATTCATCTATCTGTCCAGGTATCAAACTGTTAAAAAAAGAAAAGAAGGGAATAAAAGTGTAGGAGAAGATCATGTAACCCCCTATGCTGTTAACCTTGGTCTTCCTATCTCTAACATCTACCCCTTCAGGTATCAAACATTACAAAACATATGCATCCAACTGCAGGTTGGGATATTGTTAACTGCACATCACGCTGATGACCAGGTTTGCAGCATCTGTTTCTCGTTTATTTTAATGCTTCTTCTTTTAGCATATTTTCTTTTTATTCATATTATTATGTAGTCTTTAAATTGTGTGGTTGTGCCATCACTCATGTATGTGTCATCTCTGTCAGTCAAACAAATGATTGCTATAAGTCTTTAGGAAGACACTTAATTTTAGTCAGATTTTCTATTTTGAGCTAATGTTTTTTTTTCAAAAATACATCAATTTGTATGGAAAAAGCTTGAATCATGAAGAAAATGCATATTGATGAGTTTATAAGGATGTTGTAAACACAAAATTATGAGTGCTAAAGCACAGGCATAATGCAGGCGGAGCTATTCATTCTCAGATTATCTAGAAATAGTGGCATTCTTGGTCTTGCTGGCATGGCATTTACTTCCCAACTGTTTCCGGAATTTCCTGATATTGGAGGAGAAGAATCACAAGCTCATGGCATTATATTGGTCAGACCACTTCTAGAGTTCTCAAAAGAAGATATGTACAATGTAAGTCTTCATTACCATTCAGTCGCATCATAACGACTCCTAACTATTCCAATAATTATTTATTTGTTTCTAGTTGTTTCTTACTTCCTTTACCAAGTAGCTATAAAATTATTTTGTTAGTGTTGCAGATTTGTCAAGCTGGTTATAAGAAATGGGTGGAGGATCCAACAAATAGGAGTCCGTTGTATGCTCGCAATAGGATCAGAATGTCACTGTTTAACCTGTCATCACGTAAGTCATTATACTGATGCAGGTGTTTGATTAAAATGAAGAGTGTATGACATATTATTGGATGTCGATCATGATAAGTATGAGGATCACATTGGTCTAATCACTTTAAATTTCACTTAGAGTTTATAGGTTCTTGTTGCTAAATTGTTTATATGGAAAATCTTATAAACAGTGCTTGATCTTTTTACAATTTGGTGCTAACCGTTGAATTTCCAATTATATTACTGCCCGATTTGTAGGACTGATCGTTTTCTGCGCTACCTCATAATTTTTTTCAGAGAATTAGAATTCAGTTTGCTGTCAGTGTGTTAAGTTTTAGTGCTCACAGTCTTTCAATCCCACTAATTTCTTTACAATGCTGTAATTTCTCCAGCTGTACTCAATGCTGAGTTGCAAGCAGTCATATCAGCATGTCGAAGAACGCGATTGCATGTTGACAATGTTTGTCACCTGCTGCTGAATCAGGCTGTGACCATCATGCCTGTATGCCTGAGATTGCCCTTTTGTTGTAATGCAGAGAGCTACTCTTCATAATCTATGAAGCTGAAAATTACTTTCAAACTAGTTATTTTGTATTTGGCATATTCTGCTGAAAGAAAAAAGACTGAAGACAAAATAGAAAGTTTATTCATACAGTACTTTGTTGCTTGTCCTCATGATTCAACGCCTCACCCCCTCTTTCAATGCAGCATGGATATGCGGTGATTGATCTGGGAAATCTCCATGCAAGGGAGGTCAAGGACATTTACCTTGCAAAGTTTGCTGCTTTGGTATTGCAGGTATTGTCAACTAGCATGCACTATTTCATAATAATACCTCATTTAAAATTTTTATGCACCACTTTTATTTGTTATTTTGGTACTAATCTGTTCGTTTTGTATACATCAGTTCATCTCACAAAGACATAGGCCTGTTCGAGGGAATGCATCAAAATTGCTACTAAGCTACCTTCGTACTTTTCCATGCAAGGTTAATCTTGTTCTGTCACACTTTTTATATGGGAGTAATGCTTTATCTTTTGCTTGATGTTGTATTCTTAGTAGTGATGAAATTTCTGCCCTGACGTTTCATCTGTTACATCAAGCGAGAGTCTTAAATTGCATGGTGGAACTTTGTATGTTCTGGCAGAAAATTATGGTAACTAGTGTGCTGCTTTTGCATTCTTCCAGACTTGTCTCACTGTAGCCGGCTGTTACCTATGTCCAGCACCAGGATCCAAAGGAACTAAGGTCCTGGTGTGCTGTTCTGTTAATTCATCTTTGCATCCTATGATGAAGTTGTTTCCTGGATGCTCATATGCGAGGGAAAATTGCTTTGCTACAAGCGAGTTAGAGCAGATTATAACAGAGAGTGAAGCATATTTGAATAGATTCCTCCCAGATGCTTCAAGTGTTCCATTTTTAGATATGACATCCTCTGAATCCGTTCTAACTGAAGCCAAAAGATGTGGCATTCTTAGTCACAGTACCCATAGGAGTATTGTTTCTTTGCAGATGGAAGAAACTGATAGTTTTAAGTCCAAAGCTGAATATATCTCTGATGTTTCAAAAGATGATGTAAGATCTTCGGGTGCAACTCTGAGCCAATTATTTTATCCTGGGCAAGTTGGATACTTCATGAATAGATTTGTATTGGATTGGAAGGTAAGCAATACAGTTTCTTGTAATGCATCATGTACAAATGAGGTTGTTGCTGTCAAGGAGCTGGGTGCAGAAGGACAATGTTCTTGCAGTTCTTGCATTACTGGGAATCAGGGGTTTGTGGAGGTGCGCCACATGATAGACACTGATTGGATATATCTTTCTAACTTGTCGAAGAAGACAGATATGGGAGGCTCTCGACCACCAAGTCACCCTTCTGTAAAAACAGAGCAACTAACTGGGAAAACAATGGATTATGCTGTATTATCAGCACGTGAAGCTCTTGTGTCCTTAAAGTCTATCCCAGTTGCTGCAAGAAGAGCTATGCCTGTCCTGGTTAATGCTAAAGGAGTTCTGCTAAGCATTCCGGTACTTGCTCTTCCTATTGGTTTTCTGTATGTTGTGGATAAGCATGATATTGACACCTACTGCATGATGCTCATTATTGAATAATGCATTTGATGTCTTGTAGTGCTCATTGTCATCTGCCTCATTGTGTGATTTACGTCAATCTTTTTGCACACTGATTGACTTCTGAAGGCCATAAAAGTGTGGCCTTTCAATTTGTCACTCTCTTTCACTCCCTATTTCTTTGTCCATATGTATCCCATCCTGAACTCGGACTAGACGGTTTTCCTGCTTACTCTTTTGATCTAAATTCAACAAGGGGTCATCTGCTTATGAAATAGTTCATATTCAAGTTAACTACATTATTAATATTGCTTTACAAAGTAGGCAATCAGGCATACTATTTGTAATATATGCAGTACTTTTATTAGTTGAATTAATAGTTAAACCTAGACTGATCTTATTTCATCATTGACTTTAGAAGTTTAAACCTTTTTGGTTTTGACCTCATGTGTTCCTGTCTATGTGCAATTGGATTTAATTTTACATCCTCCTGTGTAGGTAGTTGATTTATTGAGCTTCTCAGGCCATAGGCCCAGCCCTATCATGACTGCTAACCAATAAGTCAAGGTCCTCTAGAAAATGTTGAAGTTTATTTCCTGCTAAAAAGCCTAGAACCAAAAGCAATCAATTTTCCCAATCAAGAGGCTGCATTTTTGTGTTATAACAGCAAATTAATCTCTACACATTTGCTCCCTATCATTTTTGTTAGTCTATCATACAAAGAACTTGTTTTTGTTTTTTCTTGGGGCTAACAAGCTTCAAATTTTTTTTTTTTTCAGAGCATTGGCTTCTCATGTTGCCCCCATCTGATGGTCTCTGCTGTTTTCATTCCTAGGATACCCCTGGGTGGAGGATATAGCTCATTTTTGTAGCTCCTACTTTAGTGGAACGCTGTTAAGTAGAGCAAGAAACTCCTTTGAATTGAAGAACTTCCATTTGTACTGCTTTATCAGATAGTAGAGGAAATGATTAATAGATTTGAATGGATTATGTATAATGAACTCAATATGCGCCTGTTTTCCTTTCATGTTGTTCGACCCATTATTGTGACAGCAGCAGTGTATGGCTTATCCACCCTACGAGATAAAGATGGCCTTAATATAGGAAAATTCTGGAAATGGTTGATACTTGTCACTATATTGTATTGCCATTGATGTCATTTGGCCGCAGATAGTGTGTTGGAAAAGCAACAAACTGAAGCAACCTGTGTGGATGTTCACAAATCAATGAGTGACTAAGCTGAATGGTTGTGATGGATCATTAGGATCTCTTTATGTCTTCATTTTCTGCCCACCGTCCGAGTTTTGATGTTCCCTGAAGAAAGAATTATTAGGATAGGTTTCTATAGTTTCCTGAGATTATCCCAACATTTTAAAGCATCAATCTTGCATTACTTGATTGAAGTCCTTTGAATGCATTCAACAGTTTTAACTCTCAACACCAGCACTGTATATTCTTTGTTTGGTTCAGGTACTCGGCGCATTTTCATTATTCTCCGTCGCATTGAGATATTCTTCATTTTAGGAAGTAAGAGGCAACTTCTTCATTTGAGTCATTACTTTGGCCATCAAAGAATGGAAGTATATACTAAAAATGCTCTTCCTGAGCACTGGCGTGGTAAGTTTGAGGAGTTAGACAACTTACTTGGAAACAAAAAGACACTGAAATTGTTAAGGTTAATGATTATTTAAGATGTGTAGGGAAAAAGACGTAGAGCTCAAGCAGAGGAGTGAACATTGATCCTTGTAGCATAAAATTTGCACCCCAAAACAGGTTTTTTATTGGAATGATCAATATAATATCCTGTTAACGCTTGCCTTAAGATAGGAGTTCATGTTAGTTTCGAGAGATAATTTACTTCTATTAACATATAATGTATTATAAACTGTTTATTTTGAAGTTTTGCATCAAGACTATATGTGCAGTACTTGGTTTTGAAGTTGCGATATGATGACGCATATATATGTATCTCTTTGAATATTATGCAATTGAGTGGGAGTTCTATTTTGAATGCTTCATATGATGCTCACCTATAATTTGTTAATTTTCTATTAAATTTATGATTAACATATATTTGAATAATAGATGGAGATTGAGAACCATGTCAACTTTTAAATTTATGCCTTATTGCTTATCATAGATGGATGATGAAGATACTTTTGGGCAATTTACCCATGTGTTATGGGAAATGAGCAATTTACCCCTCTGTAAATAAAAGAATAGCAATTTATTTCCTGTGTTGTTAGAAATAGAACAAAATACTACCGACGGGCGAGCGGTGCATTACACACACTCCCCTTGCATTTGGTTATATTTTTTAACCAATAAAATATTATTTTATTTGTATCTATTTAATTTAATATATATTAATATATATCTTTATATAAATAATATTTAATATATTAATATTATATATTAGTATATAAAATTTATATATATATTTATATAAATAGTTCCTTTCTTCTTCCTCAAATCGTCAAACTGCCGCCGAAGCCTTGCGCATTTTCCGACCCTAGCTCCCTCCGCTCGTGCTGCCGCCACTCCCTTCCTCCTCCCCGTGACACTCGCGACCCCCTTCCTCCTCTATTTCTAAAGACACGAGGAGGTAAATTGCTAATTTTTTTTACAGCAGAATAAATTGCTCATTTTACATAACACAAACATTCAACCCCTTTGCAGGGCATCAACTAGATCATGCAAAATCCTAGTATTTGCAACTCTACTAAGCAGAGAAGGGATCAAGAGGCTTACTAGAAATGGAGAAAGAAGGATTAATATTTCAGCTCCTACTTCCAACTTCACTATTAATTTTTTACAATAAATTTGAAAGGCTTCGTATATTCACTTTTCAAAAGGAAGTTGATCTGTACAACTAACAATAAAGTAAAACTATTTACCGGTTTATTATATATCAACTTTCAAATAATTTTGATCTCATAAAACTTCAAATTATATTGTTTTACATGTTCCATTATTGTTAAATAACTTTTTGAAAACAATATAATTATTTATTTATTTAATAAAATTTTTGTATACATAATATTAAATATAACAGATGTAATAAAATTTGAAATAAAAAAAAATCAAATTCGAACGGCGAGAGGCTTAAGTAATCTAATGGAGATTTTTTAATTTAAAATATTTTTACATATTTTCTTAAATAATTTATTTAGAAAGAAATGAGATGAAGGCCAACAAAAAAAAATAAAATAAAACACAATGCAAGAGGGGACGTGGCAGGCTGCGATCCCACAAAGATGTTCCCTTTAACTTCCACTGACAGCCTCAAGAAACTGGAAAATCTCCACACCTTCTCTCTGATTTCCTGATAATATTATGTGGATAAGATTGGCCCAACAAGTGAAATGCCACCAACTCTACAATACCAAATTGTCTTCACGTGCTGATTCCCGACTCAGACAGTCCATGCAAAATCCTCTTCTCCTCTGCAGGTACCACCCAGCTTTCTTCATACTGTTTCTCTATCCCTCATTTCATTCTGTGTGTGTGTGTGTGTGTGTGTGTGTTTCTGCCATATGAATGCAGAAAGTGTTTCATGGTGGGTGAGTTTTGCTTTTTGTGTCGTTTTTCTTGCATTTCTTGTTCATGCTGGACTCCTGAGGGGTGGTTAATTTCCGGGCTTTGTCTGTATCTGTTAATTGATCCGTGAAGTTCATTGCTTGTTTTCTAGTTGCAGTAAGCTTTCTAGGATAGTGTATCAAGGATTTTCACTGGCATTACTCGGATTCCTATTTGTATGATTTAGAACAGAGCTAAAATTTTCATTTGTATCCTAAGATTTTAAGTTTAATTTATTATAATTCTTGTTAGATAATGAGTTTGGCTTATGATCTGGCGATCTACTTTTGGGTTTATCTATCTGAGGCTATGATATTTTTTATTCTTGATGCTGGATATTATATGTCCCCTTTGCAAATTGAGCGCTTTTTTTGGTTAATGTGATTGTTGGGACCTACATGTGGTAGTTAAGATCTTTTAGGTCAAGATATTGTTTGAGCTGAATTTTGTGAGCATTAACTCCTTTTTTATCTCCAATTGATTTGCACCTTTTTTACATGGATATAATTTTCAGTGCAATCTAATGCTCAAAGAATCAGATTGAGATTGGCTTGGGGGATCTGAGTTTTTGTTGAGTACCACTTTTAAGATTTTCTTGACTTCTTATTATGGCGAAAACATGCAATGCATCACATTTAGATGTCGATGAATTTCATGCAAATGATTATTCTTCAATGGATTCTTTCCTGACTGATGGTTGGTTTGTAGAATATCTGGAAAATGAGATCACTGCTCCCAATTCTTCTGCTGTTGTTGATGTATCGATGAAGTTGTGAGTAATGGATATGTAGAAGCTATTAATATGCAAAATCATTAGCCAGAGAAGGTCCACACATTCCTAGAATCAGCAAGGCATATGGGAGACCAGAGTAGAGAAAAGACCCGCTCGATAATAGTAAGGAAGCAGCAAAATGGGGCGATGATGAGCAACTCAAAAGTTAAAGCATCAAAAACCATGGTATTACTTGTGACACAATAAACTCATTCATCCAATTGAAATGCATTGTCATATTCATGTTTATATAAATTTTGACAATTAATAGTCTTATAAATTATTGGGTGGGATTTATAAATTTCCCTTGCCCCAGTGCAAGAGCATGTGATCTTAAATTCAACATCTTGGTCTTGGTGTCTTGAGACACACGTATTCTGAGAATTTGAGAGCATATAAATTCGAAATCGTAAGCTTAATTCAAATTCATTATTGAAGAAGAAAACAAGATGTTGAGCTCTAAGGAAACTTTTTTTTCCTTCCAAGTGATGCACAATATAATAACTCGTTAACATTTTGGCGTGAGAATGGTTCCAAGTATTTGAACTGGATCAACCAACCATGGAATTATGTTCAAATTCTTTCATGTTTACTGCTGTACCAAGCTATTTTGTCCTTTGCCATATCTGAAATAAAAATAATTGGGAGGTAAAATTGTTGTTTAAAGAGAAAATGTCTCTGTTTGTTCTATTTCGTGAACATCATATGGTACTTAAACCACACTCATCAAAATGGGATTAACTAGAAGAACAAGGAATTCATAAAGTCTGCCCTTGTAACATAGGTCATGTTACAAAGTAATTAATTTCTGTTAGTAATTTCAGTTGGATGTATGTTTTGCATGGATTCTTTAATGCCCTCATCCTTCCATTTGAAAGTTGTGAACCTATCAAAATAATCTTTCTGTTTCTAACTCATATTACTATGAGAGAGTCTGTCCGACAATTCCTTGTACTCGTGCTTGGCACAGTAGTCTGCTGAATTTTGACCTGTCTTCTTCAGTTTTTAATAATCTGTAGAATTGAATATTCTTCACTTTTTTAGTGCTTGCACTTTTCCGTTTTACAGCTTCATTAGTAGACTTCTTTCTCTACTCACAAATGATGCCAACAAATTATCTAAGGCAAAGCGTTTAACATCACGATCTTGGTTCAAGTTTGTCCCATTACCTTGTTTTGGAAGTATGTGGCACATTCGACATTTCATCACTCTGTGTCGTTTGTGCATGTTTGTTCAGGAGCCACACATACAAGAGAAGCAAATACATTCATTTTCAGCCTCAATAAGTTCTCCTAGTGAATCCTCCTGCCCTATCTGCATGAGCAATAATCATTGCCAAACAGTTCGCTCAAGAACCAAGTTGATGAATACTTTGATAGAGAGGAGAAAGCCCCGTGAAGTGCATTTCATTTTTAAAGCTTTAACAGAAGAAGGCCACAGGCCAACTCTTGTAACATACACTACAGTTTTAGCTGCTCTCACACTCCAGAAACGTTTCAAGTCCATTCCTTCTCTCCTCTCTAAGGTGGAAAAGAATGGGCTTAAACCTGACTCAATATTCTTCAACGCCATGATCAATGCTTTCTCTGAATCCGGGAATATGAAAGAGGCAATGAAAATATTCCAGAAAATGAGGGAGAAAGGGTGTAAACCAACCATCAGCACCTTCAACACCTTAATTAAAGGATTTGGAATCATAGGTAAGCCTGACGAATCTTTGAAACTATTGGATAACATGCAACAAGAAGAAAATGTGAAACCCAATGACAGGACATACAATATTCTTGTCCGAGCTTGGTGTAGCAAGGATGATGTTGAAGAAGCATGGAATGTAGTTTATAGAATGATTTCAGCTGGAGTCCAACCTGATGCTGTGACATATAACACAATTGCAAAGGCCTATGCTCAAAAAGGGGAAACCAGCAGAGCTGAAGCTATGATTTTTCAGATGCAAAATGAAAAAGTGCAACCAAATGAGCGGACTTGTGGTATTATTGTAAATGGTTACTGCAAGGAAGGAAACATGACAGATGCATTGAGATTTTTGTATAGAATGAAGGATCTACGAGTGCACCCGAATCTTGTTGTTTTCAACTCACTTATCAAGGGATTTCTGGACATTAATGACCCTGATGGAGTTGATGAGGTAAAGTTTAACTTTTGATGTCGACCTGATGCATTTTTGTTGACCACATATGTTCTCCACTTCTCAAGAAACATTTGCATCTTCATGCGTGATCTCACTCGACTTGTGCAAGGTACATGAAGTTCTTAGTGAGTATTTATTCAACTGTTCATAGATATGATACTACACGCATCTGAAGGTTTTATTTGAGTATATGTTCTTAACAAAAAATAAAAATGTGATCCAGCATATTACTGATGGCAACTTATTGTCAAGTCCTCTTTAGTTTAAACACAGAATTCAAGATGTTTGATTCTCATTAAGAACCACATGAAACTTAGCACTTGTAGACGTAAAAATTGTGATTCTTAGATGTGTACCTAAGTATAAGTGTTAGTTAATTGGCTAAGTAGTTATTGCTATGTGGTGATCCAGGCCAGCTGTCACTGTTGGTCAGGGTTTTTTATGATCTTAGTCTCATGGGTGGATAAAAATCTTGTATACACAACAAAGGCTAAGCCATTGTTTCGGTGTATCAGTATGAAATAATCAAAGCATATTGTTTGTTGTCTCTTGGGACATCACCTAGTGCTTACTTGGTTTCCACTCAATACTTTGAATTGGAAGTTTCAGTGAAATAATGAATTATAATTGCTTCATTTTCTTAATATAGAAAGAGGCAAGATTCTGATCCTGATTAAAGCATGCCAATACAATTCTCTGTATCTGCTATGTACTTAATTGTACTCCAAACTAGCATCTCTCAGTTAATCTCCTTTCAGCTTCATCTGTTCCCCAAACCAAAATTCACTTTACCCACCCTCTAACTTGAAAGCATTCAGTTTTGGGAGCTTCAATTTTAAAATTCCTCCTGATTGTGGCAAAAGGTCACCAACATTTTTTCATTCCTGTACATCAAGTGAAAGGGAAGTGTAAGATAGGGAGCATTACTGGTTTAGGATCTGATTCATATATTACCATCGGATGCAACACCACTGCTGAATATGATACTTATTAGCAATTTGTCATTACTAAGTTTTCCTTGCTCAAACTTGGCCCTTGGGATTATCCATATATGTACCATATCATGGCTGATGAGGTTCCTGAATATCGTAGAAGGCTTATAAGATCCTGCAGCATCTTGGTTGATGCTTCTGTAAGGTATAAAATGTTAATGTGGAGGCTTGTTGAGTATATCACATCTCTTTGATGCCTGTGTTCTCCGAAGTTCTAGTCTTTATTGCTCTCTCTGTCCCCACAGCTCATTAAGCTTGTTCTAATGATATTTCATGTCAGTAACTATCTTTTGCCTATATTGCCTGCTTTTCTCTCTGTTGTCAGTATAATAATCCATAAGCTAAGGTCCATTCAGCTGCTTTGCGCTCTCACTAAACCTGACCTTCAAGCTCATCCCTGCTTTAATTTAAACAATGAGTCTAAATAGTAGATAGAAATTTGGAAAATAATGCCTTACAACTGCATAAAGAGCTTGTGAAATGCTTCATGAAAATCTAGTGGCTTCTCTAAATGTTGCCTTAGTTTGAACTGGACGCTCTATTAGGTACGATTTACTTGTGTGGTATTCTGTAACCATATTCTTATTTGTGCAGACACTGAGTTTGATGGAGGAATTTGGGGTAAAACCTGATGTTGTAACATTCAGCACAATCATGAATGCCTGGAGTTCTGTCGGGCTCATGGACAAGTGCCAAGAAATATTTGACGACATGGCTAAGTCTGGGATAGAACCTGACATCCATGCTTTCAGCATTCTTGCAAAAGGCTACGTTCGTGCTGGAGAACCTGAAATGGCTGAGGGACTACTGAAACTCATGATCAAGTCTGGAGTCTATCCTAACGTTGTGATATTCACTACAATCATCAGTGGGTGGTGTACTGCTGGGAAAATGGAATATGCTCTTAGGATGTATGAGAAGATGTGTGAAATGGATGTATCCCCAAATTTAAAGACTTTCGATACTCTTATATGGGGTTATGGAGAAGCAAAACAGCCATGGAAAGCAGAAGAGTTCCTCCATGATATGGAGAAAAAAGGTATCCATCCTCCAAAGAAAACTATACAGCTAGTTGCTGATGCATGGCGAGCCATTGGATTCTTGAGTGAAGCCAAGAGAATCCTAAATGGTGCAGACGATGATCAGATTGTTGCATCAAATGGCATTAAGAATGAGAGCACTGAAACTAATGAGGGAAAACTGTATCAGAAAGAGAAACAGAATGCCTCAAATTCAAGTCTTGTGGTAGTACCGGGCAGTGTTATAAACCATCAGAACGGGACAACTGCTGTTACTGGAAAGAGCCATATGGTTCTGAAGACATCAAAATCTTCTTCGAGATGCCTGACTACAGTGTTCAAGTCCATTTTGCTTCCAAAGACTTGCAGGTTCACAGCTAAAACACCAGTCCTATGGCATGTACAGTTCCGTGCCCTGGAAAAAAATCATGGGTACACGTCATACAAATTAGTTTTCTAAAGTGCATCACATGCAGCTTGAACTTAGACGAATTGGAGGACTACAAAAGTACAACTTCCATTGTATTGGGCATCAATTTAAGAAATTATTTTTAAGCATACACGGTACTGTTAACTATGTCATCGATATACTTTTGATTTGAAATGAATAGCTTATTCTTTCCCTGATTGTGAACACAATGAAGCTTGTAACTTGCTAGAAACCTGCAGCTGTTTCATACCCACTCAATACCTATATATGGAACAGAAGTTGTTCCTGCAAGATCAAAACTTAGTTTAACATAGAAACAGCTCAGAATGTGGATAATAAAAGTGAGGCTGCATTAATGCTAAGTGACGAGCTAGTACACTGATGCTTACTTGCATGAAATTCAAGGAACTCATTCTAATGAAAACAAGAGAAGCAGCTGATGGAGCAGCTGGAGTTCAGGAGCTCGGCGACTGTGTTTTTAATAAAGCTTATGATGATTCTGATTTCTCGGCACATTATTCACATGATGCTGCATCTCTGGATGCTGGTTTCGAGGATAGTCCCTATAAGTGGTATAGGAATAGACTATGAAAACATAGTTGATGACAATTGTGATATTTCTGCACGTTATTCGCATGATGTTGCGTCACTGGATGCTGGTGTTCGACGATAGGCCCTTTACGTGGTATATGAAACAATTATGATCTTTCTGCATGTTATTCACACGATATATACGTGGTATACGAAACGACTATGATAAAGCCTCGATCATGTTGTTATTTCTAGTGGTTGGTTCCTTGTGACTAAGGTGAAGCATCTTGCAGCTTCAATGTCGTGAGATTGGAGAGGAAGCCCCTCTTTCAGATTAATTATGGATATGTGGACGTTCCACCCTTCCTTTGTTGAGACAGTGAAGGCTAATTGGAAACTACCTGGTGATGAGAGGATGGTGCTGCATAAGTTGCAAGGAAAACTACATCCATAGTCTAAAGCAACATCTCAAGTAATGGTGGAACAAAAACGTAATTGGTAATAAAATGATTACAAATTGATTACAGTTATTTGTGTCGAATATCAATATTTAACAAATTATACTATGATCAATAATATTAGATACAATAAATGAAACCAACGCCTACTATTACAGTAAAAAAACTACCTACTATTTAGTAAATACAACATTCCATGCATATAGTAGGATTTAAATCCATGACCTCTAACGTCATGGGCCTCAACTTCGCTAACTAAGTTAGACCTCATTGGAGGTGGTTTGTTATTATTTAGTAATAGCAATTTTTTTTTGTTATTGCTTATTGAACATGTATTTTGAACTTCTGTTCTATATGAATATAGAAAAAAAGTAAATATTCCATAAGAATTTTTTTTTTTATAGAAAAAAGGGTTAAATACAGTTACCACCCATGAAGTATTAAAACCTTCAAAAAAAACCCTAACCTTTATTTTTAAAGTATAAAATGTCCATTTTACCCTTAATACATGCATATATATATATATATATATATATATATATATATATATATACTTAAATAAATATATAATTAATTAAATTAAAAGGGCTGATAAACTAATAAACAAAATTAATATATATTTATCATATATATTTTTATATATATGATAATTATGTAAATGTGGTAATTTTATGCATGTATAAATTTATTTTTAACTTGGTTTGATAAATAAATAAAATTAAAATAAAATGTGAAGGATCACAAAATAAAAAGAGTTCGATGAACAAGTGAAATTAGATTAGACAAATGGTGATTTTGGCATTTTAAAAATTACTTTACTTTTTTTTTACAAAGCAATTTTTGTAAGGGTAAAATGGGCATTTCAAACTTTAAAAACAAAGGTCAGGGTTTTTTTTGAAGGTTTTAATACTTCAGGGGGGGTAATTGATGTAGGGTGAATACTTCAGGGGTGGTAAATGTATTTAACCATAAAAAAATTGTATATTAATTGTATTAATATATAAGTTAGAGGTTTTCTTATGTTTATTGTTTAGTAATCATTCGCAAGCTACAATATAACATAAAAATAACTTGAAAAGGATATCTTTAATGGTCTTCTTGCATTTAATTCAACCAAACACCGTATTATGTTACTACATAAGATAGGATAAATTGCATAACACCCCCCCTGTGTTTTGGTGAAATAGCGTGAAATCCCCCTGTGTTAATTTTATAGGCGAAAAAGCCCCTGTGTTATTTAAAACACAGCAAAAAAGCCCCTCTCCGTTAGAAACTAACGAAGAGTGGATGACACTCGCCCATTTTGTAGGTGGGTTTCATTTTTGGCCTTTTTTAAGGTTAGTCTATGTATGCAAATATCCATTTTGCCCTCCTTTTGACATTGAAATATATTTTAATAAATAATACATTATCAATTAATTTAAAATATTATTTAATCCAAATATATTTAACAAATTTATATTATTTTAACACCTGAAAAATAGTTTAAATATATTTTAAATAAATTTTATTTATTCATAAATATATTAATTAAACATAAAAATATTATATTAATTTTAAAAATTATATAAATTAAACATAAAAATATTTTAATATATTTATATTAATTAAACATGAAAACATTATATTAATTTTTAAAAATCATATTAATTAAACATAAAAATTATATTAAAATTATCATTATAAGTATTTTAATATATTAATTAAACATAAAAATATTATATTAATTTTAAAAAATATTATTTAATATAAATAATTATTTGAATTAAAATTATCGTTATAAGTATTTTAATAAATTATTATTTATTTTTTTACTTTTAAAAAAAAAAGAAAAAGAAAGAAACTCACCCGGCGTTCGTCACCTGCCTCCCCTTGCCTCCGGCCGCCTCGCACTGCCCCTCTCGTTGGATCTGGGCAACGGCCAGCAGTCGCCCCCTTTTGCGACGTCGCCCCTTTTGTGCGGGCCGACGACGATGTCGCTAGAGATGCTCAGCGACAACGCGTCGCCGCCTATAGAGGCAATGGCACCGCCCGGCGCCGCTACATCTGTATATATATACATAATCATATATATAATGTATGTATATGAATAAAAAATATATTTTTAAATTATTTTAAATCTGGACCGTTGATTTTAAACTATTGAAGATCAAGGGCTTTTAGAACAAGGGTATAATGGACAATTCAACAAAAAATTTAACACCGTTAAACTTAACCAACGGAAGGGGAGAGTGTGCATAATTTTCAATAACACAGGGGTTTTTTTGCCTATAAAATTAACACAGGGGAATTTCGCGCTATTTCACCAAAATAAAGGGGGTGTTATGCAATTTACCCCATAAGATATCACACATACAATTCGTCAAATCAAACAACATATAATGAATGATAGGATTAATTATCACTCTATTTTTCATCCCACCCAATTCATCATGATTAATCCTATTACACGAACTAATAAGGACCCCAGTCATTTGTGGCACAACCTAATATGTATACAAATTCCATAATATTATTTAAAATAAAATATGTAAAATATTATAATTTAATAAAGTATATACAAACATAATAAGCTAATATTAAATTTATAAGAAAACGATGACAAAAAAAATACAACAACAAAAGTAACTATAAAGAAATAATGGGGATGAGGGAAGTTAAATAAACATATAAAATCATTAAATTAAATAAAAAATAGATAAAAATAAATAAAAAAAGACCAGAAAGATGCTCTCACTGATAATACTATTAGGCCACCTTTACTTTGTTGGAGAAGATTAAATATGGATAGATTAACTTTTGATTGATATTAGGATTAGTGGTTTGATGATTGTTTTGTTTTTTGTTTACTTAATAATATTACACATTGCATCAACGATTGATTATGTTATTGGTTTTTTTACAATCGTAGATTAAAAGAATGAGAAAAATTTAGAAAAGACTTCAATACCCAAGAATAATTCCAAATTGTCACTATCTAATTGAAAGTGGGCAATCGCTCACTAGAAAATATATCTCAGTTACAAGCTATTGTCACCGACTACCATTGCAAACGACAACCTCCCCACACTTCGGCCGACCACCTGTAAGGCCGCCATCAGAATCCTCTCGTCCTCACGATCCTCCCAATACCTCATTTCTCCCTTTTTCGTTCAGATTTCAGCGTATCTCCATTCAATCCATTTTCAACTTTTTTAAAATTTGTGTTCTCTCTTCGACATTGGCCACTCTCGGCACCTATATTTCCCCTCCATTGCCTTGACCCCCTGAACCTTTTCCCCAAATTAATTTCTACTTTCACTTACCAAATTTCAAATGAGCTCATAATTTCTCTCGAGTTTTGCGAGCTAAGCCCTAATTTCGCCTTCGATAGTTGTTCACATAATTTAGTTCAAAGGAGGGGGCAAAGCTGAGAGAAAGTCCAAAATAAGGAGGCCAAAATGAGAAAGAAAAAATTAATCAGCATTAGGTGGGCCGCAATGATAGGCTAATACCACTATTTTTAGTTTGACTAAATCATGCACAATCAGCACAAATGATGGGCTGGACCTCTTTATCACGGGCTTGGTCGAAACAAAGTAAACAAAAAATTAGACTTGATTATTTGAGATATCAGGCCCAACAACTCCAAGTAAATGAGGCCTTAGTAATTTATGCACACTTTATGTATGTGCGTAATTTTTTAATATTATTTATGATTTTTTTTACTATGTAATAATTATATATAATAAGTTAATATTATACTTATAAGGAAGTTTTGATAAAAACAAATGACATAATATAGAGATGAAAATAAAGAAAGAAAAACTACCAAAAGATAATGAGGGAGTGAGAATTAGATAAAAATAATAAGAATATCAAATTAAATAATAAAAGAATATAAAATGGCAGACCAAAAAAGTTGAGACTACCAAAGTTTTTATTTTAATAATAAAGTATAGATATATTAAGGAATAACACCTTATTGATGTTTCTCTTTTTTGGTATTCTTTTAAACATTTAATTTATTTTTATTTATGTATTCATCTATCTTCCAGCTCCCCACTATATTTTAATAGTTATTAGGGGTTAAAGTGATCAATTACATATCAAAATAACTAAAATCAGTCGCAAAATGAGTGATTGAACTACACTATCCAACAGATGGAGGTAATATGCTTATTTATTTAAAAGTTGGGGAGGCTCTTTACCATTTTTAGGGGGGTCTTTTTGCTATTTTTAATATTTTAAGGGGGTAATTTGCATATCCTAAACATTAAATGAGGTAAAATGAAAATTTTGTTTTGCTTACACCAATATTTTCGTTAAAAATCCTACCAAAAGAAGATCAGGTGTAAAGCAAGAATTTGCAGAGGGAGTGTAAATGTAATTCCAAAAGTATTTTGGGAGAAAATACAATTTAATATTTTCAGAGGGAGTCGGTGTAAATAACCCAGTTTACTATTGTGATAAAACAAACCTAATTCTAGGAGAAAACTAATAGCGGGAGAAAAAGAAAAAGAAAAAAAAATCAAAATTTCAACTCAACAAACAACATTTTATTGGAAGGGAACACCTCACACCTCCATGATAGGATTATGAGGATTGAAATAGAAGATGAAAATGAAGTAAAGGATCAAGAAGATGAAACGCAAGGGTGGAATAAGGTAACATACAGCTGCACACAAGAAGCAAATGTATGACATCAACTACCATCTTTTTCTTCGGTTTTTCACTACAGATTTAAGCAATGGCAGCAAAAGGGTACATAGGGGATAGGATGAATACAGAAATTTCACATTGCATTAAAGAATATCAAACAGTTCCAGAATAGCTCAGTTACATGTAAATGAAATACATATGGGCATGAATAAATGTGAAATATCATGAATTACAGAATCAGAAGAAAACTGAAAAATATAAACCGAATTTCTGTGCCATTTGAGTATACATCATGTGAACTCAGATTGGTCACTTGAGAAAGAATGTAGAGCAAAGAATGTATTAGCACTACTACTTGAGCTTACTGTATTTTCTCATTTTTTCTCCGGCTTTTAGAGTTTCTGCTACTCAGTGTGTCAACAACCGAAGCCCGGCTTCCAAGTCCTCTAAGGTAATTGTAAGTAAAGAATCTGGGTCTACACATTCAAAATCAGTCCTCAAATCCAAGTTTTCTCTAGCATTTACTAACATCGGGTCTACTATACCTCCGTTCATCTCCTTACGCTGCTTTACGGTGGTTTCTCGTTCTATAAGGGCAGCAACGGCCTCTACTGTGCACGAAGTGTGCAACTTAAATCCATGCAATAGACTATCTTCAGCCTGATTAGACATTTTAATATGAAGAATCTTTGCAAGGTCCATAGAACTAAAGTCATCAAAATGGAAAAACTTAGTCACCCGTCTGCAGAAGCCCTCATTCGAAGATATTACACGGCTCATTGGTTCACTGTAGCCAGCGAATATAACAACTATTTTCCCACTGTCCATGACAGACATGATCTCCTCTAGTGCTTCTAATCCATAGTCTTTATCATCCGACTTCTGCATTGGTATTAACCGATAAGCCTCGTCTATAAACAGAATGCCCCCCTCTGCTTCTTGGATCTAGAATACATAACAAGTTAGTTGCTTAAAAAAGTGAAATTAGCCGCTTCACATTGGGCAGCTGCTATCATAAGCACACAACAATTTCAGAACTTGCATCAAATAGGCCTACCTTTCTTCTGGTCTTTGGCCCTGTATGACCAACAAACTCTCCAACCAGATCTGTTCTCTGAACTTCTGTTACCCTATCAGTTGGAAGTATGCCCACCATATGTAGGAGTTTCCCGAGGAGCCGAGCTACCATAGTCTTACCTATAAAATATTATCAGCACAATCATGGCAAGATTAAGGAAACTCAACTACAGCCATAATACAACTGTACAATTTCACCCATTACATAATAAACACTAAAATGATAACAAATCTGGGAAGACACATTGATAAAAGAATTTCCTTAAAAAAGTACTTGGCATGTCGTACTGCATGCTAGTTCCAGAACTAACAAATCAAGGGTGAAGAGTAAAGAATTCAAGACAACAGTTGGTACCTGTTCCAGGATTTCCAAGAAAGGCCATATGTGGTGGTCTTCTAGCTCCAACTCTAAGCCCAAGAGCACGGCGCCTTTCATCCAAGAGCATGCCCTTTGCCCACTTCCGAAGTTGTAACTTAAGCGCATGTAAACCCACTATATGTGACAATTCATTTTCAAGTGCATCCATCTTGGCTTTTGTCTCACTGCAAGCTTCAATAGCTCTTCGTTTCGCTGCTCTGCAAGATGCCGGAGGAGGAGATCCCGCAGCTTCTCATTACCTGGGCCTTGAGAGAGATGATTTAAAGGAGTCATTCCCTCCTGCACTTTAGATTGTTTACAATGAGCATCAATCAAGATAATATTACAGAGAGCAATGACATAATTAGAAAGAGAGCATACATTGTCTTCAGCACTGCAATCGGCGTTATACTCTAGCAATGTATTGACAGTTGAAAAGTCTTCAGCTCGAAGTGAGTGCCAAACAGCAAGTGCAAAGGAGTCATCCCATTCTGTTAGACAGATACCACAAAATAAAATAAGACAAGAAATATCAGCAATCTATAACAAAGAAAGCTAAAGTGAAAAACAGATATAAGTGAAAGAAACTTAAGAAGCCAAAAAACTTACATTTGCTTTGGACTCAACAACAGCACCATGACCAAGAAGCAACTTCGCAGCTTCATTACATCCATTCTTAGCTGCCATGTGCAATGGAGTTTCCCCATACTGCCAGTTATTGAAATGAAGGTACACAATATGAGTCAATAAAAAATGTCCCACTGAACTCTTCAAGAAAATGAAGCATCAATGTTGACTGTTAAAAGGAGTTACACTTCAATGTACCATGTTCTTGGCCTCCAATTCCACCTTTTCAGGTCCTTGCCAATCAAGAAGAAATTTTACTATCTCAATGCTATTGTAACCAGCAGAAACATGGAGAGGTGTCTGTGCCATCTATATCCGAGCAAATTGGAAAAAGATCAAACAATGAGCAGTTAGTTTGTGCTACAAAAGTATTATGTTTGACCAATTAAAAACTGCATTTCACCAATGACTCAGTTAGCTAATCCAAAGTAGCAGGACACTCAAAATTCAGGGATATATTTAAAAGCAGCTTCAGCCCAAGATGAGTATAACCAAGGACTATGCATCAGATCATTTTATCTACACAGGCAAAGGATCTATAAGAGAAACAAAACATGGAGCTATTTATCCAATCTTGTCATTTATCTAGCTCAAAGACAAATTGAGTCAGATGTGGCATTTCTGATTCGAGAACAATTGCCCTTTCTTTTTGTTTACAAGGAAGACATGGCATCTACCTGACATCCACAACCTTCCCGCGTGACATGTCACTCTGCCAAAAATATCCGTGAATATACTTTGGTCCCAAAGCTTGCTTCATGCCAAGAAAACATTTTTTCCACCCAACTGATGAATCATCTTCATTCACATTCTGTACTCAACTGAAGAAATTCTTCAGTGGCATAGCCCTCTCCATCCTCTAAATGGCACCAGCATCACTTCAAACCAATTCCAAGACATTACTCCACCACATTACCATCTATAATAGAGAATGGTCGATTAAAATGAAGTCAAGACAATAGGGAACATGTTTCTATCATCCCAAAGGTCCCCTAAGGTCAATCATAGTCAACCCCATCATTCCAATTTCTAGAACCCTGAAGACTTTATTTTGCATCTGGGTTATACCTGACCCTGCTAATATTTTGCAACAGAGAGGGACCTAATCCAGGTGGGTTCTCAACATTTTAACACAAAATTCACGCTCTGAAAATCAACATTATTCTTTTCACTGGCGTAATAACAAAATGAAGCAAACGCATGAAAGCACATTGATCACCATCAAAAAGAAAAGAGAATTTCAAACAGAAGGAACAGAAAAAAAGCTCTCACAACTTTCCTCAAATCAGAGGAAATAGGGCATTTCACATTTCAAAATACCTCCACAGAACCAATAAAGAGAAAAGGGATCTTACAACAGGGTTCCGCTCATTGAGAAGAGACGGATTGCCGCGAAGCAATTTCTGAAAGGCGCTGAAATCTCCACACTGCGCAAAGCCATGGATTGTGGTCGGTTTCAAAGATCTTGCCCTTTGATCCTTCACCTTCTGCATCTTTATGTTATTGTATTCGGGATCAAATCTGCCTTTTTCTTTCGCCGTGCTTTCCAATCACAGAATGTAAAAGAAAAAATTGGAATGAGGGCGAGATTGGCGGAGGGAAGTGCGACAAGATGGAGATATTATTGGAGGGGTTTCACTTTTGGAGTCAGCTGTAGTCACTACGAAAATTGTGTCGCACAGGTTGTGCCAGCTTGGCCACTGCTCAGCCACCGCTGCCGCCAGCCTGAGGTCTCAATTACTTCTTTTTCTACTCTTTTTTGTCTTAAAATAAATCAGTTCCATAGCGAGTTCACCTTTATTTGGTCGGTCTCCATTTCTTAAGGTGAAATATTTTGTGACATATGCATTGTCTCAATTTGATCGATTATTCTAATATAAGGTATTGTTCATTTTAATTGCACTCATGTGAGATATTATCGCAAAGTTTATATATCGTGTGATCGAAATATTTTTAATATATTGACTTCTTTAATGCTCGAAATGAATAATATTATTAATTTTAGGGAGGAAAAATATACACAAAAGTTGATGCGGACTGCATTACTTTAATTTAATCGATTCTTTTAATATAAAATATTGATGTGGGGATCATGCACGGGCATTTTGAATGACATAAATGTCATGGAGCTGCTATTAATACAAAAAAAAAAAATGGCACAAGATCAGTGACACATTTATTCCGATCGTACCATTCTGACCCAAACCGACTTGAATTCGGGTATGTACTAACTCAGAATACCTACACGATCAATTCTGAATCGACGGTCCACATATAATAGTGCAATTCAAGACACTTATACCACTAGCGTCAAATAGACTGGGTTGTCCTGTTGGAATCCCTTGAAAGAAGCGAGAGGGAAGTTTGAATTGAAAAACCTAGTGTGCATCAGAGTAATGTCCATACTAGCAAGCGCTTCCTTTCTTCATTCGCCATTCACCTCACATATATTTTGGAACCAATTTCTTCTCCATTCATGACATCCGGTCGGTTCCATGCACATAGTACAATTTTGGCTACCCTAGTTATTTTTACAAGCTCGTATTATTTTCTTTATGATTTTACTAATTTAAGTATTAGAGCACTATAATCAAGGTCTTCACAGTAATATTCTCAAATATTCTTATCTTGCAAATCTAAAGACTTACCTAAGCATTTTGGAGCTTTTCTGAAATTTATTTGATACCTTAAACCTGACTAAATTTAGACATACAGCACTTGACGTCGTTTATAAAAAATCAATATTATATTTATGAAGAACTCAGAATATGACTTAAATCCCATACAAGAATGTAGTTGCTTCCTTAGGGACCCAAGTTGACTAGTAAAGAGGTCAAACCCTCATCGCTCCCGCTTGAAGAAAATACTCCAAATCTCGCCTTTTGACCAACATAAGATGTTCATAGAGTAAGCAAGGGAGCTACAAAGAGCCAACCTAGGAGGAACAAGGTGCAAGAGTTGATCGTCTCAATAGGCGTATGGAGGAGCTGAGACGACAACCTACTTTGATGGGCAATGCTTTGATGACGCGAGGATCTCTACTCAATCCAAAAATTCTTGCAGAGAAATTGGACAGAGGTGTCAAGATACTTGACTTGCCTCGACACAAAGGAGATTTAAAGACTGTTAAAGCATTTGACAACAGTATAGAACAATATACAATTTTTGTCCATCAGGCGCTCTAAACTGTAAAAATTTCATCACGGCCTTGTATAGACATATATAGATAACACTAATCATTTACTTACCTCGATATTAGAATAATTTAATTAACATAGGAGTTGTTCAGTCTTCTACTTTATCCCCATATCCTATATTAAGTTATAATGCATGTAATCAATATATCGAGAATATCGTAAATTTTAAATAGAATATAAATAATATCCGTATAATTTCAATAATTTTTTATATTTTATTTTTAAAAAAATACAAATATTCGTTCCATTTTTTTCTGAGTAACCAGGCAATCTAGTTCATCAATTATCTCACAATAATTTATTTTATTAAACCTCTCATTTCTTATAACTATCGTTCTTAATAACAATTATAGACTAGCTTATATAAAAAAACTCAAATTTCTTTTTAATAAATACAAAATTTTCAAAAACCACTTTATAATATTACTCGAATATTATTTTCTAATATCCATAATTATTTTTCATTGGTCTCTCACTATAAAAGAAACCAATTAAACACATACCCATAAAATTAATTATTTTATTATTCAATCGAATTAAAATGAACAAATCAATTACAGAATTAATTAAATCTGAATAAATTAGGTAATTTAAATTATTAATTATAGCATTCATAATTTAATCGAGGCATTAATCGATCACTAATTTATAATTACTCAAACATAATACTTTCCGATTAAACATTAAATTGAATAGTATAAATTATATTGAATAAAAATACTGATTAAATAATATAATTATACGAATTAATTATTAATTTTAAACCATGAGTTCTTGCGTGTTTGGAAGTGCCGAAACAAAGTCCGTTTACTCCCAAAATTAAACTAAACATATCATTGGCCATGTGGTGGTCCCATGCACCACTAATTAACAAATTGGAGGCAGCCCACGTGCTGCCACAAATTTAAATTTAAAATTACAATTTAATCCCTAAGTTTTCTTAAAATTATATAATTAATCCCTAAAAACTTTATAAGTTCCAATCAAGTCCCTTAAGGTTTTAATATACTCAATCAGCATATAATTTATTTATTAATTATTTTAAATTTCTTTAGTACTTATTAATTAATCTCACTAATATGTATAAACATTTTTGGATGTTACAATTGTCCACTCGTGATAAAATTTTCGTCCTTGAAATTTACACATTTTTCTGTTCGAGAAACAAATATAGGTACTTCTCTTTCATATTTTTATTAACCTCTCAATTCGTTTCCTTTGTGAGCGATAACTCCATTTTACTCTCGTTATAGTAATCTCTTTATCTCTCAATTCCTTTACGTTTTTATCCAGTATCACTATTGGCCCTTCCACATACATTAATTTTTCTGAATTTTCTTTGTTTGATTTATGCATAGCATGACTAGGATTAGATCAGTTTCCTTGTAGTATTGGAATATGAAATATGTTATATATTTTGTGAAAATTTGCTACTAATGTTAATTAACACGTTAGTGGTCCAATTCTCTCTGAAATTTCGTGCACACGAGTATACCTTGGACCCCTTTTTTTTTTCACTTACCAAACCTCAAGATTCTTTTCACGGAGATTCCTTAAAGAAATTCTTCTTCCTATTTTATATTTCATCACTAAGGTAATTCTTCTACTAATCTTGTATTGTTTTTAAAACACTTCTTAACTATTTATACTTTGTCTATCATTTTATGTGTCAGTTCAGTACCTTTAAACTGTCGTAATCCTCTAACATCCCAACGTAAGCATCAACATCGACATCTCATGAAAAGCTTTATATGGAAAACTATCGTTATATGCAAATTTCAGTAATGGTAAGTGATTATCCCAATTTTCCTAAACTCAATTGTACAAGCTCTCATCATATGTTCTAATATCTAAATTATTCTTTTCAAATTTTCATCAATTTGAGGATGAAATATTGTAGTGAAAAATGTAATTCTTTACCTAATGCCCTTTGTAATTTTTTTTCCAAAGTATGAAATAAATTGAAGGTCTATATTAAATAATATATATATATATATATATATATATATATATATAAACAAACATGTCATGCAGTCTTACAATTTCTTATATGCAAAACTCAGCTCATTTATCTAAAGAAATAACCTTGTCTCATAGGTGAAACAAAGTTTATTTGATTAGTCGATCCACAATTATCCAAATAGCATCATTTTTAAAAAAACTTACGTGGTATCCAATTATAAAGTCTACAATATCTTTCACTATTTTCATGAAAGTATAGAACAAAGTTTGAAAGTTTACTTACTGGTGTTTGATGTTCTAGTTAATAATATATAAATTTGTCATAATAGCGAATACCACACCTGTCTCCTTAATCCATTTTCATGTATCAAACAATTATGTCTCAAAAGACTTCTTATCAGATTGGCATTGATCCCATATTCAATCCCAACTTTTAATATCTCCATAATCCTAAGAGACCTATACCAACATAGTCAAGGGCAAAATTCTTGGGGTCAGTACTTCAACTGTAATAAATTGCATACTGATCATCCGCCTTAGCAGTGATATATAACGATTTTAGTGCTCAACAAAGCCAAAGTCTCGAAATAATTTAGACTCTTAGACCTCTCATCTTATCCACTATACATTTGTTGACTGGTGAAGTCTTTAGTCACAAACTCAATTTCATTCTTTTTCATTATTTGCCACCAGTATTAAGATCATAGATTCCGATATAAGTTTGAATTTTATTTATTTATTTTTATTTTCTTTAATAATACTAGGATGCATCACATATGGTGCTTTACATGTTTCCTCATGATTTGTCGCATCCATAAGTCCTTTTTTTTTTTTTTTTTGAAGTTTGACTTTTTTACCTCGAGACTAGGTTCTCTAACATTCGTAATATAAAGAGAGAGAGAGAGAGAGAGGAGAGAGAGAGAGAGAGAGAGGATCCAACTGGACCGTAATAGTTTAATCACTAATTATTTCTACCAACTATAAAGTTTCGAGATCTTCTTCCCAACATACAAATGCAAGAAAATTATCCAAGTATACTAGTCCAATCCTAATATATGATAATAGTGTTATACTGAACTAATCCAATTTTATTGTTTTCTTTGTTATACACCAAGATCAGCCATAAATAAAAATTATATTAGTTAGCTTTTTAAACTCAAGTTTGTTTTTCTTATATCTCATTATTATAATTTCATCAAAATTATCATCCCTCAACCCCAATGTTTCTCGTATATATTGACACTATAAAATTTAGAGTAGCCCCTGAACTATTCATCATTTAATAATTACCTCCCTAAACTAACAAATGTAGATATATATATATATATATATATATATATATATATATATATTTTAATTATTTTTTTAATTGAAAAAAGTATATTTTATTTATAATAAAGTAAAATATAATTAGTGAATTAAATAGTTTGAATTTTTTTATTTTATAGACTCAAAGTTAACTAATACATGAGTACAATAAACACGCAAAAAAAATCATGAAAATATTTTTTTAATTTGGTGATAAAATTAAGTCATTAACTATTTATAATTTTAGATAAAAATGAATAATTAAATCTTGATTTTTTAATGTGTTTTAAAAAATGATAAAATATTGATTATTTATTTTTTTTAACATATTTTCTTTAAAAAATGTGATAAAATATATTTCTTCATTTTTTACGAAAAATGTTTAACTTTTGGTTAAGCATGCATATATATATATATATACACACATATATATTTATCAATTTCTTTAAGAAACATATACGAATTATTGGTTATATTATTTTATTGTGTATCTACTATATATTTTAATTAATTATACTCCATTTTTAATTTAAATTATTCACTTATTAAAAAAATAATTAAAAATAATTTAGTAATGATTTAATGTGCAAAATCCTAAAAATATGGAAAATAATATAATGTTCAAGGCATGAGGGGTATTTTTATCCAACCAATGGGGGAAGTATTACATTTGTTAGTTTAAGGGGGGTTAGGGATGTCTATTTTAATCCAGACTCGAAAAATCCGCCTGGACCCGTCCCTGCCCCTAATGGGGCGGGTTATAAAAATAATTATCGGGATGGGTAGTGGGTTCTAATACATAGGACCTGCCCGGGTTCCGGGTGGGTCTCGGATCCATGAGGACCCGCCACGTATATTAAATTTTATATATATATATATATATATATTTATATTTTTTATTGTTCGCTTATGTTGCCCTAATTGTTCTCGCCCTCACAACCCCCTCACTCGAGGCTCTCTCTTCTCATTTTTGTTCTTTGTCTATCATTCCTCTCTTCTTGTTGCTTTCTTCAATTATTATCTAGTGTTTGTTGTTGCCACTCGCCTCGCTTTCACGCTACCAGTTGCTACACCATCACTATTGCCGATCTCCTCCATCGCTTACATCACCGTCGCCGATCTCCTCCACCGCTCACATCGCCGCTCTCTGTCCTTGCTCGCATTGCTGCTCTCCTCTCCGCTGCTCACATCGTTGTAGCCTTGCCTTATCATCAAAGCCCTCATCGCCTTCTCTCTTCCTTCTTTCTTTATTTTTTTTAAAAAAAAATATATGAAAGTATTGGGTTTATCGGGTTTGACCCACCTTGACGGATTTCATAGCGGGGGGGGCTGAACACATAAAAGTCTAGCGAGAGGCGGGTCCATCCAAACCTGCCCCGTTGCCATCCTTAAGGGGGTAAATATTACATGATGAATAGTTCAAGAGGGCAAAGTGTATTTTACCCTAAAAATGTATTAAGCATCAACAATATCATCTCATCTATCTAAAGAATACTAGAGAATCAAATTATCCCATAAGGCATCTTAATAATGTTACTTCCTCAAAATTTAGTTAGTAAACAGTCTATCCCAAGATATCTATTACAAGTCGAACATCACTTTTGGTAAATTATAACTTGCCAAATTAGCTAAGAGCCTTGAACTTTTCCTACTCAAAGCATGTACTACAATCACCTTTTTAGAATGATAATAGATAATATATTATGGTATCTTAATAATTCTATACACCTTATTGACCTCAAATTCAACTCTACATCAGTCAAAACACATTTCAAAATCTGGTCAGTTATCTTTTTCCACACAACTGCTGTCTTTAAACCTTCTATGCATGTACAATTGTTGTCAACCCAAGTCATACATAGGGTACTTTAACTTGTAAATCCTTAATTAACCAGATGAGTGCACATGACCTTTTTATTTTGTGTTAATACACACCTTAAACCTTATTTCAGAGCATTTCTATACATCATATATTCACCACTGTAAGATGGAGAAACTAAAATCGGAGTTGATGTAATTATTTTTTTTAGCTCATCAAAATCGCATCGACATTATTTAATCCCGTGAAACATTACTCTCCTCCTTAACAACGTTATCAAATGACTTAAAATTATAGAAAAAATCTCAATGCATCTCTTATAATACTCAGCTGGTCCTAAGAAATTCCATCTCAACTTCATGATAGTTTTCACATTTGCAGGGTCCGACATAACTTAATCGCAAATTCACATGTCCTAAAAAAACTACTTGGCTCACCCAAAATCCGCGCTTACTTAACTTAGTCTATATCTCTTTCCCTTTCAATATCCGCAACACTGGTTCAAATATTATTTATATTTTTCCATATTCCTCAATATATTAAAATTTGTTTTACTTATCAATCCAATTAAATTGAACAAATCAACTACATAATTGATAAAATCTAAATAAATTATGTAATTTAAACCATTAATTATAGCATCTCTAATTTAACTGAGATATTTATCCAATTATTAATTTATAATTACTCAAACTCGTAAATTTTTTAAACACTAATTAAATAATATAATTATATGAATTAATTATTAATTTTAAACTATGAGTTCTTACCTGTTTGGAAGTGCCGAAACAAAACCATAAGGTATAAGGAAAAATTCTCTCGTATGAGAGTCCCCCCCCCCTGTATGAGGGTTTCCCCTGCTCTTTCTAGGGCTTGCTATTGCCTGAACTGACTGCTGCCGCCCCGTCTCGCCGCTTCTCACCATTACACCATCCTCTTTCCCATACTCTTTCCTGTTTCTCTTCATCTTTCTTGCTTTTTCCTTTGCCTTTTGTTCACTCAAGGTTTTGGTTTTTCTTTTGCAGTGTTACGTCTGCTCGGGGTCCTGTTGCTCCCGTCCAGAATCGCTCTGAGCTCTCTGATTTTCCTGGGTCTTGTTCCAATCCATGGATTCCGGGATCAATCGTCTGAAAACAGCCCTATCACTGACTGAATCGGAGGATGACGGGGTCGTTATTGCGTCCAGCATTTGGTACTCGGACTCGGATATGTTTGGCTTGTATCTGGTTGGAAGACTATTGACTCCACGGCCCTTCCATGCCGATGCTCTCAAATCCACACTCATGTTGGCTTTTAATCCTGTTCGTGGTATGGATCTCAAACCCCTTGAGGGGAATCGGTTTCTCCTGAAATTTAATCACATGGTGGACCGCAATCGGGTGGTGGACGGATGCCGATGGTCCTTCGAAAAAAATCTCCTCGTTCTTAACCCGACTGCTGCAAATGAAAATCCTCAGGAAGTGAACCTTGATTGGGCGGAATTTCACACTCATGTGCACGGCTTACCCCTCAGCAAGATGTCCAAGGAGATGGCAGTATTTATTGGTAATCATCTGGGCAAATTTGTGGATGTTGATATGGATGATGCTGGGCATGTATGGGGATCTCATATGCGGATTCGGATCTCCATAGATGTTACCAAACCCCTGAAGAGAGTCCTGAAAATACGAACAACTTTAGGGGACGAACAACTGCTGTCGTTCACATACGAGAGATTGCCAAACTTTTGCTATCTATGCGGCTGCTTGGGTCATCTATCGAAGTACTGCGAGATGCGATTTTCTGATAATTTTGTCGATCCTGGGGATGCCACCCCCTACGGCCCTTGGCTGCGGGCCACTAATCTTCCATCAGGCCGGAATCGGAATTCTGCAGCCCCTCGGAACTCTCCTCAGTTCTCCTCACCCACTCCGAAATGTTCCCAACATCCTCTTACTCGCACCCACCTTCGAGGGGCCTCCGTCTTTGGGTCCTTCTCCTCCCCTGTCGCAGTTCACTCTTCATCCTCAGCCCCGACGGAACATTCCATCCCCTTGCCTCATCATTCTATAGTCCCTGACCCCCTCCTGTCCACACCCACTCTAGACCTCCCTTCATATCCAAATTTCCCGTCAGAGCTTACTATACACGCACCTCTGTCCCCGCTCCCGAGATTTCTCACCAATTCTCGTCTGTCCCATCTTATGGCTCCACCTCCTTCTCTTCCATACTTTCCTCGCTGCTGATATTTCCATTCACCCATATTACTACCCAAACCACCACTCTATCATCCTCTTGCCCTGTTCTTAAACCAAAGCGTCCCCCGCCTCGAAAAGTTATCTCAGTTACAAAGAAACGCAAACATACCGAAATCCCTTATTCTCTTATTGATCTCTGTACCACCCCTTCCCCACCCACTTCGAAGACTCGAACCAGCTTGGTCGATATCTCTAACACTGTGGCGGTGGCTGCGGGGCAGCCCCGCCGGGAGCCATGATTCTTCTTAGTTGGAATTGTCAAGGGTTAGGGTCCCCTTGCACAGTTCATGCCCTCGGAGAGCTTCTCCGTACTCATAAGCCCTCCTTGGTTTTCTTGGCGGAGACCAAGTGTAAGAAAACCGCATCGAAACTCTCAAAAGAAAGTTCGATTTATTTGGTTGTTGTGTTGAGTCTCAAGGTCGCAGTGGGGGTCTCGCACTACTATGGCACAAATCACTTTCAGTTCAACTCCAAAGTTTTGGGCATCATCACATCGATGCTACTGTGTACCCGGAATCAGAGTCCGAGGCTTGGAGGTTCACGGGTTTTTATGGATTCGCAGATGTGGCGTGTCGTCAGCACTCTTGGGACTCTCGACCCTTAAGAATCAGTCACGAAGGGCGTGGTTAATTGCCGGGGATTTCAATGAAATTCTTGATGACTCAGAAAAAAGAGGGGGGCGTCCACGACCGCTGTGGCAAGTCCGGCGGTTCAGGGAGGCACTTGTCTCAATTGATGTTTATGATCTTGGTTTTGAGGGCGATCCATTTACTTGGTGTAACCGTCACCCGGAGCCTGATATTATTTTTGAACGACTTGATAGAGCTTGTGCCGATTCCGAGTGGCGTCATAAATTCCCCAACACAGTGGTGCGCCACATCCCCACTACCTCATCAGATCATGTTGTTCTGTCCATTGACACTGAGAATAATCACAAACCAGCCCGGCCTAAGCACAGACCCTTCCGTTTCGAGGCGAGTTGGACATCATCCGCTGACTGCGAACAAGTGATTCGGGAAGGATGGAATGCCTGGGCGGGCAACGGTCTGGTTTCTCTGGCAGAAAGACAAAGAGGGTGTGCAGCTCGTTTGCAATCTTGGTATAACTCGAAAGGCTCCCATTCTTTCAAACGACAGATCCGTCTTCGGGAGAAGAACCTCGAGCGTATCCGTCTGCAGCCTATTTCGGCCTCAACACTTGAGGAATCAAATCGAGTTCAGGGGATATTAACAATTGGTTGATCCATTGGAGAAGGATGGTGTTAAATTGGAAACAAACGGAAGTAATTCCGGGGGTAAGGCTCACTGGCTCCGGCCGAAGGAAGGGGCACAGTGGGAAAGTACCCTAACCCTTCCTATTTTCATAATTCGGCCGCTTTCGTCGAAGGACCGTATTGTATGTTATCATTCAAATCAAACGCGGATTCATATTGAGAATCGCGAAAGACTGGTGATATTGGTCCTAAATTAGGTCACACTCAGCAGGTGAGTCGAAGAATCGGTGACTACGATATCTCGAATCCCATTTATGCTCTTGGTTGGGGAGAACCTCGAAATTAGGCTGTGCCACGACGGAAACGTCCGAGCGTGTTCTTCTCCACGAAGACGGAATTGTCGAGATATTGGATTCCGTACGAGGAGAACATTGGGAGAAGGAGGACCTGTAGCGATCTCGTACAGGGTGTGTACTATTTCGGCAACAAACTATTGCATAGCGGCACCAGAGAGCCTTGCTCTCACACAGCCCTGCTATCATTGGCTGATAGATTACCATATAAGACAAAGACCCTATGAACTCCCGCAAATTGGCCCCCGCCGTTGAAAATCCCCGGGCCTGACAGGTATGCCGTCTTTCATTTTTCGCAAAAATATGGCTCGGCTTACTCATTTCGTGCGAGAATACAGCATTTGCGATAGTGCTGGCTACGTTAAGTCGTGATTGTCCAACCTGAGACTGATCTCTGCCTCCGCGTGGTTATGAACCACACGAGCATAATAGCTTCTAGTATTGCCAATATAGTGTAAGCTCGGGCTAGGTTTGTGATTATTGAAGCCAGACTCACCTTAGTGTCCAAATTGGCCGATACCCAATTAGCCATCTGATAAAACGCTATGTGCTACAAATTGCTTCGTAAGTAGCACTATAGACGAATGAGGTGTTAAGATAAGCCCCTAGGCTCGAAGTGGGATCAGCCCATCATCTCTCACCTGCGTTGTCAGTGGTGTTGCGGCGCGTATTTGTCTTCCGGATCGCCTTATGAACTTGATAATGCCACTCGGTAGCTCTAGCAATTCCCGAGGTTTGACCACTCACTACTCATTAATACAAGAGAGCATACGTTGGATTCGAGACGGTACGAAGTTCGGAATCAAAAGATTTAATGATAAGTCTAGACACTTAGCTACGCGGCGTACACGCATGTATAGAATCACTCGAGTATGAGTAATATTTGCGCTATCCGAAACAAGCTCTCGTACGAAATTAGGCATTTCCCGCATAAACATATCACCACGCTTTTAGAAATATGTAAAACTCAGTGTGAGTGCCTTCTCAGCGCTCCTGTTAACTCGTTCATCCGTTAAGGTGGATCTTCTTCAGTTCATCGCAGGCGGCGTTATCCCTCAAGGGAGGCGCCTCCTCTTTGTCTATATGTGTGATCTCTGCTCTCGGTCCGTACATTTCGTTATTAAAGACAATTTGCTAGTACTAGAAATCCGCCCGCATTACGGACTGCTCTCTTACGTAGGAGCTGCATCTTGTTGCAGTAGGAGACGAGACGGGGGAGAAGGTTCAAGGTGTGGTTCGTTTCGGTGTGTCGGGAGGCACTCGCCGAGTGTTCACATCTTCTCTTTCGCTGATGACACACATTTGGATCGCTTCTGATCCAAGTCCAAAAGTGGATGACGAGGCACTCATCCCGTGTATTATGCCTACATCTTAGGAAGTGCCTTCATGAGACACTTTTCTGGTCGGAGCTAGCGGACATAGAACGAGTGAATTCTATCTATAAACTACCTGCTAGGCATCGGTGATGTTGTAATCCATGTACACATGGTCTAGAACATCTTCTCTCCGGGACGAAGTGGAGTACCAGGGTTGCAAACTTAACACTTGCGCAGTGAAGGGAAAACGATGATCTTGTATTCGCGGCCCATAGTAAGTGCGGTCTGTTGTGGGCAAAAACTCGAGTCGCTCAGCTAGCTGCTCACCAGTCTAATTCTGTGACAGAGTTGGAGCGAAATTCATGCGTTGAGACAGAACGAAACTCTCAAAGCAGGGATAATATGACAGATCATGTATCATATCTTGTGTCGGTAGCAGCAAGCTACTGGAGGACTTATGCCATGGGCAGTGTTTTCGAACTACTTACCTTATACTCAACTGATGCTGAATTCAGCTCTACTGGGCTCAAGAACTAATCCTAGGTGAGTGGCATATCGGCGAGACTGAGAAAAGCTCACAAGCACCTGGCCAGTAGAGCGTGCGAATGGAAAACCTGCGCTAGGCCAAAAAGTTTCAGGGCGGCTGGGTTTTTCGTGACAATAACCCACCATTTAGACTCTGGAGACTCCTACTTATGCATAGATAGCCACACAAACAACTGAGAGAGGTCGAGTTCGAAGCCGGAGTGAGTCTCTATCTTTGGGCAGACCGGCTATTTCCCTCCGGAGCGCCAAGAGATCAGTTGTTTACGCCGATTCGGACATGGCGGGTAGGCCCAGGTTCCGGACGCAAGCTCTTCCCTGACACGTGTGCAGTATCCAGGCCGGCCCAACAGGTGGGTAAGCGAGGAGGACTTCGGAGATGGAGGAGTCGTTGCGGGCCGCGGTCAGGGTTCGGATTTGGGGAGACCTCCCCTGGAAGTCCCGCGTTCCTCCTTCTCTTTCTGTCATAATTCTCCGCTCAAATGTACAGTTGCCCTGATGTTGCGTGTCTGTTGACTTATTCTTTTGCGTATGCTCCTTATCTTGGACGAAGCGAGGTGGATCACGGTCTCTCTTCGAGCTGTTTTGGTCAAGAAATTGTATAAGTCGTGGCTAGTGGGCTCGTAGTATGATCCCCTCTTAGTCGCTGCATCGTACTGGAGATTGGGAGCTTGTGCCTACAGTATGTCGCTAAGGCATTATCAGCATAGGATGTATGGGTTGTGCTCATAAATATTACGATGAGTCGCTAGAATACCACTAGGATTAGCTAGGGGCGGTGCGCTTGACGTTTCAATCAACCTCCTGCCTAGATTTACTTCCAACTGCATAGACGCATGGAGGTCCTGGCTGTCTCTGGAAGACATTCTGAGGAAAGCTAAATGTCCCGGAGTAGGAACATTCGGAAAGTCTTCATCTAAAGGAATAATGTGGAGCCCATTAGATGGCTAGCTGACACAAGACTGGGGAGAAATTCTAGTTACAGAGGGAAGAATCTGCGTGTCGGAACCACTGGCAGGGTGCGGGCCATATATGTTTTGGTATCGTTCGGAGGGACGAGGATTTAGGTTAGTGTGAGACAGCTCTTTGCTTGTCGTGATTTCTTCGCGACTAGTTGCAGGGCACGGTTTTGCCTCGCGAGTGGCGAGTGTGGATTCTCAGGTGCGTCATTTCAGGCATGGGTACCGTCGGGACCTGGGCAACTTATTCTCGTATTATATGTCACTGAGCTGAATGCCATCGTGAGGGGGATTGGGGGTTAGAACACACTGCTTTGCCTAAGTTCGGGATCTGTGCTACTGAGGACTTTGAGTACGATGAAGAGTTTGATACTTTGCTGATTCACCCGCGTTTTACCCTAGGAGTGTAATGTATTATGGTTTTCTGGCGGCGAAAAATTGTGGTGGGCCACGGTAATCGTGCCCCTTTACGCGAAAGCGTAAGGTGTCTTTGTGGCGGAAGTATGATGAGGCTGACCCTGCTCCATTATGCCCTACCAAGCTAGTCTTCTATTGGCGGTCTTTCCAGCAAACAGGTTTTTTTGCTAGTGCAGTTGCCTGGTAGGGGGAAATGAGGAGAACTGAGGAAGAGTTCGGCCCGAAGCCGGCCGCAGGTGCCTTCCGTCCACGATGGTCGCTCCATAGCCAGAACTGGTACACCGATCCGGGCCGGGCCTGAATCAGTGTGATAAGGCCATCATTAACTGTGCTTGATGGGGCTACCTTCACACGCAGCCAAGGGCGGTAGGCCGCGTGTGGCCAGAACTCCCCGACCGTCCGTAGCGCTAGGTCGAGCACGAGAGTCACATTAGCTATATCAGAAAAGAAACAAACTCTGCTCGGCCAGTAGCTGCTCACGCTGGGAGGTGACATTGAAGCTGTCCGGTATTAGAGACCCACAAAGAAGCGGACGATGGGCCACCAAGCCGAGCAAATGTGTTAGATGAAGGGCCCTACGAGCTGACGCTGCGTGAAAGTTCTATTAGGCTCAACTCTGCTCTCTGTCGTAATGCGGTGTTGTAAGTGAAAGATTGATCTGACTCGCAGAAGGTGACTGTGCTAATCTCATTCAAGCTGTCGCTAGCTGCCTTCGTAACTCCTGGTAACTGCTCGGGAAACTCAGCCTCCCATCTATTCGAAGAGGTTTAGCATTTCGTTAAATCAAATCTTTGGCATCAGCTTTTTTTTGATATGTTGTTTGCAGAGACTTTCGTCTTTATCCTCGTAGCAGAGGTGGTAACAAAGCGGTCCCATTAGTGTTGTGAACATCTATGGGAGATGTCCGAATGCTAGGCCAACGGCCTATCACTTACCTTAGCTTCTGAGGGTAGAGGTTAAGCTTTACCCACCCCTCTGTTATTCTGATTTACTTCTCAGCCATCATCTGCATTAGATGGACATTACCCTAAATGATTACACAAAATCATCTCCCTTCTTTCCCCATTGACAATGACTAATAAACAAAAAATGGAAAGTGCTTCGCATGAGGACACAGTTTGTTTACTCCTAAAACTTAGTCCTATAGCGACCATCTTCTTAGCCTGCCAGGGGCTAACCGCCGTCGCACAATGCAGTGCCTGATTCCGGCCCTCCTTAATAGGTCCCATGTCGTGGATGGGCCATGCAACCCTTCTGAGGTTCATTTGGCAGCCAAACTGGAGATCTCGTGAGATACAGAAAGAATATGGTGGACGATTAGCACGTTTTGTATATATATCTTGATAGGACGCTATTTATCAGGCATTCTCGCGCGTTTAAACACAACACACCCTCGATTAGGCGGTCCAACATATGTGACATCTAAGTTTTCACGTGTAAAACTTATATAAGATCATCCTAAAAACTTTATTCACAGCCTCTCACGATAAGTCAGCTGAAGGTTTTATATTATCTGATTAGTAAACATAATAACTCCATTATATATTCACTTTAGTTGATAATACACATCGGATTAAATAATCAGCTCTAATACATGTAGTGAGTTGGAATTATACAATTGATGCAGATTCGTTGAGTTTCTCAAGGGGGTATAGAGTGGGTGATGTGGGCGAGTCCTGTGAGGGTCGGTTGATTGAAGAGTAGAGAGGAGGGTGAAGGGGATGACGCGCTGCGGTCGTGCGTGAGGGGAAGGGGGAGAGAACTGTACGTGCGCTGTCGGCAGAGTCAGTCAGTAGTCTTTAGATACCGTAAGCCCAGATATATAGCAAACTCTAAGTCCCTAAATCAGTGGAAATGTCTCGATGTCAACAGATGTAACATCAAAGGATCGCTCGACGCCTAGGTAATTATGTTGAAAATTTTTCGAATGAGCCGTGACCAGAGAATCTAACCTCCACGTACACAACACCCTTGTGACACACATAACTCTACATCCAATATTAACAGCTTCAGGTTGCGATCAGGGACTTTATGTAGTCTAAATCGCACACCATAAGAACGATTATGCCCACGCTTTCTGCCTGCCTGAGCATCTTACGACTACTCTGACCATTTGAGAACTGAGAGAGCAGCATAAAATCAGCCCCTCTCCTCCGCGAGCCATGCATTCATCCATAAGCGAGATTGTTTCCTGGCCATATATTCATAGTTCAACTTAATTAATTTAACACTTTCACTATATTAGATTATATCTTTATTTATACCACCAAATAATTCAAGTTTTAGATTTGTTTGTCATTATCGACTTTTTGACTTTTCTTCCTATACTTGAAGCTATATAATTAGTGGCAAAGGCATAAAATTGATTTAGCCCTACCAAAATTTAAATTAATTAATTTAAAATAAATATTATATTCAACAAAAAAAATTAAATTAGTACACAATTACTTTACAAATTAAATACAAAATATAGTGATATAACTGTTTGTTTGATCTTATGATTGAGCAAGTCAGACCTACTGTTTGAGTATAAATATATTTCTTGTGCCAATTTTAGTAATCTATTTTATAGGATTTATGAAACTAATATATTAAAGTTTTCAGTTTTTGGACCATTTTGAAAATCTTGAAACGCATAAGACTTATGTGTCGAATTTTTTTAATTTTAGGACTATTTATGAAAATTTGCAAAAAAATAAAAAATAAAAATATCAAACCCCTTGTTTTATGGACTAAAACGCTCTAAACACTTCAATCACTTCCTCTAAAATCAATTATTCCAAACTAATTCTATCACAATAAAAAGTTTTATAATTAATTATGCAATCGCCAAACCAATTTATTTCAAATACAATTAATTCTTACAATTATTATTTAACAATCAAAAGGCTGCAAGTTCTGGGTACTACTAGTTGTTGTTACATCAACATTGTTCGAAGTTGTTTATGTAGTAGAAATTCTTGCGCATAAAAAACTATTTTTCCATATTATTTTCAAAAAATTACAATGAAATTTCAAATTAAACTACTTATTAACTACAATCATTTTATCAACATTAACTAATGCTCCATAATCTTGAAGTTAAGCCCTGTCGATAGATATAATATTTATTACTTTATCAACTTTATTAAGTAGAATTTTGGCCCCTTTTGGGAAGTATTATATTTTAAGGAGAAAAAATATATTACGATGACAAAAAATTATATCATATATATGCTATAATAATTTTTAGTTTGTTATGGTAGAAAGTTTTTGGTGAAGATGTGGCTAGATCTTGACTTTTTTGAAGGGTAAAAAAGTCAATTTAAATTTAATTATCTCACTTTAATCTCTTAAATTTATAAAATTGTCAAATTAGTCCCTTTTCAGGCAGAAGTTTATTTTATTCTTTATATTATTTGAATGATTAATATGGTGTAATTATCTTGTATGTGTGAATAATGACAAATTTGAATTTTATTGAACATAATAATAACATATTGTTAAATTTAATATAAAATTGTCTCCTTTTTATTTTTTTTACAAAAATAAAATTATAAATTAAATTTTATTTATGAAAATATAATAAAAATTTTAGGATTAGTATAAATTTTTAATATTATGAGTTAGAGATAAGTCTACAAAGTTTAAATATTAACTGCTGGGGTTTTGAACAAAAAAAAAATAGTGGAATATACTTCTAATTGAATTCATATATACAAAAATATATATGAAATCCACCAAAGAATTCAATTAAAAGTATATATCACCAATTTTTTATTTTTAAACCCCAAATTATTGAGGTTTAACTATTTTTAAACTTATCTTTAACTCTTAGGAAAAAAAGTTACTGACCTAAAATTTTTCTTATTTATAGTTTTAGATCATATAAGTTTTATAAAATTTATTCATGATACTAATATTATGTTAACAAAAGTTCAAAATTAATATATATTCACATATGATAATTACATCATATTTAACATACAAAATAAAATGTTTTCTTTGCTTAAAAATTGAGTATTTTGATAATTTTATAACTTTAAGGGATTAAAGTGAGAAAATTAAACTTAAATTGACCCTTTTATTTTTCAAAAGATCAAAATTCGACTATATTTTCATGTTTAGAGGGACAAAATTGAGACAAAAATTAAAATTTAAATTTTTTAAAGTTAATAAAAAACTTAAGAAATTAAAGCGATCCTAAATGAAAATTCATGCAGAGAAAAATGTAGTATTTATGAAATAATTTTCAATTACATAAGTGTTGTATGTCCAAATTGTGTCGAACCAGACATTGATCATGTCATCTACAACTTGATTTGACGAAACACCAATTCGTCGCTCACATACACCAATACTTAGTCGCCTCCCCTTTCTCTCTACTCTCTCTCACTTACTGACGATTTTATATTTTTCTTCCAATTTTTTTGAAGTTGTCTTGGTGAGGTTCTAAACATTCTATACGTGAATATGTGAATTGGGGATTGGATTTGGATGATGATGATGAGCCACCACCTCTATCGGCTGAAGTAAAGGGAGCAGAAGGACACTTGCTGTCCCAAATTGTGTGTTTGTTTTTTCTCTTTTATTCGTTTCCATTTTTCCTTAAATAGTTGTCACGAATCGATAATTCCGCCAAACTCCAAAATTAGGGTCCTTTGATTTTTGCTTTTGGTGGCCTAAATGGTTTTGCAGCAATCGTGATTTAGTCCCTAAGAAATAAGCTTGATTACGAGTAAGCCCAATTTCAACTCTGATTATTAGCATCGCCCTTGGTTTCCGCTTTGCACGGAGGCGTCAGGGAGAGAGAATACAGAGTCTGCCTTCGCCGGGGAGAAATGGAGACGCCGATCCTTCTGGAAGACTTCGGTCAGAAGGTCGATTTGACTCGCAGGATCAGAGAGGTCCTGTTGAACTACCCGGAAGGCACCACTGTTCTGAAGGAGCTCATTCAGAACGCCGATGATGCAGGCGCCACCACCGTCCCGCTTATGCCTTGACTGCAGGAAACACGGGGTTGACTCTCTGCTCTCCGATAGCGTCGCACAGTGGCAGGGCCCTGCGCTGCTGGCCTACAATGATGCTGTTTTCACCGAGGAGGATTTCGTCAGTATTTCCCGGATTGGTGGCAGCTCGAAACATGCCAAGCCTTGGAAGACAGGCCGCTTTGTTGTAATTTTCGATTCTTTCTTTTTTTTCTTCCTAGATTTCTTTAAAGTTTTCAGAAGCTAATCATGTGTGATATGTCGTTATGAGTTGTCTTTCTGAGTTATTGTTGATTGAGTGAGTAATGTACGGAATTGGTGTGAGTACATGTGCATTTACTTAACAATTTAAAAATGTGAATGGTGGTGATATTAAAGTAGTAAGATAACCGTTGGATCATGCAATTCTGTCCCTCCACTTGATATAAATTATCATGAGAAACATGGTTGCTCAATTGTTTACTTTCTCCATTGATACCTGGTTGATGAGCTATCTTCCGAAAAGTGGATGTGAAAGTTTCTCATATTTAATATGATTATCTTTTTAATCTTATAATGGAGCTGTTGTAGCTTCACAAAATTTGAAATTTAAATCATATTCATACAGGTCCAGGGATACATGGCATTGTTGAAATGTTAAAGCTTGTCAAGAACATAAAACTATGTTAATTCATAACTAAAACCATGTATCCAATTGCTATCATGATTGGGTGGATTATTTGAATCTATTTCATGTTTGGGTAAAGTCAAAACTTACAATTTAGTTGGTTGTAGCTGCTGCTACAGTTCAGTGATGCGGATCAATTCACAATCTTAGAATGGCTACTGAAAAGAACTAATTACCCCATTGCATAGTTATACTTGATCGCCTTAGCACTCTAGGGTGCCTAGTGATATCAAATGATTTGATTCTTAACCAGAAGAGTTTGTGGGAATTTTCAGAAGTAAACACAAGAAATCGTGTATGGTACTTGAATTTGTGTTTTTTCTGAATCATATGACCTAAAATTAAGACTGCAGAGACAAAAAGCAAATAAGAAAAAAAAAAAAAAAGAAAAAGAATAAGAAGAAGAATAAAGTGAAAAGGAGAAGAGAGAAGAGAGAAGAGAGAAGAAAGGAATGACAGGTGCATTTTGCTGGCAACAATCTAACAATTTTTGCTGCTACAAATGGCTGCCCACCTAGGGCTTCTATTTCCATGCTTCATATATGCAAGTATGCATTGTGGAACAAGTTACAAATCAAAACTAGGACATACTTCATGATCTTTTTAGTCATACGTACATAAATAAAGATTAAGAATTGCCCCAATATTGATATTGAACAAAACATAAAGTTCATTACAAGAGTATAAAAGCGGAATTAAATTGGTTCCCCTACACTACTCTAACACTAAAGTGATACATATTTGCAGCACAATTCACTATATTTAGCGGTTGTCATTAACTGGGTGTTCTTGGAGGTATACTCGTTTCCTAATACGAAGTGTTATGCACTTTTGTATATTTGTTGTACTTTATGTTTGTGCGTTGGTGTGACAACTTGATTTATGCACCATTGGATTGAGTGGAGAAGAAGTATGTTGAAAATAAAATTTTCTTTGCAGTTGACAATATGCGATTAGGTAGTTCTTCCCGATTCACTATTTTGATTTATGCCTTACTGGTGCTATCACAAGGAGAAATTTTCTTTCTGATCACTGTTGTTCCCGACCTTTGCCTAAACTCTATTCACAACTGATCTTCAAATCATTGATACAAGGCATTGCCTTTTAGGTGTAACGTGCGAGGCAGTGCTCTTATCTTTGGTGATTACATCTGTCCACCTTCACGAACTTTACTATGTCTGCCACTTAGTGATACTTGCTAAACTCTTCAAACATCTGCTTGGAGCAGCTGAGTGGGCCCTTTTGGTGAATATGATATGTTAAATAACAAAAGACTTCCTTGACCCCTCATCCCATATGTATATATATCACCATCAGAAAAAAGAGTTTGCCTATTTTTTATGAATGTTTTAGTTTGTGTATCAAGACAGTGTAGACTTTTGTTAATCCAGAAAGTCTGAAGGATGGAGATGCTAGGTGTGTTGTGTCATGTTTTTAGTCCAAAACAAAAAATTCCTAGTGCTCTCCGATGGGAGAACTTAATTTCTTCAGCTCTATTATTTGAATTCTCCCGAGTTCTGACCAACTTTAGATTGACCAATTTTGGTGAAAATGCCATGCTCCAGAATTAAGACTGTGAAAACCACTGCAAGCTCTAGCCAAATACCATGCAAGGAATACTTGCAAGCCTTAATAATTAGTAACATTCTTTGCATGCCTTAATAATAATTAGTAACATTTCCAATCACTTCAGTGTAACCATGCTGTGGATAATATACATTCTAGTTACCATAAAATGCATAATCTAGTCAGAAGTAAAATTCTTAAAAACTCATCATTCATCAACTAAAAGAAATTGCACTTTCATCTGGTAGAATAAGATAAATATCATTTGTTAACTACCTCCAATAGAAATATTCTATGAACATGCCCAAATAGATAGATCATCAATAAAGTAGAAAACATGTAGAAAATGAGAATGAACTACTTCTACCTGTTAAGTTTATTCAACAGTAGAGGATGGAGTTTAGGGAGATGGTTTAAGCCATTGGCTTGGGTCACATAACAGTAGTTAAACCTAATTCTTATTTTTCGGTTTTGCTGACCCCATAGTAGACGAAATGCATGATACTGATTAGATTTATGAACATATCAAACTGAAGGTGGCTGTGTGTTCAAAACCATTTTTGGAAGCTTCTTTTCTAAATATGGTGCATCTTGTACACTTCTGCTTGCTAGAAATGAGTTAGAGAAATTTAAAATTTCCCAGATATATATGGAGGGTGGGGGTCTAGTGGGCAGGATTTTTATGCAGTGGACAAATTACATAGGTTTAGCTGCCTAAAACTTAGGGCTGGAAGGTTTTGGGTATTTAAGACTGTCGTTGGTCTGTGTGTTCCCAGTACTTCCCAGAGTTCTGTCAAAAATATTATCTTCCTTCACATGAAGGTATAAAGGCTAGAGTCCCCTTAATGGTGCAGCGATTTGGGTTTAAAATTTTCTACTAGAAGTCTTGAATTAAAATTTGGGTGGGTAAGTTGATTTCACATGAAAACATATACAAAATTGAAAAACACACATTTCCCACTAAAAACTGAAAATTGAAAATGAAAGCATAAACAAACAAGCTTAAGTTTACAAAAAGTTTGAAGGAAAATTACAACGAATGATTTTTATGATCAAGTAATGCGAAGAAATATTAGTACATATATGGGCGTAGCTCTATTTGATATATTAGGAAGGTGAAAGATCCAAATTTCATGTTGCTCTGCATACTATTCCATCTTTGCATTTAATCTAAAATAAATAAAATGTTTTGCAACATATTTCTTTTTTATGAAGTGATGGTGTTAATCCAATGCAACCCCTTTGAATCTCAGTATTCAAGTCTATCCGATAGTAGGACTCCAATGCAAGTCCCATAAACAGTCATCAAGCCATGATGAATCTAGAGGCCAGACGATATCTGAATTTCCACTAGCATATTTGACATTCTCCGGTCCAAAAATCTTGCATTATACGTACTTTTCCTAGCATCTATGCATATCCTTTTAGTATGAAATATCTAATCTAACTAAAATGTGAACGTTAAGCTTACTGATAATTATTAGCTCACCTCACTTTAAAATTCAATGATCAAGGCTCATCACCCTTTATGTAAAAGGATATTGAGCAAAAATAAAGAAAATTTGAAGGAAAAATACCTTAATTTGACCCTTTATACTGTTGGAAACTTGCCAAATTTACTGTCTCATAATCAGATTACTTAGTACTTTACTTTTTCTTTCCACCATGAACACCATGAGTCTCTCCACTTTCTGCATGTCTTGAATATTTTAAAGAGATTTTAATGAAGTACTTAAGGCGACATTATCAAGATGTTGCTTTTATTTTTTCTTGCACCAAATTTAAGCATCTAATTTTGTTTATTTAGGTTGTGTTAAATAATGGTTCAATTTGCGTATGCTTATTGATGAATACTGGTGGAAGAGACTATTCTTGAGAGTGTCTATTTTGCTTATCCTTGACATTCACTTATTTCTATTAAAAATTATGCAGTATTTGTGGAGCTTTAGTTTGGTGCTGAATTGTGTTTCTCTTTAGGAATGGATACATCTCTAATTCTCGTTGTTTCCAGGGTGGGCTTCAACTCAGTTTACCATTTAACTGACTTGCCTTCTTTTGTGAGCGGCAAACATGTTGTTCTATTTGATCCCCAGGGTGTTTATCTTCCCAACATCTCAACTGCTAATCCTGGGAAGCGAATAGAGTATGTTACTTCAAAAGCCATTTCACTGTATAAGGATCAATTTTTTCCATACTGTGCTTTTGGTTGTGACATGAAAAGCCCTTTCCATGGAACTTTATTTCGTTTTCCTTTGAGGAATGCAGATCAAGCTGCAAATAGTAAGCTCTCAAAGCAAGCGTACATTGAAGATGATATATCTTCCATGTTTGTTCAGCTTTATGAGGAAGGAATTCTGTCACTACTTTTTCTTAAATCTGTACTCTCTGTAGAAATGTATGTGTGGGACGTAGGAATGCCTGAGCCAAGGAAGACGTATTCCTGCTCTATCAATTCAGCTAATGATGATGTGGTGTGGCACCGCCAGGCACTTCAGAGATTCTCTAAATTGAAGTACGTTTCTGATTGCGAGATGGATGCTTTCTCACTAGACTTCTTGAGTGAGGCAGTGGTTGGGGGTCTTTCACAAAATAGGACCCATAAGTTCTATGTTGTGCAAACTATGGCTTCACCGTCCAGTAGAATCGGTTCATTTGCAGCCATGGCAGCAAAGGATTATGACATGCATCTGTTGCCTTGGGCATCTGTTGCGGCATGTGTATCAGATGATTCACTTAATGTAATTTTCCATAACTCAATTGTAGGTCCGGAGAGATTTTTCTTTAAGCCATTTTGTCACTGTTTATATGGATCTTTTTCCATGTGGCATTTATAAGTATATGTATGTGTCCCTGATAATGCATTTGCATTTGCATATACGAATAGCATTCAGCTTCTAGTAGGTAGAGATCACTGTACTTGCTGCATCTAATTTTTAGCAAGCATCCAAGTTTGCTGAATATCGTGAATGTTGTTTCTATCATTTCTGGCCATGAGCTGTTAATGTTTCTTTTTCTGTGTCTGAGTTTAGAGTTGAAAACGTAAGATTTTGTTTTGTGTGAAAGATGACAATGATCTTTTTTTTCTTAGTTTAGCTTGTCAAGTACACATCTTGCACTGATGCCTGAAGGGGTTGGGTGGTGGTGGTGCATTTTTGCAGCGCCCACTAAGGTTACTTTGAGAGAATTCCTAGAAGTTACTTTATTATTTACATGGTTGAGCATATGGTGCTATGTTAGAACTAATCACCCACATAATTTTGGATCACTTCACGTCTAGTCATACATGTCATGGGTTTAGAAGATAAACAATGTACCAGAATTGAAGTTTGCTTATTTCCTGTGTCATCTATTGTCTTATCTAGCTGAGTTGATTACTATATATATGATGCATGTGACTATATGCTTCCAGTTTGTGGGAAAGGGTTATACAAATTATGATGCAGAGTCTGCTCTTGTTTGCTATTGTTTCCTTTCTTGTGGTAAATTGTTTGCTCTTTCTCTGGATTAAAAAGTGCAGGCAAGAGAGAGCCATCTCATATCCCTAATATTGGGCTTTTTTGTCTACTAATGCAATTTTATTTTCATGTGAATCATGACAGGATGATCATCTGAAGCTTGGGCGGGCATTTTGTTTTCTTCCATTGCCTGTAAAAACTGGGTTCCGTGTTCATATTAACGGATACTTTGAGGTTTCTTCAAATCGTCGTGGCATTTGGTATGGTGATGACATGGACAGATCTGGAAAAATTCGTTCTATCTGGAACAGGCTTCTGCTGGAAGATGTTGTGGCACCTAGTTTTGCTAAATTACTTCTTGGCATGCGACAATTCCTGGGTTCAACAAAAACTTATTATTCTTTATGGCCTATTGGTTCATTTGAAGAACCATGGAGTTTGTTAGTCGAGCATATTTACAGGATCATCTGGGGTTCTCCTGTCTTATATTCAGATGTTGAGGGGGGAAAGTGGGTTTCACCTGAGGAAGCATATCTTCATGATATGGAGATTTCTGGAAGTAAGGAAATTGGTGATGTTCTTGTCCAGCTTGGAATGCCTATTGTTCCTTTGCCTAGTGACTTATTTGAGATGATCTTAAACTGCAAATCTGATAGGCATCAAAAAGTTGTTACTCCTGATTCAGTACGTCATTATCTGAGAGATAGCAAATACTTAAGTACACTTGGCAGATCACACAATTTTTTGCTGTTGGAGTATTGCCTCGAGGACTTGATTGATACAGACGTCGGTATTCATGCATCTCACTTGCCTTTGCTTCCATTGGCAAGTGGTGACTATGGGTCATTATCCAGATCCTCAGAAGGGATCGTTTATTATATTTGCAATGAGCTGGAATATATGCTGCTTCAACAAATCTCAAATAGACTAATTGATCGGACCATTCCTGTAAAACTACTATGCAGACTAACGTCTATAGCAAATGTCTCAGGGGCAAATCTAGTTGTTTTTAGTGTAAATGAGTTTGTTCAATTATTTTCTGAATTTGTACCTGCAGAATGGAAATATAAGATGAAGGTTCTGTGGAATCCAAGTTCCTATTCTACTCATCCCGCTTCATCTTGGTTTTTGCTTTTTTGGCGTTACCTTCGGGAGCAATGTGAAGAGCTGTCTCTCTTTGGAGATTGGCCTATAATACCATCTGTATCCGGACATTTGTACAGGCCTTCTAGACAGAAAAAACTGCTGAATTTGGAAAAGTTGTCCGAGAAAATGCAACATGTCCTTGTTAAGATAGGATGCACGATACTGGACAGCAATTATTGCATTGAACATCCTGATTTGATTAATTATGTACATGATGCTGATGCTCCTGGTATTCTAGATGCAATCTATGATGTGTCTTCTAGTGATGGTATTAATCAGCTTCTTCAGTGTCTGGAAGCAAAAGAAAGAGATGAGCTTCGTCAATTTCTTTTAGATCCTAAATGGTTCGTTGGAAAGAAAATGGATGATTCTCACATACAGAATAGCAAGTGGCTCCCAATTTATAGAGTGTATGATGGAGAATCTACTGACAATTCCAAGTACTCTGATTTAGTAAACCCTCGTAAATTTTTACCACCAATTGATTGTCCAGAGTGCCTGTTTACCAGCGAGTTCATCTATAATCTGTCAAACACTGAAGAAGAGTTGCTAAGGAGATTTTATGGTGTTGAAAGAATGAGAAAGACAGAGTTTTATAAGCTACATGTACTGAATAGGATAGAAGAATTGGAAACTGATGTTCGGGACAGCATCATGATTTCAGTTCTTCAAGAGCTACCGCAGTTATGTGTAGAGGATGCTTCATTCCGGGAAATCCTGAGAAATTTGGAATTCCTCCCCACCATTAGTGGCACTCTGAAAAGCCCAGCAAAGTTATATGATCCAAGAAATGAAGAATTGTATGCTTTACTGGAAGATTCTGATAGTTTTCCATCTAGGACTTTCAGCAAATCAGGTGTCTTAGACATGTTACAAGGTTTGGGTCTTAAGACAACTGTGTCTGTCGATGCAGTCATACAATGTGCTCGGCATGTGGAACACTTAATGCATGAAAATCAGGAAAAAGCTCATTCAAGAGGAAAGGTACTTCTTTCATATCTGGAAGTGAATGCATTAAAGTGGCTACCTGATCCACTGGAGGATGATCATAGAAAAGTAAATAGAATGTTCTTAAGAGCTGCAAGTGCATTTAAATCCCGTCATTTCAAATCAGACTTAGAAAAGTTCTGGAATGAGCTCAGGCTGATCTCATGGTGCCCAGTCCTTATTTCTCCTCCTCACATGTCATTACCATGGCCCACTGTCTTATCATTGGTTGCTCCTCCTAAACTTGTGCGGCCATACTCAGACTTGTGGCTTGTTTCTGCAAGTATGCGGATATTGGATGGAGAATGTTCCTCATCAGCATTATCCCATCAACTTGGTTGGTCTAACCCTCCAGGAGGAAGCGTAATTGCTGCCCAGCTGCTTGAGCTTGGGAAAAATAATGAGATAATCTCCGATCCCATTCTCCGACGGGAACTGGCTTTGGCAATGCCGAAGATATATTCTATCTTGATGGGCTTGCTTTGTTCGGATGAAATTGACATTGTAAAGGCTGTTCTAGAAGGTTGCAGGTGGATATGGGTCGGAGATGGATATGCCACCACAAATGAGGTTGTTCTTAATGGCCCTCTTCATTTAGCTCCGTACATACGTGTTATACCTGCTGATTTAGCTGCGTTCAGTGACTTATTTTTGGAGCTAGGTATTCAGGAATATTTGCGGCCTTCTGATTATGCAAATATATTATATAGAATGGCCATTAAGAAGGGTACCACTCCTCTTGATTCTGGGGAAATTGCTGGTGTTACATTTATTGCTCAACACCTCGCGGAGGCTCACTTTTATGAAGATCAAACTAATATATATCTTCCAGATGTATCAGGCAGACTACATAGTGCAACGAACTTAGTCTACAATGATGCCCCCTGGTTGCTTGAGTCTGATGGTTCTGAAAACTTATTTGGCAGTGCAGCTATATCCTTAGGTGCTAAACAAGCTGTTCATAAATTTGTTCATGGTAATATTTCTCATGATATCGCTGAGAAGCTTGGGGTACGCTCCTTCAGGAGGATTTTGCTTGCAGAGAGTGCTGATTCGATGAATTTAAGTTTGTCTGGGGCTGCTGAAGCATTTGGGCAACATGAATCTTTGACAACCAGACTTAGACATATACTTGAAATGTATGCTGATGGTCCTGCAGTTCTCTTCGAGTTGGTACAAAATGCTGAGGATGCTGGAGCCTCCAATGTGACCTTTTTATTGGATAAAACTCATTACGGTACCTCATCTCTTCTTTCACCTGAAATGGGAGACTGGCAGGGCCCAGCTCTGTATTGTTTCAACGACTCTATTTTCAGTCCACAAGATCTTTACGCCATTTCTCGCATAGGCCAGGAAAGCAAACTAGAGAAACCATTTGCAATTGGAAGATTTGGGCTCGGATTTAATTGTGTTTATCACTTCACTGATATCCCAGCTTTTGTTTCTGGAGAAAATATTGTCATGTTTGATCCTCATGCTTGCAATTTGCCAGGAATTTCTCCGACTCACCCTGGACTCCGGATTAAATTTGCGGGCAGAAAAATTTTGGAACAATTTCCTGATCAGTTTTCTCCATTTCTCCACTTTGGATGTGATCTGCAGCATCCATTTCCTGGTACTCTCTTCCGTTTTGCCCTCAGGAGTGCAAATGCTGCTTCTAGAAGCCAGATCAAGAAAGAAGTGTATGCTCCTTCTGATGTCCTATCACTGTTTTCTTCCTTTTCTGAGGTTGTTTCTGCAACTCTACTCTTTCTGCGCAATGTAAAGACCATATCAATCTTTGTCAAAGAAGGGCCTAATAGCGAAATGCAGTTACTAAACTGTGTTCGTAAGGATTCTGTTAATGAGCCTGAAGTTGAAAGAAGCCCATTTCAACATATTTTTAGCTCTATGTATGGGAACCAGCTAGATGGATTGAGTAAGGATCAATTCCTTCAAAAGTTGAGTAAATCTATTGATAGGAATGTTCCATGGAGGTCTCAGAAGCTTTTGGTGTCTGAGCAGAACCCTGCCGGCTGTAGGTCATGCTTGTGGTTAACTAGTGAATGCTTAGGTAGTTTCCATGGGAAGAATAAATTGACAACTTTTGACAAGAAATTTTACAAGTTTGTGCCATGGGCATGTGTAGCTACACCCATAAACTCTGTGGAGATTGGGAAAAAATTGGGTGGGAGTGAGGAAAATTTGGATGAATCTTTTCCCAACACTGCTGATATTCTGCAGAAACTTCAAGCTTCTACTCGCTCTACATTGGATTTTGATGGTCGTGCTTTTTGCTTCTTACCTCTTCCAATTAGTACTGGTCTTCCGGTTCATATAAATGCTTATTTTGAGTTGTCATCAAACCGGAGGGATATATGGTTTGGTGATGACATGGCGGGGGACGGGAAGATGCGCTCAGACTGGAACATGTACCTCCTTGAAGAGGTGGTTGCCCCAGCTTATGGTCATCTTCTTGAAAGAATTGCTCTGGAATTTGGCCCAAGCGATTTATTCTTTTCCTTTTGGCCAAAAACAGGAGGTTTTGGACCTTGGACCTCATTGATACGGAAGTTCTACCAGTTTGTGTCTGAGAGTGGCCTTTGTGTGTTATACACAAAAGCCCGAGGTGGCCAGTGGATATCAACCAAGCAAGCCATTTTTCCTGATCACAATTTCGATAAAGCATGGGAACTTTTAGAAGCATTGTCTAATGCTGGTTTACCTGTTGTGAGCATTCCAAAGGAGATTGTTAACAGATTTATGGAGATCTGCCCATCACTACATTTTCTTACTCCTCAGTTACTGCGAACTCTTTTAATTCGGCGGAGCCGTGAATTCACAGACAGAAACGCAATGATTTTAACCCTTGAATATTGCTTGCTCGATCTAAGAAGTCCAGTTATATCAAAAAATTTCTATGGGTTACCCCTGATACCACTTTCAAGTGGTGCATTTGCAAAACTTGATAAAAGGGGATTGAGTGAACAAATTTATGTTACAAGGGCAGATGGATACAGCCTTCTCAAGGATTCTATCCCACATCAACTTGTAGACTGTGAGATATCTGATCATCTTTACCATAAGTTGTGTGCTCTAGCTGAAACCAAAGATTTTAATATTTCTTTTCTTACCTGTCAACTGCTTGAAAATATACTTATGAGAGTAATTCCAGCAGAATGGCATTATGCTAAGCAGGTGCTTTGGGTTCCTGGTAATCAAGGCCATCCCAGTGTGGAATGGGTAAGACTTCTGTGGAGCTATCTGAGATCGTCTTGTGAAGATCTTTCATTGTTTTCTAACTGGCCAATTTTGCCAGTTGAAAATAATCATCTGATTCAGCTTGTTGAAAATTCTAAAGTGATCAGAGATGGTGGGTGGAGTGAAAACATGTCAGCGTTGTTGCAGAGAGCAGGATGCCTGATACTAAGGCGTGATATCCCAATTGAACATCCACAGTTGAAATATTATGTGCAGTCCTCAACAGCAATGGGTGTTTTAAATGCATTGCTCGCAGTCACGGGTAAGCTAGACGACATTGAGGGCCTCTTTGGTGATGCTACAGATGGGGGACTGCATGAACTTAGAAGTTTTATTCTCCAATCCAAGTGGTTCTCTGATGGCTTAATGGATAGCACTCATGTAAATATTATTAAGCATATCCCGATGTTTGAGTCATTCAAAAGTAGAAAACTTGTATCTTTAAGTAGATCTCTCAAATGGCTCAAACCAGAATCTGTACGTGATGATCTTTTAGATGATGACTTTGTGAGACTGGACTCAGAGAAAGAAAGGATAATACTGGAAAAATTTTTAGGTATCAGAGAACCATTGAGGGTTGATTTCTACAAAGATTATGTTCTCTCTCGCCTGTCGGAGTTCATTTTCCAGGAGGGTTTTCTCTTAGGCATTTTCTGTGATATTAGATCCTTGATTACAGAGGATAACACTTGCAAAGAAGAATTCTCTAGAACACCTTTTGTTCAGGCGGCCGATGGAGCTTGGAAAGAGCCATTCAGGTGTGTTTGCTAATGCCTTTGCTAATGGTCTAGTTTTTCTTCAAATGCATGATATACAAAGAATTAGATTCTACTTCTGTCAAATAAATTATTACAGATATACACTGTGTGTTGAGAAAATATTGTAAATTTGCATTCTTGTGCATTGTTATTGTACGTAGATCTTAATCTTTGAGTTCCAAATTTACTGATACTTTTGTGCCCCTAATGACTTATAATATGCTCTATATAGGCTTTATGATCCTCGGGTTCCTGAACTAAAGATGTTTCTCCATAAAGAAGCCTTCTTCCCCTCCGAGCCCTTCTCTGACCCTGAAATTCTGGACACTTTAGTCGCCTTCGGGCTTAGACAAACCTTGGGCGTTGCTGGTTTACTCGATTGTGCCAGGTCAGTTTCAATGTTGTATGAATCAAGAGACTCTGAAGCAGTAATATTCGGAAGGAGGCTACTTTCTTGTTTAAATGCAGTAACATTGAAGCTATCTTATGAGGAGGAGAGTGGACATTCTGATCATACTCCGGCATCTCAGGAGAATGCCCTTCCTGGAGGAGGAGGAGAAGAGAAGTCATCCATGTGTGGTTCTGTTGACCTCTTATCAAATGCTATGGACATTCATTCACTAGTTACTAACTTGGTTGATGATATGGGTAGAGAAGACTTTTGGTCAGATCTGCGGTCCATCAGCTGGTGTCCTGTATATTCTGATCCGCCGGTCAAGGGGCTTCCATGGTTAGCCTCAGCTCATAAAATAGCAGCCCCACTTACAACAAGACCCCAATCACAGATGTGGATTGTTTCATCAAAGTTGCATGTGTTGGATGGTGAATGTTCTGAGTACCTACAGCAGAAGCTTGGTTGGATGGATCCTCTTGATCTGCATACCTTGTCTGCTCAATTAGTTGGATTATCTAAACTCTACAATGAGACCAGGTTGCAGTATGATACAGAACTGAAAAAGCAAATACCAATAATCTATTCCCAGTTGCAGAATTATATTAGAACTGATGATCTGGCATTTCTTAAATCTTCACTGGTTGGTGTTAACTGGATTTGGATTGGAGATGATTTTGTGTCCCCAGATGTGCTTGCATTTGATTCACCTGTAAAATTTAGTCCGTACATGTATGTGGTACCATCTGAGCTATCAATGTTCCAGGATTTGCTTTTGGCATTGGGTGTTAGACGTAGTTTTGATGTTTTTGACTATTTTGATGTTTTGAAACGGTTGCAAAATGACGTAAAAGGTGGCACTCTGTCAAGTGATCAGTTGAATTTTGTCCAATGTGTCCTAGAAACCATCGCAGATAACTACTTGGATGGGCCAGGACCAGAAAATCGCAGTACACTTTTGATTCCAGATTCTAGTGGAGTGCTCATAGGTGCAGCAGATCTTGTGTATAATGATGCACCATGGATGGAAACCAATTCCGTTGTTGGTAAACGTTTTGTGCATTCCTCTATCAGCCATGACCTGGCCAACAGATTGGGCATTCAATCACTTCGGTCCCTTTCTTTAGTGAGTAAGGAATTAACTAAAGATTTTCCATGCATGGACTATAACAAAATAACCGAGCTGCTTGAATCACATGGAGACTATGAGTTCCTTCTTTTCGACTTGCTTGAATTGGCTGATTGCTGCAAAGCCAAAAAGCTTCACCTAATCTTTGACAAGAGGGAACATCCACGCCAGTCTCTGTTGCAGCATAATCTTGGTAATGCATCGTGAGTGTTGATGGTTCTTCATGTGCTTGATGTCTTTGTTGCTTGTTTGATTGTGAGCTTTAGCATTTCACTGATTATGGAACACTCTCAACTTGTGCTGAATCCTGTAACTGATTTCCAACCTATGCAGCTGAATTTCAGGGGCCTGCCTTGGTGGCAATCCTGGAAGGGGCCAGCTTAAGTGGAGATGAAGTGGCTAGTCTCCAGTTTCTTCCACCGTGGAGCCTGAGGGGCGATACTCTAAATTATGGCTTGGGATTGCTGAGCTGCTTCTCCATCAGTGATCTACCATCAGTCGTATCTGATGGCTACTTGTATATTTTTGATCCTCGAGGTGTAGCAATTGCCACGCCTTCAACACGCTTACCTTCTGCTAAAGTTTTTCCCTTGAGAGGTATGCCTGGATAAGAAAAAGTTGTGATATCATGCATTGTTTCTTGTGCAAATATATAGCATTTAGTTAGGGTAATTACGTTGTCCTCGCCTAAGGATTCGTGTAATTACATGTAGACCCCCTATAGTTTGGGTAATTACATTTAGTATGCGTGACGATTGTTTTCATCCAACAAATAGATCGATCCATTGGTTAAATTCACATAATGCATGTGGAGGTACAACTTCATCCTTATAAGTGGTTAAATATAAATATTCATTCAACCTTTTTGCTGATGGCAATAAATTGCGTGGATTTTATTAACGGATGTATGTATTTGTTGGTTGTGTTATTATCCCTTTAGTGGGATCAACCTTTTGACTAGCTTAATAAGTATTGTGACATTGGCCAATAAATAGTTGTATGGTGCTTCCTGGTTGCTATGTCTATTCTCTTTCTATTAGTTTCCATGTTCTATTTTTTAACTACTGATTTCATTTTTCATGCATTAAAAGGGAAATTATTGGGGAACATCTTATATAAAAGTGGTCATATACACCATGTGGCATTTTATATTATGAATGAAGAAGCATATTTTCTTCCCTCCACTGTTTCCTTTTCTACAGTACTCTATGGAGGACGGTTAATGACAGAAATAAGTAATTCTCCTTGAAAATTTACTTTAAATGCACTATTTCTCTTTGAAGCTAATATTCTCAATGAAATCTTGCAAAAAGCGATATTGCCATTTGAGATAATATATCACCGTCTAGCTCACCATAGGTCTAAATCAGTTCTTTAGTATCATGCCTGCATATACATTTCCTAAAGCAATTTCAGTTTGTAGTAACTGTCATACTTCTGGTCATATGATGCAAGGGAACTCCAAAACGGCCTTGGGCAATTTCTCGTTTTCTAGAACATGGATATGGTTCAGGACACATAGGTCTCAAATACTTTAGTATCATGCTTGCGTATGCATTTCCTACAGCAATTTGAGTTTGCAGTAACTCCCATACTTCTGGTCATACAATACGAGGGGACTCCAAAATGGCCCCGCACAGTTTTGGTTTCCTAGAAAATGGATGATTCCAGGACACATGTCACTGATGTAATACATACTGGAAGTGTAGTCTGAATCTCGTCCTCTCTAATCTGTGTGAATTGAATCTACGTTGCATTTTTTAATGTGTTTAACCATTTTATTGCATCCTGATCATGCCCTGGTCACATTCTTTAAGAATTGTTGTATCAGTGCTTATGTTGTAGTTTATTCAATAGAGCACGTCATTTCTTTTGTTTATGTTGAAATCTTTATGGGCTAAGTCAGCTACTTCAAACATTTGCCTGTGAAACTGGTTTTTGAGAACTTGTAGCCATGCAAGTGATGTCCTATACTGAGATTGTTTCCATATTTCATCCTAATAATAACTTGCTGGTTGTCCTGCAACCTTAAAATAGTGCAAGCGTGCAAGTGGTGAACATTATTGGCCACATTTTTGCAATTGTGAACTTATAACGATTAAAGAGTATGATATTTTCAAATTTCAACTTAAATTAAAATTTTGTATGCTAAATTAAAAAAAAATTATTATAAATTAAAATTAATAGGAGTTTCTCCAAAGTTTCTTAAAATTATATTACACAAGACACCCCTTCTTATATTTCATAATTATATTTACATCCCTTAGGGGCATTATGGTCCATAAAAATTATGAGATAGTGAAGACCAGGTCAAAAGGACTGACGGGGGAAGAGTGTAACATTTGTGACAGTTTTAGTGAGTGAGTGTAGTTATGAAATATCAAGGGTTTTTTTAGTAATTTTACTCTATTTCAAGCAGTGTTGGTGTGATTCTCCCTTTACTTCTCTTCCGTGTCAAAGAAAGTGACAAGAACAATTTAATTAACAATTTGTATGGGAGAAAGTGAACAAAAATGAATATCTTTTTGCAGTCTTATTGATATATACAAGTCTTCAGTGTTGTTAAACAAAGAGTATACCAATGTTTCTTTTCTTTAATATCAGGTACAAAATTGACTGAGCGATTTCGTGATCAGTTCAGTCCAATGCTGATTGATGAAAATATGCCATGGTCATCAACTAATTGCATGGTCATACGTATGCCCCTTTCATCAAAATGCCTTGAAGATGGTTTCGCGAGGATGACTTTGATTTTCAACAAGTTCATGGAGCATGCTTCTAAAATGATACTATTTTTGAAGTCAATTTTACAGGTAATTTCTGTTTCGAGTGGCCAAAATAAAGTTACCATGGAGATACATGTGGCTGAAGGAAAATGTTGGAATAATTTGAAGATTTGAAAATTAGCTTAAGAAAACGTGTTTGTGCAAGCAAAGTCTGAATTCAATAGATAGAACTTTTATGTAGATTTATTTCCTTCATGAGGATCAAGGATATTTATATGAAACTGAAGCCAATGCAAATTATTGGTAACATGTGGTTTGTTTCAAAAGGTATCAGTGAGTGGTTAATGAAGGTTTTAAGTTTCCAGAATGTTATGTTGAAGTAGTCTGTTTGAAGGTAAATTAGCCACTAAAAGAAGCAGACTGATCTTCACTCCTACATAGAGCATTATTAAGTCCCATCTGCACAATTCAAGTGAGTTGTTGCCTCCATAAATTGTCGTGTTCACTTTTTGTCAAAGGAGCCTCTGCTTTTAGTTTATACCTTAAAGTTCACTGGCTAATATTAAGCTGACATTAGACTTAGGTTGAAAGTAGCATCTGACACATGGATAAGTTGTGTAAACTTTTTACGTTTTCTTCTTTCCAGTTGGGTCAAGGTATTTTAACAACTTTGGGTAACATAACAGTTAGGCTAACCGCATCAAAGGTCATAAGGGCTTTTTATTAGTCCTTCCACCTAATTGAATGTAAAAATTACCTCTATAAATGAAGTAAAAAAGAAACTTTAGGGATTTAAAAAGCTGACTCATCAGTTATGCCTTCTGAAATGCCAACTCTTTTGGGTCTGTGACTTTGTATTCCAGAACATTCGTAAGTCAACTCTGTCTATGTAATCTAATGCAGATTAGCACCGAAGTGTAAGATGAGGACCCAACCGCAATTTTGTAAACAGGAGATGCCACATTTTAGAGAAAGAATAAATTTTTATACAACTCTTTTGTGTTTCTATGCATGCATTTTCACCGGAATAGATATCTGTACATCTCTTGTCAATTCTTACTATATCTAGGTATGTGAGTAGGTACTACCAATGCATATTGAGATGTTCATCACTATATAAACTATATAACTATTACAGTATAACTATTATACTTGTTAACTATTAATTAGTTTCTCAAATTTGTGTTTATAATACATCAAGATCAAAATAACAGATACAATTATTGTCTTAATTCTCTGGCTTTATTGAGTGAAGAGATCATTTTTATGTTTGATTCTTATACAACAACTAGAATAGTTTGATCTGTAATTTCACTAAGACTGAGTAGCCAAAATAATTACTTCCAGATTTCTTCAAAACTAGAAGTAATTTGAAAAACTGATGAGGTTCAGTTTATTCAATGAGAAGAAAAATATGTATTCTGCATTGTTTGCTGATTAATGCTCCACTATACAGGTATCTTTGTTAACATGGGAGGAGGGGAGCCCACAACCAGGCCTTGATTATTCAATTAATATTGATCCTCTATCTGCTGTTGTTAGAAATCCTTTTTCAGAGAAGAAGTGGAAGAAATTCCAACTATCAAGTATATTTGGCAGCTCTACCGCTGCAATCAAATTGCATGTCCTGGACTTGGACGTGGATCAGGGTGGAACTAGATTTGTTGATCGATGGCTAGTGGTTCTTAGCATGGGTTCTGGTCAAACAAGAAATATGGCACTTGATAGGTATGTGAAGAAATGAGGCAATAATAATTCTATTTACTAGAAAATGACTATTCAAACATGTATTACGTTCAGCTATTTTACCGATGTCCATGTGGCACAAAGAATTTTAAGCCTTCTTGATGAGCGTCTGATGATACTGTGGAAAGCAATAAAGTATTTACTAACAATGTGTTGCTTGAGTCCATCTTTGTTTACCTATCTGCTTTCTGTTAAGACTCTTGCACCTTGATTGATTTTACTGAGACTATTCCTCTGAAATGTTGAATGTAAAATGATCATTTTGTGTGATTCTGACCTTTAAGGCCTTTTAGCATGAAGTGTTCGCCATAGGAACACATGTCTATTTTCTATTAAAGGGACAGCAGACCTTTTTAACATCACTTACTGCTATAACGTTTTCTGCTGTATAGATGCTTGTTTATCTTAATACGCCTCTTGCGACTGTGTTGATCGATTTTGGTGAAATGAGTGGTATTGCCTCCATGGGATCTCGTTTTTTTTTTTCCTATTTTCACATCATATATCTAAATTGCTAATTTTCCGTTCTGCTTTCGATGATCAACATGATTTTTCAGATACTTGTGTTAACTTATAAATAGGAATATTCTTTTAAAGGTATATGGTCTGTTTGCATAACAAGTCTTGACATCTGCTCTTTCATGTTTTACTCTGCATTTGTCAAGTAAATGTCTGAATATTATTTATGGGATTTTAGTATACTGAATGCCTGGAGAGTTGATTAATAAATCAAAGTGCCCATCTGTATCTGTTAAAGTTATCTTTTGACTAAAGCTAAGATAATATATTATAGAACCGAGCAGATATACAGAAGTGGTCAAAGGCTAGGACTTTAGATGCTCCTAAAACATTCTTTGAATATCTGAACCACGGTTGGTAATTCAGCAGGCCTCGTGTCATGCAACTGCCGACTTCAAAGACATAGCAAGCTGGTGATTTTTGAACTGTTGTGGATCCTTCCTCAAAATTAATACTTTCTCTTACACAATAGTTATTTTAACAGACTAATAATCTTTCATATGTGCAGGAGGTATCTTGCATACAACCTGACACCTGTTGCTGGAGTTGCTGCACATATATCACGAAATGGCCATCCAGCTGAAAGTCATGCATCAAACACCATCATGTCCCCTCTTCCTTTATCATGCATTATAAATATACCAGTGACGGTGGTGGGATCTTTCCTTGTGCGCCATAATCTGGGTCGCTATCTTTTCAGATGCCAAGATAGCGAAGGTGCAATGGAATTACGATCTGATGCTGGAAGTCAGTTGATAGAAGCTTGGAACAGAGAACTGATGTCCTGTGTTTGCGACTCTTATATTAAATTGATCCTTGAGATGCAAAAGTTACGGAGAGAACCATTGACTTCTGCTCTTGAGCCAAATTTATGTCGTTCAGTTAGTGCAATTTTGAGTGCTTACAGAGATGAAATATACTCATTTTGGCCTAGGTCGGGCTGTAATGCCCTGGTCAAGCAAGCTATAGATGATAAAGATGGTAAAGATTCAACTTCCATGAAGCCTCTTAAGGCTGACTGGGAATGCCTAATTGAACAAGTAATACGGCCATTATATGCCCGTCTTGTTGAGCTTCCTGTTTGGCAGCTATATTCTGGAAGTTTAGTTAAGGCTACAGATGGTATGTTTCTTTCACAGCCTGGCAGTGGAGTAGGTGACAACTTGCTACCAGCGACTGTTTGTGCTTTCGTCAAGGAACATTATCCTGTGTTTTCAGTCCCATGGGAACTAGTGACTGAAATTCAGGCTGTGGGTGTTGCAGTAAGAGAAATCAAACCTAGGATGGTCCGTGACCTTCTTCGGGCTTCTTCGTCATTTATGGGCAGTTGGTCTATTGGTACCTATATAGACGTCCTTGAATACTGCTTATCTGATATCCAGCTTTTCGGGTCATCTGGATCCAATGAACTCCCCAGGGACTTTAGTCCTGATTTTGGTTCTTTAAGCAAAGATGAGGATAGCCGTTCCTTTGCTTTATCAGCTGCGGATTCACGCAGGCGTGGTATCTCTTCCCCTGCTTCAGTCAGTTCTGGAGGTGATGCAATTGACATGATGACAAGCTTTGGGAAGGCTCTATTTGATTTTGGTCGTGGAGTTGTTGAAGATATAAGCAGGGCAGGAGGATCTTCGTCTCACAGGCAGCATTCGATTGGAATTACCAGTTACGAGCCTTTTGGCTTCAGTACAAGTGAGGACGAGAAGGCTTTCCATATAGCTTCTGATATCAAAGGCTTACCCTTTCCAACTGCAAAAAGTAGTCTGGTCAAGTTGGGTTTTGCTGAATTATGGGTTGGGAACAAAGAAGAACAATCTCTCATTACCTCTTTATCAGGAAAATTCATCCATCCAGAAGTGCTGGAGAGACCAGTCCTGCAGAAATTTTTTTGCAACCGCTCTATTCAATCATTCCTGAAACTCCAAGCTTTCTCTCTTCGCTTGCTTGCTAGCCACATGAGATTTGTTTTTAATGAAAACTGGGCAAATCATGTAATTAACTCAAAAAATGCTCCCTGGTTTTCATGGGAGAAAAGTGGAAGCTCTGGTAGTGAAGCAGGTCCTTCTCCCGAGTGGATTAGACTTTTCTGGAAGATTTTCAGCACCTCCTCTGAAGAAATTTCTCTATTTTCTGATTGGCCCCTTATTCCTGCTTTTCTTGGTCGCCCAATCTTATGTCGTGTGAAAGAACGTCATCTTGTCTTTGTTCCTCCCGCTATTAGGGATTTGGATTCCGTTAATGCTACTTCTGAAGTGGGTGTGTCTGAAGTTAGTCAATCTGAGGTTTCTTCTGAGTCTTGTGAGGTTCAAGCCTACTTGTTCTCCTTTAAAGTTATACAAGAAAAGCATCCTTGGTTGTTTTCATTGCTTAATCAGTACAATATTCCTGTTTTTGATGTTAATTACATGGATTGTGCTTCTCCATCGAAGTGTTTGCCAGCAGATGGGCAGTCATTAGGGCAAATCATTGCTTCCAAGCTTGTAGCAGCTAAAAAAGCTGGATATTTTCCTCAACTTTCATCCTTTTCATTTCCAGACCGGGACCAGCTCTTCAGTTTATTTGCTTCTGATTTCTCTTCCCATAGCTCCGGTTATGGGAGAGAAGAGCTTGAAGTGCTACGTGATCTTCCTATTTATAGAACAGTTCTGGGGACATATACCCAATTGGAAAGTCAGGATGTTTGCATGATATCTTCAAGCACATTCCTCAAGCCATCCGATAATAGATGTCTTTCTTACTCCACCAATTCTACTGAAATTTCTCTACTTCGAGCCCTTGGAATCCCTGAATTGCATGATCAACAGATTCTTGTAAAATTTGGATTGCCTGGATTTGAACATAAACCTCAACTTGAGCAGGAGGATATCTTGATTTACCTGTGCACAAACTGGAAAGATCTTCAATTGGATTCATCTGTAATTGAGGTGCTTAAAGATACTAACTTTATCAGAACAGCTGATGAACAGTCTGGAAAACTGTTTAAACCCAAAGATCTATTTGACCCTGGTGATGCTTTATTGACGTCTGTATTTTCTGGAGTGAGGAACAAATTCCCAGGAGAGAGATTCATTGCTGATACATGGCTTCAGATTTTGAGAAAAACGGGTCTCAGAACTTCGGCTGAAGCAGATGTTATTCTTGAGTGTGCTCGGAGAGTAGAATATCTTGGTGGTGAATGTATGAAGCAGGTGGGAATTCTTGATGAACTGAACGTTTGGAATTCACAGAATGAAGTATCCTTTGAAGTTTGGGTGTTGGCTGAAACTTTGGTCAAAACAATTTTCTCAAATTTTGCTGTACTTTATGGAAACAACTTCTGCAATCTCCTTGGCAAGATTGCTTGTGTTCCAGCTGAAAAGGGATTTCCAAATATAGGTGGCCGAAGAAGTGGGAACAGAGTGCTTTGTTCCTACTCTGAGGCTATAGTGATGAAGGATTGGCCTCTTGCATGGAGCTGTGCACCCATACTTTCAGTACAGAGTGTCGTACCCCCAGATTATGCTTGGGGACCTCTGCATTTGTCAAGTCCTCCAGCCTTTGCAACTGTACTTAAGCACCTTCAGGTAAGGTTACATTTTGATATTTTGGTTTGAAGCTTCATCTCACTTTAAACTGGTGTACAATGCATGCTCTCCAGGTTATTGGAAGAAATGGTGGTGAAGACACTCTAGCTCATTGGCCAGCTGTATCAGGTATCAAGACCATCGATGAAGCTTCCCTTGAGGTGTTGAAGTATCTGGACAAAGTCTGGGGCTCCCTCTCTTCTTCAGGTAATCTGATTTCTGTGTTAAGATTTCCAGGTCGATGTTAATTATGTGTGTCTATAATGAGCATGATTCTTCTTCTTTCTTTTTCAGTTTAGTTTTATGGAATCTTGTAAACTGTTACAATTTTTAGGTTTTTGTTATTTCAGAGAACTAGTGAAGACTTGATTGCTGTGCTTTTACTTTCTTGATGCTTTAGAATTATTCACTGTCTGAATATATTTCTAGATTAGAGATATTTATGTGGTTTTACTATTTTGTCATGAGCATACCTTGACTAGCCTTAAAAAGAGATAACACTTCACATGTTTATTTGTTTCTAGATACCCTACTAAATCTATTCAGTGCAGTCTATGGGAGTTTTTTGTGTTAAAATGTTCATTTGATTATTGTTCGTGTCCCAATTAATTTAGTATGTTCACCTCAAATTTATTGATAGGACTGGGGTTTAATCCTGTATCAGACCCTAAGGAAATTTATTCTACGAGAACTAATATAGATAGAGTGGGCTGTGTATGTTTTCTAGGATTTAATTTGTATATGAAACTAATAGTTCGCTGGTGTAAGACCATATGAGAAGGGAAAAATGATAGATCTATTATCAAGCATCGAACAAATTTCTGTATCTGTGTTGAATATAAGTTAAGCTTGTTATATTATATCATTATATCCTTGTAAATTCTTGTTTCTTTTTAATAACCTTACATGGGCCTCCAGTTTGCCAAACCACCATGAAACTAGGGCCAATATAGGTTGTGTGGTTAGCTATCTAAAGAATTGGAAAATTATTATTCCTTACACTTGACCTAGTTAAGAACATTCTTCTGGGATGTTTCAGGATCCTAATCTGTTCCGGGATAGCTATTAAGTTTATTTTCCTGTGTCTTAACTTTTCTTTTCTAGTTTTCTTCTTCTGTTGTCTCCCATTATCTAATTCCCCATTTCTTCACTAAGAAATTATTATCTGTAAGTCAATTTGAGGCAGGTGTTTGGATCTATTGGGCCACTTCACAGGTTATCTGCATTAATAATTGGTGATATCTTATTCTCTTCTAGAGTATGCCAGTACTTCTTAGTCTTGTTTACAAATCGATCTAGTTTATGTTTCTAGATTCTAGGTAAGAAAGGACAGAAGGAACACTAGAAGCACAGTAATGATGTTGCCGCCACGTTATCATGATTGTACCTGGGTAGACGTCCAACTAGTTATGGTTGTTACTCGTTAGTGAGCATGGGATAGAGCACGTGGCTTGTTCGGTTGTCTTTAGAACTTTTCTATGAAAATCTCCAAATTTTATAGACAGAAATAAGGTGGAACCACGTCAATAGTGATGTTAATGTTAGTACATGGGGAGATCGTACTTGACTTAGCTGCTCATGTTATTTCATATCTTATTCAAGATAAGTTTTTAATATCTGGAGAATTATGTCCATCAAGTTAATTTTGTTTTTGGGATTGACTTCATTAGATTAATTACTTCACTGGTAGGAGGATGGCCAAATAAGTGATGCTAACTAATTGCATTCTCTGATTCTGTGCTCTGGTGAGGCAAACATCAAGCCTTTGAGTATGTGCAAGATATTTGATTTTTGTAAATTTTATTTTCTTTCTTTGCATTTTGATTTTAGTTAAGTTTCCGTAATCATTATTGCTGCATTGTCAGACATGACAAAGCTGCAGCAAGTGGCGTTCTTGCCAGCGGCTAATGGTACTCGTTTGGTGAAGGCAAGCTCTCTTTTTGCTCGTTTGACAGTGAATCTGTCTCCATTTGCATTTGAGCTCCCTAGTTCATATCTCCCTTTCGTGAAGATTCTTGGAGACTTGGGCCTTCAGGAATCACTATCTGTTGCTTCTGCAAGGAATCTTCTATCAGATCTTCAAAGACTTTGTGGTTATCAGCATCTAAATCCAAATGAATTCCGTGCTGTTGTTGAAATTTTACATTTCATTTGTGATGAGAAGAACAGTTCAGGCATCTCCAACTGGGATTCTGAAGCAATAGTTCCTGATGATGGCTGCAGGCTAGTCCATGCAAAATCATGCGTGTATATAGATTCTCGTGGTTCGCATTATGTCAAATATATCGATACTTCCAGGCTGAGATTTGTTCACCAAGATCTTCCTGAGAGAGTTTGTGAGGCCCTTGGTATCAAAAAGCTCTCTGATGTCGTGAAAGAGGTACTTAACTTCCTAGAAGTTTTTAAATTCATACATTTGTGAATTATAGAAAGTATTTATCTCAGCTTATGATATTGGATATTCACCTATTTGTAGGAACTGGACCACAGCGAAGATTTACGCAATTTGGAATATATTGGTTCTGTTTCACTTGCTGCCATTAGACAAAAGTTAATGAGTGAATCATTTCAAGCAGCAGTCTGTAGAGTACTGACTAGCATAGTTAGCACCAATCCTGTATTTGGAATGCAAGTCATGGAGAAGGTCCAAAAATCACTGGCATCTATTGCAGAAAAATTGAAGTTTGTCCAATGCCTATATACCCGTTTCTTGTTGCTTCCAAAATCCGTGAACATTACCCGTATTGCCAGGAACTTCCTTCTTCCCGAGTGGGAGGACTTATCCAAACATAGGGCCCTTTACTTCATAGATAAGTCAAAAGCTTGCATCTTAATTGCTGAACCACCAAAGTACATAGCAGTTACTGATGTAATTGCGGCTGCAGTAAGTCAAATTTTGGACTCACCAGTCCCTTTACCAATTGGATCTCTGTTTCTTTGCCCTGAGTACACTGAGAGTGTACTCCTTGATGTGCTGAAACTTTGTTCTCACACAAGAGACACTGAGTTAGGAGGCGGACCTGACACTTCGCGCTAGCAAGGAGATATTGCCCCATGATGCTATTCAAGTGCAATTCCACCCTTTAAGACCTTTCTATAAAGGAGAGATAGTAGCTTGGAGGTCCTCAAATGGAGAAAGGTTGAAGTACGGCAGGGTTCCAGAGAATGTTAAGCCATCGGCAGGGCAACCACTTTATAGATTTATGTTGGAAATTTCACCAGGAACGACTGAGCTTGTTCTTTCCTCAAACATTTTCTCATTCAAGAATATTTTGTATGGCAATGAAGATTCAGTGGCTACCACACTGGAGGGAGATAGTATGGTCAATGAAAACACAAGGCCTGAAACTTCTGGAGGGTCAGGTCGAGGCCCCTCAGGTATTTTTCTTGTTTACCTGTTTTATTGGTAATAGAAGTACCTTATAGTTAGTTTTTTTTGCTGTGTCATGTGATAAGTATCTTAATACATGATTTTGAGCTATTCTGAGCTGAAACCATTGTGTTGTGGGTGCTACTGTACAGTATTAGCATCTATTATGTTTAATATGTCAATCCAAATTGGTATTCTATATTCATCCTTTAACAATAAAATCTGCCAGTATCCTTAAGGAGGGGAAAAGAAAAAAAAAAAAAAAAGAAAAAAGAAGAGGTTCGTAATCCAGCCTCGTACCAAAAGGAAAACAAAGAGGCTTGTCAATCCAGTCCTGTAGAATTCATCCGACCATTATGAGCATTTTCAGTCCAAAATCTATAGAAGTCATATATTGTTACTGTATCGTCACGAAACTTTCCAAATCCCATTGGCTAATCATTATAATATAGATTAAATTGACCTGCTATGTCAGAAGGCAAAGGGATGGAGAATTGTCCTCTTTAGGTCTGAGTTTGAAGACATGAATGCTCTGACTACCACGATTACCTTCTTTATTCATTGGAAATTCACAAAATAGATTAAGAAAGAATTAATCCCCCCCCCCCCCCCCCCCCCCCCCCCCCCCGAAAATTTGCTTCCAGGGCTTAGTTTTGTGGCTGGTTCTGGTTATGATTAAGGATCTAAGAAGTGCATATGTATTATCAAAATTGGGACGTGTTAGACAATAACTTGATTTGAATACTACAACTTTATTTTTCATGTCATAGTTGTCATTGTTATACTCCTATAGTATGAAAATATAATTGGCATAGAAGTAAAAGCAACAATGTACATAAAGGATTATCTAATAACAAGAAGTCAGTTAGTAAGATCGCTTATTTTTTAATTTTTTTTTTATAAGTGATTGCAATTGTATAAAATTATCTTTTTCTTAATTTACATATATCTATTTTTCTGTTTATAAATTTTATCTTAATAGAAATTATAATTATATAAGTGAATTTGGCTTACAACTGACATATTGATATGTTATTCTAAAACCTTCTTTTGTTTTGGGTTAAAAATTTGTTTTTAATTTATTTTTTTTCAAAATTTATTCACTGTATTTTAGGGCATGTCATCTTATTTGGGGTGGCTGACGGAGGCATTAGAAGGTGTTTTTTTTATTTCAAATTGCAGATTCTAATACTTACAACGTTGTTTGTTTTATAATTACATCTAAGTAGTGTTGAGGAATTAGGGCTACTGAATAGTTTTCTTTTTGGTAAAACTTTGTTGTTTATAACCACTTTTTGTTGTTACTTAAAAGTTCATTCAAGTAAAGGTACTGATATTTTTTTCCAGAAGGAATTGTTTTGTAGTCCTTTGCAACTGAAAGCCTTTAGCTCAGCACCTTAAGTCACTTGTACTTCCTGGGCTTGCACCTTTCTGGATGAGATAGAATTGTGACTGACATAGATGAAGGATGAGATGATTTTATCTAGTAACATGTTTACCTCGTATGATCAATCAAATTATGTTAGAGCATCTTTTCATATTGTTTTTACTTGGATGGATTAGAAGATGAGATAGTGAGTGTGGTGCCCAAGGCACTCGAAGTCACAAATTTCTTCTCTTTTCCTTTCTTACGTCATTTTTCCTTTTCTCTTACACCGCTACCACCTCTGCAACTTTCGTGCTCAACACCTGCCTGCCCAGCAGCAGCACTAATGATCCCGTCTTTGCGTGTTTATTTCTTCTCTTCTCTTTCCCTTCTGATTTTTTCCCCCTCCCCCCTTCCGTCATTTTCTCAATTTTCTTATCTAATCTGAAAACACAGCGGAGTTGCTGCCACTGCCACGCTATCAACGTGCAACCGTCCTTTCATTTTCTCTCTCTCTCTCTCTATTTTACTTGTTTCATTTCTCTTCTAACCAGGACGACAACTGAAATTTGACTTTGGATTCAATTACTGCATTTAGAAATAACGAGAGAAACACAAATAGCAGTTACATATGCAGTGATTCTGTTTTCTTCAGTAATTTTAAGGAAATGCAAGAAAATTGAGGAGATGATTTGATTTCTCTTCTCAGACTGTATTGGGTTTGGTGGGTATGTATTTTCGTGTACTGCAAGGACAAAGATAATTTTTTAAGTATAGCAACTTCTCTTTTTTCCCTTTATTCCCAATCCCATTTTTTTCTTGACTGACTTGATTGATGAATCAAACCTAAGAGGGCAAGATGCTTATCAAGAAGCTTGTCGCCTCAGGCCATGCCTGAGAAGAAGTCTATGCTTCATTCCTTCAAATTGACAATGAAACAGGTTCGATAAAATAGTATATGACTTCAAGCAATGGATGTAAACAAGCTCCCATTGTTCCCATCAATTGTGTCTAGTGACCATTAAGCTTCTACACATCCTTCCGTATTTAACTTTCTAACCACCACAACAACTTCAAAAGTTCATTGCAACTCCCATCATTGCCTACAGATGTGCATTTTATCGGAAAAAATGTGAATCTTTGGCATGCTTTTGGACTACGGCAACCATGGTGATGGTTGATAAAGCATACACAATTACAAATTTATTTGGTAAATATCTGAGAACCTAAGAGAAATTTGAGCTAAGCTAAGATGAGATATTGCTGCTATGTGAGTTGAATTTTGTGAATATCCTACTCTAGAGATGTGGCTGCAGCGTGTTTCACGAGTCGACCTCTACGTGTCATCCAAACTTTGTGAAAGTGTTACTAGAAAAGCACCCATCTCCTCCCAATCACTTATCTTTTTCAAATGCATGTCTCGTCGTTTAATTCATTGTTATAGAATTTATTTTAATTGTTAATGTTATTTCTGTGTCAACTTCTATCAATTCTACTTATGATTAGATGTTGCTAAAAGATATCTGAGTCATGACTTTTGTTCATGGGCAGGCGGAGCCAGTGCAAGAACTCCAGCATGGCCGAGTATCAGCTGCCGAATTGGTCCAGGCAGTTCACGAGATGCTTTCTTCAGCTGGCATCAATCTGGACATAGAAAAGCAGTCGTTAATGCAAACAACATTGACACTGCAAGAACAACTGAAGGAATCTCAGGCTGCACTGTTGCTGGAACAGGTCTTTATCTATACCATGTGCACTATAATACGAGAGTTTGAGGAATGAGGAAATGATAAGAAGTCCCTTGTGCATGCCAAATCTGAAAGACCAGTCAATTATAATATTTTGGGATATCTATATACAAATTCGAAAATATATTTTTATACTAGATATATAAATATATTTTTTACATTAGACATAAATATATGCTTTACTTAATTTTTTTCAAATCTTAATTGTGATTTCAATTAAATAAGAATTAAACAATTGATTTTTGTTAATCAATATTTAGGCTGCTATAAATATTATAAAAGCGCCTTTTATCTGTAAGATATACCATTTACCTCCCGGGGGGTCACTCAAATATTATTTTATTTTGATTTTGATGGAGCTCTTTGAGGCATTAACGTTATAGAACTTTTCAGTTGAGTGTGTAATGTTTTATAAACTTTAGGGGGTGATTAGGTTTTTATAATTACGATTTATGACAAACCTCAAGGTATATATGTGTAAACTTACCCAAAAATTAATAGCACCATCAATTTTAGGAGTACATTTGAGGTACATTGGAGTGATTATTGTGTATATTTATCATAATCTTGTTGTTCATGGATTATTGGGGATGAAACTCTGGTTTTCAGCAGAAAGTGTGTTCCTTTCTCTTCGCCATATATAATTGTACCCTGAAGGATTCAGCTGTAATGGTAGTTTTTGCACTTCATATGTTCAATACATCAAGCACCATATGAAGGCTGAAGTACCCAGTGTTGGACACTTGAGATATGTGCATTGTTAGGCATTCACACGGATATGCATATATGATCATTAGTGATTTTAACGGAACTTATGATTTTGATATGCTTAATTAATATGATCTGTAAAGTATGCCATACTCGTAAAACTTAGAATCTCATTAAATCAACCATTTTCCTGCCTGAAGATGGACGTACAATAGATCAGAAACCATGTCTTGTCATATTGTTGCATTAATGAATGTGGTGTTTATTTTCAGTTGTAATTATGGAATAGAAATAGTAAAGGCGTTGTCTTTTAATAAGCCAATGGTTACAGACTATTTATTTTGAACAGGAAAAGTGTGACATTGCTGCAAAAGAAGCTGATACAGCAAAAGCAGCATGGTCTTGCCGAGTCTGTTTAAATAATGAAGTTGATGTCACCTTAATTCCATGTGGTCATGTACTGTGTCGGAGATGCTCAGCTGCAGTTTCAAGGTGTCCATTCTGTCGGCTCCAAGTGTCAAAAACAATGAGAATATTTCGGCCTTGAGCACTGTTCTCTTGAGTTATCTGCACCAGGTATTGCGCTATCCTTTTCCTCACAGGAGCTATTTAGTATTCTTGTGGTTGCATCCGTTCGTGGGAAGTTTGTAAATATGAACTGTTTAATTCACCTGGCATCTATGGAAGTGGACAACCAACTCCCAATTTTTATTTTTGGAGTATAGAGATTTAGCTATTTCTGATCATTGTATTGAAAGGAAATACAGAACGGGCTGGATACTGTATAGTTCACCGGTTCTTTTGTGAATATAAATTTTTTTCTCATGTATTCGGTTCTACTCTACATTGAAGATTTTCTATCATGTTTGCTAATATTCAGTTACCCTGGAGTTTGTCACTTCACTTATGTAGAGATATTACAGAAAGAAAGCAGAAGATTATGTGTTAATTGGACATTTCTGGACTACTGTGTACAGTATATACATATGAGCTCTATAATATTGCAGTTTTTTTTAGAGGATAGTTTGAACATCGATTTGTTCATGAAAATGTCTGAGCTAGGAATTAACTGAAGTAGTTGGAAATTATTTTCGAGGGCAGTTCATATAGTAATATCACTGAATCCATACACCATGAAAGCTTAAATCCCAATATCTGAAGTTATACAGCTGATCTACACATAAATTAGAACTGATAGGGTCCAAGTAGCTGTAATTTTATAGAAAGTAGCAAGTGTTCTTATATTTCGATCTATTCTCAGAGATGTCAATATAATTTACCCTTATTAAAACGAAAAAGGAAACTCACAATCAAACACTACTCGGCATTCAAAAAATTAGAGAAAAAAAACCCACAATCAATCTCTCTCGCCACGGTTCAAAAAAATTAAATAAAGAAAATCCTCAAAATCACCTTTTTCATCTTGCCATTTACCCAAAGCCACCATCAAAGCCCCCACCCCTTCCACTGCCCTCATCTTCAATTTTTTATTGGGTAAGTTACAATGATCTTTTCAGAGATTTTGTATAATTACGAATACCTTCTCAATGGATTTTTGACAGAATGACCAAAGTCTATGACATTTTTAAATTTTAGGGACTAAATTTGATGAAGAAAAAATATGAAGGATCAAATCTAAATAAGTAACATACTTGAGGACTAAAAGTGATATTTACCCGAAACTAACATAGATAGAGCGGGCGCGTATGTTTTCTAGAATTTAATTTTGTAAGTGCTGGCGGAAATTCGGAGAAAGAGGGAACGAAAAATGGCACATGCGGCAAGATTGAATCTACGAATGCAGAAGGAGCTGAAGCTACTGCTCACCGACCCACCTCCTGGCGCCTCTTTCCCTTCTCTTTCCGACGACTCTTCTGCCTCGTCCCTCACCTCCATCGATGCGCGTATGCGCCCTATCTCAAGACCTATGTAAATAACTGAATAATAGTGTTTTCGTCTTTCAGAGAACGTATTCCTTTTGGTTTTCAGTGTTTCAAGGACCTGAGGGGACTGTCTATGAAGGTGGCGTGTTTAAAATCAAGATCCAAATACCTGAAAGGTATTCTTAGTTTCTTTTCTTTTTTTAATTCTTCTGTGTTCCCAAAAGTGATGGCTTCATCCATATCTGTGATAAAGTTCGTTTTTGTTGTTTCTGCAATTGTTTGTGTCAAATTTGCATGTTTAATTTAATCGTCAGATGTGTTTTTATTTTTGCCATGAAGGTACCCGTTTCAGCCTCCAATTGTTACCTTCGCTACGCCTATATATCATCCAAATATAGACAATGGGGGCCGCATTTGTTTGGATATCCTTAATCTCCCCCCTAAGGTTTGTATGGTCCTATAATTACATATACAACAGACTATAGTTACTGCATTTTCTTTTTGCTGAAGTCATCAGTTGTTCTATAGAATAGTAGTACATAATGGGAATGTTTCATTAAGTTGTTGGTTTGAGATGATTGAAGATACGTATCTTTGAAGCTTGATATCTTGTTGTACTTGGACATTAAAAGATGCATCTATGGTGATTACATTAAGATATTTGTTTTATCTTAGTTGGTTACTTGATATGGAAAATGGTATGAAAAGCCTTCCCTGGTAGTCTCTTTTTACACCAGGAACGATTTGGTTCTATTGATTTACGATCAATGTGCGATGATGTCTAAATCCTGTGGTATTCCCCATTCTCCTCTTTTGTTTGTTTAAGTGGAATTTCTTACAACCACCACTTGTTCACATTACTAGGCTGAAGTTACACAACATTAATTTAATGTAAAATAGGATGTTGTATGTGTCTCTGTGTGTGTGGCCGTACAAATTTACCTTTTATGTCTACTCTTTTATGAGCTTTAGTCGGATTGAACATTTATCACGTTGGGCAAGAGAATGAGTATTCTCACTTATCCTGGGATTCAGCAATGGCATGCCTAAGCAATCTCCACTTAAGAAACTTGTAAGTATAGAATATAAAAGTTGGAATGACCATTTCCTTATGCCAAAATGCCGTGATAATTGTACAGAAAATGACTTCCCCTTGGCAATAGTCTAGCTACTATTCTGTAATCCATTTTTCATCTTTTTCATTTGAATTGTCTAACTGTGGCTGTTATATATGTTTGATTCTCTCTCTCTCTCTCTCAGATATGTATATATATGTATATATATGCATGCGTGTATGCTTACTTATTTCTCAATCTTGTGGTATTAGAAATGTTCACTGATGGGTTTGGTTTAACTATTCTAAAATTGTATAGTTTGCTGTGCCAAATTCATAATACTGCAGCAAAGTTCAGAAACTATTTGAGGAGTTTCTGCTTTGACCTAATTTCATCCTATTTTTCCATATTTCGAATCAAATTGCTCTGAAAGTTGTTATGCTTTGTGCTGTTTCTTCCGAAGCCTATCTCAAAGAAGCCTGCTAAATATTCTATTCCTATTTATGAATCAAATTTGCGAATGCACCTGAACTTTCTGCTCATAGACTTCTACCATGTTCATTTACTGTTTAATTGTACTGTTGAACTCTACCACACAGTAACGGAGCTGATATATGATTGATTTGCTCCAAGATTGCTGAAATTTCATATGTTACTCAACTTGAAGGCATTTGATTTTCCTCTCTTAACTTGAGAAAAGTATCTGAGACTAGCTATAATTTGAAACTACAAACTGCGTTCCTAAGATCAGGTTCAATTGAAGCAGGGTTCGTGGCAACCATCTTTGAACATTTCAACTGTCTTAACAAGCATTCGACTCTTACTAAGTGAGCCAAACCCTGATGATGGTCTTATGTATGAACCGGTGAGTAAAGCTATTCACTAAGTAATGACAACCAATAAAACACGCCAATAATGATATCTGTTGAATACTGTGCAGAGTAGAGAGTACAAATATAACAGACAAACATTCAATCAGACTGCGCGATCCATGACTGAAAAGTATGCCAGAGCTGGAGAAACTGAAACTGCTCAGTGCAGCCATGGCAATCAAAGACATTCAGGGCTAAGCATAGAACAAGTAAGTTTATTGTTGTTTAGGTGGTGGGAGTTTATGTCTACTTTATTGTACCTATTAACTCGTTGCCACAGATTGAACTGGAAGGATCGGATACATCCATATGCGATACTGAGAACTTTGTATCCCACCAGAGATTTAGTGGAAGCAGCAGTAAGCTGTCATTGGGGTCTTTGGATTCAGTAGCAAATGGGGCAGTGGTATCTCCAAAGCGCCGGATCATTATTACTCACAGAATCACATTGACGTTGGACAAACTAAAGAAGCTAACGACATTTCAGCTGAATACAATTGCAAATCTGGTAAACCAGAGGCCTCTAGAAATAAACTGTCGTTGAAAGGTCCAGTTGTCTCCCATAGTAGAAATGGTGAGGGTGCAAATATCAATCTGCCTAGTCAGAGTTCAATCTTGTCAGAGACCCGAACCCCTTGCGCATACTCTCTACAGTTGCCCTTGGCAAAAGTTGGCGACAGTCATCAGACAGAAGATTATATAGAAAGAGGCCGCAGCACAAATGTCAGTCTGGGGCAGCAGCCATTACCCTGTATTACAACAGACCCAAGTACGGATTCTAACAAGAAAATGCATGGCGTGCCTAAGGATGCTGCTTCCCGTCTTGATTCCACTAGGACGCATGAAGCCTTGCCATGGCAACAAAGTCCTATGTCCAATAAAATGAATCCTCCTAAAGATGCTATTACCAGAAAGGGAAGTGGCTCAACTAGTATTACCCTTAAGAAAGGAGGTTTGGTTGGGTCATCACCATCTTCGGGATCTTTAGGTTGGCTTCAACATCATTTAGAAGATGAAAAGAGAACAAGCCTCCAGTTCGATGCTTCCCGCCTCAACTAACAGGCCAATCTGCTGCTTCACCTATGATATCATCATATGTTTTAGAACATCGTAATTTTTACGATGAAAGAAAAGGGAAACAAGCTGTCATTGGGGGACACAAGCTATCTGCAACAGCCTCAAAGCTGCCACTGGAACCTGTGGATCAACTACTAGGCAGTGACAATAATCCAGTCTTGCATTCTAAGAACCCGCCTGTTCCCCGTTCCAAATTTCTGCAAGTGAGGCCTGATGAGAAGCAGCAGATTAATCAGGTTGATGAGGGGGATTCCGATGGTAAGTTTGAACAACTCTCTGGTAGCTCAGAGATACCCGAATCTGTGATCGTGTTGGATAGTGAAGACAGCGAGGATGATAATATGTCTGTGAGGTCTAAGTTGTCTCTAGCCAAAAGATTCTTGTCAAGGAAGCGGAAATCCGTTTCTGATAGGTGAAGTAACTGACTGAATCTGTTGATCTGCTGGTTTTCAAGAGCTGTTGCAAACACTTAAATGATTCAATTTGTTGAATTCTGTAAAAAGAAAACAGAAAAATTTCTAACCAGTTGATTTGAATGGACTCATGAAATGATTTTGAACTGAACATGCTTGGTGATCTTAATTTTAGAAGAAAAAACCATCACAAGTAGTGGGGAAAAAAGGTGCCATGTTGGAATTGATTATTTCTAGTAATATGAAACTTTATTTGAATTTAGCTCAGTTCACTTCATTTTGATGAGCCAGTAGAAAACATATGCATTGCATGGATTTATGTTATCTTAGTAAAATTACTAATTAAAAATTTGATTGAATAGTACTCAAATTATACAAACTAGCCATCTTTGCACATTGTATCTGGGTGCTTACAGTTTTCCTAAATACAAATTAAGCCACGCACAAAAATTATACTAATTGTTATTACAGGGAAAAAATTATACAAATTTAAAATGTATAAAGTTGCACATTTTGAATTTGTATTCGTATGATTTTCATACTCTTTACTTATTTAATTGTAATTCATCTTGTGCGGTTAATGTAGCATAATTTTTATTTAAATTTAAAGAAGTTTTCAAACTACACCTACAAATTAATATCTACAGATTATCATATAGATATTCTGATATAAATTTAATGCGAAACTCGTAATGCTGATTTTAGTACCTAGAGAATCTATACCTTCTATACATAGTCTATCTATACTATTCATAAAGTTTTTTATGGCTATTTGCATGTCTTTTTTATGCATTGTCAGAATCAACCCTACTTAAAGAAATAAATACCATTTTTAGCTTTTTCTCTTAGTTTCTCTTTTTTATTTCACTAGCCTCATTATTTGGTTAATTTTATCCTTCCTTATTTTTTCATGTCAATTTTCTTATGTAGATGTAGGTATGAATAATTTGACCTGGTTGTTGTTTCTAATTGGACGACGATACAATTGAAATTGACAAATATCGTTGGAAAAATAGAGTGATGAGATGTCAAAAAAGTTCAAACCTCTTTGCAGTATTGAATCGACGAAAATCTGATTTTGACCTCATTCGCACAAGTATCGCAGAACCAAGTTGAAATATGACGACTCTTACCATCCTATTTTTTCAATCGGTCAATGAATTTTTCTTCATCTTCCCCATCTTTCTTGGAAAGTTTTGGAATCTCTCCGATCACAATCAAACATAATATCCTCCCTTCCCGGAAACTACGAATCATTGGTGCTCATAAATCATAGTTTGATGCATCAAATATTACATTAATGGGTTTAGAAGCACTTTCAATAGAACTCATTGCAAACCAAAAATTGATAAAAGAGGGGCAAAAGATGGTAGAATCCGATATTGAAAACTAAAATTTTGTTGAAGACCAACAAGTAATGGTCAAATTGATTCAAAAAAGTTGTATCGATTAAGACTTCAATTTGATTTGAGAAAATGTTTAGGGTTTAGGCTTATTGCGTTTGTACACCTCACTACCATACCCTAGTGGGCGTGTCAATGGACTTCAACTGCAATACTATACTGCTCTACTATACTGCTCTACCCAATCACAGATCTCATCTCCAGTTAGCCTCGGCCTCGCAATTTTACTTTTCTATCAATTTTTAGTTAGGTTCTCTTGTTCCTCAGAGATGGATGGTTATGTGGGTTAAACTTTTCTAGTAGTTAAAGTAACGTGCTTTCCTCCCGTATTGCAGATGGAATGCGCGTGCGTCATCCATACAAACAAAACACTTCATAATACTACCGTACTCAATCTAGACTCCATCTCATAGGTGGGCAGGTTATTCATGGTCCACATTAATGCCGCAAGCATCATGAATGCCTAGTTCGTGACATGATCGTGCGTCTGCACATCCACATGCCACAATTGCAACAGTTTCTCAATTAACGGCTGCATGTACACATCAATAAAACTTTTTGGATTCGATAGGTCAGGGATCACTAGAGTTAGGAACATGTGCTTAGATTCAAACTCATCCTCGACAGGAGATTATATAGTGTCAGTATAACCGGCTAATATGAGTACACCTAATCATATTGACCGTGCAGTGCAAACCCATCAGTGCACAACCACAGTCTAACATTACAAGGTTCTACTATGAAATCTAGGTGGCTCCAGTCAAAATGCTTCCACGCCTCGACATCAAAAGGATGTACTGGAGCCTTTCTCCGTCTGATGGGTGGATGTCACGTCATGTTCTTTACAGTCGTTGGTGAAGCATACGATTTCTGCAACTAGGAAGTCAATGCAAGTACATCAACATAGCATATGTGAACTTCTTATACTAGGGGTTTCGTGAAAGAATCGTTCCCTGGTCGATTTGTACTTAGGGTTACCGCAAAACTTGCAATACTCTAGCTCACAGTCGGCAACTTGCACTACATTAAAAAATCGATTTGACAATCCAAACACATCATAGCCATACACTTCCCCATCGTACCACGAACTAGCACTGACTTGACCAACATTAGTAGGACAGGAGCTCGAATCCGCATTAGGTGCAGTCTCAAAATTAAACTACATTGAACAAAAAAAAAAAAAAAAAAAAAAATTCAATTGTTGCCTGGTCAATCACAGTCCACCTTCTCCTACCTCAACTTAAAGATCAATGGTACACATGGTACTACTTTTAATATACTCAAAATTAGAGAGATTGATAGTATGTTTGTGGTTTTATTCAAGAGAGTGAGTGTAAAGGGAAGCAAGACAATATATATAGAAAAATTTAGGACAAATATGGCAATTGATTTTGTAATGAAATGAAACTAGCAGCCGAAAATTTGCCATTATGCATTTTACGACAGTCTTTCGTAACAACTTTTCAAGGGGCAAAGTGTTCGTTATAGAAATAATTGTTATATTTGCGATGGAGTACAACATTTGTGATGACCGATGAAAGAAGTTGCAAAAATCTTACCTTTTGCGATGGACACTCCAACGCTTTGAGCTGGTCAACAATTTTGGTTGAGGGACCCTCTCAAATCTTATGCTTTGATTGCAAAAACCATCTTAAGATTGCTACGAAAATTTTCTCGCAAGAAAACCATCATAATTATAGGATGCGAAATAATTTTGGGACGGCTTTTCCTACAACATAAGACGCACTTAATTTTCCGTTGGGTTTTGCGGCCGATAGACCGTCAATAAATTGGTACTTTATTTTGAAACAAAAAATGATGTCATCCGTTGCAGAGGTGATGGAATATTCGCCGCAAATTGAGATGGAATATTTTCTTCCAAATAAAATATTTTTTTTTCTTTTGCAGATTTTCAGAGATCTTAAAAAAAAACTTATCTGTAGCAAAGTTTGATAAAATAGAAATGGCATGTAAATCAACATCAAATTGATTTGCTTTGTCATGTATAAAGATGTGAAGCTTATTCTTCTTCATTTATAAAACCTTTTGCAGATCTGCAGAAATCCTAGTAAGAAATTTTTTTATGCGCCTTCAACACAACAATGTTGTCATTAGTCTTTCAATATGGACTAACAATTATTTTTATATCAGTATATCGACTTTTTAGGATTTCTATATATAATTCACACTTCTCGAATAAAAAACACCAATGTATATTGGTGTTATTCCTGCCCCTTTAGTAAAGGTTTCAGTCAAAAATCTATGTGAAGTGCACATGTAAAACTATATAGAGTAAATATGCTATTTTATACCTATCAATACAAAAAAAATAAAAAAAAATTAAAAAAAGGACAAAAATGATTGCTCAATCAAAATGATCAGATTAAGACACAACATTTTCATTTTTTCTCTTTATATGAATAAGTAAAATAATAGAACACATTCTCCATGTTTGGATTTGTGTTTTGGGTGTTTTGTTTTGTTGTTTTTAAGATAGAGAGAGAAAATAGAGATAAATAAGTGTGTGTTTTAGATAGATGGTATGTTTGGATTTGTGTTTTGAAATAATATAAAATAGTTTAAATAAGTGGTGTATGTTTGATGTTGGGATTTGGGAGACAAATGTTACTGTTGATTGTCAAATCATGTCTTTTTTATATTTATAAATATGTATATATATAAATATTATATGTTTAATGTTGTATTTTCTGTTGACAAAAAATATTGTTCATTGTCAAATCATATCCTTTATAATTATATTTATATATATATAAGTGTGTGTGGATATATTATACATAAAAAATTCAAAAACAAAAAAAACACCCAGATAAGGTGTAAAAATAAAAAAACAAACATTGGGTGTGTTTTGTTTTGTCTCGAGAAATACCCAAACAAAACAAGACACAAAAACAAACAAAGCGATTTACTCCTAAACATTCTCCACGTGCACATCACATGACCAAATTTCGATAATTTTTTCTTTAGAAATCGATTGAGTGCAAACGAAATATAAAATTTTAAAATAATAAAGTTAGAAAAGAAATATAAAGAATTCTAAACAATAATTTAAAAAATACCATCGAAAACATCTACACAATCTTAAAATTATCAACATTTAAGGCTCTAACTCCCTGACCCACAATACATAAAGAATTTAAATGCTAACGGTCTTATGCACCTCATCATCTGTGGATATGGATATGATATGATAATAAAGGTCCATAAAGCAACGCCAAAAGTAGCATTTATATTTTACAATAATTGTTACTTCTAAGCATTTATTTTTATTTTAGGATAAATTGCAATGACCTTCTCTCAAGTTTGACATAATTATGAATATTCCTCGTTGTGTGGAAAATTATCGATACCCCTTTGATTTTAACGGTCGTATAACAATTAGTCCAATCCGTTAGGTTTCTATCCATTTTTTATGGTGAACTAACCAAAATATCTTTATGGATTAAAATTTAATAATTTTATTTATTTATAATTTTTTTATTTTTAGACTGAATGAATAATTTTTTTTATAATTTTTAAATTTTTTTTCATCCACCCTGCTTGATTTTTTTATAAGTTTTTAATTTTTAAAAAAATAAAAAAATACTGAAAGGATAAAATTGACAATATCATACTTTAATTCAAAAATTACATAATTTTATCAAATATAAAAAATATTTATAATTTTTAAATAATAAAAAAATATTCATAATCATAACAAATATTTTATATTGTTTGGATTTTGGAAGGGAGAGAAAGAAGTGAAGAAAGCCGTTTGAACTGCTGCTGCTGTCGTGTCATCCGGAAGTTGGATAAAAATTCAAAACAATTTCACTCCGCTGTGCGCTAACGTACAAAAATACGTATATATATTATTTATATATATTATATATATATATATATACGGACATGTATTGCAGTTTTGTCCCAGCTTAGTTTATGTAGTGCTTAATTGGTAATGGCGGACCCATTATTTTCCTGATCCTCTTTCTCTCTCTCTCTCTTTTTATTTGTACTTGAGAAAGGCGAGACTCTCTGCTTGAATCTATTGGCTTTTTCACTTTTTGAAATATACGAGTGTCTTGGTTTCAACGGAAGCAAACACAGTTCAAAATGCTCGATGGTTTACTCGGCCGTGGCTTCAGCGTCAAATGGTTTGGATCTCGTTCTGTGTTTCTTTGTTTCTCAATGTTCTATGGACTTTATTGATGATTTATATGCTTTTTGGTGTGTGACCATGTGCGCAGCAAATCGCTGATGAAGACGACTCGGGCGAGGATCGAGGTGTTGAGGAAGAGAGCGGAGGCGAAGCAGAGGTTCCTGAAAGAAGATCTGGCCAAGTTGCTGTCTAATGGGCTTGATATAAACGCTTATGGAAGGGTACTGCATTTTTACTCCTTTTTTGGTTTTGCGTTGCTTATGTCAGTTTGCCAAGTTGATTCGATGCCCGTTTGGTTGTTCACGGTTAGACTTTTGTTCTTTGGATATTTATTTGTAGCTCATACACGTTTGTTTACTAGTTATTCTGGGAAGAATAAGTTTGATTTAACTTCGATTCTCTGTGAGTTAGAGTTTGCCCTTTTTTCTTCTTTTTTGATTGCTAAATGTTTTAGATCCGCCATTGTTAATTTGCTTGAGTGAAACCAAGTTAAGAAAGAAGAAAAACTGGAGCTCTTTGTTTCTTGCTTCAACCGAGGTGTCTAAATTGTTTAGTAAGTGAAAACCAGTGTGTCTAAATTCTTTTTACTGAGTGAGATCCATCTCATGGGAAAAGGAAAATTCCCAGAGGAGCTTGTATGTCTAATGCAATAGGAAATTGTGTATAGAATTAGGACTTCTGACAAACAGGAAAGGGACTGCTCATTCACGAGCTATAGGAATGCCTTTCCTCTCCAAATGTTATTTCTCAATTATCACCACGCATTTACTAAATACTTGCTCAAGCTTTTGGGTATAGTTCTATCTTCTTGGATGTGTTGATACATGAGAATGGCAACCACAGTTCAATTTTTACAAGATGTTATTGAAGGGGATCAAATTGACAAGGAGCAAACATAAATTGATTTAGACTGATGACAATCAAGAAGCTTGGCTGTAAACGTACGGAAGTGTAATCCTTACAGCATAACATCACCAGAATATCAGATTAAGAGGTTCAAAGCCATTCAACTTATAGTTCTTAATTAGCACAAAAAAAGGTTGATAATTTGCACAGTTCTGAAAATTTCTGTTTGGTCCTTGTGCCTCCTTTTAGCCTGGAATGAGATGATGCGTTCGCTTCCAATAGTTTCACAATAAGATCAGGAATCTTAAGATTTATCCTTTTGGCTTCCTTTGGATTTTTTTATCCCAATTAAAGGTTGGAAAATTTCCCTTTGTTTTCATGTTCAAAGTAATGTTGCTGCTGCAAAATGAGTGTTAATTTATCTTAAATGTGAAATAGATCGCATTAATAGAGGCATGAATACAGAATGGGGTACATACTCAATGGGGAAATGATGTAACCTTAAAAATGATCTTAAAAAATAGAAGTAAATGATCTTAAAAAATAGATATTATCTTCAAATATACAAAATGTGGTAACGAGCTTGCATGGATACAATTTTCTAAGCCCTTAAATAAATATAAGAGGATTTGTTATCTCCAAACTGCTAATGCAAATTTTGAAAGTCTCAACCTTATTTCGTAGGCAAGCACAAATGTACAATGAATATGTCTAGAGAACTTATAGAATATGATTAATGAAATAATTAACTACTAAAAGAATTGGCAAACATGGTCAACAAGATTTAGTCTAGGCAAGTATAAGTGTAAGCAAATTTATATATATGTACATAAATATATGCACTAAGACCGGAGCCCAGAGGAGAACTAAAAAGGATATCTTTAATATTTAAAAAATAAAATAAGTATAAGTATTATTGAGCACATAAGTTTCTGATTGTAATTGTATTTTTAACAAACTTACGTAATAAATTCATGCATAAAAGTAAACTATTCTTAAAAAGTATTTAAGAAAAAATTATTATGAATAACTAAATTGTATATGAGACTAACAAATTTTTTGGTATTTTTGGTAAGTTTTTATCACAATGATTCAAATATTTGTTGACTTGCCGGATTTTATGTTTAATATTATTTTGCTAGCCTAATATTTTTCCAAAATACTTGCATTGCACAGAACACATATACATTTTACCATAACAATTTTACAGTTTGGTTCTAAAATCTAATGCAATAAAGATATCGTAAATTAGTTAATGTTGCATATGTTCTTCAATACAGTTTCAGAGTAAATGTAATGTTGTATTATTTAACCATGTGTGTGTTAAATAAAATGCTTCATCCAAGCTATATCTTAAGTTATTTTGGTGATCGATAAGTCAGCTGTATGTATTAAGTTCATTCTGTGTTGCCTAGAAACTTATACAACATAGCTCATCTTTAAGTGTTGCCTTGCCCCAAGTACCAAACTACTAGGCAGAGTTGACAAACTCTCTCATTGCACAAATGTCTCATCATGTTGTTGAGCTATCTATACTAAAGGCCTGTGACTTACCTACTTTCAGAGTTCTTTCGTATAGATGAAAATGACTGAGCATATTAGTTGAAGTGCACTTGGGTACATTTTGTTATTTCCTAATTATGTAATGTCATCGAATTCAATGACTGGGTAACTATGAGCAGTGTGGAAATATGTACATTTTGCTTTTATATTGTATCCGTTTTAATGAAACATATTGGCAATAATCTTTTTTTTCTATGTATGGCTTACATTTCATGTTTGAAATTGTTTTTATATGGGGGCTCTTAATTTTATCGTGTAAAGCAGACTGAAGAATTTATTGCTGGAATGAATCTCTTGTCCTGCTATGATATCGTTGAGCAATCCTGTGAATATATTGTAACGCAACTCTCAAGAATGCAGAAACAAGGGTATGATCCATTCCTGTCTATAGCTAGCTTACATTATTTCTTGCAAATGTGTCTATATATATATATATATATATATCCTGTCTCTAGCATGTCTTTTATTTTCTGTTTAAGTGTTGCTTCCTGCCATCCTTCATCCCTTTCCCTGTTATTATGCAGTGTAATGTGCCTTATTTTCTGTTGTTTTAAAACAAAACATGCATACATATCATCAATGTCCCTGGTAAGAAAAGCCAAAACAATTAGCAAGAAGAAGGGCACACTCGTAATACTTTTATCTCAATCATTAAAAGAATCACTAGAATAACTGGTATTAAAATATCAAATCTCTGAGACCTTCATCAAATAATATGACAATAATCATATTTGATATATAGTCCTCCATGTTCGTGCTTGCCTAGCTTAACCAGTTGTACTGTTAACAATATGTCAAGTAATGATAAGAGATAAGGAAGTGGTTGTTGACAAGACTCAGTTGACATAGAGACTAAGAGATATACAAGGCTAGTTTTGGGGTATTTGTCATATTACGCCTCTCTGTGTTTGAGCTTAAAATATTGATTGAAACCACCAACACTCATGAAGTACTTTAACTGAAACAACCACAAGTTTTTGTGAAAAATTTGCTTTATTAGTTTTGCGAAAACTGAGATTCCTTAGAATGTTATAAGACTGATAAAAGTGGTACCAATTTAATAATTCAACACTCTAGAGTGGAGAAAGTATGTGGTGCTGGCATGAGCTTTAAAGACATGGATTGGACATAAAAAGAGTATAATGTACTCCCTGTGTTTCCAAATTTAGGCTCCTTTTTCTTTATTGAATTTGTCTAAATAGCACTCTATTTTCTAAAATAGATTCTTCCCCCAAAATAACCTTATGCAGAAAGCAATGACATGACCACCAATCATCAACCTAGCTTTTAAGGGCACTAGTAAATGTACTTGCGTTGTGCATTTTGCAGGGTTTTTCTTTATTTAAATATTAAGCTCATATAGAATGCTGAGAAATATTAAAAATTCAACAACTCAAGAAATATGTTGTTTGTGACATAAAATTTGATAAATAACAACTAAGATGATAAACTCGTTAATGTTATATGCAAATATTTAGTATTAAGATTACTATACTTCCTTATAAATTTTCATTACCAATAGTTTATTCTTTTGATGCTTGATTTAGTTACACGACCTGGTAAAAAAAATCTTGATTGAAAAAGTTGCACAAAATTTTGTTTAATTTACTTTTTAAATATTAAAAGTTGCATATTATGTTATTCTTAATGCATATAACCATGTATATGGTTATTTCACATTGGCACAAACATATGACACCTATTTCTTTACTTGGTTGCTTTTACTTGTGTTGAAATAAGTTTTTCTTACCTTTCATTGTAATTATTACACAATAATTATCTTTTTTCTTTTTTAGTGTCTTGTTAGGTACATTCAATCTTTGTAAGTGCGATCTCTAATTAGGATGTTCTCAAACCTTATCAATTTCCTATTTTCAATTGAGTAAAGTGCTCATACCAATCTCTAATTTTTCAAAACTTTGATAAAAAATCCCAAATAAAATTTGGTGTCAACAGGTCACCATTAGATTAAATTAGAATTACGGGGAACAGTATTTTGACTTATCTAAACCACAACAATATTCCGAGAATGGAGGAAAGTGACATTGATAAAATTATACAGTTGAAACCTTTATCAGTTGAAACTTTTATGACAATTAGTAAACACATTGTATAACTAGATTAAAAGCAACTTTTGTGACAATTAGTAAACACATTGGATAACTAGATTAAAAGCATGTGCTATAAAAAAGCCGCAATATGTCTGAAGTTTTCCAAAAAGTTGACTCATAACCAAAACCTAGATAACCAGTTTATTGTGAAGAATTTAAAAAATTAGTCATAAACATAAAAAACTTTCAAATATCTATGACTTAGTCTCATGGAACTGAAAAGTTTTATCGTAAAGAGGCCTTTAGCATTATCATAAAATTTTTCGAAGAAACATTAATTTTATGATAAGGATAATGCCTCGCAGCATGGTTCAAAGAATTTATAAGATCAATAGATATACTGTATTACTAATCTAAACATTCATACAATTTTTACCCTTGATATATATCTCAAAGTAGATTAGTTAAGCCTCAAAATTCTAACTTATGGTAATCAATGTTCATTATTTTTGTAAAACAATACATTTCAAAATAAATATTGAAATTTAATAAGTAAGCTATAAACACATCACACTTCTATCACATAATTTATTACAGTAAAGTACGGACCTCGTCCATGTAGAATAACATATGCTTCTAAGTACTACAAATCAAAGGCTCAATCCTAACATGTAAGAATTAATATTCAGTTTTTTCCAATTGAACTTAACAATTGATCTTGTCAAACATAACAAATTTTCAATCACAATGTTTTGCCCTACAATCTACATTTCTACGTCACATAATTTACACGTTTGATCTTAGACATACTCAATTAAATTTACATCACATGATTTACATATTAAATTTTCTAAAACTATGGCATACATAACTAATCAATTGAAGTAAGTTTGCTTTGACACCTGTATATTAATAGCAGATGGTTCTAAAATTTCACCTTCAACTCAGCAGTTCATAGTCTAGAACTGAAGATGGTATAACTTTTGGTGAATATTTTGTGAATTCTCACATGGAACTTTTGCAGGTTGAAAAATGAGAGTCTAAAACTTTATTTTAATTATTTATGGGTATTTTTGGATTCGGTCTATGGTTAAAGAAACTACATGTAATTATTATAATAAATTTTGTATGAAAATGACATTTAGATAGGATTTAAGAGAATGTTTTTCCATTAAGTATGTTACTAAATTAAGAATTAGTTATAAAGACTTAAGAAGCATATTACTTTAAGTCCATACCCTTAAGAACAATAATCTGACTAAGATTGTTTAGTCCGACCAAACATTCAGAGAAAACATTGGAACAGAAAATAATATTAAAATGTATGTAACTTTCACTCTTTTTCGTTCTCATCTAAAACTCTGTTCCCAGTCAATATGAATACACAAATTAGGATGAGAGAGTATCTAATAATGGAGCATTAGAGTTGAAACTTTACACTTTCTGGCCTTTTTCAGAGACTAATTCATTTGTAGGCCAAAGCAATGCGACTTAGTTTCGGAGATTCAGGCTGTATCATTGGAGCATGGTATTGATTTTATCCTGTCAAATTGCTTTCTTTACAGGGAATGCCCTGAAGAATGTAGGGAAGCTGTTGCTTCGCTGATGTTTGCTGCTGCAAGGTTCTCTGATCTGCCTGAACTGCGAGACCTCAGGGATATATTTCAACAGAGATATGGAAATTGTTTAGCAGCTTTTGTTAGTCAAAAGGTATGTCCCTATTTTATCCTAAAGAGAAAGTTATTGTAATCAAACTGCTTGTTTCAACGTCCAACGTTCTTGAGTTTTGTTGCTAGTTTGTTGAGAAAGTATCTGCGAAGCAACCTGCAACAGAAAAGAGACTCCAGGCACTGCAAGATATAGCTTCGGAATTCTCGATAAAGTGGGATTACAAGGGGTTTGAACAGAGGATGTCTACTCCATCAGTAGTGGCACAGGTACCATTTTTAATTATTTATGATGTTCCTGCAGATAGCTAAACAGTACATGAAGAACCATTAGTTTGTAAATACTGATGAGTATTTAACACTATTTCTTTATCATAGTTATGATTAAAAGATTGAAACAAAAATATGGGAACAAATAATATACGGGTAAATATAAATGTTAATAAACTGGTTAGAAGCAAAAGTATGGTTTAATTTGATATTATTATACGTGTCGTGCTTGTACTTATTTCAAACAATTTAAGTCTCATTTTATATCTGTCGCTACATGATTTTGATTTATATCTCACTGACATTATTTTACATCTACTTATGGCATTATTTTATTGTTAGGGATAATTACACTCCCCTTCTTTGAAGTTTGATGTAATTACACGTACACCCCTGTGGTTTGAAAAATTACACCTAACACTCTTGAGGTTTGCTTTCGTTTAACTAAGTCCTTCCGTTAGTCAAAATTCTCTGAATTTGCTGATATTAACAAAAAAATAAATGAAAATTGATTTTTATCCTCGATTGACTTATTACTGACTTGTTGCAGGTTAAAGAATTTTTTTCGAATTAAATTATCCTTATAACGGAGAAAATATACCTCCTCACATGCATTAAAACGTGCAGGGTAATTTGATAATAAAAGTTTTTATTTAACCTACAATAAATTAGTAATAAGTCAGTCGAGCGCATATATAGATTTTTTTCTGATTTTTTTTGTTAATATCAACAAATTTAGTCAATTTTGATTAATGGAGGAGCTTATTTGTTAGACGGAAGCAAACCTTAGGAGTGTCAGATTAATTTTTAAACCACAGGGGATCTATTGTAATTACACCAAATCTCAAGAGAAGGGAGTGTAATTATCCCTTTTTTTATTTTATTCTAATATGTTCCTGTCAGCTACTTGATCTGATTTAGAATTCATAGTCTTGGAGAATTGTTGTTCTGATCGTTCTTTGCAATGGATTTTTGCTGATTTTCTTGCCACCTGACTGTATTTATACTTGTTAGGAATGTGAGAATCTCTATAAATGGATTCTTCTTTGACTGAACTTGTTTCGGGATGAATACAGTTACTAATGAAGAAATGAAAGTCCATTTGTAGTTACATGAATGTGAGAATCTCTATAAATGGATTCTTCTTTGACTGAACTTGTTTCGGGATGAATACAGTTACTAATGAAGAAATGAAAGTCCATTTGTAGTTACATGACAAGTTATCTTGCTCAGAGATGACCGACTTGTTAAGACAATTTTAACAATCTTTTGTCTGAAGAAAACATTATTCATGAATAATACCTACTGCGAATCCTGTGGCTAATATTGGAAGGCCAGCATGACTAGTATGTACCGTATGTCGTGAGTGATATTCTCAATTTGCATGATTTCCAGACAGAAGTCAGAAAAGCTGATATAGTGAAACAAACGCCTGGGCTTCTAGATGAGAAAAGCAGGATACGCAACTATGGAGAAGGTCATATGCGGAAAAGAGATGAAAAAGATCACCCTATGGCTGGAAGGAAGGATTCAATTGAGTACAGAGAGCAGTCAGTGTTGAAGACAGAAGGTAGTAGTTCCCAAGGCGACAGTGACAGCTTATTTCGTGGAAGGCACATATTGACTGAAAATAAGCAGCATGTGTATCACTCTGAGAAAAGTGATACAGAACTCAAGGCAGAAAAATCAAGCAGTTCATCCCATGGGAAAATGCTGGATCATGTTAATAATGGATACACAAGACGGAGTAATAATACTCATAATCCGAGGAGAGGAGCAAGCACAGAAGCATTATCTCATGAAAAAGCAGACGCTGCTCCGAGTTGCGTAGAACATCAAGGAAGAACTGAAAAAGTCATTCCTTTTTATAACTATTCTAGTCAAGAAAATGCAATTAACTCAACAAGAAAAGGACCAGAGGGAGGAGCCGATAGGTTCAACTCTTGCTCAAATTATGCCCTCCCTCCACCATATGTCAAATCTAAAGACAACTTTGCTCGCCCTCCGTATGTCAAGCTAAATGAAGATAAACACACACACAGTAGAGGTTCTAAGAATGCTGGTTCAGATCTGGAGAAAAACTTCGTAGACCCTGCCTCCTGCAACAGAAGTAATGTAGTCAACAACTCATGCAGGCTCCAAAGTGAATCAGATCATGACTTTGAAGAACAATTTGTTGCATCAGCTAAAGTAAAGAGTCATGCTCAGGAAAAATATCATTATTATGAGGAAGAGAAAATCCCGTTACCAAAGCCACGATCAATTCGGAGGAAACACCATAAATCATCATCCAGCCATAATAATATTGTTGATAATCCTGAAGATGTGGACCTGTAAACAGGATCTCAAGTAGCAGGAGAAAGGATCAATCTAGGAAGGGCTTACAGATATTGTTTGATGAGGAGCACCACCGAAAAGAGGACGAGGAAAGGATGATAGATAAATTGTTGATTCATTACAGCAAGAAACCATCAAGCTATGATGCAGGAAAGTTGAGGAAAAAGTTGCGGGGTCAGCCTCCGGATCAAATAATCACTGATGTTGGTGAATCATCCCTTGACCGAAGCAGAGACGTGCATGATGATAAATGCGAAGATTTTCCGCCTCCCACTAGATCCGTTTCTCTTCCTCATGAGCAAACTGCTTCACCAGAATCGCAAAAGGTCTTTACTCGTGCCAATAGTTTCCAGCCAGACAATCAGGCACGGCATGTGCATCCCAAATTGCCCGACTATGATGATCTAGCTGCTAGGTTTGCTGCCCTTAAAGGTAGATAAATGACCGGAGGTAATGGAGCATGTGAAATCATGTCAACTTGGTATGCACTCATCCCCTGTGATCTCATTATATTTGTGCATGTTGCCGACGCCTTAGCTTGAATTCCATATCTGCTGGAAAATACATGTTTCTTCAATATATGTTGGCGATATTTTAGCCGCTGTATTGCATTTCTGCTTGAAAATATATATGTTTCTTGAGTATTGTTTTGTCTGAACTCCAGATAGCAGAATTATAGAAACTTTAGGACTTCCTTGCTAAGTTTTGTTCTTTGGCAATTATGCCAAATGACAACTTAAGCTGTAGACCTTCTGAGTTGTACTATTGTAAGATCTTGACAGTGTAACCCTTGATTGTCAACATGTATGACATTGTTTTAGCTTATTCAGTAATACTCTAAGGGCACCTTTACTTTGGGTGATTAGCCATGATATCATGCTTAATCACCATTTATTTTTTGTTTACTTCATTTTGGATTAGTTTGTGATTAGTGCCTTAAGCATGATATATTATGTGATTTTTTCATGATAGTAATCACAATTTAATATATCCCATTTTAATCACATCACTCAAAGTAAATGTGGCCTAATCAGATTGGTTTCATCTGACTTGGTATTGATTAAGAGCATATTCAATAACAGTCCGCTCGTCTACACCTCCCTTTGACATGATTAACCAAGAGGAAGAAGAGAAAAGAGCTTACCTAGGAGGGCTGAGGTGGAAAAACTGCAAGATTTAGCATAAGAGAGCTTAATACTTACGAAAAATGGCGAAAAAGTATTAAAAAATCCCTACTTCAAACGAAAAGGAAAAAACGATAGAATATATGAGACTTACTTTGATGCGAGGAAAGTGTGAAGCGACTGGAAAGGAAGATCCCTGCTGTCTTGTCATAACAGTCCCATCTGATGAAAATTGATTTGTAAACTTTTTAACTGATAAATCTATCACTCTATTGTTCATTATAATTAAAAAGGACTTAAATTTATAATCAAATAATTATAACATATAATAATAATAATAATAATAATAATAATAATAATAATAATAATAAATATATTTAAAAAAAGGAAAATACGGAGTCGTGGATGGGGGCAGCTACTCTGCATATAATTATTTTATTTTATTTTGTCAAGGTTCACAACTTGCTAAATTTATGTTATAACTTTTAAAATTATTATATTTTTGTTATTTATTTGTAATATTAACATGATTAAGCCAGCCTTTATAAGCTTGTAGAATGCAGAGTCACCTTCAAATATGATATATGGGACCATCCTATAGAGGCGGCTGCTTGGGCGCTCTCCAACCAAAGGCTTTTTTTGTCATTATATATAGATTTTACCATTATTTTGTTTTTGGACCATAGATTCTTGAGGATATTTATGTATTTTCATAGTTTTTAATTGGGCATGTGATATTTTTATTAATCTTATTGGTGTTAGTATTAGTTAGCGGTGAAGTCAGAAATTTAGTTTCCCTATCAAGATTTAGTTAATTAGTTTGGTAAATTATAACTATCTCCTTTATAGTTTGACATAATTACGAATACTCTTCTGTTGTTTGAAAAATTATAAATATACTATTTAAATAAAAAAAATATTACGTGGTCCCTAGATGGTGATGGGCATTACTACTTTATCTTTCATTAAAAATTTTAAAAAATAAACAATATTTATTTGAAAAAATATAAAAGAATTTTAGGGCGAGTAAAAATAGTCCATACAGAATCTTAGTCCATGAAAATATTTTTAGAATATTCTAAAAATATATAAAATTACAATTCATAAATTTAAAAGGGCTTGTGATCAGTTACTAAAAAATTGGATGAAAATCTAAAGAAGACTAACAGAATGACCTGATTGTTAGATGGGCATTAAAATTATGAGGTATTTATAATTATTCAAATATTAAGAATGTGTTTATAATTATGTCAAATCTCAAGTAAGATGGCTTTAATCTACTCTAAATAAAAATATTGAATTCATATAAAATTATTTTAATTACCATGATAATAAATACAAATTAAATAGATACAATGATATCACTACAATTAATTCTTATTACGTTCTGTTACTCCGATAACGAGGAATGGGTTGAAATTTACAAGTAATATATTTTCAATAATAAGGATGTCAATATCTTGAAAATTAAAAGTTACATTTATATAATGATAAATTTGAAAAAAAAAAAAAAACTACAATCAATTTTTATATATAAACTTATTTATTTGTCCAGAGAGATTTAAATAAAAAGTTCCCAAATGAAATAATAAACTACTAATTTAAAATTTTGAATAATTCAATCAATTTGCATATTCTTTTTGGCGCTCTCTTCACAAGAACTAAAAAAGAGATGTGGAAAACTAAAAATTTATTTTATCAAATAAATGAAAATGAATTACAAAACTATAGAAACAAACAAGTTTGTCAAGAATGGGAATACTTAAATTGAAAATTAATAACAAAAAACATAAAAGCAGGAAGAATTTTGGGAAGAATTATAATCTAGTTTTGAAAAAAAAAAAAAATCACTAGATGGAGCAAATTTTTCTTCTTGACTGATTAGAAACTGAATAATTCTAACTAGTGTAGAGAAACTAAAAGTAGGAATTTTGATAAAAATTATTTTTAAAAAATTATATGTGAATTTTAATTATTATTATTTTAAAATAGACAAAACAAATTTAAGTCCATGATTTGATAGCCTAATAGTCGTAGCCGAGGTGAAGCCTTGTCGGCTGCTGGGGCGTAGTCTTTGGTCAGTCTATAGTAATTTCATGTTACATATTAGTTTCATACTGATGCGTATTCTTTTTTAAATAAAAAAAATATAATTTTAGTCTTGTAACTTAGAGGAAGTAACATTTTTAATTCTGTATGAATTGATTTTTGTAATTTAGTTCTGTAATTTTAAAATTTTGATAATTTTCATCACTTTTTGGTCAATTTGTCCGAAAAATTGCATGTAACTTGCATATGGTCAAATCAAATTGTAATTTTAGTTCTGTAAATCAATTTGTCCATGATCAAAATTGTCAACTTTTCAAAAGTGCAGGACTAGAAATATCTACACCCCCTAAGACTAAATTGCAACACAATAGAGTCAAGTGCAAGTTACATGTAATTTTCCGAACAAAAAAAGATGAAAACTGTGAAAAGAATTAAATTACAAAAATAGATTTGCGCAATAAGAAAAATAGCAACCTACAAGTTACAGAACTGAACTTACATTTTTGTTAAAAAAATAAAATTAGAATTTGAATACATTGTGACATCAGCATGTGATCCTAAAGAATGACAATATTTTTGTTGTCTGGGGTATCCATATATATATAATTGTTGCATCACTCATTTCCAATCCTCCACAGCTCCCCCAACCCCAACCAAGCAAGATTCTTTCTTTCTTTCTTTCATTTTCCTCTCTCACAAGTCACAGGTCGTCGTTTTCCCGCCAAAATGTAGGGATCCATTCCTCCCCTAACCCTTCCCATCTCTTTTTACTTGCTTTCCCCAACCACAGTGACCAGAGAGAGAGAGAGATATGAAGGAAAGTTCCAAAGTGATCATGGGCGCAGCGCTTCTGCTGGCCATAACTGTTGCCATAGTACTCACTCTGGTTTTACTTCTCTTAGCTGAGCTCTACTGCTCATTCTTACTCCGCAGACGCCATGATGACGATCACCGCCACCCTAAGACAGCTCCTCCCACACCTGCCGAGCCTGCTGACGCTCTCTCGCCTTCTACGCCCATGGAGTTCTTTCGAAGCTTCCTCTTCCCCACGACCACCCCGGAAAACCATTTACCCCTTTCCACCATTCACCACTCTTCTGCTCTCTACTCAACCCATGATCCATGGCCAGCCCAACATGCTGCTTCTCCTCTGCCGTCAGCCACCACCAGCGCCTCCACGAGTCAGGAGCATCTCATATACATATGCAATCCAATCTACGACGGCGAAGAAGCCATTAGAACGATGAGCAAAGAGCACGATGACACACCTTTCGAAACCCCCGGCACGTCCCCCTCCCGTTTGGAGATCACGTCCACACTCTCCAGCACTCCCTCCTCTCCTGCAACCACACCCCCATTGACTCCGATGAAAAAGCTCCCAGCAGAGGGCTCCTCGGTTTCCCTGAGGGATGCACGATCCATTTGCACGACGCCCAGCGATTCCAACACCAACAATGATGGGATTTCGTCGTCATCATCAGGCTCGCCCTGCACTTCTCCTTCCTGGTGAGAACTGAGGCTGAAGTTGGGTTTTTGCAGCTTTTCTGTACTTTCTATGCTATCAGTTTCTTTTTCTCCTTTCCAAGAGGTGGGTACGTAGCTTTTCCAGAATCTGTAATGAGGAAGCAGATTTGGGTCAGACTTTCTACTTTCTGGGCGTGGCCATGGCTCTTCCATCTAGGCCACGCTTCTGCTTTGTCTAACTCAATTCTATAATATGTTGTCACCTTGCGAGCTTTCAAACCACTATATTATCTTGAAATCTAAATCGACGAGAATCATTTAGTAATATTAGCTAGCATTTTCTTTACCGTTGTAGATTATATGTATTTTTTTTTTCCCTCATTTTTTGTCTTTTTGGCCGTGTCGAAAGAGAAGAAGAAGCAGCAGCAGCAGCAGCCAACAAGTTTATCATTTCTATGTGTGAACGATTGGGGGGGTGGAGTAGTTGGGATTATGAAGGTGCATGTGAAGTGTACGTAGGGTGGTGGACAAAACAAGGAGCAAGAAAAATCACTGTTTTTTATGGACGTCCCCCTACTTCTAGTGTACTGATTTCTGTGCATTTGCTCATAAAACCGAACATGGTTCCTGAGGTTTTGTGAAAATAGAGACACTGCTTTTAGTAAATTAGTATTCAATTGGGTCCACTAGAGGGCATCCTATGCTTTTGGTTTGAGTTCACCAAGAGGGAATTTCTATTTAGTTCCAAAACTTAATTACTTATTTTCAAGCATTTCAAGAAAGAATTATAGGTAATTTTGCTTGCGCAAAAGGAACTTTTAGAAATGATAATTTTTCAGTGTAATAAACTTTTAGGGACAAAAATTTTCATCCAAAAATAGATATTCCAACACAATTTTTTGTTATGCAATTACGTCTAATTAAAGCACAAAATGTTTCGCTACCTAAGAGCTTGTAATTTACGTCGTTGCAAACCATCATAAATAATATTGATATGTGCAAAAAGCGCACGGATAAGATCTTTATGAACTTGAGCTCGATCCTTGGTGGACCAAATCGTTGCAAGCTTAAGAGAAGGGAACCTGCAAAAAAAATATACATTAGTATTTTGATGCCCAAGTCAATACGTAATATTAAAATAATGATATTAAAAAAAGAGGATACGAAATGAGATGACAAGCTATGATGAAAATCGTGAGCGAAAATGAGTGTATATAGTAGAAGTTGCTTATGAATGCTTGAAAAATCGTCCCCCTACTTCAGGAGCCAAACTTTGTTTTATAGTCAAAGTCCCCCAGTGGTGAGGGAGTTGTGGATGTGGTTTCCAGAGGATAAGTCTCCCTGAATTTATTGTATGTTGGTTGGAGGAGTCTGAGCAAGTCCAATCCAATTGAAAGTGCTTAGTAGAGTAGGGGTCCTACTTCTCCAGAAGTCTTCTCTCTCGATCCTCCTCTTCAGGTGCTTGAATGTCCACCTGGACAAGTGCTTCGTTAGCTGCAAGGGTGGGATTCGTCCCTTGGCCCTCCAAGGAACAAATCCTTCTCCTTGGCATTGACTCTGTTGGGCCATGATTAGGGGGAAGACCCATGTGGCTTTCCCGGTCTCTTTGTTCTGTTAGGCCTCCTGGGCCTCACTTTGGGTTATCTATTTGTAATCATATCATACAGCACCTCCCTCCCGGGGCGGGAGGAGGATGAGGTATGTCTAATCCTTCTTAAAGCAGAGAGTTCTTTCTAGTTGGGAGTTTCTTTTCCAAGGATTTGAAGAAATTTTCTTTCCTCAATCCTTGTGGGCACTGGTCAACACATCCTCATTAGCAAAGGGTACTTTTAGGGTTGCACTGGTGAAGCAGTGTATGTACGCCTTTAGCTGTTTTAGCACGAATATCTCACTGGCAAAGCAGTGCAGTAGTGTAAGCAAATGAGTCAAGGTCTCATCAGAGGTCCAAAAACATATTGAGATTTTACCATTTAATTTGTGAGATAATTGATTAAATTCTTGGCCAAGGTATCACGACAACTAGGCATACTATTTCTTAGGATGACGGTTTGTAATCAAGAAATATGTAGAAGTGATCCATAGCTATTGAGTCAAACATGTCTCGATTCACTATGCATGCTTGGACCCAAATGGAAGATAATTGTTGATAGGACCTTAATTGCATGGTACTTGTTGTCTAAAAGTTCATCTCCTTCACCAGAAGATATGGCTTAATGGCATGTTGCTAGATGCCAACTATAATTAAATGAGTTATTGAAATTAAAGAGTTAATTTAAGAGAATTTAATTAATATAATTAATTAAATTTGACAAGTCATAATAGTTGTGAACCCATAACTACCATTAGAGTGCACCCAAGTTGTCACACACTTATTCGAAGAAGCTCGCCTTCTTGAATTTAATTAAGTCAAGGACAAATGTCGGATTGAGGATGTTGAAGTATTAACTAAAGTAGTTAATAGTTATTGACTCAATTAATTTAATAAGATTAAATTAATAATTATGTGACAAAATTAATTAGTTTAAAATAAGACATGTTTAATTGAATTAAACAAGTTTAAGGAGTGAAAATTAATTGATTTCATCAATTAATTTGGTCATTGATTAACTTTGTCCAAAATTAATTAATGAAATTTGGAAAACTTCATCAAAATAAATTTAATAATTCCATGATCAAACCTTTAATATTTTATAGGACAAAATATTATTATTTGAGAGTCTAGAGAAATAAATTAATTTGGAATTAATTTATTGTTAGGAAAGAAATTGTATTTGAAATAGAATTTCAACTCAAATCCTTTCCCAACTCAACTACTTGGTGAGCAAGAGTCCACCTCTATTTAGGGGGTGAAGAGATTGGCCATGAGGCAAAGGAACGGAAGCAAAAAATGAGCCCCCTCTCTCTAAAATATACACCCGCCTCTTCTCTCAAATAGTTTTGTATTTTACACCTTCTCAAAATATCATTCAACCTTTCAAAATAAAGGTGGTTGGTTTCTACATAGTATACACAACATCAAATGTGTATACTACCTGGTTTCTTGGTGGATTCAATGAGTGAGGGTTTGGAGTTAAGTAGTATTGAATCCAAATGTCAGTGGGCATCTGAGATGTGGATGCCGTTAGAGAAGGAACACTTGGGGCTTTGCGAAGTAGACAAATGGAAATTCGTGGATAGATAACGCTTGAAAACGTTTCTTGACAAACTACATCAATAGGACTTTGAAAAGTATGAATTAGATTTAACTCTTTCGTTCTTATTTATAGTTTTGCCATGTTTTATTATTTGGAAAGAGAAAAGGCTTGCCTCCTGGCCCATGTTTTCAAACCCAATAACATCATCATTCATGTGTTCCCTCTTTTCTCACTAGTGTCGCCTTATCAAACCAGCTAAGCTTCCTCCAGGAAAATGTATTTCTCAATTTGAGCCAACACTTCAAAGCTGGTGGCTAGTTTCTTTTCCACGAATTTGAAGAAATCTTTTATGCTCAATCCTTGTGGGTGCTGGTTAATACCTCCTCATTGGCAAAGAGTACTTCTGGGATAGCACTGGTGAAGTGGTGTATGCATGTGCTTAGGGTTTTCTTTTCCGCATGTCTCGACTTGAAGAGGCCCAAGGCCATCTTTCGATATTTCTTACTTTTTACAAACTAAGCAAAAACATGTAACTAAATTTTACAAGAGAGTGGATCGAACTAGGTGGGAGTTGGTCTAACCAATGTTGTGCAAATTTGGTTAGCATAGTGAGTAAACCACGCCATCTAATACCATTTCATACCTGTCTAACAACGTTACGTTTTCAAACTTACTAAGATGCTCCAACGGGTGGTTAGCAACACCATAGGGAGGTGAATAGATAGCTAACTGAAGTGAGTTGGGAGTTCGTCAACCATTACATCCTCACTAAAGGGAATTCCCCTCTTTTTTAGGTGCGGGGTTGCCCTAACCATCTTCTGGCGTAGGGCTTGCCATGTATCTACAACCACCTTGTTGGCTTATTTTGTGCCCATGCAACTAGTAAGATCCTGCTCGTCCTGCTAAAGAGCGATAGGTGGTCTAGGGGCCATCCTTTCATATCTCTTTCATTCTAATGATACACGTTGGAGCTGGGCAATTTACCTGCCCTGTGTATGAAACTAATTATAAAACTGATGAGCAAAAGCAAGTAATCGTGGAAGGTTGTGTTGAGAGTAGCAATAATGATCTCACTAATGCTCTCATTAGAGAGCGTGTTTACTTCAAGAGGTGGGAATCGCAAGTTAACAGCAAGAAGGGGTGTGTTAAGGTCACCAAAAAGTTGTTCCCTTGTGGCACCAGAACTAGAACTCCAGTAGAAAGAGGGGTATTCCCCTTTAAAAGAACTATTGGTTCCTCCATTGTTTGAGCTAGCCATTCTCACGTCTTTATTTCAAGAATTCCCATAGACGATGTCAAAATGCATACTAGGGTCCTGTAGTACCAAGCTAGTTGAAGAATCTTTTGGAAATCCTAATATAAGTAGTGAACTAACCTGCAAACTGGGGTAAGCACCTTCATTCTTAAATCAATACGGTATTTCAGATGAATAAAATAATGAACTCTATGTAAAGTATAAGATCTAATAAGCTCAATATAAAAAATTATGTGAATGATGTTGAAAACATCAAAAGGAGTCTTGAAACTCGTGTGTGGAGAGTGGAAAGTGAGTAGAAATTGTGTGGACTTGCAGAGCGAAAGTTGTAACCTCTTTGATATATATGAACCCCTATTTACAGGAGCAAGTTTTAAAAGAATTGAGGGTCATCAAGTGGAGTTAAGATATCCCTGAATTTCTTTGTATGTCTATGTTGTACGGATAGTGTTAATCCACTTATTTGACATGTGACATGGGCCCTACTCAAGCAACAAGAGAATCTACAAAGTCTACAAGAGATAAAATCAAGGATGTGGTTACGTGTTATATTTATCCAGCTAGATAAAACTGCTATGTACATTCCTGCTGAAGTGTTTTAAAGGGTGATGTGTTATTTGATGTGTACAATATAGGGCAAATTGCAATTTTGGTCCAGTATCTTAAGGGCGGTGGCAGTATTGGTCCAGGTTTTTAACGAAATAGCATTTAGGGATATTAGTGCTAAAATTATGGCAATTGCAGGCCAAAAAACCCTAATTTCGCCTGAATTGCCCACGAGGACCGCACGTGCTCCTGTAAAATTGGGGCTTTTCCTACGTGTCCGACGACGGTGCTGAGGTGGAGAGGCAAAAAAATTAAACGTCCCACGTGGCAGGCTGACGTGTTTAATTTTTACCACGTCAGCCTGCCACATCGGACACACACACCATGTCAGATCAAATAAGAGCGAAAATAAAAGCCATTTCCCAACGGTAGGATTGAAATCCCCCAATTCTACTTTTGAAGAACCCTAGTTCTTGAAAATACTCGATCGAAGCCGAAATTGAGCTGAAATTAAAAATACTCGATCGCACCCGAAATTGAGCCAGCGATTGAAGATGAGCAGTGTTACAGGTCTCGTTGACTGCTATGGACAGAGATGAATCCTGGAAGGAGATTCCATGCATGTAGAGATTACAATGTAAGTTTAAGTTTTTGTTTTTTTGTTTTTTTATTTGTTCTATTCTTCCACTTCTACAATATTTTCATGAATTAATTTTTTTATTTTTTTGGTTGTTGGTGTAGAGAGGAGGTTGTGGTTTTTTTGATTGGGAGGACCCCCCAATGTGTAGAAGGGCACGTGCAATTATCCCAGGGTTATTGCGAAAGAAGAATGAAATGGAGGCTGAGATAGTGAGGCTGAAATGCAGTAAGAAGAGGTTGTGGAAAGTGATAATTTTTCTTTTTGTTGTATGTCTGATGTGCATTTGAATGAGTATTGGATTGTGTTTCAAGAAGGAAGAAGATTGCAGTAGGGAATTGAATATGAAGATGATCTCTGGAAGACTGGATGGGTAGACTGGTTGTAGTGTACTGTTTCTGGAAGATGGTGTCTTTGTGTAGTATATAAGTTCATATTGTACTTGGTTGTAATGTACTCGAAGATTATTTAATGCTCTGTTTCCCATTGTAATATTTAAAACCTGCAATATGTAATCTTATATTTCACTAATGGATGGTATTGCTTTTTAATGCTTTTTTGTTCATGTAACCAACTAAAATCTGCAAATACTCGAGGCAAAATTAGACAAAGGGAAAATAACATTGACATTAACTAAAAAGCATAACTGCTATTACATAGTTTCAGTTTTGCATGTCAAAAGCTGGCACTAAAAACACTAAAATTCGAACCAAAATGGTGTCATATGCACACTACTTTTGACAGCACAAAAGTACCAAATAAAACACAACTTAAAATCTGAACTACACTACTTTTGCTGGTGATCTTTTGCTGATTGGGAAGGCCACTTAGAGAGATCCACAAACTTTTTCCCATGCTCCTTGATTATAGTTTTGGAAACTGGAATTAAGGGTCTGCTAGAGAAACATGGCATGACACCAATGCCTGTCATAGGGGGAGGTGCCCTAATATTGAGCCTTGGCTGCAATGTCATTTGTGGTTGTACAGGCATACTTGTGTGGGCCATCTGCAATTGCTCAAACATAGTAGGCCCTTACACAGAAGCTTGAGTCTGACTTGGACCAGCTTCAGTTAATATTTCTGGAGTGAATTCAATCTCAGTTGGCTCATTGTCTTCTACAATAGGAGCAAGATGTGTGATTGGTCACTTACTCCAGATGTAGCAGCAGTCATATTCATCTGTCTCAAAATTACCAATAAAGATAGTGCATTTATTAGTCATATTCAGGCTGCAGTGCATAAAATAACCAATAAAGATAAACTACTTACCCTAGTAGGATCTTGATAGACAGAATGTTTCCTCTTTCTTGGATGGTTTGAAGATGATGCACCTCTTTGTTCCTATTTGCATTAAAATACAGATTTTGTTATAAAGGTATAACAAGTATTAAATAGAATGACAAAAAATAGTATGAGATACCTGTGTTGGATGGTCAGAAAAGAGACTATCCATGACTTCCTGATCAAGGCCTGGCTCTTGCATATCTTTCCATAATGCATAACCCTTTGCATTATGTCCTTCTTCACCACATATCTTGCAGTGGTGCTTCACCTTTTGCCTCTTTAACTTGATAGGTTTTTTACATGATTTCTTTGTTGTTTTAACATTTGGCTCATCAGGCTCCCTGTTTCTTGCTCCTGCAGGTCTCCCAGGGCCTCTTCCAAAGTTTGGAGGCAAGGGTGGAACAAGGCCTGTCTCATTCCACAGTGTCTGCCCACTGATTGGAAGTATTGCATGCTCATACACTTGCTTGTAAGTGTCAACATTGTAGTAAGGGTGCACCATGTCTTCAGGCTGCAGGTTTTGATTGAAAATTGCACTGCAGGCATGCTTGCAAGGTATACCTGACAGTTGCCATATTCTACATGTACATGTCCTCATCTCAAGATCTACAGAATACTGATTCCCATCATAGCATGAAATCTGATAGTGTCTGTCATTGGCTTTAATGGGAATACAATCACCAATTTTCCACATTCTTCTGTAGTAACTTTTTTATCTTGGGACATAATGTGTCTTTCCATTTCTTAGATGCTTTTCTCTGTTTTCTTGCAATCTTCTCATAAGATATTCCCTTATCCATTCTAGCATAGTGAGGATAGGTTTATCCCTTGCATCCATGATGTTTCCATTAAAGCTCTCACAACAATTGTTTAGCAATATATCACATTTTGGGAATTCATTAAAATGTGACTTACTCCATTCAGTTGGGCTTGTCATTAAACCAATCAAAAGCATCTTGATTTAACTGTTTCATCTCCTCCATTCTCAATTTAAACTCACCCACTGTGCTAGCTCTCGCAGCCTTCCACAATGCATTTTTATAAGCAAGCCCCCTATACCCAGCATTTTTAAAGTTGTTGTGTAGATGCCTTACACAAAATCTGTGTGTAGAGTTAGGGAAAACTGACTGAAAAGCTTGTATTAACCCCTTCTGTTTGTCTGACATGAACGTATATTCATTGTCTCTCTGAATACACAAATCTTGCTTCAAAACTGTCAAAAAACCATTCCCATGTGTCTCTTGACTCCTTTTGAACCACAGAATAAGCAATGGGTACAAATTGTTATTAGGGTCCACCCCTACAGCAGTAAGTAAAATACCCTTATGGGGTCCCTTTAGATGGCAACCATCCACACAGATAATTGGTCTGCAACCTCCCAAAAATCCTTTTTTTAAAGCACTAAGACAAACATAAAACTTTTCAAACCTGTTCACATCATTTACCCCCAAAATGATAGTTGACCCAGGATTTGTTCTTCTCAATTCCTCAGCATAGTCCCACAGTTTAGTGAATTGCTGTTCAGGGCTCCTTCAAGTTTTTTTAGTGCCTGTCTCTTAGCTCTGTACGCTTGATCTCTTGAAATATGACACCTCAGTTGATTCATTATGTCTACCCTCCATCCTTTCACATCTCTTTTAGGGTCAGATTTGAAGTCTTGTAAGTACCTCTCACTTAGCCAACTTGTTTTCACATTTCTGACATTAAACACTTGTGGACAAGTGTGTTCATCTTGGTACAGATTAATCTGAAAAGTTTCTTCATTTTTCAGCTTATTTGCATGTATTTTCCATTTACAACCATCCCCACTACAAACAGCATAAACTCTGAATGAATCATTCTTAGTGAATTTCACACTTCTTTTCTGTTTATTGCATAAGACTGAACTGCCTTTTTGAACTCTTTCTTTGAACAAAATATCATCCCCAATTCCAGTGAAGGATTATACATCTCCACTGGATTGAAGACAGGAAAATTAGGTTCATTGTCATCATCTTCAGAAAGCCTATGTTCATCCATATCATTATCACTAACCACCACATCTCCACTTGATTCAGAATTTGTTTCATCTGCACTATCCATCTCAGCACTAACATCATCCACAAAATTTTCATATAACTCATCATCCCACTAACTGAATCCATCCCACAATCATTCTCTAAAAAATCTGCATCATCCATATCATCCTCATCCATATCACCCACACCCCTTCCTCTGTCTCAGAAATATGTTCTCACCCACACCCCCTCCTGGTAATATATTTCCACATCATCTACAGGCACTTCTCCCAAAAACTCTATGTCATCCTCCTCCCTAATCACCTTACCTTATCCTTGCCATTTCCCCTTCCTTTTTTTTTACCTTTATTCTTCTTTTTTTCAGTAGCATTTTTCCCAACTCTATCACTTTCCACAGCAACTTCTTGAGGTTTTGGAGGATCAAACTCAATGTACACAGTAAATTCTCTTTTTTCCAATTGCTCTAAAACTTGTTCTAGTATATCCTCATCATTTAACAACAACTTAAAACCACCATTTTTAATTATGTAATACCTAAGTCCTTCCCCAGAAATTCCACATTTTTCAGCAAATAGGTCTAGATTATTCTTGTTCATATGAAGTGCATTCATATAGTCAAATTTCATAACTTTTCCACCAATACAATTTGCTACAGGCAAATTCCTATGTTCACCCCCAAAATGGACTGCTACTGTAATGCTTTGTGATTCAGGGTCTGTAAATAAAAGAAACAAAGAAAAAAAAAACCTAAGCAACACATTAATAAATAATCAGCACATCATACAACCCAATAAACTATATTATTGTACCCCACACAGAGGGTACATTATAATAAAGCAGTAAACAACAAAAAAGAGGGAATCTAGGGCACAGGGAGGGACCAGGGATGCATCATTCAGAAAATACATTTTTCCCTTTAAATAATCGCACAAGTTTCACACACAAACAAGCACAAGAAACATTCTTGTGTCAAAATACAAAATAAATTGAGTTTTTGTTGGGACTTACGGTACGCTGGTGGAGGCATATTCAAATGCCTTTCTGCACGTATCATCACCATTTTCTCCAAATAGGTGGTCTCGCTTACTCCAAACCAAGCACGAAACTCGCCCACACAAATTGTAGCAACTGATCGCACCTACGGATTTTGCCTCTCTCAGTTCTTCAGTCAAGGGTTTTTCTTTTTGTTAAATGTTTAGAAGGGAAGAAGATGACACCAAATGTGTTTTTCCCTCTTAAAAAAAAAATCTGACGTGGCAGGCTGACGTGGTAAAAATTAAACACGTCAGCCTGCCACGTGGGACGTTTAATTTTTTTGCCTCTCCACCTCAGCACCGTCGGACACGTAAAAGCCCCAATTTTACAGGAGCACGTGCAGTCCTCGTGGGCAATTCAGGCGAAATTAGGGTTTTTTGGCCTGCAATTGCCATAATTTTAGCACTAATATCCCTAAATGCTATTTCGTTAAAAACCTGGACCAATACTGCCACCGCCCTTAAGATATTGGACCAAAATTGCAATTTGCCCGTACAATATATATAGTTGATAAGTTGGATGAGGTGGGCCGCCCCTAAGCTTGTTGGAAATGGGTTTGGACAAAGTGTTTCCTCGCCAACAAGCCGGCGAAGGCTGGACTAATTGGGTTGGTGATGTTGTGGCCTACTAATGCTGAGTAGGCTAGCTAGTAATGTTTCGGCCTACTAGCGTAGAGTGAGTTAGGCCTAACTATTTCGTATAATTTGAGTTAGATTTTATTTTTTGGTTTTGAAAAAAATAAACCCCCAGGTCTCATAGAGGTTTTGGTATAGCTTGGGAAAGCGCGTCAGCTTAACTTGAGAAAATTCAGCTTATAAAAATAAACATTTTGTTAGATTAATTTTTTAATTTGAAGTTCATTAAATCAGCTAGTGGACCTATAGTCTTAGCATTTCCTCTTTATTATTGAATTTTTTCCGCACTTTAAGATTTCTACAATTTTCTATTAATTTCTTGTAGTAATGACAATCCATCTCCCAAAATTTGCTCACTCAAATAATCAGAAATTGGTTATAGTCTTGGTTATTATTTCACTATACTCTTGCAGAAACTAATCCACTTATAGTCCCTTATATACATTTTGCCAATGTTCGTAGATCATCCAAACAAGACGTACTCAAAGATTCACGAATTCAATCGAAAACTTGTAGACGAGCCAAAAGATCCTAAAATTATCGGTCAACCACCCTCTTATTATTGCACCACTCAAAACATAAAAATTCCATTAGAACCTGATCCAAAGTATATATTATGGAGGAAGAATACAAGAGCTGCGGTCCCATATATTTCTAAGCGTCTTGGATTTTAGCCAAAGTGAGATTCCAAGGCCATGGATGGGAACACAAACATTTGTACTTTCCGCATATGCCAAAGCAGGCAGCCATGGCATTATCACCACTTGGACACCGCGCCTCCTCAGTTTCTCGACTACCCCATACTCTCGTTCCAGTTATCTCTACACCATCATTTTCTTTTCCTATACATTCGATTGGATCAAACTTGAACAGTTTCTCAGAAGATAAGATGGCCTCCCAAGACAGCAACAGCAGCCTCAGTGCAGCAACATCTCCGAAAGGTGAAAGCGTGGTGTCCCCAAGAGGGCAGTGCTTGTGCTCTCCAACCACTCATCAGGGCTCCTTCAGGTGCCGATTTCATCGGTCCACAGCCAAGCCTGAATGGTTCAAGAGATCGAAGTCCATGCCTGCTGCTGATACGGCCGCTCCTGCATCTGATCCAGGTTCACCGAAATCGGTAGAGTTTAAGTAGAAGGGTTTTTGTTGTGACGATGGCTGATCATCACTCTGGCTTCTCAGTTTCTTTGAAGAACTTGTAATCTTTTGAGAGATAAGAGGATTACGTATATGCTGTTTCAATAATTTGTGCAGTAATAAGAGTTGATCTTTGCGATGGAGCTTTGTTGATTTCATTGATTTGTTTCGTTTATTGAGTGATGTTTGTTTGAGGTAAAGTTGAAGTGTTCATGTTTTGTTGGAATGACTTCACCAAAGAGTTAGTGTAATTGCTTATATATTTCAAATTGTGTTGTTTTGAATTATGGATTTTGAAATACTGATGATTTGAATTCTTCTGATATGCTGTCATTTATAATTTTTTACTCAAAACTCTTCCTTCAAATCTAAATTCTTCTATTTATAACCTTATAATTTTTTAATACTTCTCCTTAATTTAACTTCTATTCCAGGCTTATACCATAGAATGATGTTATAATCCCTATTTTTATGAAAACAAAGTATTAACTTCCTATCAAACTTTAAAAGAGTTAAATGCAATTTACCGATATGAGTGATATTGAAACTGAGTAATTTACTTACCTACACAAATAAATAAATAAGTTACCTTCTTTTTGTAAAAAAAAAAATAAGGCAAAAATACTCCAAACACGATTTTGTTTGTTTTATGCGCTTTTTTCTTTATTTTTATATTTTTCATGTAAAATTACAATATAATTAACCTTATTTAAGAACCATTCGATGTGATTTAAATTTAAGCCCCAAATTTAACTAGTAGATTGAAGGTGTGCATTTTACTTAATTTCAATCAATTGTTTAAATTTAAACAATTATAAAGATTAAAATTTAAATTGTATAAATGTAAATTTTTAAAATTAAAATATATATTTTAAGTATAATATTACATTACATTTGAAATTGTCAAAATAGATTACATAAAGCCCAATCTAATTGATTTTCTGATCACATATTCTAACAATCTCTCACTTGACCTAAAGCCAATCACACATCGTACTTAAACCCATTTCTCAAGATGTTGAGCATGGGCAATCTGCAACACAGACTTAGCCAACGGATCCGCAGTATTCTAAGCTAACTTGGTCCATCCGAACGTCACCTCTACCCACCATCTCTCGCAAATGGTAGCGTCTAAGATTATGTTTGGACCGATTATGAGATCTCGATTCTTTTTGCTTGCATTATCGCCCTGTTGTTATCACTGTTGATCAATGAGAAGTACAGTCAAGAGTGGATATATAGTTATCAAAGTCAAGTATGAGAATCGATTTAGATGCTTGAAACTTTGATCTTAGATAGCTTGCTGGAATGACTGTATTCATTGTTATGCAAAGTTGAAGTTTTACACCAATTTCATCTATTCTCTATTGTTTTGGATTGTTGCTGGATGGTAACCATAATAACAAGTGTCCTTGAATTATAAGTTAATCAAGAGCGATAGTTGCCAAATTAAATTGTGTGTGAGATACAAATTGGTCTGGCCTCGCTCGAAGAATAAAGCCTTCTCAGTCATGTCAGACTACAACCTGGCAAGTGGAATTGTCCAACAAAGTAATACAGGTTGCAGCTCCTCCAATAGACCGAATTCGTGGAACTTACTTGGTTGGCTTCGCTCCCAAGTAGAGTGAAGTTCTTAGCATGGAAGGCCTGCAACAACGCTCTCTGTACTGCTTATAACCTCACCAAACGGAAGATCCGAGATGATAGCAGTTGTCAGGTATGTGAGGCTAACACAGAAGACATCGTTGTGGTCTTGCTCAAGTGGACGCCTGTTCTGGGCACCTTATCAAATGTTTCGTGTGAATGTTATTGATGCTGGAACACGGATTGTGGGAGGTGGTTGTGTACTGTAGAGAAGCAAGTGGATCCACGGTTGGATACTTATGAGCCATTTGGAACAAGAGAAACACCAAAATCCTGGAAGGCTTGCACAAAGAGTTGGTAAGAATCATACTGAAAATGCACAAATTCTACTCAGCCTTCCTCGAGGCAAATGAGAAGGTGATTTCATGCTCTATTGCTAACAGGAGCAATAACAGGGAACATCCGCCACGAGGAACAGTGATGGTAAACTTCAATAGGGTTGTCTGCAAACATGGAAGAAGAGTATATGTGGTGCAATTGCTAGAGATCATCATGGCAACTGTACCGACTGAAGCTGCAGAATTGGTGCTGCGCAACGAGTGGAACCAAATCCTCTTGAGAGGTGATAATTGGTGTGTGTTAATAGGCTCCAAGCTCCAGCAGTGGACTCCTGCGTTAGTCCCATACCAATGGATGCCCAAAATATCATGAACACCAGTAGTTCGTGGGAGATTTGACACATTCGACAAGAAGGCAATTGAGTAGCACACGTTCAAGAATCCAAATTTAATAGCATTTGTAATTAAGATGTACGAGCAGCTATCCAAGCTGACTCTCTTCCTTATAATTAAATAAAATACATCTTTCCTTCAAAAGAAAAAAAGTTGAGAGAATTCAAGTACGTGGATTGAAATCAAATGAACTTAAAATCCATTCGTTTCAAACTTTTGGGCAAATTCAAACCCAGATCCACCCTTCCAGACACAACCTTAATGAATTAAGAATTAACATGAAATATTTTGTAGCATTTGCAGAAAATGTAAACCCCAAAGGAGGTGGCTTTCAGAAGATAAAATTTTTAAGGAGCGGAAATAAATCCCAGTTTTCTAGTTTCTATTTGGTATATTATGAGTTCAAGTGAAAATTTGAGACGCTAAATGGTTTAGGAGCGCAATGGACAGCATAATTACAGACATAAGACAAGAAAAATAGAAGTTACAGGTAGAAAAGCAAATGCAGTTAAAAGCATACGGTATAATTTGGATAATGGTAGGGGAAAAGTATCTCGAATGAGCTATATTCTATCATATACATGATTTTATACAGGTAGACTAGTGCACTCATTTGCAAGAAAAAATTTAGCTAGCTGCAGCATTTGCATAAAAAGTTTAGCTAGCTGCAGCACTCCCACAACGATTAATAGATGTGATGCACTCCGCAAAAGCTTACATGATTTAAATCTTCTGCAGTTCAGCTTTCCAGAAATACACGGGTCCAGCATCCCTGCAACAAAAGTGTAAAACATGGCCATCAATTTGAAACACGGATATTGATACTTCTTTTTTGCTTGTCTATTATCTGCGGAGTGCTTCATGGATTTATGCCTTCTCCTAAAGAAAGTCCTCAGGTAGGCAAATATGTAGGTAGACTAAGCAAGCTTGTGGCTGTAATCAGGGTGGAGAGATTATACCATCATGAAGACACAACCACCTTAGCTTTACCAGGATTGAATCAAAATTTCAAGAATACCTCGTATTGTGGTGTGTTGAAAAGAGCTGCAAAAGGGGTTCTACTGAAAAAATAAATTAAATTGCACGTAACTGTCATTGTAACTTTAGCAGCTAATAAGCATTCATCTAAAAATACCTTCACATTCATTGATCCGAACTGCGAACATCTTTAGCCATAGAAGTACAGTGGTGAACTCATATTTAGTAGTTAATCTTGTACCAATAAATTCTAGCATGAACAATTCATAAGAAATCACATCCAACTTTGAAGAGCATTCCCTTTTGGCATAGGAAAATCTTCTGAACAATGAAAGATCTGAAATACATATGATGGATGTGTGCAAATAGATACAGTAACTTTCAGCAGATATGATACTTCATACCTTAATATATTGTATGATCTGACACCGATTTCAATTTGAAACTATAGGCATTACAACTATTTAGGCCCGCTAGTTTTTGAAGGACCACACCTCTGCACCATAACATCATAGAGCTGCTTCCCATTCTATATGCCACAAGCAATAGGAGTGATGAAGTGATAAGCAGACCCAGAAAGCTTTTGACTTCTAGCAAATAAGATAACTTGCAACTTCCAGGCTACTTACAAAAATTACTGGGAAAAAGTGAATTTGTCCTTCAGGTTTGGTTTGTTTCTCCTTAAAAAAAACTAAGATTGGGAAGGAAGGCCACCAGAGCTCCCAGTTTACAAATGTTGAATATCTGGCCATGCATTTAACAGTTAAACAATTACTTTTATTTGAGAAATGGATTATGCTAATAAAAGGTCCACTTACTTCCAGCGGTTTTTTCCACCCACAAAAACATTTTCACCCGACTCCTGAAGCTGGTCTCCAACTTTCACCTCCTGTAATCAGGTATATTTGGAATATTTCATGGTAACGTTATAGCAGAGTTCTATTGTTTTCTGTTAAAAAGGAAAATAAAATTCCAACAAAATATGCAAACATGGAGAAGGTAACTAAATATTACTACAATAACTAAAACTCATATATAGCCTAAGAGAACCAAAAACCTTCCACAGTGACATATATCAGACATTACAAGATCAAGTCAGTACCTGATTGACTGGCTATTTGTTTCCAGAATATGAAAGCCACTGTGGCATACATGATATTAGTATCTTTTGAAACATGCTATTCATACTAGTGTTTGTATGACAAAGATCTTAATAAACTGCCCCAATGGGACTTGTAGTTTGACAGAGTTCTCCTAAAGCAAAAGAAAAATAAGGGTTTAGGTAGACCGACCAGAGTTGTTCCGAGAAACATTATACTAAATAAACTATGATGCTCAAGTTATCATTCCAATATCTAGCATCAATAACAATACTAATGCAATGCGGGATTAGATTGATGCATGCTTGTTCCTTATTAAGAATCAGAAGTGTTATTCTGAGCTGAGTAAACAAACCAGGGCCTCCTCGTCAAATACGAATCTCACTCTTGTTGCCTGAAAGAAGAAATATAAGTCATCCTGATGTTAGAGCAAGAGAATGTGTCTAAAGAAGACACAAATTAGTAAAGTTACTGACTGTACGCATAAAGTGCATCCAACTCCAAGAAGAACAGCTGTTTGGTTTTCCTAGCCTAAAACTAGAATTCATCAATGAATTGCAGTCTTTTATGATACGTGGAACCTTGACGTTACCTGGACTAAAAGGAGCAATCCAAGGAGAGCAACAGGAACTGCAGCAGCTAAATTATCCACATAAACAAAACCACCGGCGGCCCCTGCCAAGTTAAATGGCTCAGAGTTTCAATACATCCATCAAGCACTAAATTCCATTTGTGTGTAGAATTCTGTGCAGTACTTCATCTAATGGTGCAATGGTGACAACATGTGTTCTTTCGTTTCCCCTTCGTGGTTTATTGTTTTACAATGCTTGTGGAACTAACAAAAATTTGCATCTAACTGTGCAAGAGAGAATATTGAATCATAATTAAACGCGGTGCTCATATTAGTCAGTACTCACCTAGAAGTACAATTGGAATACGATAATCGGGGTCCGGTATGATGGTCTCCTTTTTCACTTTCCTTCCTAGCTGCAAAACGTAATAACATCAAGGCTCATGTACCTGCTCTGTTGATTTGTCAACTTATGATCTCCAGCACAACAAATTCCACAAAATTACTCATTCGAGTAAAAGTAATAACAATTCAGCAGCATAGAAGTTCAGGACTTGTAATACAACTACAGAGTTCTCCTTGGATTTGCATTAATCTTTTATAAATTCGCTATCCAATGAGCCCGAAAAACAACTCCCCCAACAATCTTTTCTCACAATAAACAAATCGAAGCTAGCAATCAATGGGAATAAATAACCCATAAAAGGGTGAAAAATATGAACAGAGAAGAAACAATGGCGCGGCTTCTTGAAGCAGTTCCAGTGTTTCTTATCAAAATGGAATTCTTGTACAGCAATTTGCCGCTGAACGAACTGCGAAAATTTCTTCCAAGACCGCAAGCTTTAGAATGACCTGACAGTAGTAACAAGAAATAATCACTTAATCCGAAACACAAAAAAAAAAAAACAACAACAGAGATTATGATAAATATGAAGCAAGATAGACAAAATGAGAGAACTGAAACTGAGAAGTCATACACTGTGAAGAAAAAAGGGGAGAAGAAGCACATAAGAGAGCGCTCTCCATTGTTGCAGAAGCAGAGAAAAGCCTCTCAGAATTTTCTTCTTATCCTTCTTCTTTTCCTTTCCTTCTCTTCGGCCTTGGGAAACTGCTTTGAGCAGACGTGTAGATAGTGGACGTGAACGAGAGGTGGAGTTGAGCGATCGTGGAATGCGCTTTTGCCAGTTTTGAGGTGATCAACAAACGACTATTTTGACCTTGCACGCTTTTCCCTCATTTTCTCCATTTTGTCAGTGTTTGTGGTAAAATCGCTTTTATTTTTGTCCATCAACAATATCACTAGAACCTTATTTTACTTGTTCTTATTAGACACTAGCTGTTGTTTGTTCTTATTAGACACTAGCTGTTGTGGCACGTTGTTCCTGTGTACATATAATAAATAATTTTTTATATTTTTAAATATATTATATAAGAGTAAAATATATAAATTAATACATTAAATTTTAAAAAAAAAAAAGAAGGAAAGAAAAAAAAATTAATTTATCAGTTAAAATAAAATTTTAAAACTTGAATAAGTTAGTTATATTATTAGTTCAAGGGCATTTTTAGGTCTATAAAAAATCGGTGTGGCGGTTTAAGTAACTGTCATTTGTGAGTAAAAATGGCATTTCGTTTATAGTATAGATGATATTCCAATCAATTTCGTCAATTTTGTGTCTACTTTAAGGTTTTAAAACTCAACTCGGTCTGGACGGTAGAATTATCCTAATCATCAATCGGATCACAAAACGGGCAGGTTGAAATCAAAAAATCTGATGAGATAAAAAACTGCTTTTTCTTTTTTGAAAATGGTTTGACTCAGTAGTTCAACCGGTGAACCGTATGACTCGGTACTGGGTTGATTGTCCCAATTTTATGTTATTTTTGAAATGATAATAGATTATGTTTTAAAATGTTATTTCTATTAAATTGGGACAATTTCTGTTAAGTTTAACTATTTTATATTATTTTTAAATATAAAATCCTAATTTCTATTCTCAATTCAATTTTGCTATTTCTGTTAGATTATTTCTAATAATTTAGTGTATCTGATTTTTCAGTTAAATTTAAAAATATATAACATTATTTTTTTATTTTATCTTTATAAGTTTATTTTTAAATTCATTTTATCATATTTTGTGTCCTATTGAACTATTAATGTAAACGAAAATTAGTGAATTTTTTTAAAAATAGGTTTTTAAGTATATTAATATTATTTTTAAAATAATAATAATTATTATTTATAATATAAATATGGCGTCACTTAAATAGTGATCACGATTGGCCCAACAGTTTTTCAAGTGATCCCTAATTCTCTTAATTTTTCGATTCGATGAATAGTTTGGATTTCAAAACATTGGTTTAGTTTATTTTGATCCAATCCGGTATAAGTAGGAGTGTACGTGGTGGGGCAATTTAGGTAATTTTTTTTGCCCAATTTAATAATTGCGGTCTTTAGAAAGCTCTATCCAAACTCAAACCCAACAATAATCAAAATCGAACTTTGCGGTCTAATTAGGTTGAGACGATTTTTGCGGTCTTTAACATATAGATAATTACCTATATAAATATTAGTATTTTGTAACAACTTATACTTTTATTATAATTTTTTTATCAAAATAAATGTAGTTTTCTGTAGTGCTAATTATAATAATATGATATATCAATTACAATGTGTAAACAATAAACACTTATATATCGTTATATGATTATTTTAAAAGAATACAAATAAATATAAAAAAATTACCAATTTTTTTATGAATAAGATTGTGAAAAAATTATTATTTCAATTTAATTATATAAGAAACTGATCATAATAATATCTTAATATTAAAAAAACTATTTAAAATAAAATAATATAGTAATGAAAACAGATTGTAACAAAATCGTGATATCATCTATTTCAAGTTCTTGCATTTTTAAACGGCATAAAAAAATATAGAAGATTGCCAATAATCAAGAATTAATGAATTAATTGATCTTATTTATATATTTATACATATATATATATATATATATATATTATACAATACCAACAAAAAAATATCGTAATTATTATTATACATATATTGTCTTGAATATTAGTTTATGCATAATCAAACTTTTTGTATAAACATATGAAGAATTCTAATATATTATTATTGCTCTTCTTCTTCTTCTTATTATTATTATTATTATCATCATCATCATTGCGGTCGAACGCAGTTTATGCAATCTATGTAAATATAAAATAAAACTCAATTGCTAAAATGCGGTCTTTTTTAACTAACCCAAGACCAACCCAATCCACATTTAACCCGCTAATTACAGTGTGATTTGAATTTGATCGATGAATTGGGACAATCCGACAATTTTGTTGAATATCTCTAAGTGTAAGGGAGTGCGGGCCGTCGTTCTTTGTGGTTGTACCATGATTGTAGTCCGGCCCAGCTGGGTGTTCCCAGTAATACGAAGCGGCCCATTGGGTTGAAATTATGTTTTTGCTAAGCAAAATTATATTCTTGAACTAGAAGAAAATAATAATTGCAATTTAAAACATATTACTAATTAATGGAGACGGATATATCTTGCATCACAAAATCAGTCTCAAATACCAAATCTTTTATAGTACTTAGAGTTTTTTGTTTTGTTTTTTTGCTTGTGTTTTTTACAAATTAGTACTTAGAGTTCATACTATGTTGTAAGTGTTTGGCAAAATTTGGAAAAAATAAAAAAAAATGAGCTCATAAACTTCCTAAATCTTTAAATGATAAGATCTACTTATATATTTGGGAAAACAAAATTGCAAGCCACCCCTATGATATGGGTACGTGCAACATACATCCTACGTACTAAGATAAAAATGGGGGGATGGAGGTGGTGCACGTGCTTCAGGTGGGATTTTAATTTATGATAAAATTATATTTTTGATCCTATAATTTTAGGTTATTAGCACTTTTAGTCCTGTAACTTACTCTATTTAAACATTTAGTTCTTTTTATTTTTACGAATTTAGTCTTGAGCATTACACATTTTGTCCTCTTTTGGCAAATTTAGTCCTGTTTTGACAATTTTTTCGTAACGACTCATAGTTACAAGACTAAAAATGATATTTATTGTAGTGTGGATGGGACTAAATTTGTTAAAAAAAAGACCAAATGTGAGATGCTCAGGATTCTATTCGTAAAAAAAAGGACTAAATATGTAAATAAAGTAAGTTATTGGATTAAAAGTGCTAACGATTCAAAATTACAAGACCAAAAATATAATTTTACCTTAATTTTTTTTAAGAATAATACATTATTTTTTATATAAATAAATCAAAACCCCTTCCCTGCTGCCACCCACAATTAATGCCGTTGTTGCGGCCGCTGCCGCCCTTCCCCGTCATTGATTCGAATTAAGTAAAGTCTAAGCCATAAATTTTATTAATTATATTTAGATCTTAAATTCAAATGAGATCCAATAATTCTTAAATAAAATTACAAATATAAGTTTATATATAATTAAAAAAAAACAGCACGTGAGCTACACAAAATAACGTGAGGGGGTAAATTTCATTAACCCCATTTAATAAAAAAAAAAATAATACCCAACTTACTATTAGAACTTTATAAGCTCTTGTAATTATGACCATGTTAACCGTAAAAGCATCGTTACCAGTACCTTATAAGCTATATAATTTAGTATTAATCTAAACACTTTTTCTTAAATTACTTTAAGAATAATATGTAATATTATATCACACGTTCAAAAGCATCTCATACATGTGAGAATTTCTGACACTTTTGAAGCAAATTTAGTCAACACCATTTTGAATTCTAGCATGAAAGTTTGCTCTGACTGTTTAACATAAATCGATAATAATATTGGTAATAACTTATTATTCACATGCAAGAATTTCATCTCATCTGCCTTCTACCCACCATGGATAGTATTACTCCTTTCCAGTTGATGAAAGCTGTCAGTAGTGGTTCATCTGCACTTTCCTTTTTTCCCACAATTTTGTCATTATTCTACTTTGGACATGAACTAATCTTATTTTAAAGTGAAAATGATATAATTAAAGTACTCCAAACAAGAGTAATATTTAGATTTTGAACTACATTCATCAACAACAATCCAATTTAAATTGAATTCGCTTATCCCTAAAACCAGCAACTTGATCGGTGTGTTAATGTGCACTACAACATTGTCAAGAGATATCTGTCCGAAAGACAATTACACCCGTTAGTAAACCCATTGCAAACTGACGACATCAATTGATCGTCGCAATATCCAGTCGGATCGGGGACGAACTAAATTTAGCAGCAGTCGTACGAAATCCTGCCAAATTTGTGACGCAATTTGTAGCTGAACATTCGTCGCAAACATTTAGCATAGGATTCTGCAGCAATCAAATTGTACTTGTTCTTATCCGTCCCCAACTTTGTTACAAAGTCCGTCTCAAATTGTGACGTGTTCTGGCCATCGAAAATTTTCGTTGCATAATTTTTTTTTTTTTTCCATGTAGGGTACATATAATGTACTTTAATCTAAACATTTTGATAGATTACTTTTAGAATAAGATCCAATACGAGATAACAAATTTAAAACCATCTCATATATGCATATCTAGTGAAATGCAATTTATCTTCCTGTGATATGATAAATGATCAAAACATCTCTTGTGAAAAATAAGAGAAGCAAATTATCCCCTGTATTTTTTACAATAAAGCAAATTACCACACGAAAAAAGATTTAGATTGAGACTTAATTTGCTTCATTTTTCAAATATAAGAGGTAATTTTCCAAAAAAAAAAAAAACAATTCATTAAAATTTGTTCACTCACTTTTCATATCACGAGTAAATTGCATTTAACCCATACATATATAGTCACAACATCTAAAACTTTTTAAGCAAATTTAGTCAAACCTCATCTTGAATTCTTGCATGAATCTTTCCTCTTCACTCTTTAAATGAACTTAAATAAAAAAATATGGCAATGTTTATTAATGACACTAAAAAATCTACTATAGCCAAAAGAAGAAAATTTGGGCAAATATGAATTAATCATGACTTCACAACGGTCACCAGTCATTGTTTTTGCAAGTGTGGCTAAAACATTAGTCATGATCAAAACTATAACAAATATTTTGGCTATAACTAGAAACTATGGTGAATATGGATTAAACATGATTAATAGTAATGATTTACCATAATTTTTAAGCCATGGTCATTTATAATATAGCGAATACTCAAATTTTTTTGCAGTGTGACATGAATTAATTTCATCAAGATAATTGCGATTCCAGTCCTCAAACAAAACCACTTATATAATCTTAGTCTACAAACAAGATTAATTACGTAATTTTGATCATCAAACAATTTAAACAGGTAATTGAAAAGGTGCATGTGGGAGTGGGTTCATGTGCAGTGCATGTGCATGACATCCAACCAGTGAGTCTCAGCTTTATGAATATGAACACAAAAGAAATGAATGTACGATCACATGGATCTAACCTGGAGGGACTGAGAGTAAAACCCCACTTGATAAAGAATTCCAACCTTCTATAATATGTAACCCAATAATTGGGTCTTGGAAGGGCCTCCTGTCCTGTCCACCAATTATTACACTATTTTAGTGGTGTAAGGACAAAATTTGGCAAGTCTGCAGACCCGATTGTCGCCAGAATAATCACAATCCTTAATGCACATCCATATGTGTTGGTTTCTTTCGGATACGTAATGCATTTCATGCCACCCATTATTTAAACATATTTAATTCTACATTATTATTATTATTATTATTATTATTATTATTATTATTATTATTGTTATTGTTATTATTATTATAATGGGATATATATAATTAAACGTATATATGGACAATATTGTTGACATTATTATATATATATATATATATATATATATATTATTTAAAATTTAAGGGCGCTGGATGTGATGTGATCTTTTGTTATGATTAATTATTATGATTGAAAGAAAAAAATTTATAAAGAATTTTAATTAGTCACGGCTGCACGATGGCCGTTCACTACAAGAAAATATAATGTTAGTGACAAAATATCAAGTGATAATTTTTAAGTTATCACTAAAAATATATATTAAGTGACAATAATTTTAATGTTGCCACTTTATAATTATTAGTGACATATCTATAGTGATAATATAGTGATAACAATTATTTGTTGTCATTAGATCATAAGAATAGATGAGTCGTTAATTGTATTTAGTGACAACTTTGAACACATTTTTGTCACTAAATATATATAATTAGTGACAGTATTAAAATTATCACCTGCTTTTTTTGTCACTAATGATTTCTATACTGAGTCAAGTACAGTATTGGATATCACTTATATAACTGTGAAGACAAGCCGCTTCAAATGAATAACACTTATGAATCCAAGATGACGTTTAGGGACAAAATAGACTCAATCGTGAGAACCAAAGATATTAGAGAAGGTATTGTGGGGATAGTATTGTCTTGGTTTACACCAACAGTTGAATAGTTCAAACATCGTGTTCACTAACTACCGAAGTAAATCCGATGGTATTTCTCTAAGGAAAGTTCAAAGTCATAAACTACTTTTCTTGATGCAATGACTTCTTAAGTGTTTGAATATTTCTATGTATTAATTTTCATTCATGTGAGGGATTGTTGGGAAATGGTGAATGATAAATTAAATAATAAATTTATTTGATAGTAACAAGTGACTGGTTATTACGTGAGACGCATAACAAAATCATAACATATGGGTGATGATTGATGGAGCCCAATCATCAGCCAATCGTATTTAACTCAATCGAATAGTTGTGTCCTTTATTAAAATGATGTTTCTGTTAAGTGAAGCCATTTGAATGAAATGATGAGTCCATTTGAGTTAAGTGTATGTCCCTTTGGGTGAAATGGTGTGTCTATCTAGACGAAATATTATAACATTTTGAATGCATTTTTCCTGATCTAACATGACCAATTGACTATTCAGTGGTAACTTTCCAACTTTTATAAATAGGTCATAACTCCCATTTCATTTCATTCGTTCGATTCATTTTAGAGCATTTTTCAATATTTTATCAATAAAAGCATATTGTTTTATATTAAAAGAGTTTCAAAATATTATTTGATTCGTCGTTTATCAAAATTTGTAGTGCTGCTACTTTGAAATTTTAAGTCGTATTTTGAGAAACAAATTATTATTTTCATTAGCACCAAAACAGGACAATAATTATCTTATAAGGCCACATTTACTTTGAGTGATGTGATTAAAATGAGATATATTAAATTGTGATTACTATCATGAAAAAATCACATAATATATCATGCTTAAGGCACTAATCACAAACTAATCCAAAATAAAATAAACAAAAAATAAATAATGATTATACATAATATCATGACTAATCATCCAAAATAAAAATACCTTAAATAAATAGTCTAATCCTTACATCGCCTTCATAATAAATAAATCTCACGTATCCCTCATTTATCCCAACAGTTAACGTAGAGGTAAAATAGAGTGTGTGTTGCATATATCCAGTCCGCCAGATGATGACAAGATGAATAGACGAGCATAACAAGTATGTGTGGAGGGGAGGCTCTGATGATATAAAAGTGTGGAGCTTCCGTCATTGATTGATGGATGGGACAGTGAAGTGAAGTGTTGGCCGCTGCTTCTACTTAATTCCTCATTACCACTTAATCACTTTTTTAAATACAATTAGTGTGTACAGTACAGTACTGTACTGTACTGTACTGTACTCATCTCATTCTCACCTAAATTACATTTATAACAATTCATTACTATATATATTAATCCCCACCTTCTCCACTCACATCTTTACTTATGTAGGACAAAGTTCAGAGAATATTTCGACACGTAAATTGTTTATCTACTTATGTATGAAAAATAGGTAAATAATTCTTTTATAAAAATTAAAATAGCAATTCACTTTCTTATATTATTTAAAATCTGGTAATTTACTTATTTATATTTTTGAAATTGAAGCAATTGAGATAAATTGTTTTATTTTTAAAATACAAAAGGGTAAATTGCTATTATAATTTGCCCATTTTTAATATCACAAAGGAGTAAATTGATATTCACCCTATTTTGATTGTTGTTGCCTTGTTTTGTTTTAGGAAAATTACAATTATCTTTTCTAAATTTTGACATAATTAATGAATATTTTTTTTTATTTGCAAAATTATCGATATTTTCTTGATTTTAACAACCGTCTAACAATTAGCCAACTCTGTTAGTCTGAGTTAGGTTTAGTTTTCTTCAATTTTTATGGTGAACTAATCAAAATGACATTTTGGAGTAAGATCTATAATTTTATTTATTCTTTAAAATTTTATAATTTTTTTACTATGGACTAATTGGATAAGTTTTTATTTAAAAATAAATGAATCAGTAAGGGCAAAGTTGACAGTTTCATACCTTCATTTAATAATTACATAATATCATCAAATATCAAGGGGTATTTAGTTTTTTCAAACAAGGAGAAAATCATAATTATGCCAAATTTCAGGGGAGATCATTGTAATTTATTCTTTGTTTTTATTCATTTTTAATTTTCAGTATTTTCAAGCTAGTTTTCATATTAAATTTGTGTAAAAAAATAAAAAAAATATTTTTCGATTAATGTATTTTGTGATATTTTTTATAATAAAAAATATATTTGAATTAAAATATCTTACAATAATTCTTTTGGTAGGGATTTTGTTTCCTTTTCCGGTTTTAAAATATCTAATCAAATAGAAAAATACGATACCAAAAATTTTCGGAAAAAAATGTCTTCTCTATCAAACAAACAGTGCCTTAAGAATATGTTTTATATATATATATGTTTGAAGTCTCAATTTGCACTTCTCTAATAAATTCCAATGTGTAAACACAGTGACCTGTTTGTTTTGGTATTTAGGTCACAGGCTGGAGATGAGGTTTTAGGTTTCCTAAAATCATATGCAACAACACTCTCAAATCACATGACTTAACAACTCTCATCTGTGCACTCTATTAATTCACCACCTAATCATATATAATTGCCTAATATTTATTTTAGTACCTAAATTCTAATTAGTATTATTTAATTTGGTATCAGAATAATTATAAATAACTCAATTTTTACGCGAATTTTACAATTGAGATTATTTTTTATACCCACTAATTTTTTATTTATTTTTGGCATTCGACTTCTATTTTCATTTGGTTATCGATCAAGATTCTTATATTTTTACTTTTAGAATTTTGTACTACATTTATTTTTAATATTTTTTATGAATTATATAATAGTCAACTAGTTAAATCTAATGTGTTCTCATTTGTATTTAATCGAGGTACTAAAATTTTATTACAAAATTTAAATTCAGATTCAAGAGTTTAAGTTTTATATTACAAATTTTCAAAAAATAAATTGAAAGCATGAATTATTTTGAGGTTGCTAAATGTTTTTGATATATTTAGTTTTAGCATATTTAATTACTAAATAATGAGTTATCTTATAAATATAATTTATAAATAAAGTTAGTTGAAAATAATAAAAAATATTATTGTCAGGTGTATATAATAATCAAAACATAAAACTTGCAAGTCGAATGGTTCAAATAAATAGAACATTTATGAAAATTTCTCAATTGATTATTTTTATTTTAGTATCTAAGGCTAAAATAATTATTACATAAAAGATATAATAAAGAATAATATGAAAGACATTATTTAGGTGATAAAGTAATATTAATTGTGAAATTCATGATGTATCATTTTTGTCGATTATAATTATTCGAATATCAAAATAATATTTATGACGAAACACAGATATCAAAATGAATTTGACTTTTTCATAAATTAATGATGCGTGATTGTCTCAAAGTTCAACGTCGACAAAATTCAACAAGAGTAAAGTTTGAAGGGATATATTTGAATTTAATAAGTTGCATCTGGATTGAAGGAGTAAATTTGATAGGAAGAATTAGAACAGAATATATTAAATAGCTCTGTATTAAAAGAATTTAAAAATCACAAATATTTTATAAGTATAAGTCAAAATGAGAGTCAAATGATTTCAGATTTTTTATAATATCAAAGAATTTAAAATATATATTATTAGGAATTTGAAACCCCTAATCTCAAATGCATCAACCAAATGTAGCCTACGAGAAATCTAGAGAAAAGATTTTGAATGATTAATGTATATTAAAAAGATAAAATATTATCAATATTAATAAAATTATATTTCAAAATTAAATTTAATGGATTTGTAGTTTTTAAATTTAAAACTATCTAAACTAAATAGAAAGCAAATATTATTAGAAATTTGAAATTGGGAATTGGTATCATTTTTGGTCACTCAATTATGCCACTTATCAAGATTTGGTCATCTCAAGTTCAAACTCATCACATTAGTCCCTCACGTTTTGAAGATTCCATCAAACGTGGTCATAAAAATCCATTAAAACTAACGATCAGAGGTACTTGGCTCCAAATGCTGAAATAAAAATTGAACCCCAATCACTACCACGGAAGAGTAGTCAAGAAAATAATTTGTTTGACTTGTAATAAATTAAGAATAAGTAGATTATGGGTAAATATCAATTTTTTCATTTTTTATTTTGTTGTTGGTGATATGAGCAAAATTCGTGAATTTGACCGACGAATGAATTATAATCATACTTGGTCAACCTAATTAACACCAAACTTATAAATGTTGATCAATAAAATTAATGCACATTTGAGTATTTTAGTAATTAAACTTTGGGGATTCCCAACATTTATTGACCCCCACATTGTCATTTCATGCTATGTCCAATGGTTTTAACTTTTCAGTTCAAACTAATTAAATTATGGGGCTATTTGGCTGAATTTATGCAAAATATTTTATAAGCTCTTGCATTTTAATTTATAAAACGGATAATTATACGTAAATTTATTGTGATTTGAAAAATTACATTTAGCACCCTTAAAATTTGCTTCCGTCTAGCAAGTAAGTCCATTCATTAGTCAAAATTCATCAAATTTATTGTATACACAAAAAAAAATTGAATGAAAATTTATATTTACCTTTGATTGACTTATTCCTGACTTATTGCAGGTGAAATTTTTTTTTACAACTAAATTACCCTTATAACGGTTAAGATATAACTCATCACATGCATTAACTCGTGCAAACGTATGAGGGTAATTTGTTCATAAAAGTATTTATTTGATCTGCAATAAATCAGTACTAAGTTAATTAGATGTAATATAGATTTTTCTATTGTTAATATCAACAAATCCTATATATTTTGACTACCAAATGGACTTATTTGTTAGACGGAAACAAATTTTAAGGGTACTAAATGCAAGTTTTCAATACTCAAAAGATTTACGTATAATTACATTAAACATCTATACTATTATAAAAAGAAAAGAGGTTTTACACTCACAAACGGCGGTTAGTGACACCACCACACCAATTTTTTATAAAGTCAAGAATGCCCTTCAAGTAATAAAATAACTAACTCCTTCCACTTTCTAAATTATACATTAATTAATAAATTAGTTTTCTTTTTTAGTGTCATGTATTAATTCATATATTTTGCTCTTATTTATAATATATTTTAAAATATGAAAAAATTATTGATTATATGTATGCGCGCAGGAACGACGTGCCACCACGACTAGTAATAAAAAAAGAATATAATTATCCCTTTCTTTATCGGTGCGACCAAAATTGCAAATTCTATAAATAGACCGGTAAAAAATTGCAGATTTCCTTTTTAATATTGATAAGTATGGTGGGATGCACACGTCAAAGGAGCAAAATTAAAATATTAAATGTTGTGACCAGTACAGAAAAGAAAACACATATATATATATACAGTGATTCTGGCAGTGGAAGGTGCGCAGGCAGATGAGGAAGCTGATGAGTTGTGGCAGAGGCAGAGGCAGAGGGAGAGCCCTCCAGCTTCTGTGCCTCTTACCAGGCGCAGCATACAGTAGCTGTTCTTCTTGTCTGTGTATGAGGAGTGATCACCACTCTGCCGAAGAACAAAACCCTCTCATTCCTCCCACCCCTGCACCAAAGCTCAAGGATGTTATTGCTCCCCCTACTCTTGCCTTCCAGTTAAAGCCTAAGGTAATTATAACCAATACCCATACACTTCTCCCTCTCTTTTATTATGTATTTTTGGGTTAAATATAATTTCCCCTATCTTAATGGAAAAGTGCAAAAAAGTATTTGTGAAAAAATAAAATGTAATTTACCCTCTCGTGATTTAAACAATGATGCAATTTACGAGATTTTCACAAAAGGGTGATTGCACTTTTTTTTTTTTCACATGGCATTTCTCGCACTTTTCCATTAACACGGGGTTAAATTGCATTTAGCCCTATATCTCTTCATTTATTGCATTGCTTCTATATACTGTTTTAGAGTGAATAACAATTTACCCTTGTATTATCTTACAAATGATCAAATTACCACGATAAAAATAGCAATTTACCCTCCGATTTATTTTAAAAAATACAGGGAGGTAAATTGCTATTTTTTTTATAAGAAGATAATTTATTCATTTATAATATCACAAGTAAATTGCTTGCATTTTTTCATGAGCTCACTCTTGGAAAAGTGTACGCCAAGTTGTTATATGGATGTGGCGTGTTTGGATCTTACCTGCAACTTCTTTGCAAAAACCATTTGGTTAGTTAATCCATTATGAGTAGATCCAAATGCATCGTTATGAGATTTGTTAAAGGGTAAAATAGTGTAGTTGGGTTCTTAAATTTGTATTTCGATTTGTTTATTTTACGGTTCTTAGTTAATTGGCTTCTTCTGACCAAAACTAAAGTTTAGGACCCTAATCATTATTTTTAAATAAGAATTTTAAGAATTAATTGTGCTATTTACTAATTATATTTTAATCTAAATGAAAAGTAAAAAGCGGCAAAATAATAAGATTGCAATTGTAATTTATATTGACACCTTTACAAACCCAAAAACTTATACAAACACTCGTGGAGAAAATTAGGTAGAGGGGCCATGTATTAATTTAAACAAAAATAAAAATATTTATGTAAATTTCATTATATATATTTTTTCTTTACAAATAGATAATTTGATCATTTGTAATATCACGTAGGTGAATTTCATTAAACCCCCCGAGTAAATGCGCAAACTGCACCTCTCCTTGGTGTGTCCTTCCCGCTCGGATTATAGATCATTTATGTGCAAATTATGTTTTTATCAACTATTGGGCCTGGACCCGACTCGATCGAACCTGTGGTCGTAATTAATCTTGATGTATATACGCAGATGGTGGTGCTGAGAGTTTCAATGCACTGTAATGGGTGCGCAAGGAAAGTGGAGAAACACATATCAAAGTTGGAAGGTATATTTATATATTATGTTAATTAATGTAATTAGTAGATAAATGAGTGAAAATGTGTAATGGTGAACAGGAGTGACGTCGTATCAAGTGGACTTGGAAACGAAGATGGTGGTGGTAGTAGGGGACATCGTTCCTGTCGAAGTATTGGAGAGCGTTTCCAAAGTCAAAAATGCACAGCTTTGGAGCAATCAATTTTGACTCAATATTCACTTCTTTTCTTCCAAGACTATGTGTATATGAAGTTGTAATTATCTGTTTTCTTCATCTCTTTAATATTAAACAGAGGTGATCATCATATTCAACTTATCCTTTTTTCTTTTCTTTTTTTTACTACAAGAAAATGGCTCCACAAATTAATAATATTGAGTTAATCGGTAAGTAAATTTTTTTATTAAATTTATTGCTAATTTATATTATTTAATAGGGTGAATTATAATAACCTTCCCTGAAGTTTCGCATAATTATGAATACTCCGTCGTTGTTTGAAAAATTACCAATACCCCTAATTTTAATGGTCGTCTAACAGTTAGCCCACTTTGATAGGTTTTCATCCATTTTTTATGGTGAACTGACCGAAATGCACTTGTAGATTAACGATTATAATTTTATTTATTTTTTATTTTTGTATGGACTAAGTGAATAATTTTTTTTAATATTGGTATTTGTAATTTTTTAAACAATGAGGGGTATTAATTCGGGGGAGATTGTTGTAATTTACCCTATTTAATATGAGAAATTTACTTGCTAACAAAATTTAGCATAATGAATAAAGGCAGATCAACAATGCATTTAATAAGAATTTTGCTTGCAAATTAGTTCTATATATGCTCATTTACCATTAAATTTTTCGTAATTATTGAATCATTTTTTTGTAGTATTTTTTTTTTTTTTTGTCTTTTTGTTTGCTTTTCAATGTACTGAAATTCGAATGAAAACCTTATATAATTCTGCAAATCTCGTGGTAGGAATTATGGCGTTATTAATTTAAAGTATTTAAAGAAAAAGAAATTATATGGGAGATATATATAGAGAAATATTTAAAGACCCCTCCTGTGATATTGATAATGTTAAAAAAACTTTTTGAGCAAAATAAAATATCAATTACACCCCTTATAATATGAAAAAATATATTCAAAAAACCCCCTGAGACCAGGTTGATTAGGGGGCTGTGTGAGTCATTGTTCATAACATAAGGTGAATTTTTATATTTAAATTTTTATAGAGATTTATTAATATATATTTTTTTTCGTATCACATGAGGTCAAAAAAAATTTAACTCGATATAGATATATATATATATATATATATATATATTTCTCTATAATTTAATTCTTCAAATGTGTAGTTTAAATTTATTATTCAAATCGCTTGTGCATTTCCATCTTCATCAAGAAGCAAGATTAGGTATTGATTGCGTGAATTCTGCCAAAAAAAAGCTGCATGACGACATAAGTCTGTTCTAATTTGAAACTTTGGTTGGCTTTGTTTTTGTATGAAAATTATAAAGAGACTCCTCATGTGCATCTGGGAAATCTTGTCCACCTAAGAATGAGCACTTGGGTCGACAAAAGCTCGTTTACCCCATTCCATGAAAACTTCAACTGTCCACTACCATAATAATAATAATAAATCATAATTGTCGTGCACTCCATTCAGATTTGATGTAATTATACATAAATTTTTTATAATTTGAAAAGTTATATTTAGTATCTTATACATTTACTTTTGTCTAACACATAAACTAAATCATTAGTCGAAATTTACCAAATTTGGTGATGTTAGCAAAATAATTGATTGAAAATTTATATTTACTTTTGATTGACTTAGTACTGATCTATTGCAGGTCAAACAAATTTTTTTTAACCAAACTACCCTTATACATTTTGATATAATAATGCATATGAGTAGGTATACAACTTCGCTCTTACAAAGTTTGTTTGATAAACAATAAGTGATCAATAAGTCTATTGGTGAAAAATTATGAATTTTGATTCAACTTTGTTGCTAACATCATCCAATTCAATATTTTTGACTAATGGAGTGATCTATTGGTTAGATAAAAACATACATCAGAGTACTAAATGTAATTTTTCAAGTCAAATGATCTATGTGTAATTACATCACACCACATTTTTTGAGGTTTCCAATCAAGAAGATTTTACCTTCCCACAACATCTCTCTACTCGACATTTCTTGGTTATCCCCTGATGAGTGGCTCTAAAATTTATGCTTTTGATGAATTTATCCATATCGTTAGACATTTATATCTTGCTCTATCAGATCAAACAACAATTTATTGTAGCAAGAGAAATCAAGTAAGCCGACTTATTAAGTACCGAAGTCCAATTCACAAAATATGAATCTCTTTATATATATTTTAGCCAAGGGTTGGGGGAATAGCATTTTTTGTCATGTAACTGAAGGCTTTTTTACTTTTGATTCTATTGGTTATGACATTCTTATTTTCGATACCATAAGATAAAAAAAGATAACAATTCTAGTCCTATAACATCTTTTCATTAGATGTTTAACGGAAAAGGCCATGTGACCATTAAATGCATGGACCAAAAGTGCTATTTTTTTAAAAATTATGGGACCAAACGTGATAATCATGTAACATATGGAACACAAAATGTAAAGGATGTAACAACCATGTGCTTTTTCTTTAAAATATATAACAAAAATGTATCATAGGACAAAAAATGCTATTTTTTAGAAGTTAGGGCACCAAAAAATGCTACTTTTTAGAAATTAGGGGATCAAAAGTAAAAATTCCATAATCAATGAGACTAAAATTGAAAAAGCCCCAAGTTACAAACCAAAAAGTGTTATTTCCTATCCCAAATTTTATCATTTATTAATTTGCCATGCTCTAATAACATCATAAAAAGTAAATAAGGCCTAATTGATATAGCGAGAAGTGTCGAAATATTAGAAAAGCATATTTTGATCAACACAATATAAAGATCATTGAGTAAAGAACAGAATTAAAAAAATTTCGACCATAACCAGAACACTGAGTATTATTGTTAACATGGCATTTGTAGAGGATGATTTGCATAATTTTTGAAATTTGAAGGGATAAAATAGAATTACATTATTGAGAAAAGGGTAAAAAGTAATTACATATTTTTAAGGGATATTTACTTCACCTCTCCTATATTGTTCATACACGATAGGAAAATATAAATTATTTCCGTATGATTAATTAAATGAAGATACATATATTTTTTTTAAATCATACAAGTTCACTTACTGTGCATCCATATGAACCATTAAATACTCTATTAATGTGTGTGTGTATATATATGTGTGTATATATATATATATATATATACACACACACACACACGAACCATTACATCTAACTTTTAAATTGACACATTAATCAGTTAAATATTTAGTTTTCTCTACTATCAATAATTTAATAATACAAATAACACATGTTTATAAAAAATTAACTCTGGAATGCACTGATTGAAACAAAATTCATTATTTTTTTTCTAAAAAAATAGTTACATTGACAAATAACAATACAAATATTAAGCATAAATAATATCTTTATAACATAAGGACACAATGACCATTCATTAATTATACTTGTTTTAGATATATTCATCCCTCAAACACACAACCCACTTTAAATTCTTGTACAACTTTCAACTTTCTCTTAAAAAAAAAAAGGACTTCTCTAAATATTGGTATTTGCAATCACATCCATATCTATAAACTATTTATGACTTGTTACCAAAGACCCAGATGGTATTTTCCAACATAATAGTGCCAAAGATCCCCATGCAAGTCCATTTATAGACAAAAGGAGCCCATGTCAGATAGGAAAAAAATTAAAATCAAACATTATAGAAAGGACTCAGCACCATTAATTAGAACTTTGGATTAAAGAAACAGATTCGAGGATGTTCAGATAGCCAGCTACAGCCTAGCAGCTACAACTTTCTGGTGGAGCCTACAGTTACAAAGACCACAATTGAAGATGCACCCTTCACAACTGATGTTTCAAATTACCAGGACAATCTTGCATCACCCTTTTACACAAATATTGAAAGGGCAAAGTCAAGATAAATCCCATCTGCATCAGTCTTTTACACAATCATTAAATGGTTACGAGCAATATTATATTTTGACTCGATTGATGAGGTGAGCAAAACAATGTTATATCAGACAGGCCGATGAGAAGTTTGAGTACATCAATTCACCAACCAATAGTTCACTAGTTTGATATAACATGCATAAAAAGTCCAAGTATGTTACACATTGCAACTTCGTCAAAGTTACACTACGGCTCCCAATATATACATAGCTTATTGAATGGAAGACATGATAATCCAATTCCGCAGCAAGGCATCAAACTAGTTGCTGCGTAGTCGACATAATGTAGTTTAGAACATCAGCAGAAGATAATTCTTTGGTCTTGCACAAATCTGAACTATCTGATGATTTAAGCTATGACCTTTTGGATCTGAAAAGCATGAAACCGCAAGTTAACAAATTAATATATGCTCCATGCCAGCAGTGAAAGAATAACTATGTTTTAAGCTGAGCAGTAGAGCTTTGAAGAAAGAGAAAATGATTAGTGCACCTTCAATAGATATTGTCTTTCAATACCATAGGGCATTTGAAGCTTTTTCTACTCACACTGAAATTATGTATGATAGTATTGTATTCCCAAGCAATTCCACATGGACAACATAATATGCATAAACATAAAGTTTTCCCATGACTTGTTGCAATTCGTGGTAGAAGATGCCATCTGGAATAACCTATATAGCAGATTAAGAGAGTTGATAACGGGGGGAAGATGAAACGAGAGGAAACAATGGGGTCAGTGGGGTTGGGAAAGGAAGAGGTGGATTGTGGGAGAAAAAGGGCTCCAGATTTTTCACGACAGAGGAAACCAAAAAAAATAATGTCAAATAATCCAGCCATTCTATACTTCTGTGTGGCAAAATCCTTTTAAATAGGTAGTAGATGATAAATATAATACGCCGTACACAATTGCCACTTCTTTGTGGATCTTATTCTTTTCATCCTTCAGTCAAATAATCAGTTGGTACATTTTTTGTAACTTAAGAAATCAGCCAGATATGGCCACTAAGTGACATTTAAAACAATCTTGAGGAAAGAATTGAAACTCAAATAAAAATAATTATCTTGTCCAAATGGATTCTCACTCTTGCAATTAAGGAAGTCATCACAAAGCCTCGGCCAAAAACAGCGAAGCATGAATGGGAAAAGATTGACTAAGAGGATATTGGAACTTCATAGAACTTAGAAGGAATTTACTTCAGGCCATTAGATTTCAATTTGATGTAAGACAACATTGAAAACGTGAGCTGCTCATGAGGAGCTGTAAATATCACCCCAGAACAGTAATTTAGCATTTGAAGGCTATATTAGTCATATATGAAAATAAGCAAAACCAAGGCCATAATAGGTTTGATGTTTATGAGTACAAGAATTGAAGTGTCACAATTGTAGGCGTCCAACCCAAAATTCAAAGGGATCACCCAAGGGCTTAGAATTGCATCTTACAAATTCCATCAGGCTTAAATACTCTGTAGCAACTCAATAAACTGATCTATATTAACCTTTACTGAATAATTAAGAATTGCACCTTCATATATTGGCTCCACTAAAACTAATAACTCAGCTATATTAACTTTAGGAAGATAAGTAATCCTACAAAGCGCAACATGACGACCCCTAATGTAAATCAAAACAATAAAATACTTCAATAGAAGTATATTGTTGATAAATTATAAAATTTTACAATTGATAAAATTCCCATTAACTAATAAGACTAATATAGAAGCTAAAGATAAAAATGAGCCATGATTATTGTTAAACACACTTGCTAATTCCCAGTACCATTCCCTTATATATTTTCCCCTTTGGAAAGTGCAATAAATAAAGGTGTCTATAAAGGTAAATGTGGCGTCATTCCATCATGTAATGTGTTACAAACAGTTCAACCTCGTGTAAATTGCATTTTACACTCGGACCAGAGATGAGGACAAGTAATACACAATCTACTCTGCTTGACACATTAGTTGAAAGGGGGAAAATGCAATTTACCCTCAGAAATATTGCAAATGTACAAATTACCCCTCTATAGGAAGAAAAAGAATAGCAATTCACAGGGGGGGGGGGGGGGGGTAAATAGCATTAAACCCTAGTTGAAAGGCTGTGTACATTCAGCTCAACATGCTAAGTTTAACAGCAAGCATATCCCAAATCACTAACTGAATTTCATTTTTAACAAGGAAACCCCATCAGACCCTTATCATCTGGTTAAGAAACTCAATAACTCCAGAAAATTGAAACGGAGTCGAGTGTAATTGCATTCAAGCGTTTATAAGAGCATTTATGAGCATATAAATAAATAAATTTCCAAGCTAATCCTAAACATAATGCACATACCGCTTCAGCAAAAGTCCACCAATATTACTTGAAATCCAGCAATTATAAAGAAAAGTCGTAAATAGTTAACAGAGAATGAAGATCATCGACCTCTATGAAGAAGACCGGGTGCCTTCACACAAGGGGGACTTGTCGAAATTCTTGGAAGGATACTTGGCAGTGACAACACCAACCTCAAACACCAAATTCTCTCCGTTGGATCTGATGCCAGTGATGCCCCACCACTTGAAGAATGCCCTGACGCTAATACCATCGAGTTCCGCAATGCGGTTTTCGACGATCTTACCGGTGATTTTGTTGGAGTAGGTGGCCAAGTAGTTGTCCGGAGGAAGAGTCACGCGGCAGGATCCCCCCAGCCGGACCGAGAAAACGCCAGAAGTGCTGTTGATAGTAAATGAGTCGACATTGGCGGGGAGAAGCCCAATTGGGAACCCGTACTTCATCAGTTCATCGTGGGCGCTGCGGCCGTCGGCGGAGACGAAGAAAACGACGAAACAGAGACAGAGGAAAAGGAAAATTTGACGTGTAGCCATGGAAGAGGGATGGATCGAGTAATTTGGGAATTGCGAGGGTGAGTGGAATATTCAGGAATGAGAAGTGTGGAAGAAGAAGATAGGGAAATGGGAAGAGAAAATATCAAGGCTGACCGTACCGTATCTCCTTCTGCTAACCGCCACGTGTGTTTGTGTTTCCTTCTTTTAACAATATTTAGTCAAAAGGTCAATTGTAGCCGATGCGGCGTATATGGGTTGAGCTCGGCTAAAAATCTAAGCTTGAGCTCGAGCATTAGAACGGTGAGTAAAGTCACGAAATCAATTAAGTTGTATTTGGATTGAATTTAAATAATATTTTTTTTGAATATATTTGAATAATTGAACATTTAATGTATTTTAAAATTTTAAATTATAATTTGGAATTATATTTTAATGGATAAGGATGAATTTCAATTATTTTTTAAATGCAGTCATTTAAAATAATTATTTTTTCTAAATACATTATTCAAACTAAATTTTAAATCTATCAATTCAAATACACTTTTAGATTATTGGGTCATTGGTAGATCGATTGAACTGTTACATAAATTTATAATTATAATATATAATATATAAGGTAAAATGCAAAATAATTTCTATATTTTGGGAAAGTTGCAAAAATTCTTTAAAAAATTTGTCTAGACACTTTTTTTTAACGCAACAAAAAATTAATTTTTATTTTATACTAATGTAGTTTGTAGTAAATTTGTTTGGAGACAAGCTATGCTATACCCCACATATATATGGGGGTGCACTTATCAACTACAGACACTGTGATCGCATGTACAACTTCGCCAGATCAAAAAAGATGAAAAAAGTGATGAGACAACTGCGCAAGGATCTCAATTCTCATTAGGAGGTCGAACCAAGGACCTATGAACGTTAGGGCTACCCCATCCCCATAGGCAACACAATAGTGTCCTTGATGGAGGAGCTTAGAAGCTTAATAGTAGCAAAGACTTCTTTTTTGTAGGTCATGCAAAAGGGGTCAGTCTAAGATTGTAATGTTCATCTACAAAGACCAACAAATACTAAGTACACAATTATTACATAAATTCGCATCCAAAATTAGCGTCAAGTTCGTAATGCTATATTGTTAGTACAATAACCAATATTAGTATGGAACGCCTGTTGCACGCATCAGAAGCTTGCTAATTTGAGTAGTTTGTGATGCAAGCTCCCATGCAATGAATTTGGCTGGAGGGGAGGTTTCAATTTTCCAGATCAAATGCCTTAGCGTGTTTTTGTCATTCCGATTATTACAGAAGATGCACTTTTAATGGAAAAATGTCGATGTGGCTCTTAAATCCAGGTTTGGAAATCTTCGTATTTGGAGAGTGGGATAGGGGTGGAAAGAAGTGATCATGTCTCTCTCAAACTCTCCTGGTAACTCAACCGCGGGTGGTGTCGCTGTGGAGGATGAACAACCTTCTAGGGAGGAGAGGGGCCAGGTTAACTCTACTTTTAATTGTGTGAGTGTCGTATTTTATTGGCGAGAGACGTAAGTTCTCAATACAATTTTAGGGGGCTAGTTGGCAAGATAGTTGAATGACTGAACTGACCCTCGAGAATCGTCATGTGTGCTTTGGAGGCTTGGTTAGTATGACTGGAGTTCTTAGCCCCAATAATATGGGATAAGTTCTCGAACTTGAGAAATCATGGCAGTCACGTGCATGCGAAAATTGTATCTTGAATCTAGAGAGAGGTGATTGTATGCTTTAGATGTAGTCATTATAAGCATTATTTGGTACAGTCGAAGTATGTATTGATTCTAAGAAAGAATCTGTCTCCAATCAATATTGTGACATCATGATCTCATATGTGCTCTGAGATGATAGTTTAAACTCTTTAAGTTTATGGCCGGTTGAGTGAGAAGGGATTTTCTACGTCGATCAATAGAGTACATACACCGCGAGAATAAAACATAGTTGTCAAGTCAAGAATATGAATCGACGCCTAATTTCATGCCCTAGATTAAGGTTGGGAGACGGTCGATAGTCAACAAAAGGACTATACCAGTATTTAACTTAAAATCTAAATTTTCACGTTATATTCACCTAGTCTCTATTGTCATGGACCGTTGCTAGACGGTTACACATGGTGACAGACGTTTCTTATTAATGGTTAATTAAAAATAATTAATTAATTTTTTTTCATGGGGGCATTTTTTTTCTTGCCTCAAGACCACCAAAATATCATGAACGGGCCTGTATGCGCCTAATCTTGGACCAAATCCGCAAGCGGATACTTAGTGATAGGTTCAATTTTAGCTTGCAATCTTCAATTTTATTTAAAATCTAAAAAATCCCATGGGCTGATAGTTAATGGCACCACCTAGGACTAGCTCGTTTCTTTGAGCTTTGTCGTCTCTTGTATTCTTTCTTCTCATTTATGAATTCAGCTTTTTCCAAAAAAATAAAATAAATAATTCACTTATTCTTTTGCTAACATCAATAATTTTTTTATCAAAAACTAATGGTAGGGGTGCAATTATAATTAATTGAATATTTTTGAATGAATGTAAGTGTAATTTTCAAAGTTTCTCGAGAGAAATTGTAATTTCATTTTTTTTAAAAATGGAATCTAGAGGTAATTAATTAACCCTATTCTATTAGAGAGCAAACAAAAATAAATTAGTAAAAAAATATATTTTTAAAATTCAATTATGTTTCCATCTCATAATTTTTTATTTAAAGTGGAAAATTCCATCTTATAATTAAAGTTTTCTATCCAATTCCAAAATCAAAACCAAAAACCAATTAAAGATGTATTTGAAGTCAACAATTAGATTTGTATTCATATCTATATCCATCTCGAATCTCAAAATTCTATATTTCAACCTTTATTTCAGAAAGTAAAATAGAGAAGATCTTTTTCTTTAATTTTATTCTTTTCAATTACCAATAAAAATGCCAATCCGTCCAAAAATTCCACCTCTATTTTGTAATTCTTTTTTTTTTAATTTTATTTCGAAACTATTTTACAATTCTGAATCCGTCTGCGACATGTTATAACAGCGACGGATTAATATCCGTCTCTAATACCCTATTGTAGTGATTGCAAGTGAAGTTGGGTCAAGCAATCATAAAGTAAAAGTCTTAGCTTTCATAAACAAATTTTGATAAAGTAAAACCAAAACTTTAACTGTCAACTCTCCTACAAGTAACTAAGAAAGCTAGAATTTGTCAATGTAAAAGCAATTAATTTCCTTTACCAATGAAAGCTTAAAGCGTAAGGAACAGCACAGATACACACAGCAAGAAAGCGAAGCCCCACAGCAACCGTTGCAAAATTACAGATACATTCCTTGACGGGTGTCAATATAATTTAACTCAAAGGGTCTCTGTTATTTGCAATTACAACTACAATTTCTAGGGCGTACTTAAAATTTTTACAAAGAGTATGATGTATTTGTGTAATTAGACCTACTTCAAGGGTTGTCGATGCAACTTATCCTCGCATTTAACAGCAAACTAATCCACAGACCAAGAATTATGGGTTGACCTTGATGTTGATACAGGGACTTTTGCATAGTCCTGCCATAGTTATCTTCATGCAATAAAGCCACAATGAAATATGTTCCAAGATAATTAATAAAGATTGATATGATGAAAGTTTAAGTAGTACCTCCACAAATGGTGGATGAGTAAGATGATCCTGAAGATAAAATCAAGGCACTATAAAGAATTTATGACCCCTACAATGCTAATCAGAGAAGGATCAGAAAAATCAAACTCAAGAACAAAGAGAAAAGAAAAGAGAACTTTAGGGGGCTAAGACTGGGACCTTTATGATCAGAATCAGATTACAAGCAAGAAAAGAATAGTGCCTTTTTTTGCAAGTTTCTTAGACCTAGAGTCGATTACGAAATATATTCCAGATCTTCAACATCACTCCAGGAGCCATTAGGACAAAGGCATTGAAAGGTCCTCAGTCTGGCTTGATTGATTGCTTATCACCAACTCATAGATTACAAACAATGGGATTCCGCTTGTTCATTTTCAGTCAGTTTTTGTGGCAAATGTTTTTAGAAAAATCATGTTGTCAATCTGTTTTCGTGCAGTGCGCATCTGTTCCGACCTGTGTGCATTGGTGGTAACCCTTGCTGCGAAGAAACTCTCTTATCTCTCTGGCACTGCTGTTGCTGGCCTGTAGCAGACGCTCATCTTCTTCATATATTAGGTATGGTGCTTCACTCTTTTTCCTCGACAACAATTTTGATGCACCCTTTAGAACATGATACTCCCAACCCTGAACATCTATTTTGAGCAGAAGCACACTCTCAGACTCTTGGATTACATCATCCAGAGGAATAGACTTGACTTGAAGTGCAATCTCTTCATTGGACTTAAAAGCCATCTTGGCACCACTGGCTGAGACTGCACTTTGTCAAGCCGACCAACCAACTGATAATTTCCATGTAAACAAAAACGTGATTATCAGAGTAGTAAATCAGCCAATAGGACGATAGTTAAGAAAGATTGCCATAACTACTTTTACTAGTAACTGATAGGGCATCATATAGTAAAACGACAAGTGGAGTGGTGAGACAAATAGAAAGAGGATCACAACACCTAAAGTCACTTATAGCCTATACATAGAGATTCTTAGTATATAGGTACGAATTCAGCAGTAAAGCATAACCAATAACTAGAATGGTGTTTGTCATAGCATATGAGTTCGAACAATCTAAGACGTTGATTGATAGACCAAAGTATGGGGCTGGTTCTTCTGTTTAGAAGTGACTAAAAACCAAAATACAAGATACCATCTGCGTTTTCAGCATTTCCTCACCACATTGTTCAGATACTTTTGAGATATATAAGAATTAGACTACCAAAGTTTGCGTCACAGGGTAAGAGCCAGTGTCTAGGCAAACTTATCAGATATCACAACCCGAGCATATAGAAGGGAGGAAGGGAATCAACATGACAGAGGATTAAGCATACAGTAAAGATTATCACACAAGTTCACATATCATCTGACCTTTTCCACAATACTGTGAAGTTGATAAGATAACATAGTTGTCTAAGAGCCCTTCAGCCTCACAACCTAAAAGCTAAAGTCTTAAAAATTTGAGAAATCAAAACATTAAAGTGAATCTTCTATAGCTTAGTGGTGCAGAATTTTACTTCTCAGCACTTCACAATAGAAATGATTCAAATTCCTAGTCAAATATTGGTATACAAATAGACGCAACAAGAATGCTACACGGGTATCCATCCATCTCACTGACACTATTTCACTTCAAATCCAAACATAATTCATACCACAGAAGAGAAAAACGCAGAAATTCTGAAGATGTTAAACACAAGGAAAAAACTACCAAGAAGCTGATATTGAAAACCAAAGAAAGCATAAATACCTTATGGAAGGTGATGTTGCCGGAGTGATCAGAGGCTGCAGCCTCAAACACCTCCACCAACTCCCCAACTCTATTGAAATAAACCCCATCACAGATCCGCTGCAAATTCTCAAAAACAGGCTCAAAGGCCAACACCTTGAACCCCATTACAGCAGCAGCAAAGCTAGCCATTCCCACATTCGCCCCAACATCCAAGAAAATCCCATTCCTATTCTCGCTTCTCATCTTCTCCAACAATTCCTGCACCGTGGCAGATATATCAGGCCTTCTAAAGGGCTTCCCCTTAAGAGTCCTGACAATGTTTTTGTGGGGCTTGTCCGGTAAATTCCCAAAGTCTGAGAGCGAATAGAGGAAAGGGAACTTGAGACCCTCAACAGTGTTGGCGAACACGGGGTGGGCTTGCGGGGCATCATAGCAATTAAATGGCCTAATGGGTCTATGCAAAACTGATTCTTTAAGGATTTTGTTTTGGGGTAATTTGGGATCTTTGGGGGTTTGGTTGGAGAAATAGAGGAAGGTGAGGAGGATGAGGGAGGTGGAGACGAAGAGGAGGAGGTTTTTTGGGTTCAAGATTTTACTGGGTTGGTTTCTTTTCCAGGCATTTGCCATGGAAAATTGGAGGAGAGGTGAAGAGTGTAGAAACGGTGAAGTGGATCTTGCAGAAGATTGATCTTTCAGTCCCTTTCTTCGTTTACAGGAAGAGCGAAGGAAACTGAGCTCAGATAGGCGCTGGGTTGGGCATGGTTGCCTACAGAAACATAGTTCATTACATCCAGTACTACTTTTTGGGGAAAATAGCACTTCACTCCTTTAAATTTACGTTTTTGCAGTAAGCCCTATGTAAAATAAAAAATAGCATATTAGCCCTCATTTTAGTTAACTATTTGTATAATATTCTCGATGCCTATTTCCGAGTTTCATAGAAAATTTATTTTGTCCTTTATCCGATATAACACTTTATTCCTAAAAGTAACTAATTAATTGCATTTTAATCCTTAAATATATCTAAAATAAAAGCAAAAAACTTCCTTAGAAGTGAAACATCTAGATTTTCTTTTCTTTTTTTTATTATGGTAAATTACAGCATTCTTTGAAGTCTGACAAAATTACGAATAGTCGTCGTTTGAAAAATTACAATACCTTTTTAATTTTAATGATCGTCTAACAATTAACCTAATTATTAATTTCTATTAGTTTTTTATTCATTCTTTGTGATGAACTGACTAAAATGCATTGTGGACAAAAAACTATAAATAATATTTCTTTTTTAATTATTTATGGACTAAGTGGATAGTTTTTATAATTTTTTAAAAAATTTCACCCACCCCGTCCGATTTTTATTTTATTTTTTTAAAAATGCAGTAAGAGCAAAGTTGACAATTTCATACCTCCATCGATGAATTATATAATTTCATCAAACATCATAAAGATATTTGTAATTTTTTTAATGATGAGAAAATATTCATAATTATGCTAAATTTTATAGGAGGTCATTATAAATTATTCCTTTTTTTTATTTAATAACAATACCATTTCTTTTTCATTTAAACATATTTAATAGCATACAATCTAGTTTTAGATCAATTTTTTGTTGCAAACTCTTCCTCCAACCTCAAAAATAAAAAGGGATAATTATGTTTACACCTTATTCGGGCTGAGGTCCTTGATGATTTGAAGCTGACTTGGCGATACGTGAACTTTTATTGGAGAGTGACCTGGCACTTGGTCTATGCGAATACCTCGATCTCGTCTGGTATAGGCTGGCCTACATACACAGGCGTTAGATTAATTGATGTGATTCTCAACTACAACCCTCCAAAATATAAGTCAGAGTGGATTCGAGGTTGTAAGGGGTCGCTTTATGCAATTTGGTTTAGAGTGCGATCTAGTATATTTTATCGCTTGGTCTAAAATGGGCCTGCAATGTATGTTTAAGTCTTGATATCTCAGAATCCGTATGGGCCATGTGTCATGATAGTAGTAGTTAGATGAATATGTTCTCGTTTTTCCTAGTAGTTGGTGATCCAACCCCAGTAAAAGCATGCCAATCTTGGAGCGTTTTGGCACTTTCTTGCTTTTTAAGGGGCACTTTGATCTTTTTGTAGATTTTAGTGCATTTCTCCTATCCTCCTTTAACTTGTTGAGGATTAAACTGGTTCTCCAACTATCGTCCATACAACTCAAATTTATAATCAAAGTCATAAGTGTAAGGTGCTCTTGCCAACAAACCACCTTGTTTTGTCCTATCAACCCACCTTGACCTATGATCTGCCTATGCAAAACCGTTCGTATCTTTAGCATAATTATACTTACACACGTCATTATGCAAATAGTTTGAGCTCTTTCTTGCCAAACACACTAAATCCACTATAATATATAGAATTGGTGAATTATTTTAGGATATTAGTTGAGTAATTTGGTTTTATGAGACAAAACATTATGATATAGGTTGCACAATAATTTTCTATAATACAATTGGCTTGTGTTTAGTGTTTCTTATATTATTTAATTCCGTGATAATGTTCTTTTAAAAGTCCTTTAAGCTTAATAATGGGAATTATTCTATTTTTGTAAGATCGAGATTGGTTAGAGCCACTCCTAATTATAGATGTAAAACACAAGACATGTCTGATTTAATTAGTGTGATTTAAGTTGATGAATAGTAAGACATGCAGGCCATCTTTACTTTGGGTGATTAGCCATGATATCATGGCTAATCACCTTTTATTTTTTATTTACTTCATTTTTTATTAGCTTGTGATTAGTGCTTTAAACTTGGTATATGGTGTGATTTTTTTATGATAATAATCACAATTTAATATATCCCATTTTAATCACATCACTCCAAGTAAATGTGGCCGCAATATATACTTGAATAATTTTATAACGTTGTTTCATGAAAGAGTTCTCTGACATGGTTTGCCTAATGGATTTTTGTGAAACAAGTTTTTATGATGTTGTTTCTTATACTATTACTTAATTTAAATTACTATGTTAAATATTAAATTTAAATTTATATTATTTAATTTAAAAAATAAAAATTTTAATCATGCGGGAATGGGCAATCCGGGACAGGGTGGGGGGACGGGGTGGGTTTCATGAAGCAGGGCGGGTCTTAGGTCTGGGCAAACCCGTCCCGTTGCGATCACTAGCCGTAGGTAAAACCATAGTAGATGTTGATTAACCATTGTCAAAATTTAAGTTTTCGAGTTGGTTTGTCTGACTGTGATAGATAATATTATTTTATTATGATTTTTAAACCTTAGTAATTTATAGTGTATTATGAATTAGTTAGTTGATCTTCGATTTAGATATAAAACAGCTTAAAACATGTGGTTTACAAAGGGTAATTTGCTAACAAAATTTCACAGACGATATTTGCTCATTTTATATATCACAATGGGGTAAATTTCATTCAACCCTATCAAAATATAATGTCTGGGATTAATTGAAGGGTTAATTTGTCAAAAATTACAAGAGAGTAAATAAAATTTAACCCTTCTAAGAAGTGATGGTGGGGTTTAGGTTGACAAATTCATAACTGACTGAAAAAATACTTCTTATAATTGACGAGTAATCAGACGAAAAATAATTGGAATGTTACAAATTGTAGTTTTAATCAAAACTTGATTTCAATGAAATTTAATCCCAATAGTAATTATTGAAAAGGGGCCAATTGATAAAAAATTATATTTATACTTGAAACGTAAATTGGGCATGTTCAATCACAGGATCAAACGGACACTTTATATAATTTATCTTGTATTTAATTTGTAATGCAATTTTATTTATATCATACAAACAACTCCCTTGAAATATTGCAGATAATATATTTATAAAATGCACCAATTTACCCTCTGTGTTCTTTAAAATGAAGAACAAGGGTAGTAAGCCACTATTTTTTTTTTTTTTTATTACAGGAGAGTAATTTGCTCATTTGCAATATTATATGACTAAATTGTTTCAAACTCGATTTTTTTAGTTTTACATAATTTAGCTGCAGTGTGTCTTTTTGGCGGGCTTGCAGCTTGCTCCTTAGCACATACCTTCAAATTTCATGGTGAGGATGGAATTTTTGAATGATCAGTCTTTGTAGAATTTACTGCTTTTATCAAATTTTATGTCTTTAAAATTCATTTTCTACAGTTTTGATTATTTTCAGGAAATGTTTGGTGTACTCTTATTTCTTTATGGTTTGGCTTCTTTACACTTAACTCGCTCAGACTTATGCACAATTGAAGACCATTTCAACGTTATGGATTATGGAGCCACAAGTGATGGTCTTACAGATGATTCAAGAGTATATGCACACCACAATTTGTGCTTTTATTTTATTTTTTTTATCATTAAATACCATTTTATTATATTAAGGGCTAATTGCACTTAGACCCCATCTAAAAATATAAAATCACAGTTTCATCCAAAGAAATTCCAAAATTACACTGAATTACACCATCCGATCCCATTTCGTTAGAATTCGGACACAAATGTTGATTAGGGAAAAAAATTATAAATTTTTAATTTTACTCGTTCATTATTCTCATGTAATAATTTTGTACTTATAAGACGTGTGAATCAGCAATTTCGAAACTTATTCGGGGAAAATATAATTTTGTAATTTTAGAGAGGGGTATAAGTGTAATTAAGCCTGATTTTCGTATATTGTGGGTTTGAGATGAGTTTTGATTAAGCAAAGGTCTTAACCTACTTTTTTACTAGGCATTTGTAGAGGCATGGAATGCTGCTTGTAGTGCCCCAACCCAATATCCTAAAGTCATTGTTCCGCCAGACAAGACATTTTTGGTGTACCCTGTCATTTTTCATGGCCCATGTGATGCCTCAACAATTAACTTCGAGGTATACGAAAATTGCTTTATTTTAAAAAACAGCTTAAAAATAATTCTCTTGTACTAATAAAAAATTATTTGTAAAAAGAATAAAATGTAATTTGCGCCTTTATGATTTAAAAATAATGGATAGATTTCATCATTTTTAGTGTCACAAGTGGGGTAAATTGTATTTCATTTTTTCACAAGATTTTTTTTTGTACTTTTTTATTAATATAGGGGGTAAATTATATTTAACTCTTTAAAAAAATATAGGGTGTATTATTAAATTTTAAAAATATAAAGGGATAAATTGTAAATTTTTTTATAAAGGGTTATTTTGGTCGTTTACAATAGCATAGGGGTTTGATGGCATTTTTTTTTTTTTTTGGCTTAATTGATATGTTAACAACTGTACAATATTTGATTGGTTTGAGGGTGAAAATGTGGAATTTGATATGTAGATTTCAGGGAGAGTTGTGGCCCCGAAATCACCTAGCTTGTGGGATGGGAAGGATGCAAGTCAATGGCTAGGATTTAAGGATGTGAGTGGATTGAATGTTGATGGATTTGGGTCCATTGATGGTCAGGGTAAGGCGTGGTGGGATCAATCCTGTAGATACCATCCACAACTGGTAAGAGCTTCCTACATTTTGTGTATATATGGGTATGCAAGTTTATAGGGTTAAATGCAGTTTTTATCTCTGTATGATAAATGAGTAAATATTTCATGTGAAAAAAGAATTAGCAAATTATAATTTTCCTTGTGTTTTAAAAAATAAAGTAAATTATTCCCCTATTAATGGTTTAGACAGTGGTAATTTGTATTATTTTTCAAAACACATGGGATAATTTGGTATTTCATTTTTCACATGAGTTTTTTTTGCTCATTTCTCACATCATAGGGGGTAAATTGCATTTTCTCCCAAGTATATATGTACGAAGATATTTACACATATATCTTGAGGGTTCATCTATACGAGATTTTTATTTAAGGAAAAATGCAATTTACCCTCTGAAATATGAGAAATGGACAAAGAACTCTCTGTTAAAAAAAAATTAACAAATTACCCCTTATATTCTGGAAAAAAAAAAATCATATTTCAAAACAAAGAGGGTAATTTGCTAAAAAAACTTTTATCATTTTATTTATATCACAAGAGAATAAATTGCATTAAACGTTTTTTAGTTCATTTTGAAATATTTGTGAACTAGTATATATGTCACTTCTGAACTTGGAATTTGCAACATCATTTTATTTCTTTATTTTGACAACTTTCAGATAAACTGCACGAAATTGGCTCCCACTGTAAGTACTTCTTTTTTGTTTAGTTTGCTTTAATTTGAATTATAGAGCCTTATAACTATACTTTTTCTATAACATATATATATATATATATTATATATATATATATATATATAATAATAAATTTATAAAAATTATTACCAATTATGTATGTTACAAATGAAAAGTCTCATTAATTTTGCTAATACAGAGTAAAAATCATCAAGCTGTTGAAATGAATCACTCATCTATACTAATATAAAGGAAATGAGCTCCATACTCACAAATAGCGGTTAATGACACCGCTGCACCAATTTTTGTAAAGTCAAAAATGCCCATCAACTAATAAGATAACTAATTTATTCAACTTTCCAAATTAAATTTAACTTCAAATAGTTTTCTTTTTTTTTTGTTCTTTTTTAATGTAATGTAATGATTTATATATTTTGCTGTTATTTATAATATATTTTGAAACGTGAAAAATTATATATTATATGCACATAGAAATAGCGTGCCACAATGGCTAGTCCTCCCAAATGATATTTTCTGTAATCTTTCACCAACTAAGTTCTCCCTTAGTTACCATGCCTGCATGCATGCATGCCTTAAAAGGTTTTTGTCTACGACGCACATAAAGATGTATAATAGGAAAAATAATTTTCTGTTGATATTGTAAATGGGCAATATTACCTTCTTATAAAAAATAATAATAATAACAATTAACCTTCTTCTGTTTTTTAAAGTACAGTAATTTACTTCTCTATATTTTTTAAAATTAAACAATTTATCTTCTTAGACATGGAGATAAATTGGTTCGTTTTATGAAACACAAGGTAAATTAATTTTTTTTCATAGGGGGATAATTTGCTCACTTACAAAATTAAAGGGGAGTGAGCAATATTATACGGGGTAAAAATGGGGGGAATGAAAGCAACCATCATGTCATATTGCAAATGAGCAAATAATCCTCATACGACAAAAGTAGCAATTTACCCCACTATATTGTTTAAAATGCAACGATTTACTTTTCTGTATTTTTTAAAACGAAGCAATTGTTTCATTTTAAAAAACATAGAGAAGTAATTTTTTTTTTTCTTTGAGGCAAGAGCGATGAAATTTTTATTAATTGAAATAAATCGATTACAATTACAATCATTCCTACTGACACCAATAGTTAACAAAGACTAGTACAATAATCATAACCATGCTCAATACCACATTCTATTACAGTAGACAACAACTCCTACTATGCAGTAGACCAACTCCTGCTATACAACATACAACATCCCACGCACTTGGCAGGGGTTCGAACCCATGACCTCTAAAATCATGGGGCCTCAACTTCGCCAACATAGAGAAGTAACTTTTTGTTATTTTAAAATTTGCCCATTTGCAACATTGATAGTTCTTACTAGTTAATTAACAGAAAAGGATTAATTGACTAAAAATAAAAATATAGAAAGATTAAAGTAGTTAATATGATATGTGTTCAATTTGTATGGTTTAATCTAATTAAATTTTGTGTGTAAACATAATAATTAACAGGCATTGAAGTTTATGTCATGCAATGGGAGCAGTGTTAGCAATTTGAATTTGGTAAACAGCAGCCAAACACATATACTCCTCACTGCATGCAACAGCTTTAACATAAACAATGTGTTGATCGATTCCCCCCAAAACAGCCCCAACACCGATGGAATTCACATACACTCCTCTCAACAACTGGTCATCACCAATTCCAGGATACGCTCTGGTAATTTCTACTATATCTCTATCTCAACTTTGCGAAATTTGCAGTTTTTCATATTTGACCGTTTCTCGGTCAATCTTTTTGCTGGAGTGTGATGTTTTTTACTCGTACATTAATGCTCTTAAATATCATATATATGTCCAGTGTATGTGATGTTTTTCCAACAGAAAAATTGATTAAAAAATGTTCATGTAGGGCAAATTGTATATTTTTGTAAAGTTGAGATAATAAATTGACATTAAAAAAAAATTAAATGACAAAGTTTAAAAACGAACGTATTTCAAATGATAAATTTGTAATTTAGTGTTATGTGTATATATGCAGTTATTGATGAATGATGTTTGGCTTTTGGGTTTTATTTGGTAATGTGTGATTCACACAGGTGATGATTGTATTTCAATTGGTGATCACAATTCTAACATCCAAATAGCAAATGTTGAATGTGGACCTGGCCATGGTATCAGGTGCATCTCATCTGCTTAACTCATCATCTTATATATGAAAAAAAATACAATTCACCTCTCTGATATTATAAATGTGTAAATTATTCTTCTATAAAGAAAATTAACAATTTATTTCTATATATTTTTTAAAATACTATAATTTACAACCATATATTTTTTGAAATGAAGCAATTTACCTCCCTAGACATGGCGTGAATTGGTTCATTTTAAAAAAAACGTCTAGATAGGTAAATCGTTTCACTTCAAAAAATATAAGAGGTTAAATTGCTATTTTTTTTTCATAGAAGAGTAATTTGCTCGATCTTTTACAATATTACAGGGGGTAAATTGCATTTAAACCCCTTATATATACCCGTAATTAACATCCACAAGCACCATTAGTATTAATGGAGATATTGATTCTGCCTTTTTCTTTTCCTTGATCATATATATGTATATATATAGTATCGGAAGCTTAGGAAAATCGAGAAACTATGTAAACGTAGAGAAGATTCATGTGACGAATGCCTTCTTCAATCAAACCACAAATGGAGCTCGGATCAAAACATGGCAGGTATGCCATTACACCCTAAACTGCAAATTACCTTCCTGTATTGTTTAAAATATTCACATAAGCTCATGTAAAGAATAAAATACCATTTTGCCCTCCTATAATTTTTAAAAAAGAGCACGACGCCTCCTTGATGAGGGGGGCAATTTGTAATTTACACTTATAATATGTATAATTTTGTCGTTCGGGTTCATTTTTAAAAACTACACGTTCTTCTTCTCCATTGCCTTACTATTTGAGTCTATTTTGCCCAAATTTGGTGCAATTACTAATATATGAACCACTAAGAAGTTCATGAAACTTGAGTAGACTAAGAAACCTATGATTCCAAATAAAGATTGTCAATATGAAGTTTGTTGTAGAATAGAAAAATGCTAGCAACTCTATATAATATTGTAAATGAGTAAATTAATCCTTCATTGAAAAAAAATAGTAATTTATCTTCATTTATTTTTTAAAATGTAGCAATTTACCTCCATGTCTAAAGAGGTAACTAAATTGCTTCATTTTAAAAGATACATAGAGGTAAATTGTTATTTTATTCATTGGAGGGTATCATTTGTAATATCACAGGGAAATAAATTACTATTTTTTCCACAGGAAGATAATTTACTTATTTGTAATATCACATAGGGATAAATTGCAATAAACCCTATATCATACATGTATGTATCTAGGGTGGAAAATTTGGAGAATTGGTGGGTTTTATGAAAGCCTAGATGAATTATAATTGGGAGGAATTTGGATGGCTCAGAATATGAATTCAGACATTCTTATATGTACTTCTGGTTCATTCTGTTTCTCACCTACAAAATAATTCAAACATACATAGTCTTAAATTTATCATTCACACAAAACCTCATTGCTTATAGGTTTCATCATCTTCTCATAGTGACAATGTACCATTAGACTAACTCATTTTTACATGCAAAAGGTCGGAAGAGGATACGTTCGAGACGTTGTATTCGAAAATCTGGTGTTCTACTCAGTCAAGAATCCTATAATCATCGATCAAAATTACTGTGACATTAGAGATGCATGCAGAGAGCAGGTACCTATACATAAAGACTCGACGATGTTACAGTTTAATTTGTTTTTCAGACAAAGTCAACAACATGCACTAATGTTTGTTCTTTTGTGAAGGTAACTGGAGTTCAAATAAGCAATGTAAGTTACAAGGAAATATACGGAACATCGACCTCAGACATCGCCATTAATCTCAACTGCAGCAGATCTGTACCGTGTCGCGGAATATGGATGGAATCCATACAACTAACATCAGCCAAAGCTGGAAGAAAAGTTACTGCAAATTGTACAAGTGCTTATGGCCAAGAAATTGATGTCTTTCCTTATCCCTGTCTTTTAGACTGAAGTTCTACGTTATTATTATGTTAAGACAACACGATAAAGATGTAAAAGACTAAAGTACGAATCATTTTAAATAGAGAGACCCTACATCATACTACTATTTATTTTCATTTTAGTCGACTACTCAAATGAAAAAGTACATGCAAGCAAACTAGATCAAAAGTCAACATAGTGTTTGGATTCATTTTGCGAGTGTTTTGTTGTGGAGAGAGAGAGAGAAATTTGTTTGGTTGTTGGAAAATTAGAGTTTCGATTAGTATTTGCTTGTTAATGGCGTGTTCACTCGTGTCAATTAGGCATTGTCAATTTTCATTTGCAGAAAAGCTTTGTGAAGATAATTCCATTCCACTAGGACCTTTTTGACCCAAAGTTTGAAATGGTAGCAGAAATTACCACTACGTCATTCGAAGTCCTCGTTAAAAACTATGTAATGTTATTGTCCCATCATCACTTCCTGTTGAATTGGGCTTCTTGTGGTGTTCTGAACAGCTCCAAGGGAAACCTTCTTCGCTCGAGCGGAGTCTCCTCTCGCAGGTCTACTAAATATAACCTCGATCACTCCAGCAGTTGGGAGGTTGTCTCGACTTGTACCCAACCCCTCTTTCCCCAACCTCATGGCCAGCTTCGCCCTCAATGGTGAACTCAATGAGCCGTAAGCGAAGCAAAAGGCCAATGAAGCATCATCAGTAGAGGTGGGCTTCAGGACGATTAATGAAAATTTGGGTAGTTTAAGTCGAATACCAACATTTTCAGGTAACTAAAATAGATGCTCTATCCGGACAGGTTTCTTGTCGGGTACCCAACACTTGGGTAACCGATGTTTTTCTTATAACAAAAAATTATAATAAAAAGTTAGAGAAAAAAAATGCCTCTAAATGCATTCATTCCGAGCCAAAATTTTGCCTTTGTAGGAACAAACAGAGGCAAATTCTTGAAGAACAAACAGAGGCAAAATTTTGCCTGTTGTTGTTTTTTCTTTTTCCCAATAAATTAATAAAAAAATTTGATTTAATTTATTTTTTCAATTTTCATTAAAATTTAAGTGTTTGAGTTAGCAATAAGTAATAAAAATTTGAATATATAATTAATTAAATAATAAAAATAATAATGACTTTTGAATTTGGAATCCTAATTCCATCATCTTCTTATGATTTTAAAATTTTAGGATTTAAAAGAAAGAAGAGGAATTTTTGTAGAGATTGAGAGTCTTGTGATTTAGTAATTAAAGAAAAGCAATATATATAATCCTAATTGAAATATAGAAAGACACATAATTTTTTACTTTTTTATAGAAGTTCGGATACCCAATCAGGTAGTTCAAGTAAAAAAATCCTAACCAAACACTGACTCAATTTTTGAATTAGGGCATCAAGTAACCTAATACCCGAATTTAAAAAAAAAAAAACAAAAAACACCCGAACCCAATTGAATTGGGTGAGGACCCAAATTGCCCACCCCTAATCATCAGCACTGTTGGTAACTTTAAAGCTACCTTTGCAAACTCGATGAAGTTAAACCCCTTCCAAATTCAATCTCTTTTCAACAGTGTCCAAGTCCCCATCCTCATCCACTATAACACCAACCACCTCCATACCCTCAAGATCTGTCACCGCTTGAACCCTCTCCCTGCTGGCCGCCGCCTCCTCCGGCCTCATCTCCACCACTAAGGCTCAAGGCGTGCGGAACATGTGTGTTAGTGTGTGAGAAAACAAAGATAATTTTGACAACTCAGGACTCTTGCCATTACGTTTTCATACCCTTTTTTTTTAAAATAAAAAAATTCTTTCCTAAGAATAAAATAAGGCTACATTAATTATTTTGAGAATGTCACTATAAGAACTTATTTTTAAATATTATAATCATGAAATAATAATAACATAGTAGTATAAAATACATAAAGGTGCTTAAGAAAAAGTCCATAAAAAGAATTGCGATGACATCATCATATTTCTCACAATATTCAGTAGAGAAATAAGGTAATTGATAAGAAACAATAATTTCCCGACTAAGGCGTAATGTGTGGGAATAGCCAACAAGTGAAAACTATCCCTATTATAAACTATAAGAACAATATTGGACAATTTGAAACATAATTTGAATTATAGATAAGATCGACATTTTGCTATTATACACCATATATCTACTAATCAGCTTCAAGGATCAAAGGATCACATGAGCTAGACAACATAGAATTGATTGATACAGAAGACTATCAGATAATGCACATAGAATTGATTGATACATAAGATTATGAGATAGCTAGAGCTTTTGAATGGACAATTCCTTCAACGACCGGGCTAACCTGCGGAAAACTCTTAGGCTGTGCCCTGTTTTCTCCTGCAAATCCAACATACGACAACACGGAACTTGAGAAGAAAAGGTAAATACTACTATGGTAGGATCGATATAGGGAAAAAAGAGTATAGATATGTGAAAAGTATATATACACATATATAAGTGAACTTCACAATCAAGTGACAAATAGAGAGCTGAGACATGAATTTATATGGCAATAGAGTGAAGGCCAGGAAGCAGCATAACTAATTGACAGCCACTCGCTCAAAGATCTGAAGTCTACAGGTAAATTGATAACCAATATAGATGAAGTTGATGGGCAAACGGTTCCACAACATTTTTCTTCGAACTTACAAATCCAATCTTTACATCTGCATAAGATATATTACCTATGAATACGATCAGAACCACTGAATTCCCTTGAATATCTGTAGTTTGATCCTCAAACTTCTGAGTACATCTCAATGATCGATTGTTCATGTCATGAGATTTGCAAGTAGAACAATTGAATTGTATTGACAATAAATTCGACAAAAACATGAAACCAATATAGAAAATGAAATGAAATGGACCCAGTAGAAGATGAAAAATAAAGCTAGTCTAGTTAACATTAAATATTCAATTTCCTGCGTACTGCTTCTACCTTCAAATCAAATGGCCATAAAGTCTAATGTTTTGGATATGATACACCATTCTCCCATATAGGAACTTGTCTTGAATTTATATAGTAGTAAAAATAAAGTCCTATTCAGGATTGAATAGAACATCAAACAATGAGAAAGATAATTACAGACAGATTTAAGGAATCAAGAAATCCACGAGACATCAACAAGTAAATAAGGCAGCATACCTCACTCAACAATTCAAGTCTTTCAAGAACTGGAATTAGTTCTCCACAAAGTGAATGCAAGCCCTCTTTAGTACCAAGTCTGGTGTCATACGCAATTACTTTCATAGAGTGACTGTAATCACATCCATATGATATATAAAGGAACGTATATCAGTTGAAAAGAAATTAATATTGCAGCATCAAAAAGCAACATGCAGAAGTTTCACCTGTCCTGGAAATGCCCAAGGATAATGTTCATCAAATTTTGTGCAAGTAGAAGCAACAGCATGATAAGTCGACTCCTCTGTCCAACAACCCGACACATGCTGACCATTGCGATATATCTCCTATACAGTGAAAAAAAGAGAACATGCATGAATCAGTTTGAATTCAGTAATGCTATAACTCCACCTTTAGTGAACCTCTAATCAACCACACAATTGCTAAAGCTTTCATGAAAGATCCAAAGAAACCAGAGCTTTGCCATTCTTTCATCTAAATCAATGTTTCATGATTTTCTCCTTTAGCCATTCAGTTGCTATGGCAGCTTCAGAGTTTCACAAGCAGAATACTCATCAACCTAAATGATACACATGAACAAAACACAGAGTCGCACTTGCTATAAAGAATTAGCTGTGGAAATCTTTGGTTTCAAAATAACACAGTAAGTTAGCAGAGAATGCATGAGATGAATGCTCAGGCTGTTTCATCCCTACCGATTAGAATGAAGATTATTACTACATGATTTTTTTATAATAAGCCAATGATTATATATGTACAACTATAGAAATTTTATAAAAATGGAACAGAAGGCGTTTTGTGTGAGCTTCCATGCGTATCCAGACAGCCAAGCACTTTCGTATCTTTCATATTTCATGTAAAGTGTTAAATGACCACCTCATTTGAAAGTTTAAATTTAAAGTGCTAGAGAGGATAATTACTTAATAGTAATATTTGACAAGCCCCCCCTCACATGCAACCCTACACGTGAAACCTTTCTCTTATAAATAGGTGGCAATAAGATTCGAACACACTAGCTCATGTTTGGCCCGGTTCTACATAAACGACGACCTCATCTAAAAACTTCAGCTAATATAGAGGAAAATCATTTAATATTTATATCTTAACAAGAAGTATGATGCAGCACATCAAAGAGACTAATGATTCGGAATTTATTATAAATAGAACGGGCGGGAAAACAAAAAACAAACAGAAAACTGAACATCTGTCAAAATTGTGAGACTTTATGAAATCCTCTGAGAAGCTAAGAGCAGTTGGCAATCCAACTTATGAATTTTGAACAGGACAGTAAAAGAGGGTTTCATAGATGGAGCTTGATGATTGCACAATACTATTATCTACCTAAGATGCTAGCACCAAGTACCCACTGAATTTAATCATATAATTCAGATGAAACTGTAGATAAAGATAACAGAGTAAAGATTGTCTATGGAATTCACGCAACCAGCACAAATAAGTCAACACTTGAGCGAAGCATGTGCAAGTTGCTTGGCACAATCAACATAATTGGATACAGTGCTTGAAGAAAATCATGAATAGGAGGACATGCACCAAAAATGTGGAGTATGTAGTATTTCCGTAGTTGTCTCATTGTACAATCAAAGACATAATGACTAAGTTAAAGAACAAAAAACTAAAATCATCATGACCGGGCAGGTTACATGATATCAGAACTTGTCCGTAAGGATGTGTATCTTTTTCATGAATCAATAGAAATAACATAGAGATCAATTACAGAATGACGTCCCGAATGTTGTAGCAGCAAAAAAATTACAGTATTTGATCCCCTTAGTATCTTCAAAGAAAGAAAAAGAAAGGATGAGTTATTACATACCAAAACTTGTTTTGCTTCTATGGACTCCCTGCCCTTTAGAACTTCAAGTAACATGCAATTAATGTTCATAAAGAATGGTTGCAGGAAGCAGAAAGAATTAGGATACTGAAGTGGTGGTCATTGCAGGACAGGTCTTAATCACATTTGGCAGGGTAACGACAATAACATGCATAGGATGGGGTTGGTTCCTACTACACTGATATATATTGAAGTTCAGACTGAGTTAAAAGTAATTATGTTGAGCCTAGCCGGAAAATAAGTTCCTTAATCTACCCCTGGCAAGTTCTCAATTTGCCTGCCAGAGAAATGATGTGGCATCGTTGCACAACTTAGTCACCATGCACTAATCAATCGCATAATGGGTAAACCACAACTGAAGAGTTGAGCTTAATCGTGTCAACTAACATGATAAGTGATCACATAGATAAGCCGATGGTCGCATATACAGAAGCAAAACTGCTGTAAAAAGTTGCCTTGAAATATATATATATAGTATCTCTCTGTGTGTGGTTGGGGGTGGTGGAAGAAGCCAAATACCTTTTCTGTATATTTTCAGAGGATGAAGCACAATCTTGAGATCCATATACGTTGATGATTTCATCAACTTCCTGCCTTGATAACTCATTGATATCTTTAATCTAAAATGACAAAAATATGCAAATGCTTTATAATACCAGAAAGTTTAAACACGAATAATGTAAATGAATCACATCCTGGACCTTGTTGAGTAGTAAATATTTTTCCTCTGCAGCTCTTTCAAGTGCAGTTGACAGGGAACCAAGGAAAGAAACAAGCAAAGCCAGTGTGGGCTGCTGGGATGCAGCAGTACGGTAATCGGCAGGGCTATCCGAAACCTACAAGGATAAAACCAGAAAAGCACTTTTCATCCCATGTTTGCATAATAAAAGAGTTGAAACAGTACTAGGTTATAGTTCTAATTACCTGTAGCTTTAGGGACTTCTTCGTAACAAGAAAATAAAGATAAGAGCTCAGATTAAAGCAAAGGCGCGATATGCTCACATCAGCCTTCTGTTGAATCTGAAAATCCATGTTAAATAAAAAAGATAAGAAAAAACATACAACTCAGATGCCTAGTTCTGAATTACTTCATATAGTGAACTGAAATAGTACCGAAGTTCTGATTACCTCTGATTGGCCAGATTGTATAGAAGTGAAAATGTCTGGATCACGACAGAAAAGAGCACGCATCATGCCAAAGAGCCCTTGAATAAATCCATATTCATCACTCTCTTCATATGGCCAAACCTTTTCAATACCGTTTAGTTTTTATAGTCAGAAAGAACCTTTCAACAGGAAGTCACAGCTCAGTAATGCTTAAATAGTATCATATATATACTAACATTTGAAACTACAAATTCTTCGGGGTTATTGTGTATGTTTATGAGTATATATTTAAAAAATTTATAATCCATTGGTTGAGCAAGTAACATATGATCAGCAATCCTGCCTGGTTGTTGACCTTCAAGACCAAGATTTAGAAAATTTTGTGGGGACTTTTACCTTACAAAGTATACCCACAACAATATTGACTAGTTCCATGGTCAATTCATCAGCATCCAATAAACCTTCCTGGAGAATTTGATCAAACAGCATCTGATGACCTTTAATGAATTCTATAATTTCACGGACAATTTTATTCTTCACCTATCAAATCCAAAAAGACAAATTACGACTAACTCAAGACAAAGGGGAAGAAAGAGAAGGCATGTATCATAAGTCCAACCACTCTAAGATAAACTCGGAAGAGAAAAAAATAATATTAAAACCAAACACCACACAAGTATAGAAATTATTAAAGTCGAATGTACAGGTGCAGAACAGTTTCTGGATAAAACATAGTCCATAAGGTGCATGTGGTTAGAGGACTTTGTGTCATGGTGCACCATGAACCTCTAACAGCTGCGGGAAGAAGACAGTGAAAATACACTTCCATACTTGCACATGTGAACAACTAAAAAGAGATGCTTGAAACTTAAAGATAATCATCAACAAGACAAAATTTGAGGTAATTGGGTTGGTGCAGAAACTGAAAATGCTGTATGCGACATAGCGCATGACAATTTCGGACAACTTTCCTTCAACACCCCTTGAAACTTTAAATCGAGGAGATTCAATTCAAACTGAGAATGTTACTGACTCATTCCAATAGCAGCTTAAGTTAGAACAAAAACCAACTATGCTGTTAGATGTTATACAAATTTCAGTTTATTACTCTACTTAACTATCTTAAGTTTTAGGCATATTCTCCTTCCTCCACAGACAAAGAAAAGTTCACAAGACAAGGTGCTCAATCACATTGAATGATCAATTATTTTCGTCCTACAATTAACCAAAACAAATGTATTGGTGCTATCAAAGTAATACTAAATACCAACCGCTTTCTGTAAAAGCACATGCAGGAAAATGATGTATCTGACAAATACAGGAAATGTAAAATACAAAAGCAGCTGCCAGTTTGAGAATAATCTATACAGAACATAACAGTACAGAAGCAGGCCTTTCCAATCTGACAATAAATCTCATGCAATTTTATAGATATCATATCTGCCAGAGGATGAAGTAGAATTAAGTTCTCATCTCTGAAAATTTTCTATGCAGAATATCACATTTCTTCTATAGAATGTGCCAAAAACTTGACTACTGTAAGGTTCTATTGTGCAGGAAACATTTGGGCATCATAGTGCTGAAATTTGAATGTTAAACCATAAGCTCAATGGTAACACCACAAAATCTTAAAGAAACTTCCATTATACTTCCAAACCCAAACATAAAGGATTGACATATGTCCTTTTACGCAGATATGCTGAATTGCTAACCTCAAAGAACTCAGAAGTATCAACCAGTGAGGTTAATGAAAACACAAATCTCAGAACTGGAGCGACCACCATGCGCTGTTTATCAAAATCAACAGAATTTTTCCCAATCCTGGTATCAAGGTGCCGAAAATTTCCCTGGTGCATGGTATAGTTCATTTTAGGTCAATGAGATATTTGAAGAAAGTAGCAGGTATACTTGTTAAGAGATCAAGACAAATAATGGCATGCCTTCATTGGAAGATGTAGAACTCTGCATGAAGAGATATGCTGCAAACAACCCATTGAAAAAAGAACCTCTGACCCTGACTTTCCATATTTGTGGCTAATTCTCAGCAGCAAAGAAAGTGTTGCTTCAAGGGTGCAGAGACGCTGCATAGAATCTAAAGAAAATCCACCATCCTGAATAGCAAAAGCATACAACAGTGGAACATATTAGTCTAGGAAACAAGTATATATATAAATTAATAGTAGAAACATACAATACATTGAAAAAAATTCAGTGTTGAAAATCAGAACCAAATCAAAACAGATTGGATTTGCCCCAGAATAGTTGATTTTGTTTAAATTTATATGTTTTTCTCACATCACATGTCTATCACCAGGCATAAATTTCATCCCCAGATTGAATAGTCACAAGTTTAAACTATTATATTAGTTATTGAATCATATTTTCTAGTTATATCGGAGTTTATCAAATTTAATTCTAAATAGTGATAGTTATTTTTAATTGATATTCTAGTATATATATTTATTTATTAAATCAAGTGCCGAATTGAGGTGTTCTGGTCAATCAAATCATGCTTGCAATCAAGTATCAAGCCAATCAAGTTGCACCTTGTAGATATATTGCCTATAAAATATGGCAAAATAATGACATTTATCTCTTTAGAAAATTATAATATTAAAGGATGATGTCAAATTAGTGTAACATGACAAATTTTTGATGTATTTATTCCTTTCAAAATAAACTATAAAAATAATACCAAGTGTGTTCAAATAGACTATGATTCTCTACGAACACCTATATAAAAGAGCATTTTGGATATCATTTTGACACACAATAGAGAATCGAAGATTAAAACTAGAGAGGTCTTAAGGAACTCTCTCTACGAAGTCTATCAAGTCAAAAATATTCAATGCGTCCAAGGAGGAGATCATTGTTTCCAAAAAGGCATACACCAAGTCATAGCATCAATTCGAGATTATAGATGCTCGAATTAACATTATAAATATTCAAATTGGACCTCGAAAAGATTCAAGTAGCGATTTTACTTTCAAATCCCCACATCCAAAGACAAGATTGTAACGTTTGACTGGGGATTACAAGTGCAAGCTTGAATCAATGTAACAAAAGGTCGTCCAAGTTCGAAGGAGGCCTGCGTGGAGATCTTATCTTCAAATTGCTAAATACCAAAATTTTCATTTTTAAAGAGAAGAGTAACAGGATTAAATATGGATTGTACTCGCTTTTTGTCTCTCAAATATATATCTTTTATTTGTCACAATTTTTCTTGTGTTCAATTTTCAAACACACGAAAATAATAAGAACATGATTAGTCCACTGAGCATTTGTCTCATGGATGATAGTCGAGTGGCCTCTTCTTCCCTCTTCACTTCATCTAAAATTTGACATGGTATAAGAGCATGATTTGATCCTGCTTCATCTTAAATTCAACTTTCTCATAAACAAAATGTTGATTCTATGCATACTATTCTTGATTACACTATGTGTCATTTTCCATTTTATAGTACATGATGTGCCAATTTGGGTCAATTTTTCCTGTCATTATGCCATCAACTATTAAGTATCCAAGATTTCTCAAAGCTCTTCATGTTATTTTGAGTTGAAAATGAGCTTTCCACTAATCCCTTATTCCTTTTCTCGAGGACTAAGAATTTGTAAGACACGTGACATGCTCTTCCTGGCGGATCTAGCTATCACACACATGTAACTACCACATGGCTTTTATCTGACTACACTACTTTTGACTTTCAGCTAATTGCTCAATGAAATCTGCAACTATTTCATTTTTCCAAACTTTGACTTGGATCAACATTAACGAAATGATTCAACCCTATTTTATTTTCGGCTACCACATTACGGAGTCAACTTTGTTATAGCAGTTCTATTGTCCAAGTTGAACACTCTAAAAGGTTATTTCCATGTTCAGCTAGTGAGGAATTGAGCATAGATACCAAATCCAAGTAGACTGGATTTTTCACCATCCTTGGTACAGCAGAATACTTGATACTATATTAATTGATGTGTATGGTTTCTTCTCTAATTTTAGTCCTCACAAGCCACTACATCTACCCGTTGGGCATTTGCCTCGTGCAAGACAAATGAGCAAACCACGTAATCTTGTTTTCTTCTTCTATCTTCACTTTATTTAAAATTTGAGAAAGCAATACCTTAGACAAGATACAGTACGGACATATGAGACAATATTGATTGACCGGTGACAACTCAAATATGACTATTTAAGATAAATGCATGCATGTATTATTTTGCACAGATACCATATGACGCGGATGCGGAGACACATAAACATGAAAATATAGGATAAAGTATGTCTTGCATATAACTAAAAATCAGTGAACATTGCTGGTCCTGAAGGAGAAAGCAATAACCATGCACGAGCTGAAGGGTTTTTATTGTTTTTCCCCCTTTTCAAATGGGCCCAGGCCTTTTCAGGCCTGGGCTAGCAAAGGCGCATCTGGCGCATGGTAGGGCGAAGCCCATCGCCACAGCAGAAGAATGGTGATGAGCTCGCGCCTTTAGCGCCTATCGCCATGGCGCGCGCCATTAACTACTATGGATAACAGTAAGCACAAAGCACAGGATAAAGTAGAAGTATCAATCACGTAATACTATAGTCAGTCTAGTTCAAAATAAATGCTTATACTATTATGTTCAAACAAAATATTTAAAGTTCTTAAAAATTTTCTCAAACATTTTGTAAGGGAGAAAGAAATTTACAATTTCTTAGTTGTTGGGCAAAGTATATATCTACTATAAATATAATATCAAAGGCCTTAAAAACTAGCAAAAGTTATATTGGTACCCGAGGGGTAATACTAATGTTTCCTGGATACCCAAGTGTTCATAAATAATAATTATTAATGTCAATTTGATCACCAATTTATACTCCCTTTCATTCTTTTGTTATCTCTTATTCTAACTAGTAAAATATACAAATGTTGCGCGTGTCAAATATGGGTTCTAAATATATTAACTTAGAACAATAATTAAGTATTATTTTATTTCTTTGTGACGAAACAAAAATGAATTGATAACAATATAATTTATTTACTATATGCAACTACTTTCAATTAATAGATTATTAATTTTATAAATTTCTTACTTGGTAATATTGTTATTATTTTATTACATATAAACACAAATTTATTAAAAATACATTAATTGGTTAATATAGCAATTCATATTTAATCTAATTAGTCAAAACTATATCTTCACCATTTATACACTTCTTATTGATCTTCTCACTTATTATTTCAAAAACTTCTTAACTATCACGCTGCTATATTGTTAGCAAGTCACCAAACTATGTTGGCTAGGTATGTGTCCTGATCAAATTAATTGATTAATTTGTATACTAATATAATTTATTTAAATATATATAATCATCACAAAAAGATTAAAAGACCATAAAATCTTCAACATTATATGTAATGCTTCTACAAAATATGCATCTGTTAAACAAATCTTATCCAACTTTATATCTTTCCTTGAAAGAAATAAATTTTACATTTGTTTTACAGATGTCAAATCATAAAATATCTTAGCAGATCAATTTTTTTATATATTTTGCATGCAGTCAATGAGAAACAAAAACAAAATTAACTTTGAAAGCTCCATCATATTATTTACTTGTTCAAATGAGTTTGATCTTAAAAGATACTATTACATTCAGTAAGTCTTGATTTAAAATCTTATATTTACTTTTATTTGAAGACTACTTTTTATAATGTATAACTTAATCAAATTTATTTTATTTTGAATCTAAAGTTAGACGAAATTAATTCTTCACATATTTTTCTCCATAGATATTAAGATATATCAAATACTTTGATATTATAAATACGTTTATAATATTATATATGTTATATAACTATCTAATATAGATATACATATATATAAAATAATGTATTAAAAATTTATAGATATAGATATATATATATGCTTTAAAAATTTAAGCACGCACCTCGTGTGTGTGCTGATGATGCATTTCTTATAGTTCGACTAGGCAAACAGATGCCATATGTAAAGTTGAGAAGGGCAAACTGTTACTCATACTTAACTACTTAATTTAGTAAAAGATGCAGAATATCTTGTCAATAGACAGCATCAAATATATATAGATTCGTATATTTCATCTCAAACTTCTAACATAAGGCTCCATCAAGCTGCAAAAGATTACATAATAAAGAACAATTGAGGATCCTAAGAAATTTAGATAGCACCTATCCTTAAATCAACAAAAAATAACAAAAACCAGGGCCCATGCATTTAATTTGAACATCTCCTATTAAGTTTTAAATGGGTGATTCCTATATGAAACTCTCAGTAACTAATAGCAGCCATGTCAAATACAAACCTTACAGATACAAGTGCATCAATTATGCTTGAAATTCTTTTTATATCAAATCGTGTAAATATATAGCAGGAAAAGTTTAAGCTTCTGATGGATTAATCTCATATCAAACGTTAGCACAATGATTAAAGCTTAAGTTTAAAACAAGAACTTCCTGTTCACAAACTTCAAGGTTTCATTCATGCAGCAGTGATTTTAAGAATCAAGAAAGCCTGAGAAGTGCCAAGGCGAAATTGAGAATGGATAAAATTAAAAAACAAAAGGCACAAAGTCGATGTAAGGTACGCATGCATTTTTCAAAGTGCAGTCTCATCCTCCACCATAATTGACATGAAATTCATCCATAATACATATAATAATAAGTTTATTGATGTCCGTCAAATACAAATAAAAAAATTGCAAGGTACTATCATGGTTATGACATAAGAAGATTCCACACATTCTGAGAATTTCACAGGGTTAGGATCCTTACCTGATATGAAAAATTACTGATGTTCATGAAGCAAGCCCTCAAGAAACCTCTACTCTGAAGTTGACTCAAAAAGAACTTCTCATGATCTACACAAATCAATGCATCTAGGACGTACAGTGACATAGTTTTTACAGATTCACTGCCCTGAGTAGCGTCTTTTATGACCTAAAGCAGAACAGAAAAGAATTATGAGATGAAGCAAAAGAATATAGCAAGAAATTAAAGTATAGAACTTGAATGCTAATAGTGAAAATCAGCACTAGCTCATTCAGTTAACTTATACTTGTTTTTAATAGATCAAGGTCGCTAAAAGAAATTATGAACTTGCGTATAAAGAAAGCAATTGATATGATACAATAGCCTATTTGCTATCTCTGGATGTCCCAGACTAGGTGGCCATGTACTACGAAACAAAAACCCATATTTCAGCAGCTTTGGTTATTAAGTGACCCCCTGCTTCTTGGTTTTGTATTATTATTATTACTATACATAATTTCCGACAGGAGTTTTGAAGCTTATGGATAAACACACGTTCAACTCTTGCTTCAAAGCTTCTAGCAAATCAACAAGGTCAATCACCATAACAGATTTAATAGTAACTTGCAGATAGTAGAACATATGATCCCACATATGAATGCAATCCAATACAAAAGGCAAGTGCCACACTCAAGCTTCATGGGCATCTAACAACCTCTTTAACCCACAATTTCTTACAACTGCCGAACTATAAAATTTGAGTACTAGGAATCAAGTCCTAAAACAATTAATGAATCAAAACCTTCATTGAATCACTTTGGTCCAAGAGACTGGCATATTGAGCTGGGAAAATATATGGTTATCATGTTGTATCACCAACATCAGAGACAAACTTTTCGTCCACATGTTCTCAAGCCAAGGGAAGGATGCACTAAACCAAAACTGCAACAACAGATGCAAGCATGGACAACAGGGATATTGATAAGCTCTTTACCAGAATCAGCTGTGCAGACATAAGGAACAAATCCTTCAGAATTTGGAGAGTTCTACATATAAAACACAAAACATTGCCAACAATGACTAGCAGACCAAGGCTAAGCCCTCCATGTCCATCTGATCGCCAATAGACAACACAAGTTTCTAAATTCATGTATGGTTCCATTAGAAGTCATCAACCATCCTTTCACCAGTCTATTTAGCATCATTCCATGCTGTAACTTATTTGATCATTGTTGTTCTGCACCCATACATATGGGAAAACAAATTGATCGATGCTTGCACATCATACAATCACTTAATCAGCAACTTTGAAGAAAAACTAAAGCCTATCAAAATCCAAATATTGCTTTTACTCAAAACCACAATGATGACAACTCCAAAATCACAACCAAGTCATCAGTACAGCTAAATAAATAAACTATAAATATGTCAAACATTTAAATGTTGACTAGGTTATCTGCCACAGGTTAATAGATATAGGGCAACAAAATTTCTAGATTTCACCATAATTCTCATATTTTAAACAAATTACCCCATGATCATTGCAATAATGTAATGGAACATATTAAAATCAAGAATAAAACACAAGAGATAGATATAAAAATAAAAGACAAAAATGGAAAGGCAAGGGTAAGAGAGCTTCAAAGCACCAACCAGATTAAGAATGGCCTGGTCTTCCTTTCTAAGGATTGCAAAGTTTGCATCTGCTAATTCAGCTTGATCTTTATCAATCTGTAAAAGATGTTTTCTTGTTTATATAAAGAACAAGTAATACAAAATGAAAGAACTTGGGGCTGTGAAGAGTTCCAACCTTTTCTAGATCAAAATCTCCATCATCTTGCTCATCAACTGACAAAAACTGCAGAATTGCTGTTGGAACATCTGAATCAAGCATGTGTCGACAGTACTGGAAGTAGCTCAGAAGCAAAGCATATTGGCTGGATTCAGAAATAAAAAAATAAAAATAAAATCAAAAGCTATTCTCACTTTCTGCATTGAAATTAGAAGCCACAGTTTCTTAGTCAGTTTAACTACCGCCTTCTTAATGCTTCTGAAGATTCATGTCTAAGAATTGCCATGATGAGCTTGAACAAAATAGAGTGGCAAGCCCCAGTTGATAATTGTTTAGTCATAATAATGTCAAGACATGTAACCGTATCTGAAGTCAAGCCACTGGGAAAGACAAATCTTTCATCACGTAGTTTGGCCATGCATGTGAGAGCAACCTTGAAAAATATCATAAATCAAGTTATACCCTAGAAACAGAAACTGGAAAAGGAAAAAGAAGGAAATACCAGCTCAGAATTATCAAACTAACCTGGGTCAATATCTGTGCCATTTTTAGGGAACAGTCGGGGGAACCAGAAGCATTTAAGGAAGCATCAAGCAACCTGGACACATGACTCTAGAGTGAGAAAGTCAAGAATGTATAATGCACAGATACTTTAGAAAGGGATTCATAGGCATGTCAAATACTCAAATAACATAAAACACTCTCATTTACTTTTCAGACATATATCTGATCAAACTTTGTCCAAAATATTGACAAGGAAAACAAATCGAGGGTGTACCCAACAATTGTAGATGTGTTAGAAGAGAATAGCATGTTCAACTATCAAAACTTATGAAATAATCTATAACACATTTCATGTTCATTTAGATTTAAGTTAAATGCTAGCATGTTCAACTATCATAAATTTGTTTATGAAATAATCTGTAACAATTTTCATGTTAATTTAGATCTATGTTAAATGCATAGCATATTTACCATCCTATGGCTTTTATAGTTTTTGCATTGTATGTAACTGCGCTCCATATCAGTATCTATATAACATAGCCAAGTAGGCATCGGGACTCGGGAGAACAGGGAAACAAGAGACAAACTTACTGAAATAATATGTCAGATCGGTTTTCAAGGAGAGAAATCCTCTGGATACAGAAACCTGAACAAGGAAGAAAGAAAAATAGCATAACCAAAGAGCTCAAAATACATAAAAAACATTAGTCACACCAGAAGCACTGACACATAGTTACTTAAAAGCAAAAGGCTTTTCATACCACCTTGTCCACATATTCCCATAAACACTATCTGTTCTCTTCTAAAGTTGCAATTTCCACGACAACAAAATAAATATAATTCAAGCATAAATATGAATAGATAAAAACGTCAAACCACAACAAAGGCACCTCGAACCCCAGTCCAAATACACTCCTCGACCGGGGGGGTCGGGGGGGGGGGGGGGGGGGGGGGGGGGGGAGAACAATATATGGTGATGTTTAAAGATAATATCAAACTTGCAGAACGCAAAGGGGGCCTCAACAATCTGAGACCAAAGAACAATATATGGAAAACGTGCAGAACGCAAAGTGGACCTCAACAATCTGAGACCAGCTTGTTAACATATGAAGCTGGGCAGCTTGTTCTTCAAGGTTCTTATTGTATTTCCATCCCCATCTCAATAGTTGTTGGATTGCTTCTCTTACTTCATTCAACTCAGCTTCACCCGAGTTAAGCTGGGAATTATACAAATTGCACTTCTGCAGAAAAGAATTATATTGATCAATACAACTAGCTTCTTCTCAACAATATAACAAGATCAAAGATAAGAGAAACATAAAACATGAGGGGGGTGGTGGGCCTATCAGAACACCTGCCAAAGGCTATCTCTAAAAGAAGCTAGGTCAATAAGCCTATCCCCACGTTCTGAATGATAATAGATTCCCGCTCCCGAGGTTGATGGGTTAGTCAGTATATCTTCAGCCTGCAAAGCATACACGTCATTTGAAGTACAAAACGAAACTAGATGCTGAAGTAAACATAGTCTAGCTTACCAGAGATGAGTATTTTAAACTAGAGACAAACTGAGAAGACTTCAGTGTGATATCAGGAGATTCAAACTGTATGACCTCAAGCAATTCCAGCACCTATAATTGGAAATTATGGGGTGATGCAATCAATCTCACCACCAACTAATAGAACAGGGAGGGCAAGGCTTAAACCAGTAAGACTAATTAGTTAAGTATTGACAGGTATTAAAATTAGTGAAATGAGAGAATTGGAATAGCATTTCTAAAGGTGTTATTAAAATGATATAGAAGTTATCAGAAGGTTTATGCAAAAACTTGTGGTAAGCTTCAAAATATTACCCAGCATGCAAGAAGACATAAGAAATTAGGGAAGAAAACTGAAGCGATTGTCAAAATACCAGAATATGGTGGTCTCTGTAACTTCAAATATGTTTTCTGTGTCGCGGGTACAAGTTTATGTTAAGCCTTAAAAATATGGAACTGCCAAATAGTTTAGTATTTCAAACAGAGGATATGTCATTCATGGTGCAAGATCAAACCCAGTCAAAGATAGACATTTCTTTAAGGGCACACAAGAAGAATTTAAGGAAACGTGATACTAGAAATATCAACTCTTCAAATTTCTCTTCAAGCAGCAGATCTTTTCCCATGGTAAAATATATGTTTGAATAATTTACAAGAATAAGAAAGGTGAAGTTTCACACTATCATCTAAGGCGATTTCCATATTCATAGCCACCCTTCAGATAACTGAGTTATTCACCAACTACCAACAGAGAGAAGCGCAATAATGATGCCTATATATTAATCCACAACTAAGCAACACACTATCAGAATGCAATTGATAAAACACTTTTTCTAACTGGAGCACATCGCAACAGACCAACAAAATGAATACTGAGACAGACTTCTATCAGGTGAGCAAAAAGATATGCATTATTTTGTCAACTTTAATTGGCCATAAACTCTTTATATTGATGTTTAAAGCGAGCACCTTGGAACAAATGGTGAACAGGACATGCCATAGTCACTTCTCCCCCCTGCCCTTGCTTATGGCATGCGTCTCACTTGGTTGGTTCCTTTCTCATATTCTTTGTCCTCATCCCTTATCTTTCTCTCCTTTTTTTCTTTCCTTCTCTCTTCTTTTCTAGTCTTTTATTAGTTCTTTCTATGTTCTATCTTTTCTATTGGGCTTAACTTTTTGGCAAATTCGAATAGCATAATTGTTTAGTTAGTGTTAATTTTCTTCTATGTTGGCTAAATTATTGAGATTATTACTAAATGTTTAAGCTTGTTGCTAAATATTGCCCAAGTTGCCGCAAATATCTTACTTTTCTGAGGTAAATGTTTGAATTGGTAAATAAGCACTGAAATTGCTAAAGTATTGCTCAACTCCAGTCTCCAGGGCACCTTTACGCATTAGTGCGCTATGAACCTCCAACTATGCCCATGTGCAAGATGCATGGTATGAACAACTCACAACATAAACCACATAAACAAGTCAGAATTGCTTCCAAAACACAATTAGACTCTCTTGAGCAACCACAATACCTTAAACTTGTTAATAGCACAGTTGCAGTGTTCTTTTCATCACTTTGAGGGATAAAGGGAGATGCACCATAATGAGTGCCAAACTCAGTCAGTCTCTGGCCAAACAACACATTGAGAATACTCTGGCATGCTTCACGATGATTGGAATCTATCATGTCTGCTGAATGTAATACAACGGCTAAAAGCTTCAGCAACCATGCTCTCTACAGGAAGGCAAGAAACACAGATTTTAGTGAACAAGAAAGTAGTTCTCATAGGCTAAGTTTAGAACCTTTTGATAGCATCGTATTCTTTTTCCATCTACATATCAACAAATAAAGCATAAAAAAAGACCAAAAACCTCCATTGTACAAAGACCATTGTACAAATAAATAATTGAGTCACACTTAACATTCTATCCAGATAAGGAAATATAAAATAAAATACAAAAGTAAAAACCTCCATCAAAATGTATTATAGAAAGACCAAAAATAAGGAATTAATAGCAATTAAACCTGATGCAGTGAGCTGATACGAAGTGCCTGGCTGCAATTTCTCTTAGGAAGGGGAGCAACACCGATTGAATTCAGGTGCTGAAAAGTGGGTTAGGAACACTAGAAAATTCGTCAAACTTGTTGATTCACAAGAAACAAAATTTTTAATACTAGTGGTGGAGGAATAGGACCTTGACAAAGAATTGGTACTTTCTGGAACACAATAAATCCATAGTAGGAGCAGAAGTCAGAGGATCCACGCATAATTCATAAGGAGCTGCAAAAGGAACTTAATTTAAGCTGAAAATATTTAAGGAGATGACATTCATGGATCCAATATCAGTAAATCATAAATAAGAAACTGAAATATCACACTGGATGATTCAAACCTGAAAACCAAATTCATGAAGCAATGCATTGACATCAGGCTTCGAAAGCTTATCCAACATATCAAGAATGACCTTCAAACAACTACAGTTGACACAAAAAGATCAGTGTTATAAGTTCCACAAGTAAAATAAATAAAATCAGATGAACTTCCAAATAACTGCAGTATAAGATTCTTCAGTAAATCATTACTTAAGTATAAAGATTCTTCAGTAAATCATTACTTAAGTATAAGATTCTTCAGTAAATCATTACTTAAGTACCTGTAATGAAATTTTGGCTGAAGCAATGTCCTCTCCACAGGGCCATCAACATCAAATTTAAGCAATAGGTGAGTGATATTTGGTGCTGGTCTACTGATATTGTCAATAAGCAGCTGTATTGGGCAAGGTTACTACTTTATGAGATCACAGATGCAAATATGTAAACATAAATTGAAGTGACTCTAGCCAACTGGTAAATCTTACAAGCAATATTAGAGAACTCTAGTGTATTCATCGTTTCTATGAACATAAATGCAGTTCACACAAAACAATTCAGACTGATGTATCCAAGACATATCTCCCTTATCATTTATTGTTAGAGTAGGGAGTAGGGATTTTTAGGATATAGAGCAAATGAGATTTTCTATAGCGAAAAAGAATATGGGTTTTACAAAAAGATGAGTTGTTTCACCGAAGAACAATCTTATAATGCACCGACGCCATCACCTGTAATATTGAATCCCGTGTAAGTACGAACATCTGTCCGAAACATCATTTGGTCGGTCATTTATTACAGAAACTTTCGAACATTAGTCTGTACCTAACATATAGATACATATTCCAGACAAACCATGATCCTTTTGCACACATTTAAGAAAGTACTAGAGCGCGAAACAACAAATTTTCACAAAAGCAATATCACTTAAATTTTTCCTTTTTGCCTCTTTAAACTTTCTCATTAAAGTCAAACCTCTATTCTCATTTAATACCATTGTTACAAGTCACTCTTGTAGAGGTCCAACACATGAATTTCTGTCTTTATACTTACTTTGATGTGTACGCATTTCTACATGAATGTATGTGTGTGCGTATATATTTTACATGAATAATTATATGATATATAATATATATTTAGGAAAGCTATGTCATGATCAAAAACATTTAAGAAATATAATGTCGTGTCAGTGTCATATTGTGTTGGTGTGTTGTATCACTCCATCCATCATAAGTTTAATGTTACAAAGTTTCTTGTGAGTTGTGAATAATAAATTATCTAAACTAGTTAACTTTTCATTTAGTTCATTCTCTTTAAATCTATTAAGCCCCAGGATAAGTTATCCTGAAATTGCAAAATCTTATCGTTGCTAGAGATAAGTTGTTGGAGTTGGTAGAAAGATCAAGACCTACTTTTCTGGGTTTCCCATATTTTGAGGAAAGGAAAAAAAATGTCTATTTAAAAATGTGGTTCTGGGAACGTCCTAACAATTTATAACTGTTTTCATGACAATCTAAAATATGAAAATAGAAGGATTTCCATTGATATATGAATACCTAAGGGTGTATTTGCATTGATGGATTTGAATTTGAAGCAAGGATTTTGAGAAATGATTTCAAATTACTCCACTTGAAAGGAATTTGAAATTTTATCCACCAGAACTTAGTTCAAAATTAAAATAGAAGGATTTAAAATCCTTTACATTTAGGATTATCCAAATGAATCCAAAGGATTTGTTATGACCTCCAATCCAAATGCAACCTAATGGTATTGTTATATTAATCCCTTAAATATGAAATCTAAAACAATGGATAAGTGACAGATTGCCAAAACATCCATATAATTGGATGGCCTATTTCTTTTGTTCCACACTTTGACAATCACCTCACCACAATACTCCCCCTTTTCAACCGTTGATCTCTACCACCTTTCAACGCTCGTCAAACTATGCTGCATTAAGTTTATCTCCATCTCTACTTCAGACCTCCGCAAGCCTAACTGTTGTTCTTCTCCCCAACCCCAGATCACAGACTGGAGCTGTCTCACTTCCTTGGCTCCATCAGATCCTCTACCTGCACTTATCCTTCTATCTGTCTCCCCTCTTTCAATCTTGACTGCCGCAACTCAATCTCTGTTTAAATATGGAGCAGGGGCTATTATTTTTAGTTTGAAAAGCGGTTCAGTTATTATACACATACACATAAAAGTTCTATTTCTCACTGAAGATCATCCTGCCTGTCTGTTTCTGCTTTTCTTAGGTTATGACTTATTAGTTGCCGCAGATCAAGAGTATCACATTTTGTACAAGTTTCAGCAAGACACATATGCTAGCATTCAAGGAAAATAGAAGTAAACCAGAATAAAAATTAAGTTACCAGTTACCTGATCAGGCACAAGAAGCTTCTGGTACCATAATTACTGTAAGTGAGTCCAAGTTTAGGTATTTATTGTATGAAAATTTGATAACAACTACATAAACCCATGAAAACCTGACCATCCAACTGAAGCTGGCACTTAGTAGATTACAAGCAAAGTGCATCCTATTGAGGCCATGTGGGTCATAGTTGTTAAAAGCGCATGGCGCATCAAGGCGCAAAAGTGTTATGGAGCACGGTGCGGAGCGCGGCGCACATTTTCATAAATAAATTATATATTCATATATTAATATCTTTTAACATTAATATTACAATTTAAACACTAGAAATTGTATTAATCATTATACCATAATAAAGTATATAAAGCATCTAGTCAGGGATTTTGTGTTCTTTTTTTGTTTTCTTTTCTACTTTCTTATACATTTTTCTATTACTTTCTTTTGAAAAAGTAAGCTTTTTTTTTTTTTTTCTATTTTTCTGCTACAATTTTCTGTTACTTTCTTTTAAAAAATTAGTTTCGTTGTTTTTTTTTCCTATTTTTCTACTACAGTCTTTATAGAAAAATAAAAATAAGTAAAAAGATTGGGCTTGAGCAAGCTAGAAATATATTATTCTATTTTAATTTTATTCTCTCCTTTAACTTTTTTTTTTCCCTTTTCTCCTTTGAAAAACAGAAAAAAGAAACAAAGACAGGGAAGCTCTTCCCTCTCTCAAAATCCTGGTTCTGCTCCGGCAGAGAGAGACGGACTCTTCCCTCCCAAAACCCTAGTTCTGCATCGTCGCTCAGAACCCTGAGCGGCACCGTCTTCACTACCCCCATCGTGCCCCTGCCATCTGACGCCCTCCATTGCGGCGCATGAACCCTCGCCCTGCCCCCATGCTATTTCGCCCTTCAACGCTTGTAAAAGGAGCACCTTTCCGCCGCCATAGCAAAACCCAACACCATTCTCTGAAAATGGGGCAGGGCTTCCGCCTCGCACGCCATACGCAATAGCATGCAGCATTTTGCTCTTTTGATAACCATGATGTGGATAATAGTTTCCACAATTCACATATTATGAGTACATTAAATTTTTAACATTTCAATAGTGTCTGTGCAATGATTTTTCTCTATCAGATTTTCTTTATTCTTGATTAATTTACCACTTCAAGGTTGTACAAAGAAGAAATTGGTACTTCCTCAGTCGATTCAAAGCAGGAAAAGCATCAAAACTAGAAAGCTTACTTGCATAATTAGTACACCAGGATCAACACTGCTGTCCTCAATAATTTGACACTCTTCAGATCGTAGCTCTAAGCAGGCAGCATAATCCTCAGTCAAACCATTTGCAGAATGGGATCTCAAAAGCAATTGTGAAAGCCCAATCATACGAGAACTGCATGCAAAAGGACAGTTTATTGAACACATAAAGCATTAACAACTAAAGACTATAATCAAAGGTGAAGACAGAAGAGACAAAATGGAAAGATTGCCTCAGAATGCTCAAGATTTTGATGGAGCAAAGCTGAATCTGAGGCTGAAAATCATATCTGACATATTCCAGTAAAACTACAACTTGATTAGGGTCTTGAGAGAGTATAACATCCAAAGGCTGCATTAAAGAAACAATTAGGAAAATTGCTGTCAAAGATCTTGCTTTGTTGAGATGTATGATGTATCGACATGAAGATAAATATTTGTGATAGTATTTGAAGTTGATTAAAAGGACCACTCAGAACTTGCAAACAAGAGAAAGGAAAAGATTAGTTGAATAAATGCATTGAGAAGCTAGTTAACGGTTCGGCATGCAAACAGATAAGTATTTCATATTCTCCCTTGTAAGAAATGGTGAATAAATAACTGACAGTAGGCTAAGATGAGAGTTCTAGAAATCATTGACACCAAAACTCCACATTAGGATTCACTTTACTAAATCTACGAGTAAGAGCTGCAAATTTACAATTGGCCATAACTTTTCCAGATATTTCTTACTCTACAAGGAGAGAGATGTACTATGGGCCACCTTATCTACATGCAGAATGTTCACAAGGAACTCCCATCAAATGAATTGGACTTCATAAGAAACCCCAGTAAGTTAGGTGTAATGTATTAAACATATTCACATGATATAAGGCCCCTTACATTAAAATTCAAATTATTAGGCATATCAGCATTAATTTCAACCTCTATGTGAGATGTAAACTGAATTTGGATTTATACTTTCTTCTGAAATATTTTAAGTGATAAAATCCTACTGATGGTTGACTCTCCATAGACAAGTAAGATACTATGGCACATTAGAAGAGGAGTCTTTCGAAACTTAAAAGCAGCACAGGCACAGGCTTGCCTCAAGAATCATCATTTTGAACTCTGAGATAAAACAAGCATAGAAGATAATATTACTGTCAAGAGTTTGGGATAAATACCTGATACAGAGGACGCCAGAACTCAGAAACAATTGAATCTTTTTCCATAACAAGAATAATGATTTCCAAAGAAAGCTGAACAGCCTTTTCAAGGAGCTGCCCATAAATTTGATTTGTGCGTTCAGTGATTAGAAAATTCACTCCTGGTAAAAGAATACCCATTATATTCCGAAACAAGGTTTTCCCACTCATAAAATCCTGCATGGCAAAAGGTTACCTCATAAGAAATTGGTTGAAAAGAGAAAGACATGCTGCAATATCAGAAACTATCTCTTCGGTGCTGAAAGCTAGTTAATTTAAAGGACCTTCAAAAGGGTATGCAGACTGCTTCCTATCATATATGAAAACACAGAAGAGAACAGAACGGCGTGCATCTTTAGGCACTAGGGGAAAGATGGGATGAAATAAAGATTCAGAGGATAACAGAAGTTCTGGTAAGCTTTGGACCAGGATGGGACACTGCCATGCTAAGGTTTCATGTTAAGACGTGAAAAATTGATAAAATAGACCACTCGCATGGTTACAAAAGCAGTTTCCTTAGAGAAAGCATGCTATCATCTGCCATCTGCAGTACAGCCTGTATGGTTTTTAGATACATATAGACTCCTTAGAATAAAGACCCATTATATTGCACGAGTTCATCTTCCTCAATGCCAGAGACTCCAAAAGCATACTAGCATAGCATGTCACTAAGCAAAGTCCTCAACAGAATTCATAACTTTTCAATCTTTACTTTTAAATGCCAGAATGCATAGCAGCTAAGAACATTCCAATAACCCTTTCTTTCTCATTAATAAACTAAACAAACAATTACGATAAGCACCAAGACTGATGCTACACAAAGATACACCTGCACATGAAGTAATGACACCTTATGCTATTTTTATTTCTCTTTCAACCTGAATATACGAAACATATAACCACATCTGGATTCCACAAGCACTTTCTAGAAGTAGATAGCTCAGAATATCTAAGGTTGTGGAGTTCTGGGTTTACTGTTTCTACAATCGCAAACATTATTTTCCCATATTGATAATCATCGATATTGTACAGAAATCTGAAGAGCCATCTCGGTGGAAAGCATTTACATTGTCTATGGCTCTGAAAAGTCTTAATTCGCAATTCCAATACGAGGAAGCTCTGAAGGTTTTCAAGCAACCGAAATGATATCCGTTATGCCTCCTTGTACTGTGAATGCGCAAGGCAATTACTTGCTCCAAGTTTAATGAGAGGTTTTCTAGCTCCCTTGTACAAGGAAGCAGATGCATTATTTGGTAATGAAACAAAAAAATATTTGTAATCTTTTTGCATTAAATGGTGGATGTTTTGTTTCCTGAAGAATGGCTAAGTTTTCAAAGTTTGGAATATTTCTTTAGCACTTACATCAGAGATTTGGTCATTTTGCAGCATTATAAAGAAGGCACATAGTTTGGAGGGTAGAACTGCAGATATATCATCTGATAGGAGAGCCATCCTCGTAAGCAAATAATTTGATCTTGTACCACATGCGATGGGGGACATCTTGGTTTCCAAATTTCCCATTCCATGTTCTACTTTCAACAGCTATTTTCTTGAAGATAGAACTTATTTCCAGCCTAATAAGTTTCCTTCTCATTAATATATGTGAAAATGTTCTCTCCCTCATTTATATGCTGCTCTTTCCCTCATTCATGTAGTGTTCACTAATAGGTTGAGCTATCTAGAAACTCATTGCACGTTCCAGAAGATATTAGTTAAGATGAGGGCACCTGCAAATTATGATAATCGAGATGCACGAACTAACCAAGATTTGGATAGTTTCAACATTTGTGAAACGCATTCTGGGTGGGGAAGATGAATCTTTGGAACTTCATGAGTAAATAAACAAGCGGCTTCAGAGCAAGAATTATAAGATAGCAAACTACTGCAACATGCCATAGGATATGGTGTAAACAGACCTAGGAATACCAGAAGACAAACATTTCTAATCCTCTACAGTTGACATTGAGATTAAACAATAAGAAATATAAGTCATAAGAAAGGAAGTGATAAGTGAAGCTCTATCATACAAAGAAAACATATATAACCGGTAATGGCATTTCATAAAAACAATAAGAGCATAAAGGAAAAGTGACCAAAGCAACAACGTAAGTAAAAATATCTGCCAACTAGAATATAAGGTAAATACCTTCAGAACTTCTACAACAGGAAGCTGCATATGAATAGGAGAAGAATGCCCCATTACTGAAATATGAGATTGATCAGTAACAGCATCACTATCTTCATCTCCAACATCGTACATGCTCAACATCCTGCACGTGATAATGATTGTGATAATGATTGATCATCGATGTTGGACTTACAAAGTTATCAGGATATTAAATACCACAATGACAAATTAAAAAAGTAGTAAATATATTAAAAATGACTTGGATCTCAAAATGACAATTTAATACACACTGCTTAAGCCAGCAATTGGTAACACAACTCACATCTGAAAATGCTTAAGACAAGCTACAACTAGTTGCCATTTCTCAGAAGGATCTGCATAGGCTCTCTGTGGGAATGGACCAAATACATGATCATATATGAATCTGAAGATTCCAATGAAGAAAAAGAACAAGTTGTTAGAGGAAAGTTTTCATTATAAAACAGATAGCATGATAGGTGGTTACTTATCTTACCTACGTCCTCTGTCACTAACATCTCTTTCTTCAGCTATAAAGAAATTAAGCAGATTGATAAATGATATAGTTGAAGGGTACTGCTCTCTCCGTGCCTCAACTTCATTTAACTCAAATCTCATATCATAAACCTGCAATACAAAACCATAAGAATCAATTAGAAGACCTTGAGATTTTCCTTGAGTTAGAATACAAAAAATAAACAAAAAAAATATTAGAAATTAACTACTTGAGTTATACCTAGTCAAAAGAAAAAGGTAAAAACACAAAATATGCACCCCCTGATCGAAAGAAAAAGAACACAAAGCATTCGACAGAGCTGAGTGCAAAGGCTTAAAGTGTAAGACGAATTTGCCTTTCTTCTCAGGTGAAGCAAAATTTTAGTCAAATTCTTGCTTCAACTGACCAAAACAAAGATTTAGATTCAAGAACCACCTGTGTGTCCGTCGCGGATCCGCTGTTCCCCACATTCGGGCCAACAACTACTGGTAGGTCATACTGCTCTAAGTACCTCCAAATTGTATCTTTCATAATAGGAGATACTTGGACAAATGTAGCAATGGCATTACGCAGAGCACCCTATGTAACATGGATGAGACAGTCAATTGCAGAACCCAAATGGAAATATTCTTGAAATCATTTACAGTGGAACAAAATGAAAACTGACAATTATGCAGAAAGGCAACAAAATCAGAAGACCAACCTTGAGATACGGAGGCACATTCTCATAACTCAGGAGCTTGAACAATGGCTCAATATCAGGAAACCAGTTCTTCCTTTCAATAGGATTCCCATTTGCCACAACCTATACCACAGAAAAAAGATGAAAAGGAACTAAACAGCCACACCTTCAATTTGTAGTTACAAACAGGATTTTAGAAAAGAAATTATTTCAGCTGAAATGTTTCCCATGAATGTATGAATCATAAGAATATATAAACGTAGAGGCATGACAACTGTCGGAAGCCTTACCAGACAGCAAGCTCAGTGATGAAGAGAAAATTAAACAAATTAACAGCAGATGAAAGTTCAATAGAAAGGAACCCCAATCTGTTACAGAAAGGAACCACTAGAGCCAGTGGAAGAGGTTTTAAACTGTGCACTTTGGATAAATTGGTGGTGAATGAAAGGTGTGAGTTAGCTCCATGGAGTGGTTGGCAGTTTGTTGGATGCACCAAATACAAGAACTGGGTAATTATTAGAATTGCCCACGGATGCAGGTTGGCAAACGATGATATGATACTTCTTATGCCAATTCATAACACATCTTAACTTGATGAGTCATATCAGATGTTACTTTCAACCGATCACCTGTTTTATACACAACCTGACAAATCCCAACTGACAAACAGCATTAACACCACAAGTTATTATGTGCCTCATTCGCCATTGCAACAACTGCAAACTACGTAGCATGGCTTTAAGACATATAGAGTCGGTTAATTTTCTTTAGGAACGCATCATTTAAGAAGAAAAAAATAGGGAATTCAGAACTTTCAAGCACAGATTATTTGAATTTTTGTCCTCTTGTAACCAATAAAGTAGTTAATGAGTCAAAACCATGCATTTTAGAATTTTTAAGCAATTGTTTCTCACCTGTTTTAGAACAGTCAAATATGCAACTAGGGCTTTGGCATCTCCTTCCTGAAATTCGGGTAATACAGCTCCAGGACTCTGAAGAGAATGTTTAAACTTGTCTTCATAAATGGATAAACACTCAAATAAGGTACTCCACCCAATCAAGCGGAATGTTTTTCCCTGAAGCAGCTCAAAAACTTTGGATGCTCCCTCTGGATTACAAGCCTAATTGGAGGAAGCAACACCAGACAAGTAAAAAATAACTAATAGTTGTCCTTTGCTTTTCAGTCATAAATGGAGGTGGCAATTAAATTCACATACCAAGGTACTTAGCATTTTCAAGAATGCGACAAGTGTCTGAAAATTAGTGTGATCCTCACCAGCAAACTTCACAAACGTCCAAATAACATCATTACCAGACAGAAGCTCAGGTTCCTTCTGAAGAAAGTACCACAGTTTGGTTACAATGTATAGGATCTAAAAACAACATATTGCAGAAAAAGGTAAATGCTGAAGAGAGCTTATATGCTATCTTGCCTACCAAATATATAATCATTCAACACATCAAGTCAGAAATAGGTAAATATTATATTAGTCTCCAAAAAGGGCCAAAATAAGATAATAACATACTTTTAGCACTTAATTTCTAAATCCAGAAGAGAAATATAGGTGTTAGAGATACATGAGAGCCTCAGAAACCTCATCTTTAGGTGCAAAACAAAAATTATAATCAAAAGCATCAAATAAGATAACAGTTAATCTGGAAATATCTAAAAGCTGAGTAGCCATCCAGCAATACGTACAAAATGTTAAGTATCCCTTTTTTAGCATTTTGCCCTTTAACTGTTTCAACCCTGATGAATGAAAAGGATTAGAAATCTGAAGTCATCATGAGTTAGCTTAAGAACCCTCAAACGCAGGTCTTCAGCTTTTCCAGACTGGAGTAGCAAATAGGTCTTAGATTAAGTTATTTTACAAGTTTAACTTCCAATATAAATAGTTGAATAAAAATAAATATCACATTCTCATACGAACACATCATGATTCCAACAGTTAGAGGTCATTCAATTGCTTTCTGCAAAGATTTAAACAGATCCAGATGGATGATTAATTCAATGACTGGCAAGAAGATTCTATGACCAAGATCTAATCAAACCAAACAGGAAGATCATTGACTAGGATCTAATCAAAATCATCTCTCTCTATATATATATAATATAATATATATATATATATATATATATATATATATATATATATATCATAATTTACGGGAATAGACATTAGCTTGCACTACCAAAATGTGGTGACTGCATCGCCAAACAGTTTCCACAATCCACATGACCCAACATCAGTGTATTAACAGGTCCGGTATAATGTAAATATGAGAATGGCACATTACGCCCACATCAAGGCAATATCATAAATGAAATGGAAGCGATACAGTAGAAATTAAGTTGAGAACTTTGACACCCATGATCATTTAGTAAATTAAGAGAAATGTAGCAAAACAATGAAAATATGGCCAGTAATTATGTGGAGTCACGACAACTTTTTCAATCTCCACCTTCAGCCACTTATCGGTTCATGGAAACTTCTGTATTAGATAAAAATTGACCAGTTACAAATAATTCATGCACAAAAGATACCACTTCACATGCTAGAAAATGGCTCGCATAGAAATTCACATGTGGCATTTGGAAGAGGAAATAGCATGCAGACCTGATAAATTTCACTCACAAACTCCAAAAGTGAGACAAAAGGTTCCCGCACAGTTTCATAAGTTTCTGGAGGATGGACACTGCCTTCAATCATCTGATTATGTGTGGCAGCAGGACGGTATGGACTAAGCATAGCCATAGCCTTCTCTTTTGCTTCTTTTACCTGTCAAATTGTTTTTCAATCAAAGAAGCAATGTCAGCAAAAATTGTATGCTTAACATTCTTATAAAGCACACTGAAGTTACAACAAAGCAAAAGCTGTATCATTTTATATGAAGGAAGAACTTTTGCATTATTATTGTTTAAATTTCAACTCAATAAAGCCTTGCCCCAGCCTCATCCCAAACTAACATCAGTGATCAGTCCACTGTATGAATCCTCTTTCCACTCTTGAGATCAAGGACCATTTCCAAAGTTAAGCCACAAAGGCTCAAATCCTAAAGTAACTCATGCCAGATGATTTTGGGTGGACCTGTTCCTCTAGCTTTGCCCATAATACAAGTTCCTGACTTTCCCAAGTTCCAACTCCTGTTCACTGACGTAGTTGGGGATCCCAAAACTATATCTCATTTAATTGACTGGTAAATATGGCATTATCAATTGCATCTCTTCTTATTCGACCAGAAATCAGTAGACGTTCCTACCTCAGCTATACCTACTTTGTCAAGGACTTGCTTTAAGAGGTGAATATTTGGTCATACACAACAAATCAAGACAATCCATGTTATAAATGATTATTAATTAAACAACCCTAAGGCTTGCCATAATATAGAAAGACTCATTATTTAATCATTACACCAACCCCCCGGGTCAAAGACTGCACCAAAAGCTGATGATTTCATTTGAAATGACCTTGCCGTGAATTATTCATCCAAAGAAAAGGAAAAAGTAACCAAAATATAGAATTGAGCATACAAACTATCCCTAGAGGCTCTTTTTCATAATTATATCAAACTTAAGGGAGAGTTTAGAGGGCCTTTCTATAATTACATCAATCTTCAATGAGGTTTATGTAAAAACTCTATGTAAACCCCTCTTCCTTCCTAAACCTTCATTGTGCTCATATCCCCCCATCCCCCAAATAGTTGCTAACAACTGGACCAGAAATGAAAATGAAAGGGGGAAATGACAAAGAAAACAATAAACTCAAGAGGAAAGTGGAAAAAGATAAAATTACATGCAGTCAGGCCCCTTAAAAAGTTCTTTCATGATCTTACCCAGAACCCTCACATGACCAAGTATACACAAGAATAAAAGAGTTTTGGTCCAAAAACACTTTGACGCTGATTAAAAGAACATGCAGGGGCAAAATCAACTTTTCCAGGCATTTTTATGATGAAATCAACATTTCTGGAATAGAGGTTCAACCAGCAGGGAAATCTATAGGGAAAATATGACTGACAACAGCATGTAATCATGAAACTGTAATTATGCCAAATCCCAAACGGTGACTATATAATTATCTTTTTTATGTGAAGTATCCCGAAAACACAAAATAGACATGAGAAATCATTTGAAACTAACAAATAGCTCTTTCATGACAATAACATTGTATGAAATGGTTCCCACATGCTATCTAGTAGCTTCAACATGAAAGCGACCTGCTGTCACATTCACAATTACCAAGAAACTGAATACATAGACCATTAATTTATGTAGACCAAATAAATGTAAAGAAAAGGATAATGGACTTTTATAGAGTTGCAAACCAACTCAACTTGCTACTCAAAAACTTATTTCATTACCTAATGCGAATTTGATGTTGACATGGAAATTCTTTTTTCCATCATGAATCACCTCAGTCAATCCCTCCCTCAAAGATTCTCACTAGTACTGACGAAATTGCATGTCCTAATCGGTATACTAGTACCATTCTTAAATTGCAAAATAACATATTAAGTCTACAGCACATTATCATCGACAGACAACACTTTCACAAGTCGTTGTTTCTTACTTCATCTATTCTTGTTGTAATCCAAGTCCCTTAATATTTACATGTTAAGGGTAACATAGTTGCTTTTTATCCAAGAGGATCTTTACTATACCACAGCATTATTGCAATTCCCTACAGAACCTGGAGGGAATTTGTTCACCAATGACCACATAAACCCCCAACTCTATTATTCTCCACTTCACAATCAGCCTTAACTTCAGTAGCTTGCACCTTTTTGGTTATCAATCCATGCATCAGAAACATAGATAAAACAATAAGATAAAAGTACAAACTTGTACTACATTTGAAGAAGCCCAAACATTTAATCCAACTTAGTTCTCAATATTCAATGAAGATTGATGCATGACTTCAAATAAATCATAATCAACCAACCTTGTCTCTGGCAAGTGGATGAGAAAGAAAGCATGTCATTTGCTTGTGAAGATAAGCATTGTACATGTAGACCATATCCTCATCATCATTCTGCATGAAAAGACAACTGAAATTGATGACCAGCCAAGGACATAGACATAGAAAACAATCTAAGAGCTACTTAAAGTCAACCAAATATCAACTTAGATAAAGGTGGCGCCACTTGACCAACCTTCAGGATTGGTATATGCTACAGAAAACAAATAATCAGGCCCAGATGTAGCCAAGTAATTAACAGAACTATCCTCAACATAAGGATTGCATGATGGAGACATCTCCGCCAAATCAGGTACACACCTTCAAGCACTAAGTTATGTAAACAATAACATCAACACATCACACAGAGCCTCCTCAACCAGCAAGCCTACTTTCCCAAAGGTTGGAGCCAATTCAAAACAAGATGGTACTATCAAATGCTGTGTCCATAACTTTCTTAGGACGAAAGAACTCAAAACTACTTCTAGGTAGGTTCTGAAGATTGCATAAAAACCAAATGTTTTTCTATAAAGAATCCATCCAGAGAGAAAGCAACAAATGGGGTTTGACAAATCATCAGTTTAGGAGTAGTCATGATTCAGGAAATCAGGAAGTTTTCATTCCAGTCAAGAAGCCTGATTAAAATTAAATGAAGGAGCCCGCAATACTTACCACCTCTGGTATCAAATTAGATTTCAGAAAGATTAATCACCAACCTGATATGCTGCTGTATGAAGGATCTTATCCAGCCAAAACTGGAAAACGTTATTGGCAAAAACGACGTCCAAACATGAGCAAACACTTTTCATATCATTAGACAAAGTACTATTCAGTGTCTCCTTTGCATCATTTCCATCTTGTACCATAATCAAATGTACAACCCATGCAAGCCTTACACAATCAACAAAGCCTTCAACTACAGTATCATTTCCAGCAACCATCACCTGGAAGAAGCACTAGATCCAGTAAGGTTCACAATGTCATAGACAGAGATACATTGTCAAACAAATAGGTAAGGTTTATCATACAATCTCATGAAATTCACGCCTAAAAGAAGTATCCTGAGACAAGACAGGCGCTTTGTTCGGTACTGTGCTCAAAGCATCTGATATGAAAGCGATGACAAGAGAAAATAGAAGGCTATACGTTATCTGCATAAACAGAGAGAACTTTGCATTATCAGTAATAACAAAACAGAAAAATGACATAAACAGGAGAGAGGCATTCAAAGGTTTCTTAACCAAACAAGAATCGGAAAAGAACAAGGAAGGAAAAAGCAAACAAGTGTAAATCAACAATTCCATTTTTCCAAAACAAATACTAGTTTATTGCTGGAGGAACTTTTGGCTCTAGCAGATTCATGCTCCACGTAAATATGAAACTTCTTAGTGCCTCTACATATAAAATAAATCACAGATAATCATAAACCATGTTCTCAGCAATTGGTTGAAGACTTGCAAAAAAATCATACCACGAAGAAATCTATAAGCAAAATTTCATGGTAAGCCTATAAGAAAACATATTCTTTCTATATGGTCGTTACCAAATATAAAATAGAATACACCGCATGTACGCTACAATATGCAGAAGTTCCTACACTATTAGAAAAGGAGTAATGGTCCATCAATTCTTTGTTCTACTTCTTAGTCTGTATTGACATTATATAACTATATCAACCTATGTAGTTAGTATAGTGGGATCGATTTCTGTAATAAACACAAATAACATCTCAGTCAACGGAAGAAAATAAATTTAATATACACGGTCATATCAAATGGCTGAGGGGAATCTTAAAAAAGCACTAAATCAGTATAGATTAAGAAGAGGATAATCTCTCCGAGATACATAGACATCTGAAATCAATGTTATGTGAGTGTACATTTGAACTGCATGCACCTAATGTATAACCAAAGTCTGAAATGCCGTAGTGCAACTATAGTGCCCTACAAAATACAGAACAAGATACGGACCTGATGCTTCAAGGAGTCCAAGCCCCCACTGAGTTCCGCGGCACTCTCTTTCAAAGCAGAAAATATGTCTTTGATGTCTTTAGAGCCTGAAGGAAGCAAATGCCATCAGATCATTTACGTTATGCTGAGTACCCCTCCTATCCTAGCTCTTTTAGAATCACTTCATTTATCACATTGAAGTATGAGAGAGAAATCATCCAGCTGTTCATGACAAATCACAGGCAGCACTAAGAGGAATATATTTATTTAGATTGGATTAAAGTTTTCACAATAACTATCCATGTACAGGTGGTTTTGTTTGGTAGTAAATCAAGGGAAGCATGCCTTCTGTTAGGTTCCTTTAAGAAATTAGTGAAGCAACAAGAACAAAAAATGATATGTTCTGAAGTAAAGATGGCTTAAACTCAAAAGAAAAGAAGTAGAAGCCCAAAACAATATTACATGCTGCACAGATTTGATAGAGCATTAAGGAAGGAAAAAAACTTATAATCACTCGATATATAAAGTTCATAACAGCTCAGGGAAACTTCAATAATATTTCAGCCCCAACCCAAAGGAGAGATTAAACTTTTCTGTAACTAGCACAAACGTCAATCCAGCAACATATATCCTTTTTTGAAGCTTACTCGCACGCTCGACCAAAATTGAAAGAACAAGGCAATGACCAAGAATGAGCCTTTCCCTAGAAATCACAGCTTTTCTTTCCACTAGAGCACCCTTTGAGTCAAGAAAGTAGCTCTCACAACTGGGCCCGCCTAAACCCCTTGGCTCTTCTCTACTGAGTTCCTAGTTAAAATGAAGAAGACAACAATGAAGAGGTTTAAGAAGAGAATGAGATAATGTATGAACATGAAGAACAGAGTAACAGAAACTGGGAAAATCCAGAAAAAGTGGAATAATGTAAATGACAATTAAAGGAAAAATAACAGAAGAAAGGAACTGTAAGACCTTCATTGATTCACACATACTGGTAATATAACTTATCAAACACCTACACTGCAATTTTCTAAGGCAAAACATGGTTATGGCAGAAGTCCTAACTTTTCAAGAAAACAGTAGAAGTTCTATGATTGCAACATTTACACACATTGCAACAGAAGTTGATAGTGGGAATTCATGGTCCTTGAAACTTGTACTGTACCAAAACCAACCAAAGTGTTGCCTACATAATAAACTTCCTAACATGCATGAGTTAGTGTACCAATTATTGTCATATGTTCTTGCTCTTAATAGTTTGATATCAACAAAAATGCTAGTACTGGACCAGTCTATATGCAACTTGATTAAATATATTATATCGCATGCTATACATTAATGCCATAGTTATTACGTTTTGCCCCCAAGCACTTTGGTTAAGGTCCATTTATAAAGTCTAATTCTGATTAGATTATGAAGATGTTGTATGTACCAATGTACATGTGAATACTTGCTATATTTCTACATACTCGTCGATAGAGTGACATAAGAATGTTAATATAAACTACCTAAGTTGTAAGTTTTAGAAATTATCTTAGTCTTTGCAATTGAAATTTTAAATTGAATCATTCTTTATTTCTCAAAACGAAGCCGAAAATGAACATTTGACATGAAAATACTATACAATTTTTAAGGTTAAACTACTACTGAATCCAAAAATTTATGTTTGTTAATGCTGGATGCGACTCTCCTTTTATTAATGTATCTGCTTCTAAAGTGATACCACCTTTTGTAGGTTAATCTTTAAAAGACAATTAAGCTTTGAATGTCTAATTAAAACTTTCTATGTTTCTATAATGTGTAATCATATAGGAATTATTTGCCTAAAACTTACAAATAAAAATGATACTTGATCAGTGTTCTTTCTTAGGACTAATTTATAATCTACATTGAAGTCATGGAAGAAATGGTAGATTGATTCATTATGGCATAATAATACCTTCTTATGGCACTGAAAATTTATGACAATAATAAGAACTATTTCTTTGCTAACATTAAATACGAAATAAAGCTAACGTAACTGTACCATATGGCAACTGCGTGATACTGTCCTGATTCAAATAGTTCAGTTCAGTTTTCAACATCTAATACACCGCAATGATTTGTACAGTATAAAATTACGAATAAACTGTAAAAAATAAACCTTGTTCTTAGCCAATAATACATAGGACTAAGCTGAAAATTCAGGTTTTGTAAAGTAACCGGGTAAATTAGCTGATTGGTTTAGGTTATCTAAACGGCCAAGTTGTCCATCAGTTCTATAAATATGTCTCAGATACACACCAAAGCTTGAAACAACTTATTTCTGGATGTATACTTTACCAACTACACAAAAAACAAAGCTAATTTATCAATACATATTAGTATGTTAACAAAAACTAATAACGTATCATTCATCAATACAAATATAACTAATTTTATTGATGTTTTATTACTTTCCTGTTAACAGTAATTATATTTTCTTATCATTCAACTCTTTCTATTAAAATCAACTACCAGATGATGATGATAGCAAGAAAATAAAAAAACTTTAACCATATTACATATTACAAAAAAATAATTCTCTCTATCTTTATTCTAATGTTAACAATAATTGATCCTTTCTAGTCAAATCTATTTCAATTTAAAATGCCAAGTTAGAAAACACCTAGTGATGATAAAAATAGAAGTAATAATTTAATATGGACTACAACGATAAATCATCATTTTCCATTTTCGCAATTATGCTAGTTAATTTTCTTTTCCCATGCTTCATTGTTCTCTTGACCAAACTAACTAACAATCCTTATTAGTTGATAGCATAACTTTTGTTTTGCATTAACTAATTACTAAAAGCCATTCATCAGTATCTTATATGATTAATCCTCTTAATATTAAGAATAATTCACTGATCTTCTCACAGCCTGTATCAGTAATAATAGCAGTAATAATGATGATGATGATGATGATGATGAATAATAATAATAATAATAATAATAATAATATAATAATAATAATAATAATAATGCAATTATTATTATTAGTACTAATTAATTCATAATAATATTAGTCACTGTTTTATTTATTACATTGATCTATTAATATTAACAATAGGAGTATTCTCACTAATAGTAATTATCATTATTATTACTAATATTAGCATTTTCCTGAAAAGTATTTATTTTTGTTAGTCATACTGTAGTGGTAGTATTAGTTTATCATACATTATTAATGTAGACATATATACATATATATATATATATATATATATATATATATATATATATATTCTCACAGCTTTCAATTAATTATACAGGATAAAGTAAAATAATCTGAATAGCAAAGAAACTAACTACACTAATTAAGTGATTAGTTCCCAATATTCTTTTCAGTATTGAAGTTTTTATTCAAGAACCGAAACTGTCTAACTGAAGTTCAATATAATTTAAACAAAATGTAAAGCAATAATAAGGATACAATGATAGTTTCCATCTTTTGTTTCTAGCTTACTTTCATCGAAGCAGGTATAGCAAGACAAGTACTACCTGCCCTAACAAAAAGCTTCAAGCTAAAAATCACTCAATATAAGTTTTTGCAATTAGGTCCTCAATGTGCTTCCTAACTACACAATACTGCTTCCAACAAATAAAAGCGCAGTTCCTCCAGTCTAAGAAGCTCAACAAAATACAAGAGTGGAAGGATGAGTGAACACAACTAAAACATTGGAACTGGAAATTACTTCATTCCTATAAATAAATCTTAGGAAAAAACAAGACTAAAACCTTTATAGTGAAAATAATCACTCTCTAATTCCAGAAGAAATCAGTCTTCCAAAATAAATCTAGGAAAACAAGGTAGAACCTTTATGAGTGAAAACCAAACGTTGTCTAAGCCCAGAAGAAATGAGGTCTTCCAAATAACTTTGAATGTCAGTAACAAGATCAACGTCAAGACCCTGGTCAAGAACAACAGCCTGCAAAAAGCCAGACACGATAGCTAAAAGAACATACTAAAATTTTCTTATAAGGCGAGAAACTAACAAGAAACAATACCCTCAATAGTGTGTAAATTGCTGTCAGTAGATCTCTTCTCTCTGTATACCAAAGTCCCGCAGCAAGACGAAAAATTTCTAATGGCTCTCGACCTAGCAATCCCCACTGAAAGAAGAAATATAATACCAAGAACAATAGGTAAACTGAGATGTAACTGCAAGTCAATTATTAACTGCAGAATGTAACTAATGGGAGCTTTTTGGCTCCTGGAAATATCTCATTCTCCTTTTCCAGTCCTTTTCTCCCCTTTTGTGAAAGCCTGCTTATATATTAATTAATAGATATTGCCATTTATGATTAAAAACTTTAAAATTCGACCCGTTATAGCTGGCAGGGATACCAACTGCGTCACAGTAGGGTAACCGACCAGAGAGATCAGATAATTACCTCTTGATTGGCAGAAACAATCAAATGCACGCAGTCTATTTCATTGAGATGGAGATCTTCACTCAATTTTAAAGCCTAAGGAAAACAAGAACAAGTAGTTTAAATTATAAAGCTAAAACAGGTCAAGAGTTGGAGAAAATGCTCTTATTGGAGCAGAAACAAAACAGCAACATACTCTGTCACTGGATATGTAACACGAAGGACATGTAGAGGACCACTTTAGGTTTGATAGAAACAAGTAAACAACAAATGCAGGACTGAAGAGTGCAATTAAGCACCAAAAGCGTTAACCTACAATTTGAAAAGACTGGTAACACATTTTCCACCAAGTTTTAGCTCAATGAGAGCAACCAACAAATCCTAGCAGTCCCCCTCCAAAAAAAACAGAAAATAACTCTTAAAACATAATTCTACAACACATGAAAGAACTACCAACGACTCCTAACCGCAACCTCACCCCAAAAAAGTCATAGGAAACACAGAAAGTCCTGCACCCTACAAGTCAAAGTTAATCAGAAAGCAAGTCAAGCTAGTTCCACTTCTTTTTTTGGTCTGACATAAACCTAAGATGTGACCTATAGCAGTGTTGCATCTAGATGCCAAATGCAAAGTCACTTATCCAGAGTTTTTCATGGTCTGATAATAAAGAGACCAGCACTGCCTTCTTTTAAATACCATCACCAAATATAACATTTTTCCAACATAGTAAACCTAACATTAGTAACTCTTATGGTAATCAGGTAATTTACATCTTTGCTCCCTCAACTTTTCATCATGCTACATCCGCATGCTCATATATCCACTATCAATTTTCATATCCAACTCTAGTTAGATGGAAGTTCTCTTGAAAGCAAAATCTGGGCATGTCTGGCATTCTCTTTTTCTTTCCAGAAAGTTGATTTTGCAAGACAACAAAGGAAAGGATAGGATGACTCGAAACTGAGATGATGCTTGCATGGTCATGCACATTATGGCCATCATGTACCCTCATGGACATAGAAACGGGATAGGGAAGAAACATTGATATTTAGATTCCCAAACATATGATTTCAGATCAAAAACAAACTAATGAAATATACAATAAAACCTGTATATATGTATGCATGCTGGGCAAACGTACATGTTACTAAGCTCATAGCCGTAGCTAATCATTTTGTTACGAGTGATCTGCTAAGAACTATAAGGTTTTTGCAGTATACAGAATCCTGAATACACTTAAGTGTCAAAAAGCTTAAACTAAGCACCATCTTCACCTTATTCACAATTTTAGCCTTTTAGCATTTAAAATATCTTATACATGTCAGCACCAAAACTGTAGGATCCAAAGGTATGCCTTTCATTAATTTACTTCAATGTAATAGCTTTTAATTTAGCACAGAGAGTATAAAATAATGGAGAAGAAAAGAGAGATGGAAACTTACTATTTGAACATCCTGATCATCAAGTGAGATTGTACCAGCGTCTCGCAGTCTCACTTCTTTTGACTGGACTTGAGCTCTGTCTGATGGTTTTGGAGGCTAGAAATTGTGAGGAGAAAAGAGAAATAAATAACTCCATTGAAACGACATCAGAGATAATGATGGTGGCTGGATGGATAGAAACCCAGGCATTAATTTTATTTTCTCTTAAACCAGCAATAAGAATACATGCAAACAATGAGGAACAGATATCAGAATTTACATTTTTTAATCTGATACTTCCTCCAATTATACTAGCATATAATTGATAGACTGGTGGCAAACCTGGCAAATTTTATTCTTTTTCAACCAGATATAGTCACTGAATTTTATTTAAAGAACAAGTGCAAAATGACCAGACATTTCTGAATATGAAACTACCTGCAATTATTCTATTACTGAAGCATTCAACTAGAACAAAATCGCTAAAACCAAAATCCTCCAGCACAAGACTGAAAAATCTAATTTCTGAAGATAAGTATCATATCCAAATACATATATCTGCTTATCACTACGTAAGAAGGATGATTTTAATTTAAAAGAAAATTAAAAACCAAAAATGAAAAGAACAAAAACAAAAACAAAAGAAACTTCTTTTAGCAAAACACGAACACACACATGTCCGTGTGTGTGTGTGTGTGTGTGTGTGTATATATATATATATATATATATATGAGTAAAAATATACCGGGTAGGAGAGTAGAGCCTTGAAGGAAGGGAGGGATTGCCGAATGGCATGAATTAGCTCGATTCTCTGGGCAGCGGTGGGCGGAGACCGCGCCAGTAAAGTCGATTCGATTACCGATAAGAGTTGCTTGGGTGATACCATTGCCCGTCTTCGTTGATGCACAACGAAAATGGAGATTTTGTGAAAATTGGAGGCTCCTTTCTGCTCCCCTTGAGCAAATGGTGGGAGAAGAGTGTTCAAGGGCGGGAAAAGCCCTAATTGAGGGTTTAAGAGAGACTCACTGTTGTGGCAACGCAGACCCAAAATATTGCACCAGAACTAGGGGTACGTGGCACGCTCGTTATGTGCATAAACACTGTTTTTTTAAATAAATTAATCATTGTGTCATGTCATTTTTGCATGCATATAATAAATAAATTTTTATGTTTTAAAATATACGATAAATTGCATAAAATCCTCCTGTATTTTTATTTTTTAGCTAAAAACCCCCGTGTTAATTTTATAGGCAAAAAACCCCTTGTGTTTTTCAAAATTATGCACACTCTCCCCCTCCGTTAGTCAAAATTAACGGCGTTAGAGTTTTTAATAAGTTGACCGTTATACCCTTGTTATTGTAGCCATTGATTATCAATACCTTAAAATGAACGGTTCAGATTTAAAGTTATATATATTTTATATTAAATATATATTAATATATATAGTTATATATGTGTATATTTATACATTTATACTATATATATGTATATATATATACAGGCGGCGGTGTGGGCGGCGACCGTCGCCGCGGCCAAGACACAGGGCGACGGCGAGGTTGCTCTGGGTGACCTCGCCGTCGCCTTCCGCAAGCCAAAAGGGGCGACGGCGCAGCAAACTCGCCGTCGCCCTGCTGAAGAAAGCACTGTCGCCCCGGCAAAGGGGCGCGACTTCGCCGTCGCCCCCTTCTGAAAGGGAGGCCCCCCAGATCCGGAGCAATGCCGCTCGGATCTGGGCGGCCGCAGGTGATCTCGCCTCGTTGCCGTCGTCTTGTCCGTCGCCGTCGCTCATTGCCTAGTCGTCTTGTCCGTCGGCGATGAGGCGGCCAATGGAGAAGAAGACGCCAAACTTTTTTTTTTAAAGAATAAATAATTATGTACAAATAATTGAATTTTTTAAAGTTAAAAATAATAATAAAACCAATTTTTTAGTTTAGATATTTCATTAATATATTTTATAAATAAATAAAATAAATTTTTATGTTTAGTTAATACATTTTATGTTTTATATTTAGTTAATGTATTGCATAAATAAATAAAATTAATTAAAATAATATTACTAAATAATAAAGTCATTAATCAATAATATATAATTTATTAAAATATATCTAAATTAAAATAGTGATTTTTTCATATATATCAAACAAAGGGGTATAATAGACCTTTGCAAATATAAATAATATCAAAATGTGCTAAAAAAGAAGCTCACTCTCATTTTGGGCGTGTGAAATGCACTCTCCGTTAGTTTCTAACGGAGAGGGGGTTTTTTGCTGTATCTTAGATAACACGGGGGGTTTTTTGCCTATTAATATAACACAGGGGGATTTTACGCTATTTCCCTAAAACACAGGGGGGGTGTTATGCAATTTACCCTAAAATATATTATAAATAAAAAAATATACAATTACTACATTATATTATAAAAAACAAAAGAAAACTATTTTTTAATTAAATAAATTTGGGGAGTTGAATAAGTTAGTTATTTTATTAGTTGAAGTGCATTTTTTGACTTTGCAAAAAATTGGTGCCGCGGTGTCATTAACCACTATTTGTGAGTATGAAACCCCTTTTTTTATATTAGTATAGATAAAATAAATTAACACATGAATAATAAATCATTTAAAATTTTAGAGAATAAATAAACTCATGAAAACTGAATAATACATAATGATGCGTGCTTGGAACGCACAGGTCCAGCTACCTTGGGTGGAATATAATCCGCGGATCAAAATGGATTAAAATCTTGAAGAGGAAATCTGCAAAATAAATGTAAGCACTCTAACGCCCAAGTTTCGAGATAAATAAAAGAAATGAGTAAGAATGCTCTGGTAACGAATAATAATTCTAATCGCTAAAATACAAGGATCGAATAATGTTTTCAATCATTCCAAGAGAGAGTCGTCTCTCTACCTAGGGAGGTAAAACCTGTATTTATAGAAGAGAGTTCTCAACAAAAGGGGAATATCCATGGTTCCAGCATTTTGTGGGGGTTGGTTAAGGTGAGAGTCCCAGATTGACAAAGAGTCTTGTTGACTTGGGAGTACTACCCTGCTATGGTAGGACTCCTCATGTTATCGCAATCCGGGCTGTTGGACATGTTGGTGCTTATTGGATGCCACGCATGACGGGAGTCATCGTCTGGGCTGACTAAACATAAAATTTGGGCTAGGTTTATCCCTTCTGGGTCTTCAACTAACCTGGGTTGTTAGGATCTTGACAAGCTACTTCGATTCACTAAGCCTTCTTTGTCAAGTTTGGGTGGGCCTATCCACCATTTTCCTTCTAAGAGGTCGGGTTCTGGTCCGTCCTCTTACACAGGTGGCCGGAGGAGGAGCTTGCGCCAAGCCGTTGTGGTTGCCCGTCACCTCTTAGATGAGCATTCGGAGGAAGAGTGATTAGGGCTAATTATATGATATATTTTGTTATTGATACCCCTATATTCTTGTGATATTATGCTTGTTCTTGGGTGTATTTGTGATATTTTAGGAGTATTTATGGAAGGAATGAGTGCGGCAAGAATAAAGTTAAAATATAGAAAAAGGAAAGAAATAACCTGTGACCCACTGGTTATCAGAAATCTGCAAGACAGAGACTGAGTTACTTTTACCCGTGCCCACGGGCTATCAGATATGCAGTGGGCGGAAATTGAAGATCCCTAAGTTAAAGTGCTGATTTGAAATATGATTTGAAACTACTTTATGTCTTTGTAAAAGATTTTGAGAATCTTGGTAAGAAATGAACTAAAAAAGGAAAGAAAAGAAAGGTTAATAGAAAGCATATTCATTGCCCCTCTTACAATAATTGAAATACTATTATAAGAGGAGAAGGGGTAGGAAAAAAGGAACTTTTGGTTGAAGATTCTAAATAACACGTTGTGAGGAGACGAGAATACGATTGGAAGAAGAATACCCGGCGCAGAATTGAGAGACCGATCACGCCCAACCTTTGACTCCATGAGTTTTTCTTTATTTTCTTCTTTCGTGCTTACTTTAGATAGGATGAACTAAATTACTTTATGCTAAGGCTTTTGTGAAGTCTAATTGAGACAATGTTCTAAGTATTTTTATCGGATTAATCTACAATGTTGTTTTCATATATCTGCAATTTATCGTGCTTGTTCTTATAATTTGAGGACTTGATCATCTCTTGAATTTACTTAATTATGTTGATGAACTGAGAAGGGATTTGGCATAGTGGATAGGGTAAATTGTGGTGTGAATTGAATGACATGTTGACACATATGTACATAATTCACCTGGTTGCATATGTTATTCATATATTTAATGCATTATTGTCACGAGTCTTAGATTTGAGAGATCACTATTTTCTTAACAATAATAGGTTTGGTATAGCTCGAGAGAGTGATTGAATTAACTTGGGAAGAACCACAACTAGGGTCTTTCTCAGTGTTTTCAATTGAAACGATTTGAACCTGGTATCTTCCATTTTTCTCCTATGCGAGGGGTAGCCTTCTTACCATATTCAAATCCCCCTAAGCGTTGGAAAGGGAGTTTCTTATTTGTTGTGCCTCTTAAGCATTGTTCTATACCTCATCGTTGGATTTATGAGTCCATCTAATGTGTTCTTCTCCTTATCTGATAGGTCTCCTAATCTCTCCATTCTTTTGGAAAAGCTAAATGAACAACCCTATGATTGTAAGAGTATGATTGGGGAAAGGCTTTTAAGCTATTTTGGGTTAAGCCAACGGTTCGAGCTTTTGGGGGAATCCTTTGGTATCCTTATTGTATTCTTTCTTTTTAATTTTGTATGTGTTATTGATATGATGTTTGACTGGTTTTATTCTTATTTTTGGTAGTTGAAGTCATGTTCAGTAAACTCATCCGTGATACCATGCCAGAGAGCCCAAGAGTTCGGCGGCTACCACTCCCCCAAGTACTAGGTCTTCACAAGGTACTCTTTCTTCTAGTGATCAGAGATGAAAGCGTCTTGTTGCTGCTATGCCTGGGTCATCATCCAAGAGACTTAGGCTTAGTTCTTCTGATGCCCCTCCTGCTAGCTTTGCACGACACACCTCCACCCCCTTCCCCTAGCGACTCGGCAGTCGCCTTTTTAGGTCTTCCTCGTCTCCTCCTGAGGGTTTGTACGATCATCTGATGATAACACAGGAGAAATACGGGGGGTTCTCCTTGGCTGCTGAAATGTTAAAGGGGATGGTCACCTTGGAGATTAGCGTCTCATTCATTCCCTGTCTTGAGAGGACTTGGACAAGATGTTTCCTTGGTTCTTACTAAGGTTTAGTATCACCGCAGGTAATCTTGCTTTAAATCTGATTCTTTGAAAAGCTTCATATCCTTTTATTTTCTTATTTTAGGCGACTATTTTATGGTGGGAACTCCTTTTCCAACCTCCACCACAGCACTACTCAGACCCAAAGAGATGCCAAAAAACGAAGGCTGGAGGATAGAATGAAACGTTTATTGGCGGAGATAGCTAAGCTTAATGATAAAAGAAAGAAGCCGTGGGGAAGTATATCAACAAACCGAGGAGAAGAGCAAAAAACTTCAGAGGGAGTTGAACGCTTTGAAGGAGGATCATGCAGAGGAAATCCAAAAGTTGGCTAACCAGGTTCGTCGGGACATTCCAGATATTGAGGAAGGGCAAAACTATTTGGAGGTTTATTGGGCCAGTTGCCTCTTAGAGTATCAAAAGTCCCTTAACTATGAAATTAACTTATTAGTGAATTTTCATGACCCGTCGGTCGATAAACTAAAACTAATTACTTGAATTTCAATAGGTGCTAATTGAAAAATTTAAGTAATGAACTTAATTTTATCAAAATGATCAATAAAATTTTAAATAAGAACTTAAACTTATCCAAATAATAAACCAACAATATTAATTTATTATAAAATTGAGACAATGTCAAAATAAAAATGAAAACGTAAGAGTTGGTAAAAATTAATAAAATTAAGTATAATATATCTAATTTTCATTTAGATCTCGTGATTAGTATCATTTGAATTTGCATTCAACTTTGATTTGATAAACTTTTAATAATTTGAGTTCAAACAAATTTTCTTTATTTCATGTATTAGTCAAATATAACTAAGTTAAATTGATTCGTATTTTTTTTATTTCTAAATGTCAAGTTAAATTTTGCTTAATTTGGTTATAAAATTAATTTTGAGTAATGACGAAATCAACATGAAAAGTTCTAATATATTTGGTCAATATAATACATAATTAATATAAATAAAATATAATGAAATGATTGTACTTCTTATTTTTTTGAAATATTAAATAAATTTAGTCGATAGATTTACTAAAAATTTACGAATGCAATAATTTTAAATTAATGAATAAATGAATATCTTTAGGAAATTTGACTATATAAATACTAATGGGTATTTTAGGGTATTAGACCCTACACATACCCACTCATTTAATTTCAAAGGTCTAGGTAGGGTAGAGTCTTTTACCCATTGGGTAGGAGGGTATGGATATGAGTCTCAAAGTTCTTTTTGAGTATGAATAGGATGATATCCTACCCATTGACAAGCCTAGATGAGTGTGTGTATGTATACCAAGGTAAATATTAGTGTATGTAGTGGGTGGAAGCAAGGATCATTAGATTTTCTCTCCCTTGCCCATGTATTGTATTAGGCGTGAATAACAATTCATCCCCTTAATATTAAAAATGAGTAAATTATCCTCTCATAAAAAAAAAAAAAAAACAATTTACCCCCTGTACAAGACATAGAGAATTAAATTATTGTATTTTTAAAAATACAAAAAGATAAATTACAATTTATTTTTTCATATAGAGAATAATTTGCTCATTTACAATATTACGAGTGAGTTGATTGCATATTTTTTTTTCCCATTGCATTAGCATTTTCCATTCCTTGCCAGGACTCTTATCGACTTTTAAGTTCGTCCACGTGGCATCAACTTATTGATGCAACAAGAGATGAAGCATGATATGAGAATATAGAGAGTATCCCAAGCCATTAGCCATCTGCTATTTTCTCTTCTTTCTGGCCATTAAAAAAAAAAAGGAAAACAGACGGAAGGAGCTACACTCTGACGTATGAGCTATTATTTCCTTTTCATTCTTTGATGCCGCTCCACCAACTCCCTCAAGCATCCACTTTCTCTCCTCTCTTCGTTATTCCCTTTTGTCTTCAACTCCCAAGGTTTTTTTTTCTCGTGCTCACCGTCATCCTCGTTGGCTTCATCGATATATAATTGTATAACACAGTTGGTTGTAGCCCTGAAACAACATATGTATTCTATTAATGTCCGGACCCGGTTTTACGATTGATTTTTGGTCTGGTCGAACGTGGTCTGGACAAGAATCTTTATGTATGTATTTATGGTTGAGAACCGCATCTGAATGTGACTATATACGAGGAGAAAACCCAAAAACTAGGCAGCAGTTGTTGCCAAGAATAGTGAAGCAATGGAGGGGGTGAAGAAGAACAAGTTTGTGTGCATCAAGCATCACATAAATGGATCACCAGAGGAGTCGGACTTCGAGGTCAAGACTGAGACGATTGGTTGGTCTGTGGGAAGCAAAGAGGTGATTGTTAAGAACCTGTACGTGTCCGTGGATCCTTACCAGCTCAATCGTATGAAGAGCCACTGCTCCTCTCAGGCAGCCATCAGTTTCGCCACCGCTATCACTCCTGGACACGTACGTTAAGTTTCTGGTTCTCTTTTATTTGTTGTGTGCGTGCGATTTGTTTATATACGAGCATGTGTGTGTGTAATTTTAAAAGTATTATTATTTTAAATATATATTAATTAAATTAATGAACTATTAAAAAGTGTAAAAAATGAGGAAAAAAAATGTGAGTAGAAAAAGAGGTGTGGAAGTTAAGAAAAAAGGAAATGAGAAGATGGGAAGAAAAATGAAAAGTTGAGAAAAGAAAAAAAAAAAAAAACATTGACGTACCAATTGAAGATGCCAATAAGGTGCTCTTCAATTATACATAGTATAAATACTTATCGAAAATTTATTTTAGTTTTTTTTTGTTTCGCGTAATTTCCTTTTTTTTTTTTTTCTTTGCTTTCGGATTTATATTAGGGATAATTACACTCATTTCTCCTGATGTTTAGTGTAAATTATGCATACATCTATTGTGGTTCGAGAAATTACATCTAGCACCTCTGAGGTTTACTTTCATCTAATAAATAAGTCCATTCGTTAGTCAAAATTAACTGAATTTGCTGATATTAACAAAAAAACTATATAAAATTCATATTTACCCTTGATTGACTGGTTGCTCACTTATTACAGATCAAATAATTATTTTCGGACTAAACAAGTCTTATAATGGTGAAGATATACCTCCTAATATGCATTAACCCGTAAAGACGTATGATGGTAATTTGGTCATAAAAAAATTTATTTAACCTACAATAAGTCAATCAGAGGTTAATAGCTTAGTTGGCGAAGTTGAAACCTCATGTTTAAAGTCATGGATTTGAACCCCGCTAAATACGTGTGATTTGTTCAAGTGTAGAATGTGTTGTCTACTGTAATTATAAGTGTTGTTTAAATTTTATTTATCTGATATTGTTGATCAATATATGATTGTTGTTATTGTTTAATCAACGTATTTGTTTTTTTTTTTAATTATGGTTCTTAATGGCAAAATTGATGAAATTAGAGTATACTAAAATGGCACCCTCTAAGACTCAAAGTTACACAGAAAAATGCATTTTTTCCTAAAACGGAACAAGTAATTGATGCGGGGTGGTTTTGACAGGGAATTGATGCGTACGGCGTAGGACGAGTGGTGGCGTCGGGGCGGGCGGAGTTGGCGAAGGATGAGCTGGTAGTTGGGTTGCTGACCTGGGGAGAGTACAGTATAATAGAGGAAGGCAGGTTATTGAACAAGCTGGATCCCATGGGTTTGCCTTTGCCTGCCTATGTTGGGGCTCTTGGTCAGCTTCCCCATTCCATACACTCTTTCCAACTTTTCTGTTCACCAATTCCACATTCGCCCTAATCAATTATTTTCCAGTATACTATCATCGTGGTATGTTGTTTCTACGTGCATGTAATAAAAGAACAATTGCACTCCATTCTCCGAAAATTTAGTGCAATTACACATAGACTCTCGTAGTTTGGAAAACAACACCCAACACTCCTGATGTTTGCTTCCATCTAACAAATAAGTCTATTCGTTAGTCAAGATTCACTGGATTTGCCAATATTAACAAAAAAAATTTTAATGAAAATTTATACTTACCCTCAATTGACTTATTACCGACTTGAATAAAGTACGAAGAGCTATATTTGAACCTTAAAAAGTGAGCATATATTAGATATCATATGCTGTGTATTTTTAGTCCATTGATGCATTGCCTGCTGGACTATAGAATAAGAAAGAGATGGGAATGCAGGATTCAGTGGACTTTCAGCGTATGGAGGATTCTTTGAAATATGCAAGCCCAAAAAGGGAGAAAGTGTTTTTGTGTCGGCAGCGTCTGGATCTGTCGGAAGTTTAGTTGGACAATACGCGAAGCTCTTTGATTGCCATGTCGTTGGCTGTGCTGGTACCCAACAAAAGGTACTCCATTTCTTCTTCTCCCATTTTGCTCCCTCCCTAGCTCTTCTTGTTATCTTTTCTGTACAAGATGTGTTTATTTTCTTAGTAAATTGCAATCTACCTATTTGTGTTATGAGAAATAGACAAATAATTCTTCTATAAAAAATAAAATATCAATTCACATCCCTATATTTTTCAAAATGTAACAATTTACTTCCATGTGTTTTTCAAATTGAAGCAATTTACCTGCCTTATATACAAGGGGATAAATTGCTATTCACCTATTTATTTTCATACGAGATTTATAAACAAAAATTGAAAACAATAACCATCATGCCAAAATGTATCTTTATTAAAACTCTCTAAATGAGGGTTTAATGCATTTTACGCCATGTAATATTACAAATGAACAAATTACTCGTAATTAAAAAATAATAGCAATCTATCCTTTATATTTTTTAAAATGAAGTGATTTACCCTACTGGTTTAAGAAATACAGGGGTAAATTACTGCGTTTTAAAAAACACAGAAAAATATATTGCTATTTTTTTTAATAAATGGATAATTAATTGCTCATTTATAATATCACTTAAATTTTCAGTTAAATTTATTAAATTACCACAAATTAGCACCTAAACATATATGGCCTATTATTGAATGTTATGAGTTTAACACATGAAATTATTTATATTGTTTGAAGTTTAATAACATCATTGTAATTAATTCATGCCGCATTTGTGTTATATACATGTAGGTTGATTTGCTGAAGGAAAAACTTGGTTTTGATGATGCATTCAACTACAAGAATGAGAGCAATCTAAAGTCAGCTCTGAAAAGGTTTTACCCACTATTCCATTTAATTTTTCGGGAAAAATTTAACGACCCCTGATGATATTGAAATATTCAAAAAAGTCCTATAAAAAAAATAAAGTATCTATTAAACTCCCTGTTATTCAAAAAATTCAAAAACCCCTTGAGACCAAATTGATCGGGGGACTGTGTGAGTCATTATTCATAATATAAGGGTAGTTTTTTTATATTTAAATTTTCATGGGGGCTTTTTAACTCTTCTTTTTTCTATTTTTGATACAAAGAGTGGAAAAAGGGGGTAAATCCAATTTATCTATGACACGAGAAATGGGAAAAAAAATCCTGTGAAAAAAGAATGAGTAAATTATCCTTTGTATTTTGAAAAATAACGTGAATTAGTAAATCAGGTTTGGTCGAACCAAATCAATCATAAAGTAAGTATATGTGATTGGTCACTTTTCCTTAACTGGACACCAATCATACGACAAGTGTATTATTGCACTTGTCATATGATTGATTGTCGAACTTGGTTCCGGCTAAAATTTCCCCAACTATAATGGTTTTGTTCCCCAATTTGTACTGCTGAAGCCAAAACACAATTGCCAAATTGATCCTGATAATTCTTTGCACTAGACTGCATGTCATGCCCAAAAGTATGATGGGAATTATAACTAACAAGTATCTAACATGTTAATTACCGCAGGTACTTCCCCCAAGGCATCGACATATACTTCGATAATGTGGGCGGAGAGATGCTGGAAGCAGCGGTGGCTAACATGAACTCGTTCGGCAGGGTGGCGGTGTGTGGCGCCATCTCCGAGTACACCGGCAACCAAAAGAGGGCGGCGCTGGAGATGCTGGACGTGGTGTACAAGAGGATCACAATTCAGGGATTTCTGGCTGCTGATTATGTCAAATGCTACGCAGAGTTTATCTCGACCACAACGGACCACCTCCGCTCCAGCAAAATGCAGGCAATTTGTGACATCTCGCACGGTGTGGAGAGTGTGCCATGCGCTTTCGTAGGCCTCTTTCGTGGTGATAACATAGGGAAAAAGATTGTGCAAATTGCTGATGAATGAGAAACCTGCAAGAATAGGCTTTTCATAAAGGCAATTGCTGGGGAAGTTGAGTTACACCATCCAGTCTGTTGTGTCTCTCCTTTGTCCAGTTGCCGTCCTTCCAAGAACGTACGTAGCCGTTGTTGTTTCAACTTAATGGTTCACCATGTCTGGAATTTGAAGTGCTAACTCCATAAGTTGAAGTTGCTTCCATCTATACCTAAACACCCATCATTAATTGTTCTATTGTTACATTTTCCTGCCACTGTTTTGTTATTACTAATGCTCACTGTAGTGTCTTGAGTTAAGGGAAAATTTAAGCTCACGTCAAGTGTGGCCGAATTGAATTAATCACAGAGCAAGTATAATGAACTTACTATGTGATTGGTCATCTTCTCTTAATTGTACACCGATCAAACACTGTAAGTGTATTGAAGAGAAATTATTAAGACCTTGTGAGATTAAAAATTATGGGGTATGTTAAAAAAGAAAAAATAAATTGTGGGGATTTATTTAAAATATGGAAGTTTGTGAGGAAAAAAACATGGAGCGCGAGAGAGAAACATAGAGTAGTGGTTTGAGAAAAAAAAAATAAAAGTAATTATGTAAAAGAATATTAAAGTTACTATTTTGACTATTTTTTTTTAATGGAAGAAGTGAATTATAGGGTAAATTGGGGTATTCAAAAATTGATACGACAAAACATATATATATATATATATATGTTTATAATAGTATAGAAATATTTCTCAAATATAATACCTATAATAATTTCTAAGTATAATTTTCTAATATTTCTATGAATTTTCTATTAATTTCTCATTTTTGTAAAATTTAGGATAAATTACAACGATCTCCCCTGAAGTTTGACATAATTACAAATATATACCCCATTGTTGTTTTAAAGAATTATCAATACCGCCCCCTGATTTTAATGGTTGTATAACAATTGTTCCATTCTGTTAGTTCCCATTAACTTTCCAGCCAATTTCTATGATTAACTGACCAAAATGCGCCTTATGGTCTAAGAATTATAATTTTATTTATTTTTAAGATTTTTTTATTAATTAAGTGGGATAATTTTTTTATTTAAAAAAAGAAGATTAAAATGCAATAAGCACAAAGTTGACAATTTCATACATCCAGCCAAGGATTACATAATCTCATCAAATATTAGGGGGATATTTGTATTTTTTTCAAACAACAAGGGAGTTTTTATAATTATACCAAATCTCAAAGGAAGTCGTTGTAATTTACCAAAAAATTAATTAAACACCACTACATATAATTAAGCATTTGGTTAATAGACTCGATGAAATTGAGTAAATCAATGCTAACATGTATTTGAGGTGAATTAGAATACACATGGTTTATATAATTATGGAATTCACGATTCATCCAAATATAAGACCAACCTACATTAGAAAAAAATAATGACTTTTCACTATGGTTAATTGTCATAATTAACAGTAAAAAACTATGGTTAATTGTCATAGTTAACAGTAAAATTATGGCAAATACTAATTTATCACGACTATGGAACCATTATTAGTCGTTACTTTTGTAAGTGAGACTAAAATATTTTACTACAACTAAAAACTGTAGAAAATATTGTCGCCATAGGTAAAACCATAGCTAATGTTGATTAATTGAACTTAAAAAATTCAAGTTTTTTCACATTAGTTTTGTTTAACTATTGTATATACTATTAATTTACTATAATTTTTAAATAATAGTGATTTATAGTGTAAAATTTTGAGCCTATCCATCCAATGATTCCTCAACCAGCATAGCTCCTTGAGATCCTTGCCAGCCGCCTCCCGGTTTGAGGATTAAGAGAGCGGGTCGCCCGGAAAACACGACAGCGAAAAACGAAAGGAATAAACGTGTTAATTGGCGTTCAAGGGGTGTTCCATTGAATGTTTCTGGACTATCGATGTATAAAATCACAGAGGATAAATAAAAATACTAGATCTACAATCTAAACTATGAAAAAAAAAAAAAAAAAACGAGATTGCAATATTTAAAAGAAAATAATACCCTTGTCGATTTCTTCAGCTATACGCGTTGTTTCTCTTCAAGATCTATACATGCTATATTCCAACACAGGAATCTCTATAGGCTTTCACATCACACTGAAAATGTGAGATCCGTTCTCGTGCTAGCCAGAAATGAATCCAGGAAGAGGGACTGAAAAAACCGCACTATCAATAGTGCATTTTCAATCTTTCTTGTTCTTGATTTGGTTCTAAACCGAGAAGACCATAAAATATGGAGAATTTGAGAAAAATTTCATGACCAAGGCTACAAGGATAAAAGACACCGAGCCCTAGGTCAACTCAAATTCTTTTTCTTATTTATATTTTCTATAACGGGTAGTCATAAAAAAAAAAACTTAGATAATTGTATCCGTCAGGAATCAAACAAGATTTATATAGTTTTTTGAATACTATTGCGTAGCCCTTAGAAAACGTTCCCTGCTCTGTAGCATAGATCCAAGGACTATATATATACATATAAATTAATTGAAAGTGTCCTTGAAAGCGGCGTCCAATATGGACATTTTATTACACTATGCTTCTCTCCAACGAGGACAGCTTTATTTTATCTTCTCCAATCTCGAAACAAAAACGTGTAACTATGCTATTTAGAGTAATTAAATTAATTAATGTATATAAGTTGTAATTATTAGTTTTACCCTTTTCTGTATATATCACTTGTAATATACTATTTTCCCTGATTTTTACAAGGAATAGTTATCTTTGCTCTCTTTGGTATGTAGCCCTATAGCTACCATATAATTTCTCCTACAGACATATAGCCCAACCGATGTATTTTCTGATAAGAGGCAAGACCTCTTGCATTGATTTTTGTGGAAGGAAAGAAACCGTATCAAAAAAAAAAAATGAGAACACAACAAACAACACACACACCAATCAGAGTAGGAAAAAGTAAATGATGAAGAATTAAAGCACCTGCATGACTAATAAAGGATAATTCTAAATAAAATTCTCAATTTTCGGCTTTGTATTTAATATAATAATTATCTTGATTGATCGCATTTATAAGAATTAATTGGACAAAATTAATCCAAAATTGACCAAATGCAAAGGATACCTATTCAAAAAATTATGGATTACAACATTGATATTTTATTACGGGTATAAAAGAATTTTCACTTATAAAACCTTAATTGCAATATAAATACCATTCTTGGTAGAAATGCCTATAAAAACCAAGAGAAAAGGGAAAGAGAGGCAACGACGTTCTTTCGAAAAGGTACTACTTATATTTCATTTTCCCTTAATATTTGATCCACATCAGTAAAAAGAAGCGGGGAAGACAGAAGAAAGAAATGGAGGTGAAAAACAAGTACGTAGCAATCAAGAATCACATAGATGGAGACCCAAATGAATCAGACTTCTCCATTTGTGAAGAATTACTTTCAGTAAACCTCCAGCCTCAGCGTTCCGACGACGACGACGATGTGGTGGTGCAAAATCTCTACATATCCATCGATCCCTCCCAAATAAACCGCATGAAGAGCCACAGCTGCGTGCACACCATCATCCCTGAGGCATCCGCTGTTCTTCGGGACAGGTGCGTGCATGATCCTCCAAAAACTCCCAACACACACTGGATGGGTGCTTCTGTTTATATATGAGCATTATTAACATAGTAATGTAACAGGCCATTGCAGCAATCGGGGTGGGGAGAGTGGTGGATTCCCGGCATCCTGATCTCAAAGCAGGCGATGTGGTGTGGGGGCTGCTGAGCTGGGGAGAGTATTGCGTCGTCAAAGGTGGTCATTTGTTGCAGAAGTTGGATACCAGTTTCGGATTTCCCCTGTCATATTATGCTGGTGGAGTTCTAGGTAATTTACACATTTCATTACACTGTGTGGATGTTGGTTTTTAGTTTATAAATTTGATGGCAAAAAAACCATGATAGTCAAACCCATTATTATCTTAAACAAAAATTTAAATAAAATTAAAAATATATATTTTTTACTGAAAATTTAAGAGAGAGACTCATTGAGCTAGAGCTTCATAAGTGCCTTTTTTTCTCAATATTTCCAGCTGTCGAAAGAATATTTAGAGTCCTGATTATAGAGTTGTATAAATCAAAACTAAAATACTACAAAGTTTATTGCAAATATTAATAAGGGATTATTAATGTTTATAACAAAATTGTGATTATAAGGGAAAAATCATTTATGGAACTCATCCTAGTTGGTATGGAAATTTTTTATTTTGCTTGGTGAACTCAACCCCAATTCTGAAATTAATCTTAAAAATTGCCAAAATCATCTCATTGCTTTGGAACTCTAGTGGCCGAAGTCTTGCAATTTGAAAAAGTTAAATACACAATGTCATCAAATTGTTATTCTCATATTGTTTGGGTGTCTTCAAAGTACGAAAAATATCATTTAGTGTATGTTTACTTCACTATATGAGTTATTTATGTGATATGATAAATTTATATTAAATTTTTGATTAAAAAAATTTGAGATTAATTGTAGGTAGTTACTTAATCTGATTTTATGTTTTGATTACCAACAATATCATATTTAAATCAATTTATTATACATAGGATAATTGATAATTTATTTTTTTACCCTCGTTACTTTCCTCCAAATCGAGCAAAGCCCTAAATCCAGCAAATTATTTTTTTATTTTATTTTTTTAAAAATTGAGCAAGGAAATTAGTGGCAAAAGATGGGGGACGGGAAGGGTGAGGGAGGGAAGAAGATGGTGGGGGCGGCAACGGGCGGCAAGGTGGTGAAGAAACATGGGGGGAGACGGTGGGGGCGGCAGGAAAGAGGAAGAAAACATAGGGAATAAGAATGGGTAAAATTCTCATTTTACCCCTTTATCTGGTTGCTAGTTCTGATGATTTAACATAACTTATTCAAGTAAAAACAGTAAATAAGGGCGGGCCCATCCAATGAGCTCGACCCCGGGGTCCACATAGTAAACATGATGTTAAAATAGTACAAAAATCCAAAACAACCTCAAGTTTATTGTAATAACTAAACTAATTCTTGTTAGAATTAATAAACATGTGGTAAACATAATGTTATATGACAAGAGAAACTTCTTGTGCATCCGAGTAATTAACAGGGCCTTAATATATATACTTGTAGGAACAAGTGGACTAGCAGCATATGCAGGGTTTTTCAAAGTTTGCAAGCCCAAGAAAGGGGACAAAGTGTTTGTTTCTACTGCCTGTGGATCAGTTGGAATTTTAGTCGGACAGTACGCCAAGTTGTCTGGATGCTATGTTGTTGGTTGTGCAGGAACCAAAGAAAAGGTCAGTAGTATATATACAATTATTTTCATTCGCTAGCTAAAACTTGAAATTTTTTTACCCAAACTTGGTTTGGCCAAAATCAATCCAATCACAAAGTAAATAAAATACACTTATTTTGTGATTAGTCATTTTCCTAAATTGTACACTAATCATATAACAAGTGTATTGCACTTATCATGTAATTAATTTTGATTTGATCGAGTTAGATCCGAATAAGAATTTCCCGTAAAACTTTTCTTTCGTTTAAGGAACACTTGCTTGCTGGCTTGTTATAGGTGGAATTATTAAAGGAAAACTTACTTGCTGGCTTGTTATAGGTGGAATTATTAAAGGAAAAGGTTGGGTTTGACGATGCATTCAACTATAAAGAAGAAATTGATCTGAGTTCAACTCTTCAAAGGTGAAGCTCTTTCTAATTATGCTTTTCTTTTTTCTTTTTTTTTTTAATTTCATTTATATCTTATGTCCATATGCTTTTTTCCCATAATACTAATTAAATAATTATTTGCGATTCGACGTTGTGAAATTGGTATTCTATAATATTTGTGGTGAAAAAGACAGATACTAATTATTATAAGCGAAAATATAAGAATTATCACTAATGATAGGGAAAATGATATTTTCATCCGGTTTCATTAGTTACGAAATTATCACTTTTGGTCCAATAATTTTTAAAAAATAGCATTTTTTTGTCCCATAATATATTTTCGTTATATATTTAACAGTAAATGCTATGTAGTGCCTTTACATTTTTCGTTCCCATATGTTATAGAATTATCAGTTTTGGTCTTATAATTTTAGAAAAGTAGCATTAGTGGTCCCATGCACTTAAACACTACAACGGCTTTTCCGTTAAACTTCTAACAATTCGGTGTCATGTGGGCTAAAACTGCTATTTTCTTAAAGTTATGGAACCAAAATTGAGAATTCTATGACCAATTGAATTAAAAGCGAAAAAACTCTAAGTTACAGGACGAAAAAATACTATTTTCCCTAATTATATATGTTACATGAAAATATCTATTTTTATGTTATATTGATAATTCTCATAAGTTAATAATGATAAGTAGGGTTAATATGCTACATTTTTAAAGGCCTAATATCATTAATCATTTAATTGGGGCAGACAACATGATGATGATGATGATGATGATGATGATGATGATGATGATGATGTATCCCAAAAAAAAAAAAAAAAAAAAATGGAATATGAAGTCAAACACAGTTTAGGAAGCCAAAAGTTAACCATAACAATAGAACCTCTATAAATTAAACTTAATAAATTAATAATTTTTAAAAATAATTTTTTTTATTTCGATAAATTAATAAGATAACAATTTTTTGGAAGATCTTTTTATAAATTTATGGTCCCTTCAATATTATAAATTAATAATTATGCAAAATCACAAATATAACTAGGACAACTTAGTAAAATATGATTCCATCATTATTTGTTTCTTCTTAAAATTTAAATTTAGTTGTTTTCATCTATAATTTTCCTTACTATATTTAATTAGAAATGTTTGATATGTTGTTTACATAGTGGTTGATTTTCACAATACATATGAAATTGCATTAAGTTTTAACTAATACTACGTGCTATGTACAATGAACTTTGTTTATTTTTAGGGAGATGTATTATATTTAATTAGTCACATTGCACATGGACATCATTCAAGTAATCGATATAATGTATATGTTTTATTCTTAAAGAATAATGTAGGTCCACTGAATTGAAAAAAATCTCTTTAAATTAATAAATTATTAATTTTTTAATTACCTCTTTAAATCAATAAATTATGTAATCCCGATATCATTGATTTATAATGATTTATTGTAACTATATCAGTATTGGTTTAATATCGAGTTTAATGCAATTTACCCATGTGATATTGCAAATGAGCAAATTACTCCCTATAAAAAATATAGCAATTTAATCCCCCTATGTTTCTAAAAATGAGGCAATTTACCCCCCCCCCCCCCCAGGAGGTAAATCACTTCATTTTAAAAAATAAAGGGGGGTAAATTGATGCATGTTAAAAGACACAAGGGGATAAATTGCTAATTTTTTTTGTAGAGAGCTATTTGCACATTTGCATTATCAACAGGATGTAAATTGTATTTTTTCCGTTTAATATCAGGTACTTTCCTGAAGGGATAGATATATACTTGACACGTGGGAGGTGAAATGTTGGAAGCAGCAGTTGAAATATGAACAGCTTTGGTAGAGTGGCAGCTTGTGGAGTGATGTCTGAATACACAGATAGTCTGAGAAAAGGAAGCTGGATATGGTACAAATAATCTACAAAAGAATCAGATACAAGGGTTTCTTGCTCTGGACTTCATGAATATATATCAAGAATTCATTTCAACCACCACCCAATATCTTCAGACAGGCAGAATCAAGGCCGTAGAAGACATCTCTCTACGGTGTTGAGAGCATTCCAAAGGCCTTTGTTGATATTTTTCGTGGCAATAATGTTGGGAAAAAGGTAGTCAGAATTGCTGAAGGCGATGATGCAAATTACATTGAATTGCCAAGATGATGATGAGGCATTATTACATTGTCGAATGATTTTAAGTATGCCTTTTCAACTAACTCCAAACATAGCTTTGACTTCATTCATTGGTTATCCGTCCACATGTCGAGACACATATATACTGTTTCAACTTTATTGCCATGATGATATGCCAAATATAAATGAATGGAAGTGCATGTTTTATAGAAATGTATTATGCTCGATCTTTCAATGTTAGTGGATATTTGGCATAGCTTTGACTCTTGCTGGACTCTCTCAGTTAGGGGTTCATTAGGTGATCAATTTTACTTGCCTTCATTTTGTATTATCTCTTAACTGCTCTGGTTAAGCTCGTTGATGATCTCCTCATTTTTTAGATACTGTAGTGATGCATGCTCGGATTGCTAATTGACAATTTTGTTTATTGTGGGATCAAATTATCAAAATTAATTTCAACAGAACTAAAATTATGACCCCTATATTAACAGAATTAAAATTTACAATTTTCCCCATAAATTATAGCAACAATTATTGATTATTACAATATAACAATTATATTTAAATAGTTGGAACAATATATGCATGATTCACATTAATCTAATTAGGTACTTATTTACATTTCTAGATAAATGAGTCCCAGCTCAAGATCAAATAATAAGCCGAATTTCAACTCAGATTTTTTTAAGGCAAAATTGTAAAATTAGTCTTGTATGTACGGAGGGTGGCGAAATTGGTACCGTAAATATGAGATTGGTAATTTTAGTCCTTTATGTTTTTAAATTTATAGCGATTTTAGTCCTTCCAACCATAAGTGACCAGAAATTAGCAAATCAAATTGGGGCTTAGGGTTTTGGCGACAAATGGACATTATTTAAACAGTCATGGATGTTGATGTGGCAAAGAATGGTTAACTACCAACCAACACCACCACCTCATAGCCAGTCTTCGAATTTTTTTTCTGTGTGTCTCTGACCACATGCACCACCACTAAACTCGCCGTCCGACATTGATTTAAACCCTACAGCATGTGTTTTAATCGGAGTTCAAATGTGCCCCCCAATTGCTGATTATAATCTTGCCCTAAAACCTAGATTTATTTTCTCTCATCAAAATTCGCCACTGTCCCACCTATCCACTGTTCGAGACCACCACCAATCAACTCCCCATCTTCCAGCGAGTTGATTGTACCAGGCCCATCCATTTTCATCCACTATCCAACCCGTTCTCTCTGTTTTCACTTCTGCCACTTTTTTGCCTCACCTACCACTAGTTTTTCCGTGATATCTCCGCCACCAGCGATCATCTTGTCGACGGACAAACACCTCTTTGTTCGCCTCCCCATGTCGCACACATCTCTCCGATCAATTTCCATCAACAACACCATCCATGTCATGACCTCCTCATCAATTGACTTCTCCTATATGTTTTAATTTAATGGCAATTTTAGTCATTCCGACCAAAATTACCCGTCAGTAGCCATGTAAGATGCCGCGTGTTTAAGTTGAGACTAATTGGCAACCAAAAACCCTAAACCCCAAATTATCTAGCTAAGTTTTGAGTAATTCTGGCTGAAAGGACCAAAATTGCTACTAAATTAAAACATATTGAATTAAAATTGCCAATTCAATAGTTACAGGACTAATTTTGTCACTCCCAATACTTACCGGAATAATTTTACAATTTTGCCTTTTTTAAATGAGGTTGATCAGTTTGGGGGCGCAGATTTCAAGTACAAAGAGCTTAAACTTTCATAAATTCAACTCATTTAATCTACATTTGGAGAGTAAATGTCAACCATATATATATGGTCCACTACAGCTGATCATCTATACAAGTTTCAGTCCTTGAGCTACCCACTACTATGGCCTTGTTTTCATGGGCAATTTATTGTTGTTTGCTTCCATTTCATTCATTTCTTAAACTTAAAAATAATAATAATTACTCACTTAAATCTCTCTTTAGTATTACTAAAATATCTTAAAAATTTTTTTGTATATATTTTTACACATATTTCAATTATTAAAATCATATATTTTAGCTCTTCCATTGCTAAAAGTTTAACCTCGTATCTCTAATGTTCAAAAATTACTTTCGAAATTATCTAAAAACTAAATTTAATGTTAATCCAATATATTTTAAAAAATCTTGGTTAACCACCCGTTCCTCACCTAATCCACAGTTTAAATGTCTTCTCCATTCTTGTCTAAACTCATATAGGCTTTACTACATTTTGTCCTTTTTATAAATATAACTTGCGATTTGATTCATTATTTTCGTGAATTTTGGGGATTGAGGGCAGAATTTTCCAAAAAGTATAAATATGCCAAATATTGTCATGTGTAAGTCTCGTGCCGGCTTAAATTTGAGGATACACGTGATCACTTGCACGTTTGCACCTGTGGTTTTTAGGCTAATTTTTAAAATTGAGACAAAATGTATTATCAAATAGTAGAATTCACGACAAGAAATATAATATATTTTCATGGTTAATATAAATGATGGTAGCGAATAGTTATTGACCACAGTCATGCAACGGTTATTGACTATCATTTTTGTGAGGGTGACTAAAATATTTGCCATGGCACTGATTTTATTTAATTACAATTAATAATAATTATTTACTATAATTTTTAATTATAATCATTAATATTGTAGTCAATGATAAATTTTTTCTAATTATTTACCATCATAATGGGCCAAATCCTAAGTTCTATTTCTTGAATGACCAAAATGCCAAGCACCCACAGTTGTAGGATCAGAATTGCAATAAAACCAACAATTAATACATGTATTTATACTTTTATGAAAGAAAACTCTTTAAGCGTACCAATTTTAAATTATCCTATTTTACCCTCAAAATTAATTTTTTTCTTCAAAACAAATTTGGTCAAATAGTAATTTCAAATTTTTTAAATAATCTCACAATTTTATTAAAAAAAAATCTCTCACCCACTCCATGTTTCTCTTTAAACTTCTCCATGTTTGTTTTTTGTGTGTTTTGTTTTTAACAAAATTCTATATTTTTAATGAACTTCCAATTATAAAATATTATTTCTTTGTCATCTCATCCCAAGTTTCTTTATTCTCATGAACCTTTATTTTCTTTTCCCATCATAATTTTTTTTTTCTCCATCTCATATCACATTTTCTTTATATGCTCGCGAGAAACGCGTGCAACTACGACCAGTTTTATACAAAAAATCCTAATTATATATATATATATATATATATATATATATATATGTATATTAATATAAAAAAAGATATTCTACACTCATAAACGATGGTTAGTGATATTGTCGTATTAATTTTAAATATGACAATTATACCCCTCATAAGATAATTTCAAAAAATAATTGTAATTATTATTTTTTTTTTACAATTATACATAAATTCTTTTATTGTGTCGATAGTTACTTAACTTGGTTTTCTTTTATTTATTATTAATTTTTGGAATGTGATTTATTGTTTATATATTTTTTTATTATTATAATATAATTTAGAAATTAAAAATTATTTATTATATAACACGTAGATATAGCGCATCATGACAACTGGTATATATAGAGAAAGATATCGATAAATTAACGCCCAAAACAGACAGTAAACACCAAAGAAAAAGAAGCACAAGACAAAAGAAATGGCAGTGAGAAATAAGTACGTGACAACCAAAAACCACATAGATGGAGCCCCAAACGCATCAGACTTTTGCATTTGTGAAGAATCACTTTCAGTAAAGCTCCAGACAGCTGATCATGATGAGGGTAACTCCGGCGATGTCGTGGTGGTTCAGAATCTCTACGTATCCATCGATCCCTACCAAATAAACCGCATGAAGACCCACAGCTGTTCGCACGACGTTGTCCCCGCCGCATCTGCTGTTCTTCCGGGACAGGCGATAGAGCAGGTGGGTGGGGAGAGTCATGGATTCTGGGAACCCTAACTTTAAAGCAGGTGATGTGGTGTCCGGAAATCTCAACTGGGGGGAGTATACCGTCGTCAGAGGTGGTCGTTTGTTGCAAAAACTGGATACCAGCTTTGGGTTCCCCCTCTCATATTATGCTGGAGGAGTTCTAGGTATGGGTTTATTTATTTTTGTATGTTATTAAAAATAAAAATAATATATATGATACAAATATATCAAGTCGTGGAAAGTGTTCAAGACTTGATGATTTTTTCTTTTTTTAAAAAAAAAGGTTGAGTGTTAGCGATTTCATGTCGTGGATGTTTTCCACGACAAGACAAATTTTACCAAAAAAAATAAAATTAAATTAAAAAAAAAAAAAAAGGTTAAAGGTCAAAAACCAGTGTCAACTCAATTTTTATATTTTATATAACAATATAATATATATTGCAATATTGTAAAATTTGAGATTTGGTGTGATTATAATGTAAACTTTATATAGAAATCTGAGGGTAGGCAAAAGTTTCTTGCTTGTTTTTTTTTTTTTCTTTTGCTTTTTTTTTCCCATATTTGTACTTTATAATTAAGGAGAATGTAATTTTAGTCCTATAACTTAGGGGTAGTATACATTTTGTCTTGAATGAATCAATTTTCGTAATTCAGTCACATAACTTCAAGATAATTTTAGTCATTTCCCAACAAATTTAACTGAAAACTTGTATATAACTTGCACATGATCCAATTAATTTGTAATTTTAATTAGTCTTGTAAATCACTTGTTAGCGGGCAAAAAATGGTACCCTTTAAGTTACATGACTAAAATTGTATTTTTTCCTATTAAGGAAAAACAATATTTTGGTGTCTCACATTTTTTGTCTGTTACGGTGTATTTTTTTAATATTTGATATGATTTCTTACTTATATATCTCATTTCCCACCCCACTATATACCTTTTGGTACTTATTTCTTGTTTTATTATTATTTTCATGCATCTTTTTCTTCTCTTTAATTTTATATCATTATCTTTTTTTTATCACCACCATATAAATATAATATTAACTCATTATTTTGTATATACTTAATTAAATTTTTTGTTTTATTTTAGATAAATTAAAAAAATTAATTATGTACTGAAATTAATTCCATAAATAATTGCGGCTGATGCTGCCAAACTTATGGGTCAAAATTAAACTCTTGATTAAAAACATGTTAACTATCGTGAAAAATGAGACAATGCATTCATGAAGTTGTCTTAATCAATTTGGTAGACTCTTTCGAGTTAAAGCTTTATAGTTCACGTAAGACAATTCTCAAATTAGTGTTTTTGTAATAATTAATTTGATATATATGCCATAAAAGAATTTCTATCTATTATCTATCTATCTCACCTAATGGTATTGGATTTTAATTATCAAATTATAATAACAGGGATAATTATACTCTCCTTACTTGAAATTTCGTATAAATTACATGAAAATCCTTGTAATTTGAAAATTTACATTTGGCACTCCTGAGGTTTGCTTTCATCTAGCAAATAAATTTATCGGTTAGTCAAAATTCACTTGGTTTACTGATATTAGCAAAAAACTGAATGAAAATTGATATTTACCCATGATTGACTTATTACTAATTTATTGTAGGTCAAATATTTTTTTGGACTAAACTACCCTTATAACGGTAAAAATATACGTTCTCACATTTATTAACGAGGAGTACGTATGAGGATAATTTAGTCATAAAAATATTTATTTGACCTACTATAAGTCAATAATAAGTCAATCGGGGGTAAATATAGATTGTTTTTTTTTTTTCGATCTTTTTTTTAGTTAGTATCGGCAAATTCGGTGAATTTTGACTAACGTAGGAATTTATTTGTAAGACGAAAGCAAACCTTAGGAGTGCTAGATATAATTTTTAAAACCATAGGAGGTTATATATAATTATATAAATCTCAGAAGATTGGAGTGCAATTAAAGTACATGAATATCTCTTAGAATTCCCATATATTTCTTTTTTCAAGAATAGTAATTTAATCTAATTTATACTGTCAAATGTCAAGACCAAAATGGGATTCAATTAAGAATATAATTAAAAAATATTAATTTCCGTGAAACATTGTTCATCAATTTATGAATTTGTCCACAGTATCTTTGAAAGACATGAGAAAGAAATGGAAATTTTAAGTAATTAGAATATTGGTAGCAGGAAAGGTAGAAATAAGAATTAAGATTTTCTTTTTAATTTAACGCAATGAACTATTAAATTGAAATAATTTAATTATTTCATTCATTTCAAATATTAATACCTAACAAAAATAATAATAATCTGATCAACAATATCATATAATGGGGGATTATTTCACGTTTCATATATAAAGTATATCCTTTTTTCTCAGTTTTAGTACCAACAATATTTAACTTTTATAGGGGGTAATTTGCTCATTTTCAATATTATAGAGAGATAAATTGCTATTCATCCTAAATTATTATGTTTCCCGTATTGAATGATTGTTTCTTTAAATACTTTAGGAAATCATTAATATTATTGATTTTTATTAAACGCATATATAACAAATAATCATCAATATTCAGAGAAATTATATTTATTAAAAATAAGAGAGCTATATCTAAAAATTGCTAAACTGAAAACGCAAAGTACCTTTGATAAACATCAAATCAAACAAAGTTCATAAACACGTAAGTTTGATTTTGCTGATGTTGGAACCGATGCATCAAAGTAACAAACCCTAATTTACTTGCAGGGAGCAGTGGATTGACAGCCTATGCAGGGTTTTTCAAAGTTTGCAATCCCAAGAAGGGGGACAAAGTGTTTGTTTCTGCTGCATGTGGATCAGTTGGAATTTTAGTCGGACAATATGCCAAGTTGTTTGGATGCTATGTTGTTGGCTGTGCAGGAAGTACGGAAAAGGCAAGTTTATCCTTATCGTCCGGAAGTTCTAACTCGAACTTAATTCGATTAATTTGAATTAATTTTATAAATACGATATATTATCGTGTGATTGGTCTACAACTTAGTTAATCAGTTGTTAGAAAAAAAAAAGGTTATTGAATGACTAGATATGATCTGCAATTCGTGTTGGAAATTATCTTTCTTAAACAATATTTTGACCCTTATCACAAGCCACCGGAGTACACAAAATTTGTTCAGGTATAAGATGCAGAGAGTGTTTTTCTTCCTAGTTGTAGAAGAGAAAATCGAAACTTTTTTAAGTATATACAAACGTATATGATCTATTCATCATATTAATAGTCCAGACAAGCAGTTAAAACTGCTTAAAATTGCTTTGAGAGCAGTTACGAGCGGGATCCTAGCCTGGGGCGCTGCCCTAGGACCCCACAAGGGGGCGCAACCCCCTTGACCTCTGCTTGGTTTGGACCCAACGAGTTTAAATCCTAAATAAGTGTGCACTTTACACCCTAACTTGTTTAGGATTCAACACGCTCAATTACACTAAATAGTTAACTTCAATCATGTAGTAAATATAATATAATTGCTCTGTAATTTATTTGGTTAGAACTAGAATTTTTTGTTATTGTCATTCAGGCTTAATTGCATTTACTGCCCCGTAGGGAAAATCTCATTTTTGGTCCCATATCTTAGGGTCGTTTTGAATTAAGTTCCGTTTGTTATGTTTTTTTCAAATTTCGTCCCATTTCTTTAGAATTTTCTCAAATATGGTCCCAAAGTCTAATTTTCGTCAAATAAATAATGGAACCGTTAGTTCCGTAATGGGGCAAGCTTCTAGCACTATTTTGATGGGAAAAAACCTTAATTATGGGGCAAGATTCCAACACTATTTTGGAGGGAAAAAACTTGTCATATTAATATTTCACAAAAATATTTGAGTATTGTTGTTGTGTAAATAATATACAATATAATAAAAAAAAAATCCATAAAAACAACATAATTTAAATAATTTCACCAAAACATCAAATTTCATTGATTGTTGCAAATACCAAAATAAATTGACTTTCGAAGTCAAATGGGTTGTTTTTACACATTACTAATATATTTATTTTCAATTCATACTTTTGAAATTAATGTTTCAAAACTTATTATTTTCAAATTACATAAATATATATTTTCAAAATTACAGAAATTATGTTCAATGCATTTGACATATTTAAATACATCCCTCTTTATTATTATATTCTGTTATGTTGAGAATATTTATATATAAATATATATAATTTTAATACACCAGATATATATTTTTAGTGCACATTATATATCGATTTTATTTTATAATTTAATTAAAATTTTACATTGCATTCTAATTATTTTCTTTAATGAAGAGAACTTCACTTCATTTTATTATTTAAATTTAAAAATATAGTTACTAATTAGCTTTATTTACAGTTGCAAATATTATTTATTTTAATTCATACTTTTGAAATTAATGTTTCAGAATAAAACAACTCATTTGACTTTGAAAGTCAATTTATTTTGGTATTTGCAACAATCAACGGAATTTGATACTTTGGTGAAATTATTTAAATTATGTTGTTTTTATGAATTTTTTATTTTTATTATACTGTATATTTACAAAATATCAACAGTACCCAATATTTTTATGAAATATTAATATGAAAGGTTTTTTCCCTCCAAAATAGTGTCAGAATCTTGCCTCGTAAGGTTTTTCCCCTTCAATATAGTGCTAGAAGTTTGCCTCATAACAAAACTATGGTTCCATTAGTTATTTGAAAGAAATTAGACTTTGGGACTATATTTGAGAAAATTTAAAGACATGGGACGAAATTTGAGAAAAAGGTAACAAACGGGACTTAATTAAAAACGACACTAAGATATGGGACAAAAAATGAGATTTTCCCCTGCCCCGTATATTATGGGGGGTAGCAAAACAATGATGCTAAACGTAGGGTAGTAAAAAGTACCTGTAATTATTTTATTTTTTGTAATTGTAGGACCTCGACCACCGAATTTTTAAAAGTGGACGGAATTTGCTTATGTGGACAAAATTAGGGCAATTTTGTTGGGGATTTGTTGACTAGGCATCTTTTTTATTTTTTATGTGCCATGTAAGCACTCACATGAAAAAAACGTAAAATTATAAAAAAATTGGAAAGTTTGTATTATTGTAATATAATAAAAATAAAATTATTATTTTATATAATATAATTTAAAAAAAAAAACAAGTAAACACCCTCACCCTCACCCTCACACCCCTCCCACCACAATCCCTGACCCGACCCTGTCCTCCCCCAATCCACCCTCGACGCCGCTGCCGTCCGGCCGCAGAAGAGAGGGACGACATCCCGCTCCAGGAGAGGGGAGGCAATGCGGCGTCGCCCCCACTTTTGGCGACATCGTCGTCGTCCTAGCGAACAACTGGGCGACGACGGTTGCCCAGCTAGGGGCGCCCCGCTCCCCCCCCCCCCCCCCCCGACGGCTTGGAGGCAGGGATTTGGGTGGATGGGGGGGGGGGGGGGGTGGGCTAGGGGGCAGGGTGTGGGTGCGTGGGTGGGTTTAGGGTGTAATTTTTTTAATTAAACTTGTATTATAAATTTTTATAATTTAAAATTATCTATAATATTATAATTTAATTTTTTATAATTTTAAGTATTTATATTTTATATTTATATTTTTAAATTTAAGATATATTTTAAGTGAATAAAATTATTTATACATATTTAGACGTCGTGCCACAATTAGTATATAATATAAGTTTAAATTTTATTTTTATGTAATTTGACATTTCTTTTTTCATGTTCATATAGTAAAAATACTCAAATAAAAAAGTATTTTTTTCCATGTCATTGCTTATTTGGAAGAGGTTTTTTTTCATTTAAATGCTTAGGTGACACTGATTTTAAAGAAAACGCTCAGTCAGCAAAATCTCAAAAAATTGCCCTAATTTTGTCCACATATGCAAATTCCGGCCACTCTAAAAAATTCGGTGGCCAAAATTATAAAAAAATAAATTATAAGGTATTTTTTGCTACCCCTATATTTAGAGTCCTTATTTGCTACTTCCCTATATACGTGATAGTAAATACAATTAAGCCTTCATTCGTATGAAGAACTTTTCTTGACAAGAGAAACAATGCAGGTGGACTTACTGAAAAATAAGGTTGGGTTTGACGATGCATTCAACTATAAAGATGAAATTGATTTGAGCTCAACTCTTCAAAGGTGATTAATCTCAGTGCAATGCACACATCTTTAGTTAATATGTTTTTTTTTTCCTTTCTGATAGTGACAAATAATGACTTGCAATTCGATACTCTAAGTAGCGATTGATTTTCAAATGTTTGTGATGAAAAAAAGAGATATATAGTAATGGTAAATGAAAATATAAAAATTATCACTAATTATAGGGTAAATTACAACAACCTCTCCTGACATTTTGCATAATTATGAATACTCCCTCGTTGTTTAAAAAATTATTAATACCCCTTGATTTTAATGAAAGTCTAACAATTAGCCCACTCCATTAGGTTTTCATATATTTTTTGGGTGAACTAAAAAATACCGGATTAAAAATTATATTTTATTTATTTTAAAAATTTTTTATGGACTAAGTGAATAATTGTTTTATAATTTTTAAAAAAACTTTCATCCACTCAGTTTGATATTTATAAGTTTTTAATTTTTTAAATAAAATAAAAAATATAGTGAGGGCAAAGTTGATAATTTCATACCTCCATTAAAGGATTACATAATTTCTTTAAAACGTCAGGGGTATTTATAATTTTTCAAACAATAAGGAGGTATTCATATACTGTCTACATATACCAATTTGTTATATTGATGTCTGTAATAAGTTTATAATAAGAAGTATTGTAATTTACCCCCTTGATATGATAGATGAGCAAAACATTTCTCGTGAACAAAAAAAATAGCAAATCACCTCATGTGTTTTAAAAACTAAAATAAATTACTCTCTATATTTTTAAAAATGAAGCAAATTATCTCCATATTTAAACCATTGATAGCGAATAATTTACTCTAATTTTTAATTAAACACATAAGAACAATTTGCTAATTTTTTTTCCGCTCTAGTAGGTAAATTGCGTTTAACCATAAGCCACTATCAATAACCGTTGACACATATTCATAGTGTTCATTTAATTTTATATTATTTGAGGAACATATAATATGTTGTATAATAATAAAAAGATTACTGTGATCATTTTTTAGATTACTTTTAAGATTGTCAATGTTGGCTTAATGCATTTTTTAATCTTAGAATGATATACCTTTAGCATTTTAGTCCTTTAATTTGTTATAGTTGTAAAATAATCGTCCTACCCTTTATAATTTTTTGATCTAAGAACAAACTTGACCAACAAATTTAAATTTGTCTGAAAGTGGTTGATGCAATACACATGCTGGTTGAAATTTAGGGTTTCATTTTATTGATTGTTTTTATTGACATTGTGTTTAGAAGCTTATGTAAAGAAAAAAAGTTAAATAAAAAAATAAAAACTATCGACATAGAATAGGAGGAAAGAGTTTTTGGCCGATTTCAAATTTTCGGCCAAATATATCCTTAAATCAAGAAATAAAATAGAACGTACATGATTACTTTTCTACCCTAAAACGCCAGAAAAGTATAATTACAAGACTGAAAATGCATGTAAGCCGTTACAACTTAAGAAAATACCACTATTGTCTCTACTATACATGTAAAGTGGACTATGAAGTGAAACACAACTTGTAAAGCCAGAGCTAATCAACAATGTCTAGTATAAAACTTGACTAGTATTGTTTTCTTTTTTTTTTTTTTTAAATTTAATGAGGATCAGTGTTGGTTTCCCAATTACCCTTCAAGTTATTCGAACTCATGATCAAATTCATTACATATGCTCTTGCCAACAGACCACCTTGTTTTGTCCTTGATTAATATTGGTTAATCTCAGGTACTTCCCCGAAGGGATCGATATATACTTTGACAACGTGGGAGCTGAAATGCTGGAAGCAGCGATTCAGAATATGAACAATTTTGGTAGAGTGGCCATCTGTGGGCTGATATCTGAATATACGGACAGTCAGAATAGTGCGAAGCTGGATATGATACGAGTTCTCTACAAAAGAATCAGAATAGAGGGTTTTCTTACTGTGGACTTTAGTGAGATATACCAAGATTTCATTTCAACTACTACCCAATATCTTCAGACAAGCAAGATTAAGGTCATAGAAGACATCTCTTATGGCGTGGAGAGCATCCCAGAGGCCTTTCTCGATCTTTTTCAAGGAAATAATATTGGAAAAAAGGTGGTAAGAATTGCTGAAGATGACGTGTAATATTGAATTATTGTCGAGATTATGTATTACGTTGTTTAAAGTTGTCAGTATGTTGTCCGTAGGAACACCCTAATAATTTGGGACTCAACATTTTATTGTGGAGATGTTGAGTTTAAAATTAATTGAAAACATATGCGAGTGAATGTGTGCGTGGGTGAAAAACAAAGAAAGGTTGTTATTATAGCTTTGGAAATCTATTAGGTCCAAATATAACATTTGGATCATGTCTATGTTAATTTCTCTGTCGTGAGAAGACGCATATTGTGTTTAACATTTATGCACCATTACATAAAAATGCCAAATAAATGAATTAACGTGCCATATATTCAAGGGTTAATTACATTTAGACTCCGCTTAAAAATGTAAAATTAATATTTTTCGTCAACTTTTTTTTTAAAAATTATACTTACACCTCTTTCGAAAATTTATGATTTACACATGCTCCATTTTGTTAAGATTTGGATGAAAAATGTTAACATTAGCAAAACAAATTTCATAAATTTTAATTGTACCCTCATTTAATATTCCCATGTAATATTTTGTACTTATAAAAAAAAAATTAATGCGTTAATCTCACTTTATATTTATATATATATATATATTATATATATAATATATGCATATAATATAGGGCAAGTTGAGTCGTGCTGCTCATAAAACACACATTCGAGCTCGACTCGAGCTCCGTCTTATGTTTGTGAGCTCACTTTTATTTTTTATTTTTTATTATAAGTATCATTAAGTACATATTTAGTATTATATCAAGTTTATATTCAAAATTCACCATATATTAGAATTGTTAGTCAATATATCACTTATTTTAATTTTATATAACAATAAAATACAATATTTTATTTATATATGTTTAAAACATGCTTAAGCAACAATTTAGTAAGTTTTTTACTTTTTCTGTAAATAAATATTTAATTATAAATTATAGTATATTATTTTGTATCTTTATTTTTTTTAAATGATATTGGATATAGGTATTTTAGTTTATCTATTACTATATAAAAGAAATTCATTTGACGTACCAACATTGAATGCCAAATTTACCCTTTTATTCATTTTTTTTTTAAAAATTGTCCAAAATATAATTTCAATATTTTCCCCTCAAACCACTCTCCACCATTCTCTCACATCTATTTCCACGTTTGTTTTCTCACAAACTTTTCTCTCTCTTATAATTTTCTCGACCTTACTTCTCCATTGTTTTTTTTATTTTTAAATACAATATAATTTATTTTTCTCTCAACTTATTATACATTCTTTTTCCTATAAAAAATTCTTTCATCCCTGACACTTATTCTTTTCTTCACAAATTTCTTTTTTTTTTTTACACCATAATTTCTTTCAATTGTCTAACCTGCGGAACCGTGCACCGCCTTTTAATATTCTCTAAAATCAAGCTAATCAAATTTAGTATATTTTTTATTATTATTTATACATAAATATTTATATATATGACAAAATAATTTATCGTTTATAATTTCAATATCATAGAACAAAATGTATTATTCAAATTCAATTACCATATATTAGAATATTAATCAATATATAATAATATTCATATTTTATTTTGATGATATCAAAATATGGTATTTTGGGTATATATAAATATATATATAATATTATTGTCCAATGAAAAACTAATAATAAGTGGTGAGGAAATAATACATATTAACGAGGCGTTGCTCCATAGTGGTAACGCGAAACTTTTCCATGTATGAGGTCCGGATGCAATTTCCTATATATAGATATATATATATAATTAATATTTATATTTTGACATAATGTGGTTGTGCTTATGCTTATATATAAATTATTTATGACTTTTATTGATATTTTTAATATTTGTAATCGTCTTTATGATGCAATACTACGTGATGGTAATAATAGTATTTGATATTTCTAATTTTACCTTAGTATCGATGGTTCTCAATAAAAGTTACTCTATATTCATGCTTATGTATGGATGAGTGAGATTGTCTTTTGATGTCATCTGCATATACTCTATTTAATTTAATATATGATATTAATGTCAGTCAATATTTTTTAGGGTAATTAATTCTGTATGTGAACGAAATTTCAATTCCTCACTTATGTATGGGAAACATAGCAGATAATTGTATCTTTGATGTAAGATCTATGTATTTCAAATGTCATTCTACAAGAGAAATCGTTTGGTAAATATACTTGTATTGGAAGTTCTATTTCGTAATAGAGCGCCACAGCGCTTTTTATATGTAGTGCTCTGTCTCATGTCTACATCTCTAATTCCTTCGGATCCATGCACTGAGACTCCAATCTCAAGAATGCCTTAGAGGAATAATTGAATCTATTGATTTATGTTTTGTTATAACACAAATATCACATATTTTTAAGTCTCATGCATTAATCATGAATTCTAAAATTCAGTTACATTTAATATCCATACAAATAGAATCTTGATTGTTCGTAAAGAGTGTCATCAAAGATGTTAGAAATTATGTGATCTAAAACATCATATATATAATTTTGAGTTTTTAGCGATGTTTCCTAATCCTGTATATAGTATTTGGATTATGTAGGGGAATAATATCGCTTAATGTAATCTAGAACTAAAGCTGTAGAGTCAATTTATATGGTTATGTGTTTTTGCGTATTAAGTGTTTTTTATTTTTGATGATCTCCTATATATATTTAATATTAACATATATATCAGATATTTTATATTAATTAATATTTTGGACAAATCGACTTTATTTTTAGTATGTGCTTAATTCTATATTTAATTTTAGGTTATATACTAACTCCTTAATACTCATTGGTTTAATTCATTTATTATATGTAACTTGATTTAGCCATACTGATACTTTATTGCTAAATTAATAATCTCGACCATTAATATCCAAAGAGATATAGTTTTGAGTCAAAAATCAATGTATACCACCCTAAAGATAAGTTTATAATATGTAATGTGACTATGTGAGAAGATATACATGATTACATTGAGATTGTAAAAGTGAAATCTTTCTCGACCGACTCTATATTGCGCGGCAAGTGAAGAGAAAATTTGCAGACTCCAGAACTCACTTCCATCCACGAATCCATCGGTACACGGCAATCCTTCGTTCCGACTTCACTATTAACAGGTGATTTTTCTTTTTGGTAAATTTTTTTACAGTTTGTAAAAGAAATTTGTGAACAATATTTGCTTTCATGGTGTTTGATGAAATGCCTAATTGAATTTTATTGACTTTGTTTGGTTGTGCTTGGACTTTGGCTGGATTTTTGTTATCGTTCTTGTGAGTATCTATGTTCTTTACACAATCCTTTTGATTTAGGGATTGACACTAGAAAAAAAATTATTTTCTCGCTACGGTTAAATTAGATATCAGCTAAAAGAAAAAAACCGTGGCAATGCAATCAACCACGCGTTTCATTTATGAGGTCGTTAGCCGTTGTTTTTTGCAGGTGTGAGACAAATAACATTAGCCAATGGATACAATCCATGGTCATTATTTCAGTATATTGGAACATATGACCAGGAACGCATGCTTCAAATATGTAATACTAATTGTAGTATATGTGTAAGATTTTACTAGTCTTCTCGGTTTTGCCTTTTAACTGACTAATTAGTATTGATTTGCAACAGTTTTTATCTTGTCTATTATGTGTCGCACTTTTTTTGTGTGTATGCTTTGTTCCTAATTTGGGAAACAAATTACATGACACTGTAGTATAGGTATATTGATCTTTTGAATATAAGATAGCTGATTTGCCTTAGGTATTTTGTAAAAACGTCGAGCTCAGAATATTTTGGTGCAGCTAGCTCGTTATGTGACCTAGTATCTACTGATCTTTTTCCAGTTTATAATTGACGAAAACAAATGTCCACATGATCAGGCCTTGAATACTTCAACACGTTAAATAGTGTATTCACATGGCGTATAATATGTCTGTGTGATAAGTTGAGATATTGGTGAGTGTTGACTTGAATGATGATTTATTATGAAGTTTCCAAGTAGAACCGTTTTATCTCTGATGTTTTTTTGTAGTTAATTGTGCCATATTCGCACTTTCTCAGGATCTAGTGTTGTATTCAGAATCTACGTTCCCAATTTGCAGCTCTACAAGCTGTTAATTCTCTATGTGCTACATAAACTTTCTATCATTCCATCAACGTTGTCAAAGTATATATCTATCATTTATCGGAAATAGTAACTTGTATTACAAACTATTCTGGTCAACCTCTACTAAATTAATGTTGGGATTACTAATTTATTCATTGCAATTTACGTAGGCATGAATTTAGAGGTTGTAATAATCGATAATATAGGTGGCAATTAATGAGATTGATGCTAGCTTAATGAGGCCTGAGTTGGTTTAGTTCGCTAGGTTGTCTGCTGTTGTTGCTTGGAGTTGGTTTATGCATAGTAAAGGAATTGTTGTCTGCTGTATAGCAGAAGTTGGTCTACCTGTAAGTTGTGTCTACTGTAATAGACAATAATAATTTGTATTGTAATCAATTATTTCAATTAATAAAAAGTTATCGCTCTTCTTTTTTCAAAGTTACTTGATCAAAAATGATAATTTTGTAATAAATGAGATCGAAAGTGGAAAGGTCTTAAGTTACCGGACAAAAATATCATTTTGCCTATAATTAGTGATATAATTCTTATATTTTCACTTATAATAATTGACATCTTTTTTTTCACCACAAACATTATAGAATACCAATTTCACAGCGTCGAGTCGCAAATAATTATTTAATTAGTATTAGGGGAAAAAAATATGGACATAAAATATAAATAATAAAAAAAAACATATTTAGAAAGTGATTCACCTTTGAAGCGTTGAACTGAAATCAGTTTGTTCTTTATAGTTGAATGCATCGTCAAACCACCCAACCTTTCCTTTAATAAGTCCAGCTATAACAAGCCAGCAAGTAAGTGTTCCTTATACGAAGAAATTTTTTTACCTAGTGGATGAAAAGTGTTATATATACTATGAAAATTTTTTGTTCGGTCTTAACTCTATCATATTTGAACTAATTAAATAGTAAATGCAATATATTTGTCATGTGATTGATGTACAGTTCAAGAAATAAACACTGAGTATATACCTCTAATTATTGATTATTACATATTAACCCTACTTATCATTATTAACTTATGAGAATTATCAATATAACAGAACAATAGATAATTTCATGTAACATATATAGTTAGGGGAAATAGCATTTTTCGTTCCGTAACTTAGGGCATTTTTATTTTAATTTTGATTGTATGAGTTACGGGATTCTTACTTATAAAGGCTCTAACTGCCACATGTTAGTTATAACGGAAATGCATGTGTCATAGGACTAAAAGTATTACTTTTTAGAAGTTACTTGACTGAAAGTGAGAATTTCGTAACAAATGAGACCAAAAAGAGAAGATCCTAAGTTACCGGACAAAAAATATCCTTTTCCCTATAATTAGTGATAATCATTATGTTTTCGCTTATAATAATCAACATCTTTCTTTTCACCATAAAAATTATTGAATAGTGAATACCAATTTTACACGTGTTGGATTGCAAATAATTATTTAATTATTATTAGGAAAAAAAAGCATATGGATATAATTATATTAAAAAGCATATTTAGAAAGTGATTCACCTTTGAATAGTTGAACTCAATCGATTTCTTCTTTATAGTTGAATGTAGGGGTGGCATGAGTCGAGCCGGCTCGAGTATTTAAGCTCGAGCTCAATTTCCTCTGTTGAGAGCCTTTTATATATATATATATATATATTTGTTTTTAATTTTTTAATATATCATATCCAATTTTTATTATTTTATACTCAAATGACTATGCATTATAATTATAATATTTATATTTTATTTTAGATAATAATAAACTATGATACTTTATTTTACATTTAATCTTTGTAAAAAATGCTTGATTAAAAACTTAGTAATTCTAATATTTTGTTAAATAATTATTTAATATGACACATAAATTTTATGTTATATTTTAATATATGTTTGTAATCTCTTATACTTTTTTAAATTGACAAGTTCTAGCAATTAACTTATAGTTTTTTGTATCTATTTGTGAGGTTTATATTTATATCAAAATTCATAGTATGCAATATTTTTTATTACTTGTAAATTTTATAAATTTGATTATGATTAATGATTATTATATATTATATTATTATTATTTTATTATTATTATTATTATTATTATTTGTTGTGTTGTTGTTGAACAATTTTTAATTATTTTATTGTTATTTTACTTATATATAAATGAAAATATGAAATCAATCACTATTTTGTACTTTGGTTTAAAAAATTTGTCTCTTAATTCTTTTATGTATACAACAAGATCAACAACTTTAATAAATAACTTATATTTATTTTTTTATATATTAATAAATATACAAAATTATATGATAGTATTTTGATAATTTGATATCTATATATTTTCTATACTTTTATTAATTATATTAATACGTACTAAACTAACTAATAGTTTACATTTATAACTACAAATTAAAATATTATACGATATATTTATATTTCCTATAATTAATATAATCATATTTAATATTATGTATTTATATAATAATTTTATTAAGAAAATATACAAGTCATGAATTTCAAATCTCACCAACAATTTTATTAACAAAAAAAAAAACATTCTCTTTTTATCTTTTCTTTCACAAGTTACAACTCTAGATTCTAAATCTTGTTCCTCTTCACCTTCTTACATTTAACACTGCCTCCCCCTTGTTCTGTTAGAACAACTTGAGATGATTGAAAGAGCCGATGAACACCGAACTGACATCTCCTCTCTCACTCACCGTTGCAAAACTCTGAATCAGCTCAAACAAATTCATGGCAACCTTCTCAAACTTCCTTTCCGAAACTTCTCCGCCCTTACTTCTCTGCTCTCATTCGCTGTGGCCTCCACCGATCCTGCTTTCTTTTGCTATGCTGAGGCCATATTCCGAAACCTCCGGCGCCGTACTACTTTCCTGTACAACACTATGATCAGAGGATATGTGCAATCCAATAAGCCAATAGAGGCCATTTTATGCTATAAGGGCATGCTAAACGATAGACTTATAAGAAATAACTACACTTTTACGCCTCTGGTTAAGGCTTGTTCAATGATCTTGCCTGATTTCGGCTTATGGGTCTTTTAGTGCATGGCCATGTCGTGAAGTTAGGATTTTCTCTCGACCCATTCATTGCTAGCGCTTTGATTGAGTTCTATGCGCTGAATCTTGATATGGTGACTGCAGAAGAGCTGTTTGGTGAAATTCCTGTGAGAGATGTGGTGTTATGGACTACCATGGTTGATGGATATGGAAAAATTGGGGACGTTGAGAAAGCTAGGGCTGTGTTTGATGAAATGCCAGAGAGGAACGTGATATCTTGGAGTACTATAATGGCAGCATATTCGCGAAAAAGTGATTTTCGAGAAGTGTTGTGCTTGTATAGAACAATGGAAGACTTGGGCTTGAAGCCTAATGAGGCGGTTCTTGTGAGTGCCCTTACCGCGTGTGCTCATCTTGGTGCATTGGCACAAGGCTTATGGATACACTCTTATGCTGAGAAATGTAAATACAGTTCAAATCCTATACTAGCACCGCACTGGTGGACATGTACTCGAAATGCGGTTGCATGAACTTGGCTTTAACAGTGTTTGACCAGATTCATGACAAGGATAGTCGGGCGTGGAACGCTATCATATCTGGGTTAGCATTGAACGGGGATGCAAAGAAATCACTTGAATTGTTTGACAACATGGTCTTGAGTGGGACGCAACCTACTGAAGCCACTTTTGTTGCTGTCCTGACTGCTTGTACTCATGCTAAGTTGCTTGACAAGGGCCTTTCTCTGTTTGAAAATATGGTTAAGATCTACAAGATTGAGGTAAAAATTGAGCATTATGCTTGCATGGTCGACCTTTTGGCAAGATCTGGTAAGTTAGAGGAAGCTGAGAAATTTATAGATGAGAAAATGGGTGGAATTGATGAAGGGGACGCTAATGTATGGGGAGCTCTTCTTGGGGCATGTAGGGTTTATGGGAAGGTTGAAATTGGGAATAGGTTATGGAGAAAGCTTGCTAAAAAGGGAGTTGCTGACTATGGGATTCATGTGCTTGCATATAACATGTTCCGGGAAGCTGGCTGGGATGCTGAAGCAAAGAGCGTGAGGAGATTGATTCAGAAGAAACAAATGAAGAAAAAGCCTGGTTGCAGCGCAATAGAAGTTAATGGAATTGTTGAAGAGTTTGTTGCCGGCGATGTATTACACCCCCAAGCGGACGACATGTATAGAATACTTTATTTTTATTATGTGATGTATCACGTTCAATAACATTGCATGAGTATGATGAACCAGCAATACGTAATATTGAGATTTCATATGTTATGATAGGCTAAATTGCATTTACTGTCCTGTATATTAGTGTGAGTGGTAATTTAAAGACTCTATTTGTAGGGGTGGTAAATTATAACCCATAAATTCCATATATTTTTAGGAAAAATTGCATGCAGTCCCCTAATGAAATGAGAAAATTGCAAAAAAATATCTGTGTTAAAAGAATAGCCATAAAGGACCCATGAAATTATAATTTAAAAAAAAAAACCCTCCCTGTCATGCGAGGGGCCAAAGTCACTAAATGAACATATTTGCCCTATCTCCCCCCCTTTTATTATATTTAAAAAACACCATGTCTTTTTCATTCCCATTTTGCATAGAGGAGGAATTTTATTTTTAAGTAAATAAGTTAGATATCAAATACCAAAATGTGTATATAAAACTTTAAAAATTTTAAATTTAAATTGAAAAAAATTAAAATCACAAGATTAATGTACTAAAATTTTATATTCCAAGTTTAAATAGCTATATGATATAAATTATAAATTATATGTTATTAACTAATTTTATTATTTAATTTAAATGAATTATAATAAATTATATTTATGTATATAATATATTAAATAAAATATCAAAATACATAAAATATATAATTTTCAAAATATTAAATTACATACCCTAGATCGAGTAGGGAAGATTCCCTCCATTGAATGAATAGAATAAACGCATCTCAAGTATGAATCATAGTTGTCTAATCGAGGATGAGAATCGAAGCCCAATTCATATTCTAAACTAAGATCGGGAGATGATCGACGAAAGGAGCATGCCAAGTATCATAGTTATTGCTATTCCACTTGTCACTTTTGTTGATGATAAACTTTGATGCCATGATCTGTATATTTAAGAGGCATGCTCACTTAATATACATGTATAATTTTGTAGCTAAAGATATATGAACATAAGACATAGACATGAAAGTTCACATGGTTCCTAATCATCATCAATCCTGATAAACTTAATTATAGGTACAAATTTTATAAATTCTAAGTGAGAATAAATATCCCAAAACTCCCACTCATTTGCATAGTTTCAAGAGTCAAAGTATACAAGGAAATAGATATCCATCATCATTTCAAAGCTTTAAGACAAAGTACTCAACATGTAGTCATAATACACACTTCAAATAAACACTACGCATTAAGTAGCATACTAAACAAAAATTATCTCCCGAAACTAGCATAACTCCTATCTTAAGGCAAATACTATCCAGATATCATATTGATCCTTCCAATAGAAAACATATCTTTTGGGGAAAATTTTTAGTCCATTTCACGTTTGGTAGAATCAAATCAATCACAAAGTAAGTGGTCTATATTTTCTATGTGAATGGTTACTTTCCATTAACTCTACACCAATCACACGGCAAATGTATTGTACTTGTCATATGATTAATTCAAGTTTGGCCAAACTAAATTCAGACTAAAATTTCTTCTTTGGTTTTTTATCTATAGTGTGATGTCTTCATCCTGAGCTCCATTTCTCTTGCTCTCCACAACAATTTAAGTGTCTTTTTTTTTTTTTTTTTTTTTCCTGTTTAGTTGGTGCGTAATTCCTTAAAAAGTGAGTTCTTAGAAGAAAATTTTAGTATAGCTATATTATATCTATTCTTACTCTTTTTCAGTGGGAACCTCAGACACCACAGTGATTGGTTCGACCCTTGATGTTGCTAAAAATCTGACGGTGAATGGGACGACTGTTAACTGTTTATTTCACTTATTCAATTGGTTTGTAAAGTGATGTGGTCTCATTGCCTTCTTTCTGTCACTGTGTTTATCATCGCATTTTTGTTCGTTCCTGTATCTTTTCTTATTCTTTGTCTTTGGGTTCTTAAGTTTAGATCTTCTGACTTATAGGAGATCTTCATACTTTTAGTTAGATCGTGTTGATTCTTCCGAGTAGATCTTTCTCAGTTATCAGATTTTTGAGACTTGTGACACATATTCGATTCCTAATTTATTCCTATTTATTTAAGTCAAATTGTTTAATCTAATGTCTTAATATGCTTGTCAATAATATGACTTAATATGCTTGTGTTATATTATTACACACATTGAAAGAACTATATTTTTATATATACTAAATGAGCATACATCTAAGGAGTCATGTGCTTAAAGTTTTATTCTGTTAACAAACGTTTTTTGTAAACGTAAAATTAATGTAAAATACTTTTATGTTATGGCTTCATTTGAGTAGTTATTCTATATGATATCGCTGAAGTACTAATTCTCTCTTAATTACTCCATGATTATTTCTTTCTGAGTACGATCATCTACCTACTTAAACAAAGAATTTCGTTGTTCCTCCACAATAAATGCTACCATCTCTTTCTCGTGGTTACTATGACGCTTTTGTGATCTCTACTCGCCTGTTCCCCAATTGTTGGAACTCATTATTTTTGGTATTGAGTTTAGATATATATTGTAATGCTTTTTTCATTATTTTGTTTATTTTCAAATGTCAGGAAGTTCTGTGCACACATTCGGTCCTTGCTTTTTATTGGTCATTTATTCTAAGTCTTATGACTAAGTTTGAGATTTTAATTAATCATGATTATGATTCCGTCTTAGACCTTTGACCAAGCCCTCAAACACTATCTACAGAATATTATAAGCAGTAAATGAGCTGATGATGGTGATTACAATCAGTATATATACTTTCACGGGCTTATTGCAGAAGGTTTTGCTTGTGATAGTGATTTCATGATGGCCTCAATGACTCATGGTGTATTGATGCTTTGGTTCTACGTGGCGTCTTATTTCATGTAATTGACCCCCTATATCTATTTCATCTTAGATAGTCTGGTCAGGCTACATCGACGACAAATTCAAACTCTCTTTACTGAACAAGCCAGTGTACTTCCTTCTCTCGGCAATAATTTAGTCTGTCAATTCAATATCGATTGTTCCTGAAAACTAATATGAGTGTGTATAGTGTGAAAGAGACATTGTCTGATCATATGTGTTATTATGTTTGATAAGTAAATCAAACTACAGTCTGTGCATTATAATCACTTATTTTGTGTATTATTTGGTTCTTCGGTATCTAACCTTCGGAGAGTTTATTTCCAGTACCACCCTACTCTTAGTTGCTAATCAACTAAACATGTCTTAGAATCATAACTTCTATCACTCTCTACATTCAGAATGTATGGTCGAATAATAATGAATTTTTTCCACATCTTTTTTTATACACACCGGTAAGTTGAAAGTCCAATATATCTATTCAAACTTCATATCATACCTTTATTTATTCTTCTGTTATCATTTAGAACCATTATTGCATGATCAATTTAAATCTTTATCAACCTACATCAATCATAAAGTCAGAACACAATATAAATTGATAATTTGATAGAAATTAAAGTATAATTTTTATTTTTATTAAATTTTCAATCTAAGTTGATTTTTTTTTTGTAGTTGGAATAATATTTCTTCTTCATTCATGACTCTTTTTAAATATAATAATGATATCTGACCGTCATTACTTCTTGAGTCAAATAAATTCAATGCAATTTTTCCTCAAATTGGCATATCATATCTAATTTAATTTTTAATTAATATATACATGAGTAAGATTTCATACGTCCACAACTTTGGCATCAAAGTTTAAATTTTAAATGTCGACACTTGTTAGTAGAAATTTATGTCATAATATCAATTGTTTGGATTGTTCTAGGGTTAATTATACTTAGACATCTCTTTAATGCGAAATTACACTTTTCCTAAAATAAATTTACTTATACTTACCCCTCCAAAAATTTATTGTTTACAACAGAGACACTTTTATTAGTACTTGATGAAAAAATGCTGACTTTGCAAAACAATTGCATAGATTTTTAAATTTCCCCTTATTTTATTTTCATGCAATAATTTTGTACTTATGAAAAAAAATATAATGATTTTTCACTGAATATAATTACATTTATTTTTATTAGATATAAAAAATTAAAATCAATATTCTAGAGCTGCAATAAAAAATTATATGATTTTTCTTTTCTTATGTTAGTTTTTTGTCTAGACCCTAATGAAAGGAGGGCATGCGTAAATCCGAATTTTCAAATGGGGGAAGTATAATTTTAATTTTTTTTTTAAAAAAGTATAATTATAATTATATTTTAGAAGGGATTTAAAAATGTAATTAACCCTTTTTTTAACAAGTCAAGATCAACCCCTTTTATTACACAATTAACGTTTTGTTTTCAGAGAAAATACAATTATTACATTTCAAGAATTACAACCCATATAACAACCTAAACTAAAGCCAAAGGCTTCTCCCTGCTTTATAACGCCTCCCACACTTCTCCCCGTTTCTGTTAAATAAGGAAAAACAGAAGGCAAAGACTGCAAGAATCAAGATTCAACAATGGGGAAAGGAGGAGCTTTAAGCGAAGGGGTGCTGAAGAAGATCGTGCTATCCTACACCTATGTGGCGATATGGATCTTCCTCTCCTTCACCGTGATCGTCTACAACAAGTACATCCTGGATCGGAAGTTGTACAACTGGCCTTATCCCATCTCCTCACCATGATTCACATGGCTTTCTGCTCTTCTCTGGCGTATATCCTCGTTCGCATCTTCAAGGTTGTGGATCCGGTCACCATGTCTTGGGATCTCTACCTCAAATCCGTTGTCCCAATTGGGCTATTATACTCTCTCTCCCTCTGGCTTTCCAATTCTGCTTACATTTATCTCTCTGTGTCATTTATTCAAATGCTTAAGGCGCTTATGCCTGTTGCTGTGTACACCATTGGTGTGTTGTTCAAGAAAGAGGTATTTAAATCGGAGACGATGGCGAATATGATCTCGATCTCGATTGGGGTCGGGATTGCGGCGTATGGGGAGGCGAAATTTGATTCTTGGGGTGTTATTCTTCAACTGGGTGCTGTCGCTTTTGAGGCCACCAGGCTTGTCATGATTCAGATCTTACTTACTTCTAAGGGTATCACTCTCAATCCTATAACTTCTCTTTATTATGTGGCCCCATGCTGCTTGGTATTCTTGTTTTTCCCCTGGGTTTTCGTCGAGTATCCTGTCTTGAGGGAGAGCTCAAGCTACCATTTAGATTATGTGATTTTCGGAACCAATTCTTTCTGTGCTTTCGCCCTGAATCTAGCTGTGTTCTTGCTTGTTGGGAAGACGTCTGCTTTGACCATGAATGTGGCTGGTGTGGTTAAGGATTGGCTCTTGATTGCCTTCTCTTGGTCTGTTATTATGGACACTGTCACTCCCATCAATCTTTTCGGGTATGCATTGGCTTTCTTGGGTGTTGCATATTACAATCACTCAAAGCTGATGGCCCTCAAGGCCAAGGACGCGCAGAAAAAGTCCCAACAGCCCGACGATGAGGAGGCTGGAAGGTTATTGGAGCAAAGGGAAGGGGAGAATAATGGGGCTAAAAAGAGCGAGTCCCAAAATTAATTGGCTGATATTTGATCTCTGAGGAGATGATTTTTGCTAGAACAAGTTGGGAGTGGAGGCAAAAAGTTGAACTCTGGGGGATCAACGAATGCCTGAACTAGGTTCTGTTTTTGTTAGGTAGTCTTAGTAGTTTCTGATATGTCTGTCTGATTGAGCTTCTGTTAACCTTATGTACTTGTTGCCACTTCATGTCACTGGAAATTTTGAGGTTTGCTCAGAATTTCAAGACATGTTATAGTGACCTGATAATGAGTTGAGGCTAATGGTTCTAAGTCTTTCTGATAAAAATACAATTTCATTTCAAACTAGTTTTTTGTTAGAATGTTTGTCTCAACTAGTATTTGTTTGAGTTCGTGTGATGCATGAAACTTTGTGGATCTTCCAACCTTCATTACATGCACATGGTGATGGCGTCTAGTTTATTCATTGATTATCAGCATATTAAATCTGGAATACTTTTGCGTTTCTAGCTATTCCTTTTGGGTAAATTAAATTGACACCCTTTAACTTTAAGTACAAATATAAATACTCTTTATTTTCTTATATAATTACAGGAAAACCCACTCAATATTGTTAGTGTAGTTTATCTCAAGTGGTGTTTGTGTAAGCTTTTACCTCAAAAAATGAATGAATTTGTAATTACAACTGTAATTTTAATGGATATACTTGTAATTTAAGGTGCACAGAGGGCTGGGTTAAACCAAAACCGGCACGCTACTATATTTCACAAAAAATCCTAAATTTTATTTCGATTTATATGTATTTCATATTTTTAAAAATATTATAAAAGTATATTTAATTTAACAATGCTCTCACTAAGTAAAATAATTATTGATTCATACACAATAATTAAACTTATATGATTGCAAAAATAATTAATTTATTAATTAATCAAATAATAATATGTGAATGAAATAATATAATTAGATGAAATAGCACATGAAATATAAAAAAACTTAAAAATATTAAATATGTGAAAGTATAAATTTAATTATTGTTAAAATTTAAATTATTTGAAATCTTCGATATCAACTTTAAATGTACAATTTTAGAAATAAATTAAAAATGACAAAGTTGAATTAAGATTATTATAATAAGGTAAAGTATGTTAAACCCAAATAAAAATATGTTAAAACCCACCCACTTCAAAGCTAAGTGCTAATTGGATACAATTAAGCAAAATTAAAGTCAAATTGAATACTGAATTTTTAAAACTATAAAAATCCAGTATTTAATCAAAATTTTCGGTTTCGATTTCAGCATGTACAAGATTTTTAATTTTGATAAAGTTGTCGATTTAAAAAATTAGAAAAAAATGTAAGCAACCCTTACGATATTACAAATGAGCAAATTATCCCATATAAAAAAAAAAAATTAACCCTCCTATATGTTTTAAAATGCAGTAATTTACCCTCTGTATTTTTTAAAATGAAGCAATTTACCTATCTATCTAAATTGCTATTTTTTTTTATAGAAGGATAATTTATTTATTTATAATATCATAATAATAAATTGCATTAAACCTTAAAAAATTATGGACACCCCTAAAAGCATGCATGAATGGAATTATCAAGTATAGTCTTTCCTAAATGCCAAAGCATGTGATTCTGCCACAAAATCTATACCAAAACCAGACATTATGTGGTTTTATTTTTGGAGTTATTATATATGTTTTGGGGAGATAGAAAGAGAAAAATAAAGAAAAATAAATTAAAAATAATATAAATGCTTGGATTTATTTTTGAAGATAATTTAAGAAAATGTAAAATAGGGTTGTAAGCTTGGCTTTGTAATTTGAGAGGCAAAATTTACTGTTAATTGTCAAATCATGTTTCTTATATATATATATATATATGTGTGTGTATATATATATTATTGTATATGTCACATCATGTCTTTTTTTTATATGTATTCGGTTTGCATTGACAACGGGCCAAATGACAAAAAAACACAACAATGTGTCTCTGCACGAGTCCAAACATTAGGCATGTTTCCGCATCTCTCCGAGACAAGCCGAAAATAAAAACAAACATAGTGATTTTTGATGCAGAAGTATGAGTATCCGGCAGGGTATGTAGTTCATGATGAGTAAAACAAACATCAGAGCAAATTTTGATTCCAAAACTTTGTGTACATTTCTCATGGCCAACTATTTCTCAATCAGTTCTGTCTCTGAATTTTCTTGCACAGAAACCATTTTGCACTCAACAAATAGAACCCCAGATTAATGGCACTCAACAAAGCTATTAGTCCATAAAATAAGTCCAATCTTCCATGGTTAAGGTTAGCAGGAAGCCAATTCTGCCCCCCCTCAGTTACTCTCCTTATGATAGCAACCAGCACGCTACTAACGAAAAAACCAAACGATATAGTCGTAAGGAATAGGCTGGTGCTAACCGCTTTCATCCCTTTCGGGGACTCTGACAAGAAGAAATCAAGCTGCCCGGTATACACTAGTCCTTCGGCAGCACCAGCAAGAACAAACTGAGGAGCCAACAAAAAAGCACTTATCGGTAGTATTGAGTTCGTGCTGCTTGTCGATTTTGCAACCTTCAATCTTCTTGCTTCCACTATTGCAGCGACAACCATTGCAATTATCGAAATAAAGAGGCCTAGACCCATTTTCTGCGTACTAGTTAAACCTGAAAGCGTTCAAAACGGTAACGTTAAGCATGTCGTTTTAAGCAGCATTCGTCTAAGAGGGTGTTTAGGTAAACTTATAAGCTTCTGAAAATATCGTATAAGGTATGATTGAGAACTTGTAAGATGTTGAAAAGTGTTCGATAAGTTTTTCTTTCTAGAAAGGAGCTTTGAAGATTGAAAAGAATAATAACTGAATGTTGTTCCACAGTAAAATTCATACCTAGAGTTCCTTTCTTCTTTTTCAAAAGAGGGACGATTAAGCGATCGTGAATGGCAAGAGTTAATAGTATAGCTCCGATGAAGAAGGCGTCGAATGAGGCTCCAGGGATTTCAAATGATCCGATTGACCGTTCCATGGTGGAAGCTTGCAACACAGCAAAAGTGATCATCTGTGCGTGAATGGCGTAGTACATGATCGTTGTTGCCCAGATTGGTAGTATTCTAGTCATCATCTTAACCTCCTCCACCTCCGTCACTGAACATAGTCTCCACCGATTTTGAGTCCCAGATTCAATCATTATGTAGTCGTCATCGTCTATGATGGCTGCCCTGTCCAAACAACTGCAAATTTCACATGTTAATTTCTACCTTTGGCTTCATTAATGAATAGTATATAGGGCTTCATCATACAAAACAATTTAGTTTTCTCAGAAGATTTCTTACATCAGTTGACGAGTAGGAGCTATTCTTGATTCCGTAGAATGAGTTTCGTGTAATTGTTGCATGTCTGCTGGGAATTTCAACTTCCTTTTCCTTACAGCGGCAACTAACACTTGTAAGATTTGAATGATGGGGCTGCCAAGACATGCCTTGTACCTGTATCTTCTAGTTCCTGAGAAAAATATGGCTATAGCAAGTAACATTATAATGGAACAACATGCGTATCCCCAAACTCTAGCGACTCTGTCTTGTATGTAAATGAAGACTGTAACTGCTAGAAGAGTCCCAATGCTGATGAAAAAGTAGAACCTATTGAAGAAATGCGCCATTTGAGCCTTTTCCTTCTCGTCTTTTTCATCAAATTGATCTGTCCCAAAACCTGATACGCTGCATTTTATCCCGCCAAGTCCTACTGCTATTGTGTACAGAGAAATGTAAAAAACTGCCATCTGAAGACCGTTGGCTTCTTTGCAATCGTCCGGCAAAGAAGGATTGCAGGGAGGCGGGCGCAAGTTGGGCAGCACTGCTGAAATGGCTAATAAGCATGACCCCTGCAGCGCATAGCCTTCATCACTAAGACGAACGATATCTCTTTAATTTATCGTTAAAAGTAGAATCATCCTAAGTTTTTTCCATTTTCTAGCTAACTAGATTAGTTATAAGAACTTGGCAATGTTCAATGATTCATTCATGAGTAAATGAATATCAGAGGCGCAACCGTCAAACGCTTACTAGCATATGAATATTTGCGAATATGGCAATTGTCCAGTATCTGCCTAAGAAAGAGTCTGCAAGTACACCTCCCAACAAGCTGAAAAGGTAGGAAATTCCACTCCAATTTGTAATTATGGTGGACGAAGTTGAACTCGGTAGATGCATTGTGCCGACCAGATAAGTCACCAGGTTAACTGCAATCGCCATTGTAGAGAGCCTTTCGCATAGCTCAACGACTGCAGAATGCAAGTTCGTCAGTTAGGATCGGTCAACGTGACCGAACTAAACAGATCCATTTCTTACATATCGAGGTCGAAATGGCAAATCCATTTTGCATTCAACACAATACAATCACAAGCAAGAGCTCCAACATTTCATGAATAATTAACACAACAATTCATTTTCATTAATGGAATTAAGGGTCGGGACTAAAACTTCAAATTATTTGGAGTTACGTTATCCGGCATGATCATAAGTTAAAACAATTGGATCAAAATCGCAAAGGAGCTAACTCGTTGGACGTAAAATCCAATTGTCCCACTCCACAGCATCCTCAGACGAATCAGTAAAACTAGGACTATGTTAGATCAGAAAATCGTTTCCATCATTTCCCTCCACAGGAACGAATCTACGTATACATGCAGGCATGCATCCCAAAATCATTGAAACCTACACCAATTTGAATAAAAAGAAAATCCAACAGAAACCCAAAAACACGAGCAATGGATCATCGCAAATTACCTAGGATTGAAGCGGCAGACACCCAACCACCAGTGGTGGACCTGTTAGCAGGAGCACCCGTGTAGTCTAAAGCAGCAGACACGAACATCGTACCCTCTATTGCTTCCATACTCATTATGTCTTTCCTAGTTTTCACAGAAACAAAAAGTTGTGCCTTCAACTGATCACAAGACGTCAAATCCTCCTCGACGTTACACGTAACTGACGAAGTTTGGTGTCCAAAAGGAGAATATGGCCAGAAAGATGACAAGCATTCGGTTGATGCAATTATACAAAAAATGATTTCAACGTGTTGTGTGTTTGAGACCGACTATTTAGTAACTTGTAATAAAATTTGCTCTATGATTATATTTATACTGGGGCTGACCATAAACCTGCATTATCCAATTACATCCGCTAAAACCGCATCGAGCCGCTGTAACATCGGTTTCAAGTTTTTTCCAATTGATCACAATTCACAACAGTGTTAAAATATAGAAGTCTGCTATTTTTGGGTGGGGTGGCAGTTTCTTTAACAATTACAATCCGCCTTTGCCGTGATGTATTTTGTATATATGCACGTGTATAATTATACATATATTTTTGGCTTAAATGTATTTTTGGTCCCGTATTTTAAATTATTTGATATTTTTGAACTTTAACTTTACAGGGTATTATTTTGTTCCTACGTCTTTTTAAATTTTGCAATTTAGTCATTTTTCTCATCGGAGTTCACCTACCTTGCGAGAAGGGGGAACTCCGGTGAAAAAAATGACTGAAATCGAAAAAATTAAAAAAATGTAATGATAAAATACTACTTAGAAAGTTAAAGAAAGAAAACGCCAGATGATATGCACGGGATCAAGAATCCATTTAGGCCTACATATATTCGCGGAGTTATTATTTAGTATAGTATTTGTTTTTTCTTATATACTTTATTTAAAGCTCAATTTAATTTTTAACAAATTAAATCACAAACTTTTTTATAATGATACTTCAAGTTTTTCGGTTTTCTTATTTTCATGCTGCATTTTTTTTAAGTGTTGATTTAGTTCAACTAAATATAATTTATTTTTAATTCTTATTAATATTACATTTAGGTTATAACTAGAAATAACTTACAAATACCAGAAGAGGGGTTTTCTAATCTGTCAATCTAACTGCTAAATAAATTATACGCGACCTACCTAATTAATCTTCTCTTTTTGAAATTGAGAAAGTTGTAATTTTAGTTTTGTAAATAAATTCGTGTGGGATAAAAATATCATTCTTTTAAGTTATAACATGTTACCCTGAATTAGTATGTTGAAGCTACTCTCTTAGTAACTCGTTTTCCTTTTTGTACCATGAAGAGGCTCATAGTTGTCTCCCGTTGTCGTCAATTGCTAGCAGATTTGTGCAAAAAGAGGGTGTGAAACTCTCTGAATGAACTGGCCATGTAAAGGTGGTTACAAATTGAAAATTCTTGTTCAGACCTAATTCGGTCAAACTAATTCAATTACAAAGCAAGTGTATTACACTTGATCTGTAATTGGTCACTTTTATTAAACTGTACACTAATCACATGGCAAGTATATTGCACTTGCCATGTAATTGGTTCGAATTTGATCGAGCCTGATTCGGATAAAATTTTCTATTAATAACATACGGCATTTGATTCTAATAGTATACAACGGTGGAGAAAGGTAACATTTTCAAAGTAGGATAGGTGCTCTTGTAGATCCATAGTCCCATTATACCCTACTAGATTGAGCATTTTGCAGTTGATAGGAAGCTCACTTCCTCACTAAACAGATGCCTCAATGTTCTTCAAAGGGGATCCCCAATATGCACATCTAGGAGTCCTTGTTTGAGCCTATCGATGCGCGCTCGCCAATCTTCTTCAATTCTTTCCTAAGGGGGTGAGTCGTCCGCCGGGTGCTCCTGCTCTCTCGTAGGGTGGCCGTCTCTTCTTAAGGATACCCATGGGATCGGTTGGGCCATTGAAGGTTGACCTCGAATAGCTGCACCGATCATCCGTTTGAGATCGTCTAATAGAATAGAGTGCAACCTTCCAAAGGATGTGTCCGAAGAGGTATCGATCATTCTCAGATGTTAGTTCTACTTTCTCACAAACTACGTCGTTTAATGTTGTGATCTTTGGACTTTTTGCAAGCTCTACAGATTGGAAGTTTGGAACTTACAAAATAAATATGAGCACTCCAATGCTCAAATCAGTAATCAGAAAAAATAACAAAATAACATACTAAAAAAAAATAGACAAAGTGTAGTTTCGTGTGCTTGATTGTAAAGTAAAAGGTACCCATTTTGTGTGGAGAGGTATGCTAATTCTAGGCAAATGTAGGTCTTTCGGGATGAGAAAAATCCCCCATTTTTGGACTACCATTGCGCATCCACTCTCCTTGGGCCCTTGCCCATGTTGAAATGCCTTGTCTGGGTTTTTCCATAGGCCTTTCCGGATCTCTTTTTCTTGATGGGCTTTCTATGCCTCTTCGGGCTAGTCCAATTTGAGGGAAGCATGATGGGCGATGCACGTGCATAAATATATTTTTAAAGATAAATATATTATTTATTATTAATCATAAAAATATTAAGTTCATGATATTATTTATGCTTATGTCATTGAAACTTTAGTATTATACGATTATATTTTCAAAACAAATTAACAATAATTATTTTAACTGGTACGCATACTATTTACTTCTATTATTTATTATTCACTTTCTAAATTTAATTGCTACTACTAAATAAAAATATTTTCCAAAATTAAATTTTTTTATTTCGTATCACTATTGATCATATTTCATTATCTTGTATCAAATCAATTATAAAAAAATAAAAATAATAGTATTCAAAAATTCAATAGTAAAATAAAAATAATTAGTCAAAGCTCATTATTTTGAATTGTTTTAATAAGAAGTTTCATATAATAAAAGATTAACAATACAACCCAGTAAAGGTACAAATGTTATCTCACAATAGGAATAAACATCGAAAAAATTCTCATTATTTTATATTTAATCATAAATTACACTTATTAGTATTCTCAAAATGATATGCCGATTATATTATGCAAAAAATTACAATCTAAAATTAATTATCTACTATTAATATTAAAATAAAATTAATTAGTCAGAAGCCACTTGATTTAAAAATTTGAACAATACTTTTAATATAATAAAATTGAGGATATTTATTCAATGTTATATTTTTATTTTTTGAAGTTTGGATTATTATTTATATGTTACTTGTATGCTATTCATTTTAAATTTTATTGTGCTCTAGTAATTCATTTTTTTAATAAATATTTAAGATCTTTCCTAACAAATTAAGTGTGTTAAAATATAATTTATTTATTTATCCTTTAGTTAGATATATTATTCATCTTCTAAGTAGTTTAGAGGAATTAGAAGTTGTTGTGAATAATTTTTGTGAATACAAACTATTTTTGTGTATAATTTTGTTGATTAATTTATTGTGAATAATATTTATTGGATGATACTTAATTATTGATTAATTGTTGATGAAATTAGTGTACAATTTCAGCATTATTAAAAAAAATCTGAAATTTTGTACAATTTCTGTAATTTTATTAAAATTTTAGAAATTTTTGAAGCATTTCTGGAAATTTTAAAAAAATTTGCCAATTTTTTAAAATAACTATTTTTTTTTAAATTCTGTAATTTTAAAAGATTTTCAGATTTTTTTTAAATTTCAGAATTTTTTTTTTGAATTTTTGAAATTTTTGGAAATTTTTTTAAATGTGTAATTTTATAAAAAAAAAATCCAAATTTTTAATAATTTCATAAATATTTTTCAATTTTTGGAATTTTAAAAAAAATATATAGAATTTTTTAAAATTACAGATTTTTTTTTAAAGATGTAATTTAAAAAAAAATTCCAAAATGATGTATGGAGTTTTTATTGTATATATGTTGTATGTTGTATTATTAAATTGATTGTATATATATTGCGTGAATATTGTGTATGTGTATATGTTGTATGTTTTAATTAAATTTATGTAATTTTAAAAAAAGTTTCAGAAATTTTTCACAACTTTTAGAGAAATTATGCACCTAAATACAATTTTTAGAAAATTAGATAGCCTTAATTTAATTGTAGGTAAATAGAAATTTTTATGAATATAATATAAAATTATGGACCTGCAATATTTTAGGAAAGTTGTGCACCTAAATTGCAATTTTAAGAAATTAGAGGACCTTAATGTCATTTTAGGAAAATAGTAATTTATAAAAAAATTAATAATTAAATTTTTTTTTCTGATATCTAATCGTTTTTAACAATGAATGTGAATAGGAGGTACAACTCGGACATCCTATCAATCCGAACTGGCCCGATTGTCTAGTGCCCTATCCACCTGATCCTGGGCACCCGACGACGACGAACATGCAGCCACAGAGGATCACGATTGAGATTAGGATTTTTTTCTTCTAATTTTGTAAAAAATATAATTTTAAATTAGTATTTATATTTTTATAATAATTTTTATTATTTTTGTGTTTATATTATGTGTTTTATAAATGATATTGCATAATTTAATAAAAAAATATTTATTTAATTTTACAAAAATAAATATTAAAATTAAATAAAATTTATATTAAAATTAAATAATTAATATTAATTTTTGTGACTGCATTTGTAATGGCTTTTGCAACGCATATATATTGGACCAATTTGACAAGTCGTTATAGATAATGTTACAAAGGCAGTTACAAATACAATTTAATAAAGCCATTATAAAGACAATTATAAATTTATTTTTTTAAAATTTGACTCTATTTATAACGGCTGTAATTTGACCGTTATATAATGTTGTTTCAAGTTGTAACAACTTTTCAACTAGCCGTTACAAATAATTTGTAACGACTGTATTAGCTGCGGTAGGTTAGATCGTTCCAAAAACCATTACAAATAAAAAAGCGTTACAAATTAATAAAAAATCGTTACAAAAGCCGTTCTAATAAAATAATATTTTTGTAGTGTAATGATTGAAATTTTTTATTTGTATACAATATAATTATACAATTAAAATTCAGTCCGCAACTAACATGTTAATGTACTATATTTTGAAATAGGGAAAAAGATTTGTTTAGTCCTTTAAGTTTACCTAATATTAATTTTAGTCCGATAGCTATGCCCATTTTTTTCTAAGTCCAGTAAATTTTAAATTATGATGAAATTTAGTCCGAATTAGGGTTTTTTATGTAATTTTTCGGCCAACTTTGAATTATTCACCGGAAATTGCACGCGTGTCATTTTCTTGCTTAGTGTCCGGCCAAATATCCCATGTGTGTAGCCATGTGTGCAGCCACATAAGCCTCAAGCTGACTGGGCGATTTATATATATTAAATTCTTTTTTATATTATTTATATATTTAAAAAAAGTAAATCAATTTTCTTTATTTTTAAAAAAAAAATTTAACTTTTTTTTTGAAAACCTAAATTTTCTTAATCTTAATATAAAAATTTTAGAAAAATAAATAAAAATTTAAAAATTTTCCACCCGCCGCCGCAGAGGAGGAGGAGGGTGGCGTCCCGCCCCCCTCACCTCTGGGCGACGGCGTCGCCTCCACCACTGGGCGAAGCCGTCGCCCAGATTGGGGGCGACGTGACGCCAGTCGTCCCGACCAGAAATTGGTCGGGCGATTGGCGTCGCCCCCTCCACGGGGTCACCGGGGTGGGGAGAAGGGTTGGGGAAGGCAAGGCGGGGTGGGGCGGGGGGGGGGGGGGGCGGATTGGAGGAGGGGGAGGAGGGGCGACAGGGGGTGGGGGAGGAAACAGGGGGGGCGGGTGGGGGTGGGGTGGGGTGGGGTTTGGGGAGGTTTTTTTTTTTTTTTTTAAAATAATTTAATTTTATAAATTATAATATATTTTAAAAAATTTGAAGAAAAATTTCACCTCATTTCAATTGCCACATAAGCTTAAAAATTCCCAACATGTCTGCCAACTCCTCAAAAAATATCCAGTTGGAATGACATGTCATTTTTCCGGCTAAAAATAAAAAATCCGACCACCGGTGGACTAAATTTCATCAAATATTAAAACTTACTAGACTTAAAAAAAAATGGGCATAGTTACTGGACTAAATCTAATATTGGACATACTTAACGGACCAAAAAAATAATTTTCTCTTTGAAATATTACTTTAAAAAAATTATTATATAATATTGGTTCCCTAATTTATTATTTTATGCAACATTATATTTTCCCTTTTGTTACTATTTATCAATATCTTTTATTTCAAGTTTTTTTTTTCAAATTTACTCATGATATTATACTAAATTTTTATTATTTTTAATAAAAACTTGATTTAAATTTACTAAACCTTTTAAAGTATCAAAATAGTTATACTTGTCTCATAATAAAGGCCTATAATTATGTCACCTGAGTTTATAAGATTTTAGACTTATATAGTTATTTATTATATTACTATTTACAATTTTCTTTAAACTTAACGTCTTAGGGAGGCACGGTGTTTTTTACCTATTAATATTAAAGTAAAAATAATTAGTCAAAATTCACTCTTTCTAATTAGTTTTTCAACATCACCTCTAATTTAATAAGATTGATAATTTTTATTTACAATTAAATTTTGATATTTATTTGTTATCATATATTGAAAGAAAGATTTAAGTTTATTAGATTATTATTTTACATATTATTCATGTATTTTTATTTTAAGTTTTAATGTGACATATTAATTAAACTTTTTCCTAAAATAATTTAGATTCTAGCAAAGTAATTGTGTTGACATATTATTTTTTTAGTTGGATATGTTATTCATTTTCTAAATAATTTAGAGCAATTAGGAGTCTCAGCCTACTAATAGTTTTATTTTTTTTTCAATCGAATTCTATTATTTCATAACTAATTTTTTATTTATTATTAATATGAATACTTAAGTAAAGATTTAGTTTGGCCGAACCAATCCAATCACAGAGCAAGTATATTATACTTGTTCTGTAATTGATCATTTTTTCCAAACTGTACACCAATAACATGGCAAGTGTATTGCACTTGCCATATAATTGGTTCAAATTCAACCGTACCAGGACTGAACAAGAATTTCCCCACAATGGAGAACAAACACTCGTGGATTCATACTTTTATATATATATATTTACTTATAAACCCCCAAGTATTAATTGGGAATTAAAAATACAATAAAAAAAAAAAGAAGAATTTGCTTTGCACGAACATGAGTTAGCTTCATTAAACTGCATAATAATTGAAGATTGTGACATTCAGAATTCTCAAAATAATCACGCACAACGCCATGATCTTCAAGTAAACAACTGCACTTTGCAAAACAACACACAATTCAAGCTACATGCATCATCATACACATACAACTTCACCACCAAAACATACAACACATTACTAGCTAGCTAGCACCTCTCTTCACCACTTCCATTAAACCTGCTACCCTCCATCTCTATTGCATGTTTCGGTTTCTGATCAGGCTTGTACCACACAGCACAAATCAGATAGATGACGAGGTTTATGACTCCAAGAACTGCCAGAAGCCAATAGAAACAATCGAGGCGGCCGTAGTTTATGTTGTCTGCAAGCCACCCTTGTCCACCATTGCTCGACGTGACCTTCTTGATGACGGAGACCAGGAAGCTGCTAACAAAGAACCCCAGCGAAAGAGTGGTCAAGAAAAGGCCTGTGCTCATGGTTTTCATTCCTTTGGGTGATTGAGTGATGAAGAAATCCAGCTGTCCTGTGTATATGAATGCTTCGCCAGAACCCACCAGGAAGAACTGTGGGATCAGAAGAAAAACACTTATCGGAAGATTGGATGAAGAGCGGCTGACCGCCTTTGCCACCGATAGTCTCTTCATTTCGGCTAATGCAGCGACGCCCATTCCTATTGTGGAGAGTACTAATCCGATGGCGATTCTTTGTAGGCTGGAGAAACCTGCATTGATGATGAATGCTTGTATAAGACCATAATTTCGTCTTATAATAAATCAATGACTGTTAAAAATTCATGACCCTTTTCTACTTGGATTTTTAATTGTTGTTTCCATAGTAGGGTACTAGTTTATTTTGCTATCATTTTCAAATTTTCGGTTCGTACTGGAACTGTGTAATGATGCAGTTGCGAATTATACATATATCTGGCCTTCGAATCTTTTACACTAAATTGGGTAATTTGTTAAGAGTATTAGGCGTCAAACTCGTATTTGCATGGGATTTGGAAAAGAATAGTACCTGGCTTTCCTTTCCATTTCTTCCAAAGTGGCATGATTAGGCGGTCATAAACTGCTAATGTGATTAGAATAGCAGCCACAAAGAAGACGGTGAGTGAGCCGGCCGGGATCTGGAAATTGCCTATTGATCTGTTCATGGTGGATGCTTGCTCCACTGAGAAGGTGATCATCTGTGCGTATGTGGTCCAGAAAATGATGGTTGTGGCCCATATCGGCAGCAATCTTGCCATCATCTTCACTTCCTCCACCCTTGTTACCGAGCATAGCTTCCAAGGATTGGGCTCTGAGCAAGTGCTTCTGTTGGCAAAATCTCCTTCAGCTACAATGGCTGCCTTGTCCAAGAAACTACACAAGAACAAAGTCATCCATGACAGTTCAGATATATGTTCCTGGAATTCATCATTTATGTATGAGAAAAGGCAATTACGTACCGGAACTGATCAGTGTGGTGGATTCTTGAAGCCTCAGGAGTATCCTCGTACAGCATCTCAACATCATAAGGAAGGTTCATGTTGCGTTTCCTTATTGCTGCCGCAATGACTTGAAAAATGTGGACAATAGGGCTCCCGGAGCTTCTCTTATACCTGTACCGTTTGGTCCCAGAGAAGAATATGAATATGGCTACCAACATTGCAATGGAACAGATCCCATAAGCCAGGCTTCGGCCCACTTCATCTTGTATGTATACCAGAACCGTAACGGCTGTCAAAGTGCCAATGCTAATGAAGAAGAAGAATCTGTTAAAGAAATAGGCCATCTGGGATTTCTCTTTTTCATCTTTTTCGTCGAATTGATCAGTCCCAAATCCAGAAACACTTGACTTGAGGCCTCCAGTGCCTAAAGCTATAAGATATAGAGCAAGGTACAAACATTCCCATTTGGAAGCCATTGGCTTGCTTGCAGTTCATGTCATGAGCATGGCAAGGCGGTGGACGAAGCTGAGGCAAGTCAGATGTTATCGCCAACATGCCGGTTCCCTGGATTTAAGTTTGCACAATTAGAACCACAAATGAAACTTACCAAATTAATCACAATAATATCAAGGTCGTAATTCTGAAGATTGAGAAACATGTAGTAGCCAGCTTACCAGTTTTTGTATGATGGCGAAAACGGCAATTGTCTTGTATCTTCCAAGGAAAGAATCAGCAAGAAATCCCCCCAGCAAACACAGGAGGAAACATGTGCCCATGAAGTCGGTAACAATGTTGGCCGAGGTAGAACTTGGCAGATGCATCACTCCACCCAAGTAGGTCACCAGGTTTACTGCTATTCCCATGGTCGATAGCCTCTCACAAATTTCAATCCCTGAATTCCATATCATCAATGCAATTTAATTAAGTAACAGGTCCAGGATCTAACAAACATTAATTCTGATCATGCCTCTTCTCCTGCTTACTGCTTTTCCTTAGTGCAACATCTCTTTGATATGAAGATTTACATGCAGTGCGGTAAACAGTGCATGAATTAAATTCACTTTTTAAGTACTTAATGACGAAAATGACCTATTAACTATCGCTAACGCTTTCATTAGCATCCGGCAGAAAAGCAAAAGGTAAACTTCCCAGGTAAAAAGGGTATAACGATGTTCAAAAAGTCGGCATGTTGCCTTTATATCAATGAAATAAAATAATTTCCCAGGCTTTCAAGAATAGAATCAAGTGATGGCCCAACGTCTTATCCGCACTCCTAGAAGCAGGGGATAAATGAAACCTGGACTAATGAACTCGACATCCTTGAATCTTTTGATAATATTTGTACCTTTTTATACACATCTATGGTCCTAAAGGTAATAGGCTAGCTTTTGCATCTTTGTTACAAGATATACTCCATATATGAGTTGTGGACCTGGATGGTATCTCTTTGCATGAAATTATAAACTTTTCAACTCATATTCAAAGGGAATAGAATATATAAAACCAACACATTAATGTAGTCTCTCAGACAACGGTAGAAGGCAAACGAACCTAGGATAAGTGCAGCTGGTATCCAACCACCAGTTTTGGATCTGTCAGCCGGAAATCCCTTGTAGTCCAGTGCATCTGCAACTGTCAAACTCCTTTTCCCATCCTGCAACATGAAACAAAAGTTGAAAGGCTATTGCTACGGTTATATTCGGACGGTAACTCATGCGTATCGCGACAACTAACCATTCGTTTCTTGGCTGGCAACAATCTCAGAGAGCTGACTAACAGGAACAAAAAGAGCTTAAAAGTTGGGAAGGAAAGCTAATATGTCACTCGAATGCTGCTCGAACTCAGACTTGAATATGTCTTAGGTATTCGGTACGGGCTATTTATAGACCAAGAAGGGGGAAGTATAAGCTTAGAGTCAGAGCGACCCTCCACCACCAGGTTGAGACAGATCACTGCTTGGTGGGGATTAAGTCTATCCCACTTATGAATGAATAGGAAGGTTCTAGGATCAGTGATTCAGGTTTTTCTGTTTTTTTCTCTAATTAAGCTGCAGGTATGAGAGAAAAAAGGTGATGTTGATTTGTTGAAGTGGGAAGAGAGAAATGGAATCTGGAACATGGAATGCCAATGAGAGCTTGTTTCGTTGTCACACTCTACAATGTATGGTATGCATGAGATTTATGTGTTTTGTTGTGACCACAGTCACACTGCTCCTCTCCTTCTCAAAGTGCTTTTGCTACCCACATGCCAAAAAAGTTTTCTTACCACCTTTTGTTTTTCCTCCATTGTCTGTGTATGGGCAGAAAGCAGTGATGAGGGATGGGAAAATGCTCTGCCGATGATCACAAAATCATGTCTTGGCAGTCACACTCAGTAAAGTTGGATTGGCTGCCGCCCAGTCGGAATGTTGTTGATATACATTGATCAGATAGGGGGAGGGATTGAAGTTTGTGTCACTGTCAGTAAATTTTGGCAAGAATTCATGTACATTGAAGCTTGCAACTGCAATCATGCGTTAGGGTTGAAAAAATAATCAAACTATTGAAATCGATCGATAAAAATGAGTTTGAACTCGATTTGTGAAATTTAATAAACCAAATTTGAACGAAAAAAATTTATTTGGTAGACTTTTGAGCTCGGCTCAAGTTCGATTCGATTAGTGCAAAAATAATAAAAATATATTTAAAATTTCAAATTACTCGAGCTAGAGTCGAGTCTAATCCAATTAAAGCTCGTTTGAGCTCAATCTGAATAATAATCAAATTAAATTCAAATACGAGTTTTGAAGCTCGATAATAATTCAAACAAGTTTGAATAATTATCTTTTCGCCGCGACTCGAATCATTTACACCCTTACTAATTACGACCAACTTGATAATTTGGCGATGTTATGATTAAAAGACATGTGGCCTTCAATCATTTTTTTTGCAGAAAAAAAACCCTTTTAACCAAAGCCTTTTTTTCCTTACAATCTAATATTAAACTTATTTAAGATTTTTATAAATTTGTGGACCTTATATAAATGTTTCAATTCGAGGTGTTAGTTTTTATTTGCAAACAAGTCAATTGTGAAAATTAATTGTAAGATGTTAATAATATTAATTTTCTGAATGAATATAATGACAAACCAAAAAACAATTATCTTCAAGTCCCGTATTTTTACTAGAACAGTTTTTTTTTTTTTTAATTTATATACCATATAAGATATATAATAGAGCAAATTACAATGACCTTCTCTTAAATTTGTCATAATTACGAATACTCACTCGTTGTTTGAAAAATTATAAATAGTCCCCCTGATGTTTGATGAAATTATGTAATCATTGGATGGATGTATGAAATTGTCAATTTTGTCTTTACTATATTTTTTTTTAAAAAAAAAAGGGGTGGATGAAATTTTTTTAAAAATTATAAAGAAATTATCCACTTAGTCCATAAAAAAAACTTTAAAAATAAATAAAATTATAATTTTTAATCTAAAATGACATTTTGATTAATTCACCACAAAAATAGATGGAAACCTAATTTATTAGGCTAATTGTTAGACGATTGTTAAAATCAAGAAAGTACTGATAATTTTTCAAACAAAAATATGGTATTTGTGATTATGCGAAATCTTATAAAAAGATTGTTGTAATTTATCCCGTATAATAATCTAATGATCTCACCCAAATGCCCTCGTGTGTGTGTGTGTGTGTGTGTAATATATATAGTTATTTAAGTCAATGTAAAGCAATTCGTCAAAAGGCAATTTGTCGGTTGTGAGTAAAAAGGTAGCAGCCTGTTTCAGGTCTGATTCTGTTTGGTTACAATGTGAAAGTACTGCGAAGAACGTAGTGAACTTTGCGTGATTTGGAGTTAGAACACGAAAGATAATTATCAAGACCGGTGGACTTGTCTTTAGGTACTGCTTTTTTAGTACCACAACCACAGTTTTCTCCCTACCTCCATTACCGGCCTTTGGTCAATCATTACTCAATTTGCAAGGTCTTACCCTAACCTTTTTGCCTGCTAATAGGTAGTTGAATGGATCTAATGCAATTTATTCTGTGATATTGCAAATAAATAAATTATTCCATTATAAAGAATTATATAGCAATTTATCCCACTCTATTTTTAAAAATGAAACAATTTATCCCCCTATATGAGGATAAGTATATTTTTTTTCATGGAGAGATAATTTGCACATTTGTATCATCACAGGGAGTAAATTGCATTTTTCCCGTAGTTGAATTTATATGGGTAATCCACGTCTGTGTGTAAGCAATCAGTGGTTATGTCTTCTGCCACCTTAGCTAAAATTTAATATTGTGTAGTTATAGGCAGCTACTGTCGATGGTTGTTAGCTTAGTTGTTGAAATTGCGGCCTCATAATTAGGATGTCATGAATTTGAGTGTCATCAATGTATGTGTAATACAATAGTAAATTACGTCGATAAAATCAATATGATTAATAATAGTGACAAATTATAATAGCTCACGTAAAGTGAGAGGTATATCCATATGCTTGATGGGACTCGAACTAATGTACGTGTAATAATCTACTTTAATTGTAGTTGTTGGTCTATTTCAATAGTAGTTATTGATTAGTTATACATATTTGATATTAGTAATTGATATACATATATCGATAGATGATAATTGAAATTTATGATGTAATAGTAACTGATTCACTTAAAAAAAAGAAAAAAAAAAACTATGTACACATGCTGAAAAATATGTTGAGAGATTTTTGAACAATTACACACATCAACTGGGTAAACTTATGTCGGATATGGGACTAAATATTTTTAATTAACCTTCGATTGTGGTTATTTTTTTAATTTATTTAATTGTAGATGTATTTATGATTTCAAAGTCGTAATAACGTTTTTTCTGAAATTCATTGTTCCAAAAACAATGATCTTATAAACAATTTTGCATCTGCCGAATCAAACCGGATCAAGAGTAGATTATGTTTCATACTTCGGTTTGGGAACATTCACGATTCTGACACGGTTGGGACTGTATGAAGTCCCTCCATACAATAATGATATTTGTGATTGCTTTGAACAGAAAATCTCTAACACCATAAGAAATAAACCAGATATAAGCAATCTGCGATTTGTTGCATGTGATTGAACTAATTCTGGAAGGGGTTGATTTTATGATTGTTTACTTGGAGAGTCCATGTGATGAGACGACCAAGAATTTAACTAATAAAATTAATTAAATATAGATTAGACTTAGTTAATTAATAAGATTATTAATTTAAGGGTAAATTGCATAACACCCCCCTGTGTTTTCAAATTTTAGCTAAAAACCCCTGTGTTAAAAATATAGGCAAAAACCCCTGTGTTATATAAAATACAGCAAAAAACCCCCTCTCCGTTAGAAACTAACGGAGAGTGTGCATCACTTGCCTATTGTGCGAGTGGGCCTCATTTTTTGGCATTTTTGAGATTAAAAATGTCCATTATACCCCTTTCCTTCATATTTAAATATATATTATATTTTCTTTCATATTTAAATACATTTTAAATTTATTTATTTATATGATTATTTTTTAAATATATTTAATTAATTTAAATTATTTATTAAAACCAAATATATTACAATAAATTATAATTAATTATAAAAATGTACCAATTTAATAAAAAACACTTAAAAAGTATATAAATATTTTAAAAATTAAAATTTTGAATTTAAAAAACACAATACAAATTTAATATAATAAAATTCACTTTTCAAATTAAAAATTTAGATGCAATATAACAATCACTTATAATATATATTATTAATTCAATTAAATCATTATTAATTTATAAATAATACTAACACTAAAAAAGTAATAACAATTTTTTAAATTATTTATTTATTATAAATAATATTTAAATTAAATATTAAAATTATTTAATATTTAAATCTGAAAAAATTAAATTATTTTTATTTTACTTTCAAAAAAAGTTTTTTTTTTTAATCATCTTCTCCGTCGCCGGCCAGTAGTGGCCGGCTCCGTCGCCCAGAAAAAGGGCGACCTCTGTCGCCAGATCTGGCCGCCGCCCCTCAGAAGGGGGCGGCGGGAGCGGCAACAAAAGGGGCGACGCGACGTCGCCCCTTTGTGAGAGGGCGACGGCAACGTCGCCCGCCGTCGCCCAACCAAAAGTGTCTGGGCGGCCGCGCAACTGCGGGGCGACTCGCCGTCGCCCTCTCTGTGGTGACCGGCGAGTATGGCGGGGGGAGGGGGTTTGTGGGGGTGGGCAATGGGGAAAGAGGGTGGCGTGTGGTGGTGGTGGTGGTGGTGGGGTGGGGGGGGGGGGCAGCAGGGGGTAAGGGGGGGATTTTAATTTTATTAAATTATTTTTTTTAAAAATAGTAATTTTTAATTTGTTAATATATTTATATTAAATATATTTTAAATTATTTAAGATCTGAACCGTTCATTTTTTACAATTGAAGATCAATGGTCCATATAAAAAGGGTATAATGGACAATTCAATAAAAAATTAACACCGTTAGTGTTGACTTAACGGAAGGGGAGAGTATGCAACATTTTGAAAAACACAGGGGGTTTTTTGCCTATTTTTTTAATACAGGGGGTTTTTAGCTAAGTTGTGAAAACACAGGGGGGTTCTATGCAATTTACCCTTAATTTAACTTGGGTCGGACTTGATTAATTAATAGGTATTGTACTCAAATGATTTAATGGGATTAAATAAAATGACTTGGGCTTATAATATTAATTAGATTAATTTAAACTAGGTATTAAAAGATGATGAGCTCGAAAATAATTAGTTAAATTAATCAAATTCAAGCCAACCCGATTTTGAACTAGCCCTAGCCCATCCAAAGACCAAGTCAACTTTTTGGTAGTATCTGAGTATGTGTTTGTCCGTGTGATGAGGTCTTGGTTACTTTACATGCACAATTGCACTATTGTTTCTATCGTATATAATTACAGGTCTGGCAATATTAGGTACTATACTTGACATTCGGATGTAATTTTTTGTCCAAATAGCCTTTCTAGCAGCTTTGGGTATTTGGCCTAAGTGGGGGAGCCTAAACACATATCCCGATATAGACTTGTCATCGTCTATATTTGATTAGAAGCTGACATCACTTACCCTTCCAACACTAGTTCTCTATTTTCACAGACCAAGAGCAAATTCTTGGTCCTTCTCAAGTACTTAAAGATATTTTTGACAACAATTCAGTGGGCATTTTTAGCACTTAGAGCATATTGTATGCTACCAACAACATAGGCATAGGGAACGTATGACATTCTGTTGATCTCCTCATCAGTCTCAAGCGACTAAATCATAGAGAGCTTAGTTCCATGCGTCACGGGAAGAAAGTCTCATTTCGACTTTTTCATCTTGAACCTTTTCAAGATTTTGTCGATATATGAGGTTTAGGTCATTTCTTGCATCCTATTCGATCTATCTCAATATATTTTGATACCTAGGGTGTAGGAAGCTTTATCCACATCCCTCATAGAGAACTGGGTAGACAACTATGCTTAGTGTCCCTTAATATCTTGACATAATTCTCAATAAACAAGATATTGTCCACATAGAGCATGTGGTATGCAATTGAGCTCCCATTAACCTTTTGCATATTTGTTCTTGACAAAATCATAACTCCTTATTTCCTCATTGAAACATATGTTCCAACTACGAAACATTTGTCTTAGTCAATTGATAGATCTATAGAGTTGGCAAACCTTTTGCTCCTCTCCTTTAGACATAAAATCCTCTGGTTAATTCATATAGATCTTTTCCTCAACAAAACCGTTAAGGAATGCTATTTTTACATCTATTTACCATATTGTATACTTAGTATGTTGTTATGGTAGCATGACCCTAATGGATTTGGTTATGGCTATCGACAAATAGGTTTTTCGAAATCCACTTTGGGTTCTTGAGAGTGACCTTTTGCTACTAGTTGCTCTTTAAAGGTAGCAATTTACACATCATCTCCAATTTTCTATTTATAGACCCATTTGTATGCAATGGACCTAATACCTTTAGGGCCCCTTTACTTACTTGGATAGGATTACTTTAGGATAGATAAAATTGTGATTGAAATGAGAATTAGCGATGTGCTTATTATATAATATTGTGTTTACAATGTTTGATTAAAATTATCCTAATGTGTTGATTGTTACTCTTATTTATAACTAACACATTTTCTATTCATGGTAAATATAATAAATGACAAAATACCCCATGCACCCGTCAATATCACTATTATTTTCAAAAATCAGTCAACATAATTGTCTTTTTTTTAATTTTTTTTAAAAAAAATTTCCTAAGATGTCATTGGCATTAAAATAAATTATTAGATAACATGATTGTCTACAGTCAATCATATATATTGTAAGTCCTATGTCATTCTAGAATAAAATATTTTAATTGATCGCAATATATAATATACCCACGAAATAAATTATTTGATGGACCAATTATATGACAGACCAAAATATTTTCAATATACAATTGATTTTGTTCAATAACAAATTGATTGGAGAATTAAATTTAAATATGAGGGTTTTTTGAAAAATATGACTCGAAGTGGAGGGACATATGGAGAGAAAATTTTATTAAGGATTAAATGAGCCAATGGGATTGGTTAATACACCTAGTAGACTTTGATTATAATCACTCCTAAATCCTAATTTGTATCGGGCTTAGGTATATAATAACGGTTGCATAAAATTAAAGTAAATAAGATATTGTTAAGGATAGTTTAGGATATCAAACTTAATAAGTCTAAGTAAATGGGCCCTTAGTCTATCAAGGTCCAAACCTTGTTGGAGTACATGAAATCCATTTGGGATCTCATGTCCTCAAGCCATTTTTTGAGGTTCGATTTCAAACATCGCTTCTCGAATGTTTTTGGATCATTATTTAATTGATTGATCAAAGCTAGCATTTCATATCTCACAAGCAATTGAGATACTCAAGTTGATTTTAGAGAGTTGGTGTATCACTAGTAGGAAACTCAAGGGTTGATGATGATGTTGTTTCTGCTTAAGTCGTTGCTTCACTTGACTCCTCACATAGTAACTCCTGATGTTGAGTATTTCATGAAAAAACCCTTTTTCTGAAATACTACATTTATTGAAATAAACACTTTTTGATTCAAAGGGATCATAAAAATAGTATCATCAGTTTTCTTTGGATACCCAAGAAAACCTACATAAGTTGGATCTAAAATCTAACTTAACTCCCATTAGTTTTTTGATGTACATGGGACTTGCTCAAATTCTCATGTATTTGTAGGAATGAAGTTTGCCTTATTATATCTCATATGGTGTCTGGGCCACGGTCTTCTTTGAAGGTGTCACGCTCAATAACTTGGCAATAGTTTCAAGTGCATAGCCCTAAAAGATAAAGGTAACTCAATAAAACTCATCAGGGAACGAACTATGTCCACCAGGGTTCGATTCCTCTTTTCAACAATGCCATTGAGTCATAGCGTGTTAAGAGGCGTCCATTGAGAGAGAATTCGATTCTCTTTAACTAACCCAAGAATTCTCCACTTAAAGACTTTATTTCCTTGATCATATCAAAAGATTTTAATTTTGTGATCATTGTGGTTCTCTACTTCAAATCTCAACTCCTTAAACTTTTCAAAGGTTTCAGACTTGTGCTTGAGCAAGTACATATAACCATACTGTGAATTGTCATCGGAAAAAGTTATGAAGTAGCTAAACCCACCTCTGGCCTGATTATTCAACGACCACAAACATCTAGTATGGATTAGACCAGACAGGTCCTTGGCAAGACTGCTTTGTCATACAAATGATTTCTTTGTCATTTTATTGTTTAGACAAGATTCACATATTGGAAAGCAATCTAAATCCTCTATTTCTAAATTCTTAGACTCAACCAACCTTTTAATCTTATCTTGATAAATATGACCTAGCCTAACGTGCCAAGTTGTGCGTTAACTTGGTGATCTAATTTTATTTTGGTTGAATGTTAAAAATAGTATTATTTTGGGGAATATAAATGTAATTATCCCTGTATAATATTCACCAAAATTTTCATTTTGTTTTAGCTGGACACATACTATAACAAAATATACACATTCTTTCTGAAAGACTAAAGCCAACTTAACTTCTCATTCTTATAGTATGTATTAATGCAGAGTATCTTTTTGGTATCTCCTATTTTTTATTTTTTAATATTTAATTTTATTTATTCTTCTAACTTCCCTGCTCCCCCTTATCATTTGGTAGTTATCATCATTTTTTTTATAAATTTAATAATAACTTATCATTATATATATACTTTATTAAATAATAAATATTTATTTTAAATAATATTATAAAATTTATACTCTACGCCTCACATTACTGATTAATACAAAATCTATTACGTAGATTTCTTGATAGACTCCCTTCCGACAACGACCTAGTACGGGAGCATTCTCGACCACTGGTGACCAATCAAATAGGCTTGCTTTAGATTGCTAAAATTGTCAATGTTTACTTGATGTTCTTGCATATACGTACGTACCACTTGCAAGAATACCCAATCAACCTAAGTATCGTACATTAATTAGTGTATTCTTGGACAAGATTGGTCTGACTTGATACTCATCACAAAATGACCATCAACCCTAATGATTCACGAATTAGAGAATGAATTGTAGCCACCGTAAGGGATTGATGGGGACTTCGAAACTGTTTTCTAGTATAAGAGACGTCAAAAGCATAATTTGCAACTCAGATTAAGATTAACAAGAAAGTGCATCTAATTCAAACATGGATCACTCCCATGTATATAATTATTCGCAGCAATTTAACTATAATAGGATAACGATACTATATAGGGTCAAATACAATCTATCGTATTGTGCTATATAAAAAATGGCAAGATATATCATATAAATTGTTTTTTAGCAATTTATCGTTTTATGTTTTTAACAAATAAACAAATACCCGTAAGTCCTGAGGTGTGCATATACATATAATATTAAAAAAAAGATACTTATATAAATAAATTTGAACCGTTCACTGAATTTAGAGGCGGGGGAAGCTGCGGCTAAGGATCTAGAAAGGGGTGGGGTGGGGGTGGGGAAAGGGGAGGCGCACAGGTGGGGAGGAAGAAAATGAGAGACAACGTTGGTGGAGAAGGGGAAAAACGGAGGAGGAGGGGCATCGCAAGAGGTAGTGGGAAGAGGGGGGTGGAGGAGGCACTATAAGAAAAATGATCAATAGTTACAAAAAAATTTGATGGTAAAATCAGCGTCGAGCTAATTAGTTAGGAAAACTTTCTTTGCTAATCTATATTGTTTAATTTATTTGTTAAACGATATGTTGGTAAATCGTAGTAAGTTAATTTCTCTTGTTAAATTCATTAGCAAGTAAAATTTTTGTATTAGCAATTCTTGGAACTACACCTATAAAAGCCACACACTCCCTCTTGATGAAAAAAATTGCATTTTTTTAATCCACAAGCTCACACACGATAAAACTATGTTGAATTATTATAATATCTACTTCTAACATTTCTTGTTGGTTTAGCTTGCTACTTGTATCTTTTTACAATTATTTACTGACTTAAAAGTTGAAATGTAACACTTTTCTGCAGGTCCCCGGCCCTTTTCTCATGCTTGCAACCAACTTGGCCCAAAATTCTCAAGTCCGGAATCTTCTTAATAAACGGTTCTTGCTTACATCAATTATCTATACTATTATAAAATAAAATTCATTTGACGTACTAATTTTAGAATGTCCAAATTTATCCTTCATTTTATTTATTCCCTTTAAAATTTTTTGATCAATTTAGTAATTTTAGTAATTTTTTTTTTTAATTTCATAATTATTTATTTTTCTTAACTACTCACTACTCCACATTCCTCTCTCACCTTAATTCTTTACATTTATTATAATTAATACTTTTCATAATTTTTTTATTATCTCTTACAATGATTTTTTTATGCTCACGGGAACCGCGTGCAACGAAAACTAGTGTATATTTATATATATATATAAAGTTTTTCTAATTTTCTGTAGTTTAATAAATTAATTTTTTAATATAATTTGTCATCGAAGCTTATAAAAATATTTCCAGCCATAACAGTTCAAGTCAAAAGATTTATCCCAAATAAAAATAGTTATAATTTGAAAAAAAAAATATTGTTTATATAAAAATAATATTTCTCGAATTTTCAGCAATAGAGCCTTATTTTCTCTTGGTGCTTTTAGTGTTGGCTTCGGGTGTTTTTACAAATCAGAGGAACAAAAGAGGCAACAACTTTCCCACCATGGCAGCAACACTGTTTTATTTTTTTAAGGGATAATTACACTGACTTTCCCTGTTACTATGGGAAATATACAAATTCTCCCCTCTTATTATGAAAATTGTATAAACATACCTTGTTGGTTTATCATCATTACAAATTGGCCCCTCGAATTGTTAAACTAACGGTCAATACTAATTTCAATCCAAATATTTATGTAACCTTCCTATATTTATAATCAGACCTCGCAAAAAACCCTCGCCTTCCTTCTCCATCAAACTTCCCTTTCATACCATAAGAACCATTCCCCCTTCCACAAGAGTCACAGTGAGAAATCCATCGGTGGTCGTGACTGATTTTAAGATTTTGAAGGCTCACAAATAAATTCACCCTCAAGGGTATTTTTTTCAGCAAAATTTATAAAAATCTCATCCAAGGGCAAAAAATAGGAAGATTAAATTTGGATTGAAATTAGCATTGGCCGTTAGTTTGATTAATGGAGGGGTCAATTTGTAATGATAATAAATCAACAAGGTAGGTTTATGTAATTTTCATAGTAAGATGGGGGATTTGTATATTCCCATAGTAACATGGGAGGTCAGCGTAATTATCCCTTTTTTTAATTTGAATTATTATTTGGTTTTTAAATATTTCAATAAACTTTGACCACAAATTTATAATAAAAATATTATACACTAAAAAATTAGATAAATTTTATTTCTATATAAATAATATATATAGTTTTAAACTAATCTATACACTGAAATTTTCTCAACCATTGCCCTTTTACAGTAACTAACCCTACCTTTTAAAAAAATGATAGAAACCATTTTTTACAAGTCTAATCGTCTGCAGGTATATAAACTGCTTGAATAGAAGTTATGGACCCTCTTTTGGTAGAAGTAATCCTTTCTTGTAAAGAGCCCATTTCGGTACTCAGAGTAGGTTGATAACCGACAACGGAAGGCATTCTACCTAATAGGGCAATACGTCGGATCCTACTCGTACAAAACGGAAGATATTGTCAATAAATAGAAGTACATCTGTTCATTAACTTCATGGAAATATTCCGCCATCGATAGGGCAATCAAACCAACTCTCATACGAGCTCTAGCCTTTTTCAGCGAAGAAAAAATTGAAAATCCAAAAATGCCTTTGTTGACCTGTTCAAACTTTGATATAATTTTTCAAAGACACAAATGCCCTTGGGGGTATTTCTATAATTATAAAAAGGTAGAGGGGGCATCAAAGTAATATTTATGGGATGAAAAATGTGACCCCATATATTTTTATTATTTATATGAATTTTTTATTTAAATTTAAATTATTTTATTAACTTTTTAATTCAATCTTTATATGAAATTACACTTTTTAATAATTAAAATATAAATAATTCTATTAATATATTAATAAAAATCAGTAACTAGGTTATAAAGTTAAATTAAAAAAGTATCACACTTGTATAAATTATTTTAAATTCTTAAAATTAAAATATTATTATCCTCTATTTTTATTTATAACTAAATTTTACTAGAATTAATAAATTTATAATCCAAAATAATTTTTTTATTTTATACAAGGTCAAAATGGGCATTTTTTATTTTTATTGATATTTTCATCAAAAAAACTATCAGGGATGATTTTTATAATTTTTCAAAAGCTAGAGGTAATTTATGTAAAAGGGCACTAAGTGAGGGATTGTAAATATAATTATTCTTAAAATTTAATATGAAATGTAAAATACTTTCATGGTCCACTTGATACTATTATCTTTTACCTATAATATGATATCTGTCTCACACGAATTATGGACTAATAAAATAATCAACATATAAATTTTAGCCAAAAAAAACTCAAATGCAAATATTGCACATTGTTTATAATCGAATTTCAAAATACATTTGATGAGTTTACTGGTAATTATCACGTCCAATAGGCTCATGGGCTTTGGACGTGGCATATTGTTTTAATATATCTTATAAAACTATCCTAAACTTATGTACGACTGTAATTATCTCATGGGTAAATTGCATAACACCCCCCTGTGTTTTAGGGAAATAGCGCGAAACCCCCATGTGTTATATATATAGGCAAAAAACCCCCGTGTTATCTAAAATATAGCAAAAAAACCCCTCCGTTAGAAAGTAACGGAGAGTGAGGTTTACGCGCGTGCTGTGCGAGTTTTTATCATTTTTGGCCGCTTTTGTGGGTTTTTTAAGTGGTTATATGTCTCTTTTGCCCCTTGTGTTTGTTCTTTAAGTGTGTACATGTTTTATTTCCTCTACCTTTGGCAAAGAGTGTCTTCTTCATCCTCCAAAGCAGCAATGTCCAGGTAAGAAAAAAAAATCATCTTCTCTCTTTTGAAATTAAATAATTAATTAATTAATTAATTTTTATTTTTCATCCTTTTGTTTGTTAGGATGTCCACTTGTAAATCAAGCACAAAGAAGAAAGATGAAATTGATTTGAGATACAAGAATCCTAAACGTTTTTGCCATAGGAATGCGGCCATCCAGGTTGTTGGTCCTAGCAAAGAAACTGAAGGTAAATTATTTTGTAACTGCAAAACAAATCAGTGTAACTTTTTTTGTTGGTTGGATCCCGTTAGTGTATCCAAAAAGAATTCAGACGAAATGCCAAAAGAAGTTGAAGAAGAGGTTGATCCAACAAAGTTAGATTGGAAGAGGGTTACAAAGAATTGCTATCCATTTGTGAAGAACTGACACAAAAAATAAAGCAATTGGAGTCGAATCAAGGAGTAATAAAAGCATTAGTTGTAACTGTGGTTGTTCTAATAGTTATTGTGGTATTAAAATAGTGTAATTTGATACTCTTGTTTTCAATGCATTTTCATTATGGCAATTTAATGTACCTGATAATTTTAGCACAAAATCACCAAATTAAAGTGGCCAAAAAACAACTAAATCGCCAAATTAAAGTGACCAACAAACAAATAAATCACCAAAAACCATCAGTTTCATTTCTGAAAACACCATAATCCAATATCCCAAATTAGACAACATATCATTGTATCTAATAATTCACAACTTCAGTTCCAGAGTGTGACAAAAAAGCCATAAGTTCACTTTCCAACAATACATAATTTTAGCTTCAGAATGTGCAAAAAATCATAAGTTCTGTTGCCAATAAAAAGACATAATTCGGTTCAATTTTCTGGAGTGTTGCCTGCTGATGAAGATCCACTAGGTTGTGTCCTTGGCTTGTATGAATTTGCTACACCTTTAAGGACTGAAGAGATAGAACTCCTAGTTGGTGGGCAACATTACCTTTTAAAGGCAACTTGTGAGGATGATTCTGCTCCTTTTCTCTTCTCCAATCTACTTGACAAAGAGATTGGAGCATGTTGTTTCCTTGATGTTTTTGTTGGAACCTGTGATAGATAGATAGAACATTTAAATGTTTAGTTGTGGCTATATTTTATAGAATTACAAATCATGAATTTAATTGATAGAATAACCTGATTTTGGGAACTTGGTTGAGTTGGACCTTGCACATTTTTTTGCCTTTGAAGTGATACCTGTTGGGGTCTTTGAAATGGTACATGCTGGGGCCTTTGGAACCTGCATGAACCTGCAATTTGAGACACACTTGTAGTATTTTTTAGCCTTGACTGAGGCATATTTGGGGGTCTGTTTTCTGGCACAGTTGCAGGATTTTTAAACCTTGGTTGAGGCACACTTGGAGGATTCTACAAGTAACAATGTGCAACTATTAGTATTGTAATTGAACTGATATAGAATAGCATTGAATTTTATCTTACATTAGTGTGTAGTTCTGCAGTAGCATTTGAAAGAGGGACACTTGAGGATGACTGGGTATGCATCTACATATCAGATAAGAAATTTGTAATAATTGGCATATGAAAATAGACTGAAACTCTCAAATTTTGTTATACCTCTGCATATGGGAAGCTCTCTTCAGTAGCATTGCAATGGGGCACACTTGAGGATGACTGTGTATGCATCTACAAATGAGAGAAAAACTTGGTTACAATTGGCATGTGAAAATAGACTGAAAGTTGCATGATTTGAATTCTACCTCTGCAGCAGCTTCTTGTGAACTGGGGGTTGCACCATCACTTGTTTGTGCATGCTGGGTAAAAATACAACAATAAAGTAACAAAACCAATAATTACATAAACAAGAAACATCATACATCACCTGTCTAAATCTTGAGTTTAGGTGAGGGGATTTGTACAGCTTCTCTTATTGTGGCCCTGCTTAAAACATATGGCACATGTATGTGTCAGCCCTCTTCTAGAAACCCTTGATGGTTCTTTTATATCATTTGCATCCCTTCTCCTGGTTTTTTTGGGTCTCCCTGCTCTTTTTATAACATGTGGTGGGGCTACAGGACTGAGGGGAGACTCTTCATAATCATGCATCCCAGGGACTGGTTTGATCATGTGACTGTACACTCTCAAATATGTCTCTTTTTTAAAACAGGCATGCACAAAGTCCTCCAAATTTTGTTTGTGATACTCTATTGCAGCCACTGCATAACAGCACGGGAACCCACACAATTGGATGAACCCACAACTACAATGTTTGTCATTCAGGTACACAATGTGGTTTTGCATGAAATGCATAACCTCATATTTGTCTTCCCCTGCCCAACTTGGAAAGCAATTTCTACTTTCATGCCTTTGTTTTTGAATTTTTCTCATTATGTTTGGACAAACATCTCCAGTGTGCTTTTCCATCCCCTCCCTCTTTACTTGGATTCTTGTCATTAATTTTCTTCTAATCCACTCAAACATATCTATTATTGGCATCTCTCTGGCCTCCATAATATAGTGATTGAAAGACTCACTCATATTATTCACCACTACATCATAGTGTGTTTTGACTGGAAAAAACATCTTGCCCAGTGATGGGATGGAATTTCAGCAAGCCATTCAATTGCAGTCTGTTCTTGCCCTATTTTCTTGTCAACCTTCTCAATTTCTTTCATGATTCTGAGATGTTCTTTTACATTATATGTACTTGTAGCTTTCCAGAATAAATTTTTAAGCTCTTGCCCCTTGAATTTGCCTTTGAAGTTATTATACATATGCCTTAGGCAAAATCTATGTTCAGCCCGAGGTGTCAATTGTGTGACTGCTTCAATTAACCCTTTTTGTCTATCAGAAATGAATGCCCACCCCTTTCATCATGTGACCCAATATCCCTTAACAACAAATTTAAGAACCATTCCCAACTATCATACTTCTCAATCTCTACATATGCCATTGCAATAGGATAAATATTATCATTGCCATCCCTACCTATGGCAGATAACAACTGCCCCTTATGCATCCCCTTCAAAAAGCACCCATCAAGACCAATAAATGGTCTGCACCCATCTAAAAACCCTTTTAAGACCCCCAAAGCATACATACATTCTTTGCAAAACTGGTGGATTTAAGCATCTATCAACTTTTAGTATCATTGAACTACCAGAGTTGTGTTTACAAACTGTAGCACAATAATCATATAATCTGGCATACTGTTGTTTGACATCACCTTTCATCAGTTCAAGAGCATATTTTTTTGCTCTATACACTTTAAATAAGCTCACATCAACCTGAATGTCTCTTCTGATTTTGTTTTTCAAAGATTTGAGACCCTCTGAAGGATTGTCTTTTACAAAATCTTGAATTCTCTTGCCAATGTACTTGTAGTTTGCTTGTTTGTTTTCTATTCTGTGTGCACAATTATGTTGCCCCTTGATAGATTTGATTTGGAATGTTAGTTTTCATCACTGGAGAAGCATGGATTCTCCAGTCACAACCATTTTTGCATATGGCAGTGATTTTGGTTTTTTCATTTTTTACAAATGTCAAATCCCAACCCCTTCTCACTGCCCAATCTCTCAAGGCCTCTCTATATTTTTCTCTTGTAGGAAATTTCATACCTATGCATAGGTCAACATCCTGTCTATCCATAGCATCATTCCAGACCACATGATCTACATTCTCATCATCAGAACCCTTCAAAGAATGAAGATCATCCCACCCTACATCACTAAACCAACCATCTTCACCTAAATTATCTCTCTCAGTTTGTTGTTTTTCAACTCTTTTTTCTTTCTCATCTCTCTCACCCAACTTTTTACAGTTTTCATTAATTTTCTACCATACTCAGCATCTCTACTCACAAAGATGTCATCATCTAATGGGCCTTCTAAATCCTCTAACATCCAGGATGGACAGTCTGAATCTGATGAACTACCAGACTGACCATCACCCACATACTCCTCATCACCCTCACTTGAATCATCACTATCAGTCTCACTCACCACAACACCATCACTCCCCAACACCTCAGTCTCACCAAACCCTGCAGCCTCAGTTTCACTCACCCCAACACCTCAGTCTCACCAACCCTGCAGCCTCAGTCTCACTCACCCCAACACCCTCAGTCTCACCCACTCCTGCACCCTCAGTCTCAGCCACCCCAACACCTACAGCCCCTGTCTCACTCACCCCAACACCCTCAGTTTGACCCCCATCTACAGCCCCTGTCTCACTCACCTCAACACCCTCAATCTCAACATCATACATTAATTGGGGTATAGCTACATTATTTTCAATAACATTGCCAAGTGCATCAACAGCTATGATAGGACCAGAATTTTCTTCTATATATAGTGAAATTACATTTAGCCCCTTGTAATCTCTCAAAAGCTCAGTAATACCCTTGTCCCCTTCTAATAGTTGTATCCCATTCTCTAATGTTTGTCCTGGTAATGAATAATATATGCAAATATTAGACCCTTGACCCCCTGCTTTTGTGTACATCTCTACCAAATCATTATAGAAAATTCTCTCCTTATCCACATTAGGAAACCAAACCTTTATACCCCTACATACTTAATTTTTGGAACCCACTCTATTGAACCCCCTAACCACACATAAAAATCAGCATATTCCCCTAACACCATTATCTGCAAATAATAAAGAAATCATTGTTATTACACTAGACGACCTATCAGTATGAACATATACAATTGGAGTGGGGGTTCTGGGACCAACAACAAACAATAATAGCACAGGCTCAGAAAAACTCAATAAGCGTACAGTGGGGACCAACAAGTGGAATAAACAACCTCAGTCAACAAAGCAGAACTTAGAAAACTACAAAAAAAATTCAAAAATCGACAACAATGGAATATACAAAGCAAAAAACAACAAAATAAATATTAAACATGGGTGGGGACCAAGAATAATGGCACGATTTCAGAAAACTACAAGTTTTTTTTTTTTTTTTCAGAAATCAACAAAGTCAAAAGCAACAAAAGAACAAAATATATTCGCTTTTTAATCACTATTATGCTTTAGAAAACTCACCTTTTTGGTCGTATCTAACAACACTTTGGTCCCCTTTTGCGATTTTCCCCTTTTTCTTCCCTTTCGCGGATTACCCGAATTGATTTTTCTCTTTTTTCCCTTTCGCAAAACTATCTAAAACCCTAAATCCCGTTTTAGTTCTCCTTCACAATCCTAAACTATGAACAAAAACTCAAAACCAAAAAAGATTATCAACCTTAACAGATTGATAGAGCTTAAGAAACCCTAGAAATCGCAAGCTTTTTCACTCTTTCTCTCTCTTGCGATTTTTCACTCTTCTCTCTCTATCTCACGTTCTCTCTTCTGTGTTTGTTTTCTTTTGTCAGTCAAAATGTTGACTGAGAATTGAAGGACAAAACGGGAATTTTAGTGTAAAAACTAACGGTGTTATACAAATTTAACGGAGGGGGAAGGTGAGCTACATTTTAAATAACACGGGGGGTTTTTTGCCTATAAAATTAATACAAGGGGTTTTTAGCTAATAAAAAATAACACAGGGGGTTTTATGCAATTTACTCTTATCTCATAAATCAATTCTACACTTATGTAAAATTGTAATTATCCTAGTATTTTAGTCCTTCTGTCCCTGTCTAAATATTCAATTGGTTTATTAATAATTTTTTTAATAAAAAAGAGGTTATTATAGACTTATAGAAAAATAAAAACACATTTATATATGTTAATTTAGTAATATTAGAACATTTAATTTGTAATAAACAAATAAATGAGCTGCATGGACCAATTTATTTCATTAAAAAAAAAAAACTCAAAGCTGTTGGTCATTAACATCAAGTGAAAACATATCATGAAAAAGTATAATAGAATAGGGATAATTACACTCTCCTTCCTGAAGTTTGGTGTAATTACACGTAACTCTTTGTGGTTTGATAAATTACATCTAGCACTTTTAAAATTTGCTTCATCTAACAAATAAGTCCCCCCGTTAGTCAAAATTACCAAATTAACATATTAACAAAAAAATCAGAAAAAAAACTATTTTAACCCTTAATTGACTTATTATTGATTTATTGCAGGTCAAATAACTCTTTTATTATCAAATTACCCTCATATGTCTTCATATGTTAATGTATCTGAGGACGTAAATCTCCACTGTTATAAGAGTAATTTAATTCGAAAAAATTTATTTAACCTGCAATAAATCGGTAATAAGTCAATCAATTATTAATATAGATTTATTTCTATTTTTTTTGTTAATATCAGTCAATTCGATGAATTTTGACTAATAGAGGGATTTATTTGTTAAATGTAGGCAAATCTTAGGAGTGCTAAATATAATTTTTCAAACCACAGAAAAACTACGTATAATTACACAAATCTAAAAAAAAGAGAGTAAAATTATCCCCAAAGAATAATAAAATTAAATTACAAGGATATACATTCTCCAGCATAGTACGTTCCAGCCGAAAGTCAGTATGGTGGGTTCTCACCAATTCAACACCCATCATCTAACGAAAGTCAGTCTGAATAATGTGTATGTATATATATTATATATTATATATTATATAATATATATGGTGGATTTTGACTGCACCTTCAATCATTGAAATGTTGAGTTCACAATCCAAGATAAGCTATTATTACACACATTAGACAGAGCTTTGACTATATGTACATCCCACGTGATACTCACGTGCAGAAAACCATCTTCATTTTCTTTTGGGATGATTACACTCTCTTCTTTCTCTTCTTTCGAAATTTGATGTGATTACATATAAATTTTTTATGATTTAATAAATTATATCTAGTACCTTTTTATGTTTATTTTCGTCTAACAAATAAATTCCTCTGCTAGTCAAAATACACTAAATTTATTGATATTAATAATAAAAATTGATATTTGCGCTCGATTGACTTATTGCAAGTCAAACATATTTTTTCTGATTAATTTTAGCAAGCTATAATATGAAAAGCAGAACAAGCTAAGGTATCGAGTGAAGCTGAACTTTATCGGCATAAACTCTAATGCCAAGTCTCTGAAGTCATGTGTGATGCCCATATCAGACCTAAGTCCCAAATCATAGCTATATAATCCGAACACCAATCAAGCATAAACCTCGAATTAATTTGACAACTAAATGATTAATTTGTCTGTAAATTAATTCAAATTAAATTTAGTCGAATTCAATCAATCATACTTCAAATGTGATATATTGTTCATGCCATTAATCATGTCTCCCTAAATTATAAACAAACAGCATAACGAACATATTACATTTACCCTATAAGTGGACAAAAATTCTTGTTCGGATCAGGTCAGGCCTAATCAAATCAATTATAGAGCAAATGTATCATACTTATTTGATTAGTCACCTTTCTCAAATTGTACACCAATCGCATGGCAAGTCTATTGCACTTGCTATATGATTGATTCAGATTCAGCCGAATCGAGCTCAGACTAAAATTTTTCATAATTGAATCAAATCTAACCAAATCCAATTCAAACTAGAATTCTTAGCTTCAAGTGGGATGAATTCTTTTTTTTTAAAAAAAAAATAAGAGTGATGAACGATTAATAAATTGATTATAATCACTCATGTTGGATATCAATATCTAGCAAAAAAATTACAACAATTATTCTCTAATCAATAATATCAAATAAATTAAATTTAACCAACATCTACTATTACAATAGAAACGACATTCCACGTATAATATTCGAAATCATAATCTCTAAAATTATATCCGAAAAATGAATTGGGCCTCATTGGCCAGGTGGGACGAATTCGAACACTAAAATAGTCAACTATTGGTGTGGTGCACGCATAAATAATATTTTGGGTGGTAGTAGTTGAAATATTCAACCAAAAAAGCATACTGCCATATGGCATACAAATCATAAGCCCAATCAACAACTACACCAACACACAACATGAAACCACACTGCTCCAACCATAAAGGAAAGGAAAATTGCACTTTTAATTCCATATATTGACGTATTATATTTTTTATCTCATTGTTTATGAACTTTACATATTTAGTCTCATAGAATAAATATTGTGGTAATTTTGTTCCCTTGGAATAAAATCTGTGTAATATTTGGTCCCATAAATATAAAGTTCCACTGTTTATGAACTTAGTATATTTAGTCCCATAGGATAAATATTGTAGCGTTTTTGTTTTTGTAGGATAAAAATTATGGCGCATTTGGTCTCGTAGGATATAAACAACTTTTAATATATTTTGGAACCAAATGTGCCACCATTTTCATCCTATGTGACCAAATATGCAATAATTTTTAGGGTAAATTGCATAACACCCCCTTGTGTTTTAGTGAAATAGCGCGAAATCCCCCTGTGTTATATTTATAGGCAAAAAAACCCCCTGTGTTATCTAAAATACAGCAAAATACCCCCTCTCCGTTAGAAACTAACGGAGAGTGAACCACACTCGCGCCTTGTGCAAGTGGTCCTTAGTTTTTCTTGATTTTCAGAATTTTTAAGTGGGCAAAATGTCCAATTTACCCCTTTGTTTGATAATGTGCATATGTTTTAAAATTTATTCTTTAACTTAAAAGTTTATATAAATATAAATCAAAATTACTTATGATATTATATATTATTAATTAAATTAATTTATTATTTATTTTAAAATATATATTGATATTTTATTTATAAAATATACTAATTAAATATAAATTAGTATTTATTTGAATAATATATTATTATTTAGATATACTAATTAAGTTATCAATTTTTTAATTTATATTATTAAGTATTTATGATTTAAATATATTAATTAGGTAAATATTTATTTATAAAATATACTAATTAAGTATATTAATTAAAAGTTAAATATTTAATTTTTTTTTTAAATAATCCTTCTTCTTCTCCGTCGGCTCGTCGCCGACGGAGAAGAAGACTGGGCGACGGACCTCCGTCGCCCAGAACCTGGGCATCAGGGGCGATGTCGCCCCCACGGCAAGGGGCGATTACGCCATTTAATTTTTTTTTTTTTTATATATTATACTTTCTTCTCCGTCGGCGGACTGGGCGACGGAGGTGGGCCTCCGTCGCCCAGAACCTGCGATTAGGGGCGACATCGCCCTGGATCTGGGCGACGATCGTCGCCCAGATGCAGGGCGATGTCGCCCCCCACGGCGACGGGGCGACGCAAGGTCGCCCCCTTTCGCGCAGGCGACGGCGAAGTCGCCCAGACTGTTCTGGGCGACGTCGCCGTCGCCCATTTGGGCGGCCACGGCTCCGCCGCCCACCAGGGCGGCGGAGCGGTGGCCACTAAACTTATATATATATATATATTATCTAATTATATATATATATAATGTATATATATATATATGTATATATAAGTATATAAAAATAAATAAATAAATACTTTTAAATTATTTTAGATCTGAACCGTTCATTTTTATATTTAAAGATCAACGGTGGTTATAAAAAGGGTATAACGGTCAATTCAGCAAAAATTTAACGCCGTTAGGGTTTAACTAACGGAAGGGTCTCCAATTTGAAAAACATAGGGGTTTTTTTGCCTATTTTTTTAACACAGGGGCTTTCACGCTATTTTTTTAAAACACAGGGGGTTTTATGCAATTTACCCTAATTTTTATCCTATGGGGCCAAAAATACTGTAATATCTATCCGGTAAATTACACTTTTGGTCCTATAACTTTAGGTCATTAGCACTTTTAGTCCTGTAACTTACTATATTTACACATTAATCCTTTTTTTGACGAATTTAGTTTTGAGCATCTCACATTTGGTTCTTTTTTGGCTAATTTAGTCATTTATTGACAATTTTGGTCCTAAAAACTCATAGTTACAGTACCAAAAATGAGATTTATTATAATATGAATGGGATCAAAATTGTCAACGCATGATCAAATTTATCAAACAAAGGACCAAATCTAATATGCTCATAATTAAATTCATTAAAAATGACTAAATGTGTAAATGGAGTAATTTACAGGACTAAAAGTGCTAACAATCTAAAGTTACAGGACCAAAAATATAATTTTTGCCTATTTATCCATGAGACTAAATGTGCTAAACTCGTAAACTGTGAAATCAAAACTGCAATACACCCTATTGTGAGGGATTAAAAATGCAATTTTTTCAAAAAGGAAAGATTAAAAAAAAAAAAAATGGCCTTCCATAATGGAGGGAGCCCATAAGGGGATTACTACATTTTTGTCTATTTTTCCTTTTTAGCTTTTGCTCCTCCACTTTATTGTGTTAATATTAGTTTAATGCGTTTTGACTTGATTGTAGCAATTGTATGGGAGGATAAAATGGGATGTAGATTCATAATTCATAATTGTGCATGAGAGAAGTTGAAAGCTCCAAATGTAGGGGGATTGCATTCATCTTTATGATATGATTATTATTTGCATAAAGTGTCTCAATTATTTGTCACACAATTCTTTAAAATTCTTTTCTTTAGCCACTTGATGTTGTCTTCCATTATAATTTCCCAACCTTATCACATTACATCTCATCATCTCTTTCTTGCTTCCGGCCTGCAATTTGTGTTCCTAGTCATTATCTATTTTGGGCTTCACATAATGCAATTATTAATGTTTTGAATTTTCTAGCACCATGTGCCAAAACTTTGAATAATTTGAATTATTCATTTCATGAGAAGAATTTGAGAGGAGACAAAATATGGGAATAGAGGGGTAAATTACATAGATTATGTTTTGGATAAGGTGCAAATATAAAATATTAATAGGGTCAATAGTAATTTATCCTCCTGTGATATTAAAAATGAGCAAATTATTATCCTATAGAAAAAATATAGCAATTTACCCCCCCTGTACTTTAAAAAATAAAGAAATTTACCTTCCTATTTAAGGAGGTAAATTGTTTCATTTTAAAAAATATAGGGAGGTAAATTGTTGTATTTTAAAAAACATATGGAGGTAAATTGCTATTTATTTTTTCATATGGGGTAATTTGCTTATTTACAATATTACAGGGGGATTACTTGCATTTTTTTCAATATTAATCTATTGGTGAATGCATAATTATAAGTATGTTTGTTAAAGTTGTAGTTACAATATTTTTTGTCTCATAACTTGGAGGGTTTTTGTTTAGGGTCTTATTGTTACGGCAATTATTACTTTTAGTCTCATAACTTTTAAAAAGTATTACTTTAGGTCTAATAGCGCATTTTCGTTAGATATTTAACGAAAAAAACTATGTGACAGTTAAGCGCATGTGAACGAAGCTGCTACTTTTTAAGGTTAATATGGAACCAAAATTAATAATCCCGTAAATAATTGGACTAAAAGTGTAAATGTCCTAACAATCATGTGCTAAGCACGTCGTATTTTTCGTTAAAATATGTAAAGAAAAGGATGTCATGGGACAAAAATGTTATTTTTTAGAAGTTATGAGATGTGATTTAAGATGTGTCGATGTAATTTATCAAAAAAAAAAAGAAAAAAAAATGAGGGTGTAAGCATTTAAATAACACAATAATAACCTGATTTTTCAAACAGGTTTAAAATTGGCCTAATTGACTGAAAAATCCACGAAGTTTACACCAAACATCTTTTACATTTTCAAGAAAGGGGGATAATATTTTGGCATAAGAAACTATACATGCATATACTTGGATTGTTTTGTAATTTTTCTATGATCAAGAATTATTTAAAAAACTTCTAATTTGTATAGGTAAAATTATAATATATATATATATGAATTATTTTTTGCTTTTCTTGGCTTGAACACTTCCAAAATGTATCCCCTTTTTATTGTACACCAAGCTGTTAGGATGGAAAATTCTTGCCAAAATCTAGTTTGGTCGAATCAAACAAATCACATAGCAAGTGTGATATGTGATTTGTCACTTTTCTTAAACTGTACATCAATCACATGGCAAGTGTAATGTGATTAGTTCAGGTTTGGTCGAGTTCGATTTAGACTATAATTTTTTCCTATTTGGATTGATGAATTAATTCACTAGCAGTCCGGTACAATCAGATGCTTCTGGAAAATTATTAATTATGTTTTTAGTTATAAAAATATATTTAGCGGCTATAATTATGAATGAGAAAAAAAAAAAAAAGGAGCTAGTAAAATTTAGAATGCAGCAATTTATCCTCTTGTATTTTTCGAAACGAAGCAATTTATCTCCTTAAACAAGAAGGTAAACCGGTTCATTTTAAAAAGTACATGAAAATAAACTACTATTTTTTATAGGAAGATAATTTGTTATATTACAGAGAATAAATTGCATTAACCATTGATAATACTTAAGTTTGTGTAATGAAAGTCTAATTAAATCGGGGACAAGACAAGATTATTAGAATTAAGACACCATGCATTAATTTTGAGCTACGAAGAGGTTATTTATATAGAGTTAAATGCAATTTATTTCCTGTATTTTAAAAATAACACGGAGATATATTTATTGGAATTTATTTTTTGTAAAAGGGATAATTTACTCATTTACAATATCATAAGGAAGTTGCTTGTATTTTCCCATTCTGTAACTATACAGATTTTGATAATATAGATATTGATAATTATAATTAGTTGAACGTTGAATGATCATAATTGATCGTTGAAGACCAATACTTTGATTTATGATTTATCTATATTATTATTATTATTATTTTAAAAAAAAAAAGACGATTATTGCACTAATGAATACTCAAATTTACTTTTTAATCTATTTCTTCATCTGAAAAATAAATGATCGTCCCCTTACATTTGTTTATTTCCACCACTTTTTGTTTTGTTCGTAACACAATCAAATCATGATTTTATTTTTATATCCTCACAAGATCACGTGCAACAAAAAATAATCTAATTAAAAAAAAAATTCTCATCTTTATCTTTGATACCCAAAAAAAAAAAAAAAAAAAAACAAAAAAAATATCCATGTGTAGAGTTGATGATAACTCAAATCAACATCAACAATCATGCAAGAATCATGTCTTTTCTCCACTTCACATTATACACATATTGAATTATTATATTCCTTAATTGATCGATAATTAGTAGGTGGGGAAGAAGGTAATAAAAAGGCAAAGGAGGATCCACCCATCCTAACACAAAGAATATGCTTTCTTTCTTCAAAATTCATATCATTAATTAACACGTTGTGGTGTTGGTTAAGGAAGAGGCATATCCATGCATCGGTAGGTGGGTGGGGATCTTATGAGCCCACAAAATATCTACACACATATTCAGTGCCATAATTAACATTTGTCATAAGAATATTGGCAATTTATGTGGAGAAGTAGATGATGATGAGATAAGGGTTTCATTTCAAACTCACACATGGCTCCCATGAATTAAGTTCATCCCCTTGCAGATAACTTCTATATTTCTTGTTCAATTTATTCTTTTATTTTAGGGATAATTATATTTTCTTCCCCTGAGATTTGATGTAATTCTACGTAGCGCTCTTATGGTTCGAGAAATTACATTTATAGCATCCATGTGGTTTGCTTACGTCTAACAACTAATTTACGTTAGTCAAAATTTATTGAATTTGCTAATATTTAACCAAAAAAAAAAAATCTATATTTACCCCTAATTGACTTATTACTGACTTGTAGTAGGTCAAATAATTTTTTTATAACCAAATTATTTTCGTACGTCTTCACACGTTAATCTATGTGAGAAAGTAAATCTTCATTGTTATAAAGTACGTTAGGTACTAGATGGAATTTTTCAAACCACAGAGGGTTTTCGTGTAGTTACACCAAACTTCGTGAAAAGGGAGTGTAATTATCCCTTTATTTTATTTCATTCAATAAATTAAATTAAATTTAATAATGATTGAATGAATTTTATATTCAATTCAACTTAATAAAATACTTAATAGAAGTCCACATTCTATTCAATCCAATTAAATAGGCATAAGCCTAATTATACTTAATTAATAAATTCAATCACTAATTAATCAAGCTCATTTCCACTGATTAATAAATTTTACTTGTTAATTCGACAAACCCAACTATTAATGAATTAGCCCAAATCTTATTTAAATTAATGCAATTAATTTAAAAGCTTAAGTCCAAATTTATATGTTTGTACTTCATAAACATATGTTGTAGGAGAAACCTGCTCAATTATTAACCATGCCAAATAGGCATACTAGGCAATACTCAAGCCTACACGCAAAAACAAGAAAGCATACCATGTTAGAATTGAGTGACCGGAAAGCTAATTAGATTGGCTTTATGTAATTTATTAGTAAATTTTTTTCTTTTTTCATATTGAATAAAATTAATAAAGATTCATATTTGGCTATCTCTTGAAAGAAAGTGGATCTGCTTGAGAATACGGTGGAAGCGTGAAATAACGAAAATTAGAATTCAAAGCGATAATTAAATCGAATGAAAGAGGCTATTCATTTGATAATTTCGGGTGTTTGGTGTTTAAAAACATAAAACAACAAATAAATAACAAGGTTCATTTGGCTAAGGAATTGAACAAACGGAACAGAAAACCATAACCAAGAAAAATACCTTTCCGATTCAATTTCTTTTCGGCTACATGCATTAGTCCAACCTCCATCGATCGGATCCATCCACGATGAGATTCAATTTACAATCCCGTTAAAGCTAAGCCATAACACATCCTTGAAACTGAACCTAGATCCACTGTTAGGTACAAATTAGATCGTGGAAGAAAATTCGAATCTCACTACAACATTAGTGTATTCAAATTATTTTTTGTTTTTAACTTAAATTTAGTTCAAAAAGGACACAAGAATAATATGGAAAGGGGAAGAAGAAGAGGAATACCTTGACTTGGTCTGTCTAAAGTTGGTTGGGGCTAGTGTAATTCGGACCGTGCTTATTTAATTCATTCAATAGATTAAATTACATTCAATAATGATTGAATGAATTTTATATTCAATTTAATTAAATAAAATACTTCATAGAAGTCCACATTCTATTTAATCCAATTAAATAGGTATAAGCCTAATTATACTTAATTAATAAATCCAATCATTAATTAACCAAGCTCGTCTTCACTAATTAATAAATTTGACTTATTAATTCGACAAACCCAACTATTAATAAATTAGCCCAACCAATTAATTAGTCCAAAGTCTTATTTAAATTAATTCAATTAATTTAAAAGTTTAAGTCCAATTTAATTAATTAAATTAATTAAAACTTGGCTCTTCCATCAAATAGATTATCCTAAACAAATGATCTAATTATTTATATTCTGCATGGGATTATGTGTCTTTACATGCACCCTCAATGAGATCGGGGCTTTTAACCATTAATTAGAAAAGGCTCATCACCATTGATGATTATCTAGCAAGGTTCATAGCACTAGAGCCTAAGTAAATATGGCATGAAGTTGTGGGCTCCAGAGTTCCATACAAGTACAATTCTTTCATCGACTGTTTTCGGGCCTTATTTTAGGGCATGAAATTAGGTGTTAGTTCACATTCTGCATTGAAATAGGGGGTCATAAAGCCAATGGCTTGGCGATTTGGAAACAATTCAGCAATATTTATTAAAATAATATTATCCTGATGAATATAATAAGTATTCATTTTTAGCATATGTATCTGTTATGCTTACCAAATACGTTAAACAATGTGTTTGACATCACAACAGATGCCTACAGACCAATTATATAACCCATGTAGTTGGGATGGGCATTGGATGGTGGTTATGAAACCAACTTCTGAGAAATGATCTGACAAATTCCAAGTTGAGGACCGCGAGATTGGGCATCAAGAGTCCTATAGAGACTTGCTAAATATTTTATTCATTGGAGGTGTCGTGTTTTATCGGTGATAGGCATTGGACGTCTATGCAATTTCAGTAGGTTAGTTGACAGGGTAGTCAATTGTCTGAATGAACTCACAGGAATCATCTTATGGAAGCTTTTGAGGTTTGGTTGGTATGATTGGAATTCCCGACTCCAATAGTACAAGAGTAGTCTTCAAACTTGAGAAACCATTCAGGCACGTGCACATGAAGGTTGTTTTTTGGATTTGGCAAGAGATGATCATGTCATGATATGTTCATCATAACCTCGTCCAGTTCAATCAAAATGTGTAACGAGGACGGTGAGTTTTAAGGAGAGGGATTCATCCCTAACAATATGTGACAACAGTATCTTCTACGCACTTAGAAACGTATTCATGTTTTCTACACATGTGGCCACAGTGGTTCATCGAATAGAATATAATTTCTTATGTTGAGCTATGGAGTGAACTGGATCTCAAGTAAGTATTAAAGCATAGATTTCTAATCTAAGATACAAACCTTTTGCTTACATCAACTTTAATACCTGATTACTTTCTCAGGAATTCCCAGGCAAAAACAAATGTGGACATATAACATTTAATTTATTTTGTATTTTAAATTGTAAATTATTGTAACTATTTATTTATTTATTTAAGGCACACTGCTCCCATGCTTTAGTACAAGTGACCATAGTAGTTTTGTTATTCTTTCACTTTAACCCAAAAGTTTTACAAAATACGAGAATACACTTGCACTGGATACATACTCCTTAACTCGTATTTTCAAATGAGATTCTGTATCTATATTTTTCTCTTTTTTTCTGATACTCCAGAAGAAGACACGCAAATATTCACCTCGTATCTGTATCCAAAAAACAAATCTTCAGGAGCATCCATGCACCATAAATATTTTGTGATTAGTTATCAGAACAACAAATTAATTGCATAGCATTAGAATGGAGCAGGTTTCTGATGTCCAAATACACATTCATATGAATAAAATTAAAACATGATAAGTGATCAGGGCAGCAGATTTCAAATGAAACTGATTTTTGATTGGTAGAAATCTGTTTTGGATGCTAAGAAGTTTCGCAGGTGCCAAACTCATTGGAGGAGATCCTAGTTGTTTAAGACATTAAGTTCTAACTCAGAAGTTGCATAAATTATCACCTGAACCAGAAGCTTCTAATATAACAAAACAGATAACAAACAACCAAAAGTTTAAAAAACCATCTCTAACTTTGCTCTTCAACATCTCCAGCTCTCTCCTCTGCCGCAGCTGCCATCAATTCATCAAATTTTTCTGTCTTCCCCAATACTATCTCAATCTGATTAGAGCAGCAAAAGGAGTATAGTTAAGAGAAAGTACACACAAGAAATATATATATATATATATATATATAATAGTATCTTAGTGACATAATAAAGTCTGGGTGAAGAACATGCAGGATGAGCGTCCTCCTTTAACAAGAGTACATCATATTTTGCATATGACCAAAACACAGACAAATGTTAGCAAAAATAGAGAACTTGGAGGCAATACTACACTTCTGCTGTGTGGAAGAACAGCAAGGACAATAAATTTTAAAGTGCAATACTCGTGACTCTCCATATCGTAGACATTAACCATGGATTATAAACTTACTTTTGCTTTTGAGATTGGTCGCCCTCTTGATTCATCTCTGATCTCAACAGTGGAAGTCATGATCTCTGCAGGGTATCAAAGGCATCTTTGTTAACATGTTAGAAATTCCAAACTGGGCCAACAACATAACATGAAAGGAAAAAACAATGTAATTCCTCAGAGCCTTACTCTTTTCTACTGCAAATCCATTGTTCTTCAGGATCTCAGCAACACTGACAACAGTGGAAATAGCTGCACAAATAGATCAGTAACAATTAATGGAAATAAGCTACAGAAACTTTAGAGTAGTGAAACAAATCCAATATCATCGTTATACGACAGTGTAACAGTAAACTGAAAATCATGGAAGTCAACTCTAATAGTAAGCAGAGAGTATTGCACAAGCAGGGAGTAGCTTAATTTTGGTAGAAAAATCAACTGAATAATATAACATGAGTAGAAATTGTAGCCAAATTAAACCCTCCTTGAAAGATTAACCAACATTTTCAAATTAACTTGAAAGGTATAGTACAAGTTATACTAGCTGCTGTGGATTCGCTTATTGTACACAAAACTGGACATGGCAAACTAAAATCCACAGTGATAAAGTAAAAGCCCAAGACCCTTTTTTGGTTCACAGAGAAGGATAACCCCCACATGCTCAAGGAGAATTACATAGGGTGATATCAGCAATCCTCCTGCTTAGAAACTTTTACCTAACTTTGTCTGACAAAATGTCAGTTCCTTATTTGGAATTTTGGTTTATTCTAATATTACTCTTACGCCAACAGTTACTGAACATCAGGAAACAAGAAAATGCTGGCACTTTTAGAATGTATATGCATACAAACTCATAAGTATTATCTCTCACAGAAATATATATATACATATATCGCAAAAACAACAAGCCCAAGACTCTCTGCTTCTGATAATTTCTAAAATAATTCAGCCCACTGTTCCATGAAGCCCAAAGTTACCTAATGTATCCAGAAAGTTTTACAGTCAAATACCAAACAGAAGGTAAAAAATGTAATTTGTGTCCATATCCTTATAACTCTAGTGAACCTCCTCATTAATTTCTAGAAGAATCACCAGTCGGACCCTATGAGAGTTAAGGTATCTGCTAAGTCAATGCACATACAGACTTTCAGCCAAGTAGAAAAGGTATTAGCAATTATAAATGTAAAGGACAGATGGGTTACTAACTAATTTACACACTTAAAAATGTTTAAAAATATATAAATACTTACCAACATACATGGTGTCAGAGATCCTATATTATCTCCATAGACAAGTGGGGGACAAAGGAAACAGAACCAATAGGACAAGTAAAACTATGATCATGAAACTACTGTGTGATGGCTTTGTACCTAGACATGAACCATACATTTTGCAAATAATACAGTTTTGAATTCAATAAAGAAAAGGTCGTTTGACTACCTCGAGCAAGAAGCACTCAATCAGCAAAAGTGGTACAGTTGTAGGACTTAGCCTGGAACAACGTTTCTGCTACAACTATGCAGTTTTCTTATTCCTTAATTGGCAAAATTGCTCTTTTGGTCCCACATTACAACAGGGTATGCACTTCTGGTCCTGAGCTTTATGGGGATGACAACGCATGTAGCAAATTTTAAAAAATTAACACTTTTGGTCCATCACCATAACAACCGTTAGTAAACAAATTGAAAAATCACATGGGATGCACGTGACCGTCAGTCAAAGGCGTACGGAGGTCAAAGGTCATGGATGATAAAGATTGTTGGTTTCATTCGAAGCAAAAAACACAAAATCCAGGCTTTTCTCTCTAATCCTCCCCCAATTCGAAGTAAACCCAAAATTCCTCCAAAAGTTTTGAGAAATTGCCACAAGTCTTGAAGAAATTGGCTATGGCTTTGAAGGAGGCAGTGGAGGACGATGAGTTTGAGGAATCTGAAGCTTGTGGACTTCCCCAGCCCCAAGTACAAGAAATATGGTAACGTTTTTCACTTTGTGGGCTTAATATACTACCGATAGCGGTTTTAAATGGTTAAATATGTTTAGTGGGGTAGATTTGAGTGAATATTGTATTGGGACAAGGGAGTAAGAATTTCTTTTTAGGGTTTCTGAAAAAACATAAGACTTCACAAGTGAAAAAGTGATACATAGGTGTAGTTCAGTTTTTGTTTTTGTCTTACACAGTTAATGCTAAATTGTTGTAAGCTAAGTATTAACAGACTTTGTGGGATGGGTTCCCTAACATTTGCAATATTTGGGCAACATTTTGGGATAAAAATTGGAAGATTGTTTGGGCTGCCTCCAAACCATTTAACTAACGGCCACATGACGCTCACATGCAATTTCCATCAGAGTTTTAACGTTCCAGTTGACTCAAGACTGAAAGTGTTGATTCTTTTAAAATTTGGTACCTGAGTTCACATTCCTGTAAAGGACCAAAAGTGCATACCTCCCTATACTATGGGACCAAAAGTGCCATTTTGCCTATTTATTACAGAAAAGCAAGAAACAGAATAACAAGAACATAATCAGGAGGAGCACTAATGGAATGGTTGTTTGGCATGAACCAACAGTTGCAACATAGTAAAGATGGAAGTCAAAGGTAAATACAGTATGCAACATATTTTGAAAGAATCTGCTCAGGTACTTGCATAAATAGGATAAACACATTTATAGTCCAATTCCTGACGAGACCTTAGCGCATCAACCACATCAGTGATCCCAACCAGCACCAATATAATATCATGACACTAACTTCTTAATCAACTAAACCCCAGTAGAAAACTGATAAAGACAGATATACTGAAGTAACTAGCACCAGAAATAGGAATGCTCAATCTTAGCCCCACTACATACGAGATTGAAGCATACAACAAGTAGGATGGTGAGAAGGGAAAAAAGAAAAAGTGATAGGTAAGAAGACGAAAATTACCCATCCCGAGAGCAGAAAGCTCCACCTCATTATGCTGTTGCATGTACCTCTGCACGTATTAACACATAAAAAACCCAATTTCAGATCTACATAACCAAAACCCAGATTCATTTTTCATACTGACTCACACAAAAGTAACCACACATGACAAAAAGAAGGAAAAGGAAAGAGCAATACCTTAGCGAGGTTGACATAGAAAAATAGGGGCTTTTTGGTGTTGGAAACCTGGATTCGATTCTTCTTCTGAGAGTCCGCAGAGATGCTAATGTTGGTGACTCCATCAGTGATTTCCTCCATCTTTATCAATTCGATTTACTCACAATCGATCGATTTTAGCGTTACAACACCAAATAATCTGAGCTTAAAGCCTGATCTGGAGAGGGGCAGGAGTAATTAGTATATGCGAAATCAATAGGTGGAATTGGATGTGTATGTATGTATATGTATAGTTCTTCCGGAGAGTAATCAGCAGACGAAGAGGAAATATTCAGCTTTATTTGTCGTGTAGGAGAGGTGGAGAGGGGGTTTCGCTCCTACTGTAACCCCAACATTATATTTTTTCCCATTTTGTCCCTCATCTAGGGTTTCTTTCTTTCTTTTCTTTTTTCAATTTATTTTAATAAGTAAATTGAGAGAAAAAATAAAATGACAAAAAAATAAAATAAAACTAAAAGTGTCGTCTACTCGCACTTCACCACCTTGAGAAACACGCTTTTGGCATTAAGCCCCACAAAAATTTCACGAGAAATAACAATACTTCATGTATATGGCAGTGTTTGAATCTATTAAAGGTTATAGAGCTTTAGTTTCACCAACTGAACTAAATTTTATTAACAATAATATTAGTCCCTGGGAAATAACATATCAAAAGAAAAATATGCCAAAGTTAAATTTACCTTTTGTCCTTATTTTGTTTTCCTCAGCTGCGAGTTCGAACAAGTAAGAAAAGTTATTAGTTTATATAATTATATTATTTAATTAATATAATTAATATTTATAATATCCAATTTTGTATTTAATTAAAAAAATTTACAAGTTTGATTAATTATAAATTAGTGATTGGTTAAATGTCTCAATTGAATTAGAGATGTTATAGATAATGAATTAAATTACTTAATTTAGTATATTTAATTAATTTTTAATTGATTTGTTCAATTTAATCGGATTGATCAATCATATATTTAAATATATAGGTAGATATTTAATTATTTGCTCAAATGGAGAAAAATTAATGAAAAATTAGAAAAATCATATTTTATAAATATTAGAAAGTTGTGTTTGAAAAGTATTATGATTATTACAGAGAAATATAAGATTTTGAGATAATTTAATCCAAAATTATTATTAAGAACAATAGCTATAAGAAGATGAGGGGTTTAATGAAATATATTCATTTGAGTAAATTGACAAACTATATATAATTTTAGGAAGCTTCGATTGTCCAGTTCATTTAGAAGAATCGAGACAAAAATTTGAATATCGATAGAAATAAAATTTTAAAAGATTGTTGAAAACTATACACATAATATTTAATATTTTATTTAAAAAAATTTATGATATTTTCGATATATTGATTATATGCATAAAATTCATTATAGAACATGGGAATAAAGTAGAGCATTCAACGATCCCCTACATGTTGATTAAATCGTTGTAAAATCGAGGTAAGTAAATAATTTGTGAATTTATATATGTTTCATTTCCTTGCAATACTACTTTTATGTAAGTCCATGATTCATGCAGAACTGATCTATTTTGAATGGTATGAGTGATTGATGCTTCAATTTGAATGATTATGTTATAAAAGTGAAATGAGGAAATGAATTGAAACATTACATTGGTTGAATAATGTGTTGTTGATGTCTATAAATGAAAATGTGTTGATACAGGTTCTTACGTGACTAGTTGCTTACAACAACAATGATATGTGAAATGACGGAGTTATGAAAATTGAATATAATTGTAATATGCATACCCCTTGATGCTATTGAATACCCAATATGACAAGATGATATAAAGAGTTATGATGCGAAATGAAAAGAGTTTTGATAAAACTTGACAGAGTTATGACGCAAAATGAGATTGATAAGTCTATGTGGCATGTCAAGGATATTCATTTAAATATTATGTGATGATAATGAGCTCAAATGTAATGATAGTGAGGTTGAGTTGGTGGAGAAAAATACTATATCACATTTTTTATAAGCAAACTAGGAAACAATTAATTGTTATGTTATGAGATGAGTACATTGTTAAATAGAATGACACATTCGAATCAAATGAATTATATTTAATATACGTTGCTTATTTTATCTTGAGTGAAACTACATTTGCTATGCATGTATGGGTAGTATCGTCCATTTACTTACTGAGTTGCAAATTTATTTCTCTGCTAATATTTTTCAAGTATAAATCTCTACGCATCGAGGATGAGGTATAAACCTCGTATTTTAGTTAGGTCGGGCCAGCATGCAGTTATTTCCTCACCCGTCAATAAAAATATAAATCACCTTTTGGAGTTGTATAAATATGAATTAAAAATGAGGATGGCATGTGAACTACTTTAACATATCCATTTTGTGGTATTTGATATATGTATAATCTTGTGGATGAGATGATAAATTTGCTAGTGGTAATAATGACTTTATGTGCATATATATATATATATATATATACTCAATAGAGATTGGTTATGTGCATACTTACACGTATAAATCGGATTTATTTGAAGTGTGATATTTGAGGGAAATATAGTCACAGTACCGTTAGAAGATGCTACATTCAATTATGAATTGACAAAAATTGTTAAATTAGTGAATCACATGGATCTAATTATGGATAAATAATTAAATTAAGAAAATAAAAACTGAAAAAACTCATTTTATAATGTTGACTTAATGCTTTAGTTAGGTCACGAGGGCCTCCACTTAGAATGTCTCGAACCCAACCCTCAAAAGTTGGTTACATAGCCGTCATAAATGCACAACCCAGCTACATGGGTTGTTCGTTTGGTTTGTGGACTTTATTGTGAATGTTAAAGTAGATCAACATACATAATAAGCACAACAAATATAAATATCAAAGTATGACACTTATTTTATCCATATAATCAATATTACATTATAAATATTGCTAAATAGTTTTGGAAACTACTTATCCAATTGACTTTCTGATCATCTATTCTAATAATCTCTCACTTGACCAAAAGTCAATCACCCATGTCCTTCAAACCCATATGAGCATGAACAATCTGCGATACCAACTTAATCTAATAGGTCTACCAGTTTTTCTACCAACATGATATAGTCCAACAGCACGTCTTCCTACATCTCTTGAAGCAGATCGCAACATCTAAGAATTTTTTTGGATTTAGCTTGCATTACAACCCTATTGTTATCATTGAGGATAAGTATTGGCTCGGCATGCCAGGTACATACCCAACCATTAGATGTAATTTTGATCCAAACTACTCCCTGAGCAACTTGAAAAACTACTATATATTTGGCTTCGCCCTGGTGGAATTTGCCATAGTATCCTACTTTGAACCTTTCAAGCCACCACACTACTATTTAGCCTGATACACCTTTGGATTGAGACTAGGCATCACCCACATCAAATTGAATACCCGTATCGCTGTAGCTTTCCAGAATCAACTCTTAATTGTCGTGCATTAAGAACATTTCTTTAGCCTTCTAAGGTACTTAAGAATGATCTTGACTATAATCCTTGGCACACGCTCGATATCTATTATTATGCTCAAAGCAAACACAACACCAGCTCTACATTGCCTATGGCAGAGGCATAGGAGATGTCATAAAACATCTTTCTAAATTCCTCATCAGTTCACGGGGACTAAATCTTGGAGAACTTATCCCTATGTCTTACGGGAAAACCCAATTTCTTCATGGAGTATTGCATGGATAATGATCATGCTTTAGCATCTTGTAACACCTTAATGTCATTCCAAATGAGCAAGATGTCGTCCACCTAAAGCAATGAGAACACAACTAAGCTCCCACTTACCTAGCGAATATTCCAGCTTCAAGAAGGTCCAAACCCTGTTTAAACTCTATCATGAATCTCACGGTCCCAAGCCATTTATCCAAATCAATATCCAACATCGCTCCTTTGTATTGTCTTTGATCATTATTCAATTGATAGATTAGACCCAAAAAACCCTCACCTCTCAAGTTGCTAGGTTACTTTGGTCAACCCTTAGATAATTGGAATATAGTCAGTGGTAGGTCAAATATTCTTACTAAACTATTTGCAATCACAATGTCTAATAAAATGGAAACAGAATCTTGCTCATCCTAGGTGCATAATCGTAACCTCTTGACTCTATCTTAACATGATCACTAGCAACGCAGTTCGACTAGTCCTATATTCAAGAATAGTCTTATCATCGCCTAGGCTTAGGATGACTTTCGTCTTAGCCTTCTACTTTAAAATCATTGCAGATATGAGCTCCACACCGAGAATTTAATACTCAAGAAGCAAATGCTAGAGCATTCCAAGTGTTAATGCTAGAGCGAATTGTTCTCGCTTCATTACTCAAATGTATGAGTATTTAAATTAATTACAAAGTCTAAAGATATTTGCAAAGGTTGATAGGATCACAACTTGAAGTAGAGAATCAAATTGACCCAACGTAGAGATAATTTGATGAACTAGAAATAAAATTGAATGTAAAAAATTATTTTTTATATTTGTGGGGTATTCAAATTGTTGAATGTCTATCCTTGACTCCTAAATAAAATATTTGTTTAGATATTTGTTAATTCCACAAAGAAAGTATTGCTTAGTAAGTGGAAAGAAAGTATTGCTTAGTAAGTGGAATGGGCAAAGAGTCATGGAACTTGAAAAGTTCAAGAAATGCGAAGTCCCACATATAAACAATGATACTAATTAATCAAAGAGTATCTAAATTCTAATACACAATCCTTTAAGGAGATTTGACGTCAAGACCACCGGTAAATGATCTTTTGCTAGAAAAGCAACAAGGAGGATTTCCCTATTGGATAGCAATCCAATATGGGAAGGCGGTGTATGACGTCAAGTTGGAAATATGGTGAAAGCCATTTAATGTTAAATGGATTCTTACTCCAAACAAGGTATACCCTTCTCTAAATTACGTCCGTCAGTTGGACATTGACCCATCCCGCCCCTTTATGGTACGGATTTGAAAATTTGGTCATTTAACCCTTATGCTAGGGGTGATAAAAAGAATTTCAAAATCGACCTAATCAAATCGAATCAAACCATTTTTATGATTTATCTTCTTAATTGTAAGTCTAAATTTTTCATAAAACTGCACCACTCTTTTGATTTCATTTTGATTTATAACCTAAAAACTATCAAAAATCTAATCATACCGTTATATATAAAATTATCTTTTTAAAATTATATATATGTATGTTGAGGCGGCTGATGAGAAAATAAAGAATCTCTCGTTGGCCTCTATTCTCTATTCTCTCTTCCGCCGCCTCAACAAATGTATAAGATTACTTTGAAAAGAATCTTCATTATGTTTGAATTCATATGATTGATTAATATATCTTTTTGTGATTTTTCATTTTATGTTTTATTGCTAAACATTAAAATTTTAATTTCTACTACAAAATTATATAGTATATCAATGTCATTGCAATTGGAACTTGACATTCAAAATATTTTTAAAGACTTTTACTTGTATTATGTCTTGAACTATTGTTTATTTAACTTCAATTGTTCCACAACTTATTATATTTTGTTACTTAAAGATTCTAGCTATATGTTCTTAAATTATTGTGTATTTAACTTTAATTATTCCGATTAAATTTTTGTTAGTTTGTTACATTTTATTAGTTTTTTGTTAGTTCCAACGCCTTATTTGCAATACCGCCCGAAACTGCACTTCTGATTTTGATTTAAAAAGTGACCATTCAAAAATTATTTTATAAAACCCCCAATGACAATTCGCTTTGAAAATAATTTTAAAAAATTAAAACCGCATCGTGATTGCCCCTACCTTCCGCAGTGTGCTATGCTAAGGCTGAATAATGCTCCTATGGTTGAGGCTTGGTCCAAATCCATACTGATTGAGGCTCGGTCAAGACCCAGTGAGGCTTGATCCAAACCCAACCCAAGTTCGAATTAAGCTGGATTGGGCCTGTTTATTTTTTATTTTTAATGAACAATTAAGGTATATTTTGAATAATTATTTAAGCTTATCAATGTTTTATGAGATAAATAAATAATAATTAAATCAAACAAAAATATATAACTTGAAAAAAAAGTAGTCAAAGCTACGTAATTTTAAGCAATAATATGACTAACAAGCTTATAATAATCAGATAGATAATAACAAAAAAAAAATTACATATCACACATTATTAAAAGAAATTGGCTCAATTAGGTCATCCCACTAGCCCGAATCAAAAGATCCTGAGCCACTGAGTCGGGCTGAACCAGGTATTGATACTTGAAATCAACTCAGGACCAATTTGGTCCCAACCGAGCCTGGGTTGGACCATCCCATTTATTTAGTGGGCCAATCCGATCCCGAGTTGGACCAATCTAACTTGACCTACTATATATCTTGAAGTATATTTATAATTATAACTATGTTCAATAATATACTTATAATTTTACAAAAAACATAAAATATTTATATAATTGAATCTAACCTCAAAAGGATTTTTTGTTAATGTAATTTAACTTAATATTATTATAACAGATTACTCGTGGATTATTATAATCTTTGTTCTTATGTTTCAATAATAATAATAATATAAAAGTTATTAGAATATTGAAAATTATTCAGATGTATGAAGAAAACATAAAAAAGTATATTATGTAACAATCTGTTACAAAATTACTTTTAAAGATAAAAAGCTAAATACACTAAGAAGGGAATATTTATATTTAACTAGTCGTTGTAGCACGTTATCTTACGTGTATATAATAAATAATATTTTATATTTTTAAAATATATTGTGGATAAGAAAAATCTATATAAATCAACACGTCACGTTTTAAAAAGAAAAGAAAAGAATGAGAGCAATAAATCTATACTGTATAAAAAGAAAATATTTTTTTTCTTTCACAAACGGTTGTTATGACACCGTGACACTAATTTTAAAATCATTATACTAACTAGCTATCATGGCACACCGTCCTTACGTGCATATAACAAATAATATTTTATATTTTAAAATATATTATGAATAAAAAATGTATATTAACCAATAAAAAGAAATAAAAAGAAAAAAGAAAATCAACTTAGGAGTATTATTGGTATAAAGATAAAATTGGTATTGCTATGTCATAACATCCATTAATGAGAGAAAAATGCTTTTTCTTTTTATATAGTATAGAGTATATATAGTACCTCTATGTTGAATTTTTTTCTTTGTTGCTTTCTCTTTTTTTTTTCTTTTTATTGGTTTATATATAATTTTTTATTCATAATATATTTTAAAATATAAAATATTATTTATTATATGTACACAGAGATAGTGTACCACGGTGTCTAATAATGAAAAGAAATCAACTTAAGAGTATTCTTGGCATAATAAAAATATTAGCATAGAGGTGTCGTAAACTGTTTGTGAGGAAAAACAACTTTTTTTTTATTTTTTTATTTTCATAATAGTATTGATGAATGGTGTGGGGTTATTTTTTGAGAATATCAACTTTTATGTTGCATTTGAATTGAAGGATTTGAAGTCATGCATAACAAATTCATTGGACATGTTTGGATATTTTCAAATCCAAAAGATCTCAAATCCTTCCATTTTAATTTTAAACTAAATTTTAGTGAAAATGGATGAATTTCAAATTTCTTTCAAATTGAGTCATTAAAATCATTTCTCCAAATCCTTCCTTCAAATCCAAATATATAAATCCAAAATTTTCAGAATCAGACCGGCCGGTTCAATTGGGAACCGACCATGTGTCAGGCCCGATTCACATTCCAAACTTGGTGTGGTCAAACCCAGTGGGGACCGGTCAAAACCAATAAAAACCAATGACCCGATAACCGGTCAAAAACATGTCTTGACCAATTAAACTTCACTATTTAAATTTTTTAGGCTTAAACTTTTTCATATTTATAGCCAAAAGGGTTTAAGTTTGGCTTATATTTTTTCAATGAGGGACAATTTAGCTTTCTTTAAGCTTTCACATCATATATTTATCTTTTTAAGTGTTAAATTTTGTCTTATACTTTTTCAATGTGGAACAATAAGTTTGGCTTAACCCTTTTCATATTTATGGTTTAAAGTGTTTAAATTTTACTTTGTACTTTCTCAATATGGGACAATAAACTTGACTTAAGCCTTTTTCATATTTATAGTTTAAAGTATTTAAATTTGCCTTATTTTTTTTTAATTTGGGATAATAAGTTTGGTTTAAGCTTTTTTATATTTATATATGAAGTGTTAAGTTTTGATTTATACTTTTCTAATGTGAGATAATAAGCTTGATTTAAAATTTTCATATATATAAGTGAAGGTGTCAACATGGGTTGAGATCCATGGGTTCAACCCAACCAATTAGTTGGGTTGGTTGGATAAATTTTAAAATGGGTTGATATGGGTTGAAATTAAATAAAATTATATTTGTATGGATTGGATATGGGTTAAGTATGAGTTGAATATGGGTTGAAAATGGGTTGGATATGAGTCCAACCCATAAACTAAACTAAAAAAAATTATAAGAATCCATTATTTTTCTTTTTTATACACACACTCTCACACATCTCTCCCACCCACAAACACTTCTTTTCATATACACACACTCTCACACATCTCTCACCCACAAACTTTTCTTTTCATATACACACACACTCTCTCACATATCTTTTCACACACATCCCTCTCTCTCTCTCTCTCTTCTCTCTCTTCTCTCTCTCTCTCTCTCTCTCTCTCTCACACACACACACACATACACACGAAACACGTTACTCTTTATACACACACTTTTACATCTCTCCCACCACCCTCTTCCCCCCCCCCCCCCCCACACACACAACACACACACACTCACTCACACTCACACACTATAATTTTAATTATTTATAATGTTATTTTTATTATTTTTAATTGTTTAGTTATTTTATATTTTTTATGAGATTATTTTATTTCATATTACAGTTTATGATTTTGAAGATGATGAAGATAAAGATAAAAATTGTCTCAACAAATAAAGAGAATTTAGTGCACGACTTGGTGTTCATTCAAAATGAGCATTTAAAATGTTATGAATTATTTTTGATAAAATATCGTATTTTGTTAAACATAATCTTAATGTACATGGTCATTAAACAGAAATGACGTATAATACAAGTTTTGTTGTATTACATTGTAAGTAGTAATTATCTTTTTCAATAGTTCAAGTATTGTCCTTTGTTCTTTTCGTTGTGTAAAATTTTAAAATTTAAATTAATAAAATGATTTATACTAACCTAACCCATTTGCAATCCAATCCATTTTGGACCTGTTCATTTAGACCTATTTGGACTCAACCCCAACCCGCCCCAACCCGCCCCAGGTACTAGTGGCAAACGCAAACCCAGAGCAAGAGATTCTTCAGTTAGGGTTAGCTTACAGTTCAGCAGATGATTATGGAGTCATTATTAGCATACTCCGCAGAAACCATGCCATTTTTCTCATCACTTCCCAAACCCTTCTTCACTCCCATTATTAAAAGTCCTAACCTGCCGCTAGTAGTTCAACGTCGCTCATTCTCGGTCGCCGTCCTGCAGATGAGCACCAAAGAGGCGAAGCTTTGGGGGGGGCGCTTTGAAGAGAGTGTCACCGATGCGGTCGAGAAATTCACGGAGTCAATCTCATTTGACAAAGCCCTTTACAAGCATGACATCATGGGCAGCCGTGCACATGCAGCCATGCTTGCTCGTCAGGTGCCAATAGTCTGTAGATATTTTCCTAGATTTAATTGTGCTGTTGTTACTTTATGAGTGCTTGTTAATTGCTTTCTTAGTTCTGTTGTATAATTATCGATATAGGGATTGATTACCGACAGCGACAGGGACAGTATTTTGAAAGGTCTTGATGAGATTGAGAGGCAGATTGAGAGAGGAGAATTTGCCTGGAGGACTGACAGAGAGGATGTGCACATGAACATTGAAGCGGCACTTACTGACTTGGTTGGTGAGCCTGCAAAAAAGCTTCACACTGCTCGCAGTAGAAACGATCAAGTTTGCACTGATTTTCGCCTCTGGTGCCGTGATGCTATTGATGCAATTGTTTCACGTATTAAGCATCTGCAGGTAATTTGCTCGCCTAACTTGTTAGTATCTTGTTTTTCTCATTTGACTTGCAGCAGAATTCCTAATGATAGTGGTCTTTGATAGAATAAACTTCTTATCCAGTCTAAAACTATCTAATCTATTAAGTGGAATCAAATTGTCACTGACCGGAACGTGTTATCTTATCAGTAATGTATCCTCATATCCTAGCATCATTAGTGCTCATTAGGGATGGCAACGGGGTGGGTTTGGGTGGACCTTGGACCTGCTCCGTCAACTACGAGACAGACCCGGGAACAGCCCTGCTGGGTCACGAGGCCACAACGAATTTTCTTATGGCAGACCCAACGAAGAGAGAAGCCACAACGAAGAGTGGGGCGGCGAGGGCAACGAGGCGATGAGGCAAGGTGGCGGCGAGACGAGAGATTGAGAAAAAAAGGAAGAAAAATGGAGAGAGAGGAAAGTAGATTTGGCAAGATAGAAAAAGATTGAGAGGGAGAGAGAAAAGATATGGAGATTTGAGAGAATGAGATGGTGAGAGTAGATTGTTTGGGGGCGCCTGGGAAGGGTAGAGATTAGGTCAAAATATTAAATAAATGCATACTTGTATATAAAATTAAAAAAAAAATTATATTTCAGGTCAAATATTAAGTAAATTGCCAACTCCATTTGACATTATTCAATAACTTCTTGCAGCGCCTGAAGCAATCTTCCCGTACACATGAATTTCTTCTTCTGCTAACTTGGATAATTGTTCTCTGCATTCTGCAGGTTTCGCTGGTCAAGCTGGCTCTGAAGAATGAGGGTCTGATAGTTCCAGGGTATACTCATTTGCAAAGAGCACAACCTGTTCTTCTGCAACATCTTCTTTTGGCATATGTTGAGCAGGTTAGTTGGTTATGGTAAGACTGATATAGTGTATAATTTGTTGAACTATTTTAGTTATCACTTGTGTATAACCATGACGAAGACAGAAAAATTATGTTGTGGTGTAATTAGGATTCTCAGGATAAGTAAATAAGAAAAACTATAGTAATCATCAAGAACTACTTTGAAATAATCGTCCAACTGAAGTCTGAGCCCTAAGCCCAGAGGGTCAGCATCAATGGCGGGCATGTCCCATAGCATTAGTTGAGGAAAAATCCTTTTATTGTTTGACACTTGTTTGGTATCCTAGTGTTGAATGTGGTTCTTTAATTAATTGCTTAATGGTTCTTAGGTGGAATCCTATCCCCATTTAAAAGGGACGCCTTTAGTCTGAGATACTAGTATGAATCATCTTATATGAGTATGGTTGATCCTTGTGACAATTTGATATGGTTTTTCTCCTTGTGATGGTGTTTGTTTCTCTCCTCTTCCAAATTTGTCTTCTTTTTCTTGTTCCTTTTCTGCTCCTTTCCTTTCAATCTTTTCGTGGTTTCTCCTTTGCAGTTTCAAGTAGTAATCTGTGGATCATTTTCATCTGTTAGAGATGCTTTAAATTTATGATCACCTTCCATGATGCTTATTACTGGTTCAATGATGTGTTGTAGCTTGAACGTGATGCATCCCGTTTGCTAGACTGCCGCGTGAGAATGAATTTCTGTCCCCTGGGTGCCTGTGCATTAGCTGGCACTGGCCTGCCCATTGATAGGTTTATGACTTCTGAGGCTCTGGGGTTCACTGCCCCCATGAGAAACAGGTAGGATCAGAATATTGATAGCTCCTATAAGTTCAAAGAGTCTTACATGCGGTGCATGATTTTCTTTTCTTTTCTGTTCTTTATTCATTTGTTTATTTTGTAACTCAGTGTTCTTACATTTCCCTATCAAAAACTTGGTGTTGTTTTCTTTACCCCCTTCCACTAACAGCCATTTGCAAACAATGACAATCCACCCAGTTCTCCAGGAAACTGAAACACCTACCTTTTATGACTCTTATTAGTAGCATAACTTCTCTTGTATAAACTTATAGCCTATGTTAAATTTTTGGCTTCCAGATAAGCCTGTGCTTCAAAGAGGGATCAACCTTTGAACTTAACATAGTCCAATCAAAGTGGATTTGCCTTTTTGTTCTTTTACAAGATAGCTCTTTCCACTTGTAGTTTTGGGGTCAGCATTACCTAAATGGCATGACTCTTTGACGTTATTTATCAGTAAACCGAGTGTATGAAAGTTTTCCACGTAGAGCTAAGTTTATAAGGCATGCATAATAATGTGATGACCTGTTGCCTTTGGAAAGAAAGGTGTCTGATGAATTTCTGGAACTAAGTTGCCCTGTTCATTTGTATTTGCATCTGATATGTTAATACTTCATTGTGGGTATATTTGGGTGCTTTCCGCAAATTTGCTCTTTGATGTGTGCATAGTTGGACATTTTCTGCGTTTGAGATGTATTCCACGGATCCTAGTATTTCGATTCACTCTCTATCTATCATACTTCCTGTTGATTTGAATTTATTGAATTAGTGGTAACATTATTATATGAAACAGCATTGATGCAGTTTCAGATCGAGATTTTGTTTTGGAGCTCCTCTCTGCGAATTCCATCACAGCCATCCATCTCTCTCGGCTTGGTGAAGAATGGGTACTATGGGCATCAGAAGAATTCGGCTTTCTCACCCCCAGTGACTCTGTTTCAACTGGAAGTAGTATAATGCCTCAGAAAAAGAATCCAGACCCAATGGAACTTGTCCGAGGCAAATCTGCCAGAGTTGTAGGAGACTTGGTTTCGCTTCTTGTATTGTGCAAAGGTCTTCCACATGCGTACAACCGCGATTTACAGGTTAAGTATAACATGACTGCAGTTACCTAATTTGAAGTGGTCCTGGTCCAGCGTCATTTGCTGATGTTCCATGCTTGCTATCTCTTACAAACTACCTGTCCCTATCCCTCTGTTTTACCCCTGGCTTATCATTGTCGATCACTTTCTTATCTTCTCTTGATTATAATATATGGCCTAGCCATGTTTGAAGTTAATGTAATTGTGGTCTTAGAGCCAATGCAAAGAACCTCAACTTTTTATCCCCTTGAAACAGGAAGATAAAGAACCTGTATTTGACAGTGTCAAAACGATAATGGGAATGCTCGAAGTCTCTGCAGAATTTGCAGACAATATCACCTTTAATCAGGAGAGGATCCAGAATGCTCTGCCAGCAGGTCACCTTGATGCAACAACACTTGCAGATTACCTTGTGAAAAAGGTATTATCACGCCCCTTTAAGATTACCTTCTGTTGTCACCGATCCTAGTCTTTAAGTCCTATGTAACATTACTTTTGCTAATATATGATAATTTCTTTTTCATGATGAGCCCATTTCTTTGACATGAAGTGTGTTAATATATAGCAGCATAAAAAAGAAAGAACAAAAATATGAAAATGTAAGAAGTGTTCCCTTGAGATTTGGAACGGACAAAAGGCTAATGGTGATATGGTACTGTGTGCAGGGAATACCTTTCAGAACTTCTCATGATATTGTTGGAAGGTCTGTTGCTTTCTGTGTTTCAAGAAAAGCTTCAAGATCTGAGTCTTGCTGAGCTTAGAAGTATAAGCACGGCATTTGATGAGGACGTGTACGAGTTTCTTGGAGTTGAAAATTCAATCAAAAAGTTCAGTTCATATGGATCCACTGGTTCAGAATGTGTATCCAGTCAACTTGATTACTGGGTCGCCAAGTTGGACCTAAGCCGAAAGTGATGAATATCATGTTATTAGTTATTGGTGTCGGGTAGGATCATAGTTTTCCTTGAAGTCTTTCCAGTTAGTTGATTTTACCTTTCGAATTCGGATTTGGGTAGGGCTCTGCATTTTGCAAGCCTACAAATGTATGGACTCGACTCTCATTATCTGATAAAGCATTGAGTCGAATCTTGAGTTGATAATATATCTTAGTCGTTTATGACTTTTCGTTCCTGGTGATCTCGTCTTCCTCCCCTCTTCAACAACTGAAACACGGAGGAGGGGCAATAACTGAACTGTATAAAATTTTAGGCTGACCGAGTTTGGTTACGTTGCGTTAATTATATATATGCAAGTGTAATATACTTTTCATGTGTGTAGCTTAATCATTACTTATATGGCATGTACAATAATGCACACAATTCGATTGGTTTATTAGTTCAATTCGATTGGAATAAGAATTTAAGGGAAATAAGAAAAGTGAAATGTGTGGTACGACAAAGCAATCAGGCAATGTCAAGGAATGGAATTGTGTTTTGAGTCAGGAAAGACAGGCAGCAGGCAGACAAATGAGTAAAATCGGTTGTCAATTGCAACTTCAAAACCAAAAAGGAAAAGAAGAAAAGGGACGTCGCCTGAGAGATTCGAACTCTCGCGGGGAAACCCCATGTACTTAGCAGGCACACGCCTTAACCACTCGGCCAAAGCGACGCTGATGACTCCATATCGAATGGTGTCACAAAAATAAGAAACACACTGACACGATCTTAATCAAATTCACCACTCATTTGATTAGGGAAGCACACTGTTCGAGTTGGATTTATAGTTTTTTGGTCCAACTTAATATTTGCGGTGTTTAGAATGTTTATTTAAATCCAATTCGACAATAATGCACTTTATAGTTTTATTGAGTTCGGGGTCTTTGCAGTCTTTCATATAGAGTCAATCACCTGTATAATCGAATAAATTTTAAAGTTTAACTTATAAAATTTGTAGTCTCAAAATACGTATTTTAAAGTTATAAATAAAAGTATAGATACCAAATAAATCAACAACATTCATTTTATGATTCAATCACTAGTACAATTGAATAAATTTTAAAGTTAAATTGTTCTAATTATATAAAACTTATCGTTCAAAATACATATTTTAAAGTTGCACATAAAAGTATACATACTAAATAACTTAATAATTTTGTGAGTCTCTCAAGTTTCAAGAAGCATTCTATGTATATATAAATGGACATTGCAAGCAATCCCCTTTTGATATTGCAAATGAGCAGATTATCCCCTTATGAAAAAAAAATAGCAATTTATCCCTTGTTGGAGGAGGAGGCCCACGTTGGACGAAGGCACAAGGCAAAAACCCGAGAAGAAACAAGAGAGATTACAATACCAATTAACATGATAATGGGCAGTTAATTCGTAATAGTGTAGAACCACCTTAGACATACCATGGACTCATTGTGGGCTTAGTCGGTCCCATAGGTTGGAATCGCGATCATACCACAAAGGTATGCGATGATTAGTTGCATGTGACAAATTTGCTTAAGTGCTTTTAAAATATTGAATATTTGTGCATATGCAAAACGTTACTCTGATAAGGTCTCGATCAATACTCACTTAATCCAACTCCCACATGACTGGATCAAGTTAAAATATTAAGTCCATAATGGACTTGGATCAAATGGTTTGATCTGTCCAAACCTTCCATCGAAGTAATGTAGTATGGAAGCTACATCTATCCAAATGTGTCTCACGAGTTGTGGTACATTGGAATAGAGAAAAGCTGCACCATTGTTATGAACAAAGGAATATGCTTCTCTTTCCTATCTCACGAGTCATGATGGGCGATAGTTGAGGTATGATTTAGTTCATGAGTCGGATCTAACACCGAGTAGCATTCACTTGGAGTCCCCAAAATCATGTGAAGAGGTGAGACAAAGTATCTTGATAATCTTACTGGATGAGAATGGTATTGGACACCACTCACAAGGCCTTTTTCATGTGAATCATAAAAGTGGGCATGGTAAATTGCGCTTATAGATCCCAAGCCCACAAGAAAATGATGTTTCGAAATTCACTTAATAGTGGTGGGCTTTCATATAAATAGTGGGAGGGTTACAGACTAAAGACCATGTTTTCAACTTCAATAATAATATTACTATCATTTGTTGATTTCTACTTTATATTTTCTTAAGTGTAGATATGTCTAAAAACCCTTTAACCATGGTTATGAAGACTAATAAATTCAATGGTACGCTAGTTTCTGTAATACCACAAACAAGATCCTCACGAAGTTACTCATGACAGGATTAAGAAAATCCTACCAAATTTAATTGTTCCTAATCACGGTGGTTTTGTTCCAATGCGACAAATTGGAGATAACATCCTTCTAGTGCAAGAAATTATGCACTTAATTTATGTTCATAAAAATGATTGGAATGTAGCTTTCAAGCTTGTTATGGTTAAGACGTCTGTCAAAGTTGACTAGAATTTCTTACAATTGGTTCTATGGCAACTTGGGTTTCTTCCCTAGTGGATCAGCCTCGTTTGTAATTGCATAACAAATTGCTGGTTCTCAGTGCATATTAGCGGTTCCTTAAGTGGGTTCTTCAAATGTACGAGGGGTCTTTGCTAGGGAGATCCATTGTCGCCGACACTTTTTGTCCTCATGTCTGAATCTCTCTCTTGTCATCTTAATAGACTTTTGGAGCTAGACCAATCCTTATCATTTAAGGGGAGTCAGGGGGTCTCTCACTCGGCCTGTGCGATGATGTACTTATCTTTATGAATTCACGAGAGAAGAGCTTGGAGACACTTATGGAGTTTTTGTGGGGATATGAAAGTGCATCAGGTCAACCTCTTAGCCACAGAAGAGTTCTTTCACAATATCCCCCAAAGCATCCATGGTAGTTAAGCATCTGACTTTGGAATCTGAGGATTGTCCTCAATTTTGAGAACCAGGGCCATGTCTTGGATAAGCCGCTCCGACAGCCTTCACGGACCAATCCCCTCTTGAAGAACGTTTGACGTTCAACAAATAGCTTGAGGACAACCGAAAGGTCCATAGTATCATACTGGCTTTCATAACTAATGACATCTAGAAGCAATATAATCGGTTGGATGATGTCCCCTTAATTATGTTGTACATGTAAAATGTTTATGCGATTCCAGATTGGTATATTAGATATTATGCCATAAAAGCATTTTCTAGGACCAAGTTGGCTGAAGGATCCTCTATACAAAGTCATGGGATTAAAATATTATTCTTAGTGGAGAAGCCTGAATACCTCAAATCTGCTCGTTCTAAAGAACTCCTTAGTCGCCGCATACTTTGTATGTCGATCCCGTACCACATACAACTCCCGTAGGCCGAGGTGGATGTCAGAGGCGTGGTCTAAGTGAGTGTGTTGTTTCTGTATCTCGTTACTCATGATCGCTTACATGCTTGACGGTTATCACTGTGCTAACGTTTGGACTCTTCATGTTCGACACCAGTGGATTCTTAAGGCAGAGAAGTGGAGGGATATTTGTTAAGCACAAAGGTGCGATTTTCAGAATCCAAAACAATTTTGAAATTGTGGAGCCAATGTGCATAGTTTGCTCCAGTAAGATGATTATTCTCAAGTATAATGGAAACTGGGGTTTTAGATATGTTGATCTATATCAAAATAAGAGAAAGCGAAAATCAAAGTTCATTCTTAATGTTAAATATAAGATTCATGACTTGGTCTTTTAGTTATAAGTTAGTTCCACTATTTCTTCAAACTTCCACCAACTCTCGGGTGGTTTTTCGAAAAATATTTTCCTAGTGGTTGAGGTCCACAAAATAATTTTCATAACCCGTGTTTAGGATTCGCATGAAAATCATTTATGGGAAGTAACTCTTTACCATTCTCATACCAATAAGATCTCCAATGTCTTTGCCTCGCTTTTCACGCAACTACAAGGACTCCAAGTGAACTGTGTTATTATGCGTTAGACCCAACCCATCAATCAAAAGATTATCTTTTATGCCGCCCCCATGACTCATGAGACTGGATAACACTAAACAATCTACTTGTTTCATAATGATAGTATAACTTTTCACTACTTCCAAAAAGTGCCATTACTCAAAAGACCACAATTTGAATGGTAGTATCGCGTACTACATCATTACGGATGAAAGGCTTGGATTATAAACACTTTTGATTTAATTCATTATGAGTCTAATATTTGAACTTAGACTTTTCAAGCGAGAGTTTATGTTTTTCATGACTTGAATATCTCATCACAATAATTATTATGTATTTTGCATGCTTGTTGTTCATGTTGTAATTTTAGTTAAATTACATGAAATTCATAAATTTGGGGAAAAACAAAATGAGAGAGAAGAATATTGCAGCAAAACTTTAGCTTCAATTTTTGGTGATAAATTCTGGTTTTTTAATACTATTTTCGGTTTCAAAAAGCTTTAAAATCTGAAATTGGTCTTCAAACCAATTTCTTGATTGCCACTTTAATATATTTAGCCATTAGTGGTTGGAGGTTTCATTTGGAGATTAAAAGGCCATTATGGGCTATTAAGTGCTGCATTTAGTGGTGGAGTTTTGGGCAATCCTATAAAAAGGGCAAACCATTTCTCATTTTTAGACACTACAACAACACAACACCTTTCTCTCTCTAGTTTTGTGTTTCTCTTGGCCCCTCTCTAGAATTTGTAGAATTTGAACTGAATTTTCGATAACGAGCTTTTGAGTGTTGTTCGAGGTGTTCTTCGGTATAGTGCTAAAACCGAAAGAACTGAAACCGTCTTATCTTGGAAGAAATTACGTAGCACCCGACGCACTACTGATACGGGACGTATATTTTCTTCAAGGCAAGCAGTGTATTCTGCGATTCGGTTAATTATTACGATTACCATTGGACTGAGAATTGTTACGATACAATTCTCGTTGTAAGTTTACTATTTAATTTACTTGTCGTAATTGCGTTTCTAACTGTTATCTTTTATTTGTTCCAACGTAGCTTTAATTGCTTTTGATTTCAAATCCGATTGTTATATTTCAAAACGTTGTTTCTTTACTTAAAACTGAAATTTTTCCAACAGTTCATATATCAAATATATAAGTAAATAAAATATAGAAAGCACTATATACAAAATAAAACCTGGCACGCTCCCATGGATGATCATGAGCCCGGCCTATACTATCTACCGAGCCCATAGTAGATCATTGGTCAATCTAAGGCTTGCAAGGAGCCCTATACTATTATAAAGATTGTATCCCATACAATCATGAGCTTTGGTGTTCTTTAATTGGATTTCCCACCACTGGTTTCCATCTTTACAACTTTCTGTACTAATTTACATGTTACAATAAAATGAAATACTCACTTCTAATTTACTCTCATTACAACTTTAATGAAGAAACTTCAATCATAAGTTGGGAGGAAATGTGAGATATATAGAAGAGAGAAAAAAACCTTATTATTTCAATACAATACACAAATGGAGTGAACCTAAATATATATACGAGCCTCATCAAATGCACAAAGTTAAATAAATAAAAAAATCACACGTGTCTAAGAGCTTCGTGATCATATTTGTCCATCGTATATCACATAAATTATAAATACATATCATATATGTCATAAAAATATCTTATATTAAAGCATATATCAAATAGCCGGCATCCAATATCATACACATTTATTTCATATATTAAAACTCATATATCCTCACCAACTTGAATTGAAAAAAAATCATGGGCATCACAAGTTGCTCCAAAATTAAAATTAACAATTAATTCTAAAGTTAGAATTTGAAAATAATTTTTCAAAACATGTATTTGGACATTTCAAATAAAATGCATAATTACAGAAATATTTTTTAAAATTAGGGACTTATTAACTTTATATCAAAATCACCATTTTCAAAATAAAAATTAATTATCAAGGTAAAATTACATAAATTTGAATTTTTTTAAAAAAGGGCCTTTCGAGAGGGTCAAAACGGACAATGGCAAGAACCGGCCAATGCCCGAGCACTGCCCTTGCACACATGAGCATGCATGCTATGTGCGCAGTCGACGATGAATGATCGAATCGTGTTTGCAATTTTACTCCATTTTTTTCTTAAAATATTAAAGATATATAAAATAAGAGTTGACATTTAAATTATGTCATTAAATATCAACGACCACATGATTTTTTTATTATATAAAATAATAACAATAATGACATACATTCTATTAAAGTAAAGCACATAAATGTACATAAATCAACTAGCCAAGTGCACGAAACAAACACTGATACCACTTGAAAGAATAGGTATTAGTCCAGGACGTTCATGAGCAACGAAAATAATAAATAAAATATTAAATGGGATAATATTCCACATCAACCAGACAATTCATGGATAATATTCCACGTCAACCAAACAATTCGTGCACTTGCACTCTAACTAATTGATGCAAGTCAAATGGCAGATAACTCTTTGAAGTAGTGGAGTGACCTAACTACAAAAGCTCTCATCCAATAATGATTTCAATTGCTTTGTCCACAAAAGAGCTAAACAAATCTCTCTAGCAAATCTACACAAACTTGTGTGTCTTTGAGCCTTGTTGGAAACTTAAGAGAGTGGGAGTAGAACAACACTTCAATAAAGTAGAAAATGTTCTAGATTTCTTAAGAAAACCTTAAATGAATTTCAAACTTTAAAAAAAAAATAACTGAGATAATTTCTTTGAGAAAAAAAGAGATATAGACCGAAGATGAAGCAAATAAGACACGCATCCAATATATATATCTATATATAGAGGTGTATGTTAGATGCTTCAAGTGCATGAGAATGCAAATTCCTAATCTGGGATCTTTAATACATGGCAGATCCTTATGGTCATTTGAGAATTTCTTGAGAATAAAACACAATAAAAATGGCAAAAGATAATCTATATTTATAATAATTAATATTACATCGAATAAAATCATTAACATTAGATTACAAAACGAGCAATAAGTTAATTTTTCGATCACCTATACTAACATTAATGATTTCGAGAAGAAGCAAAGATAATTGAGAATGGTAAAAATTCTCAAGTATATATATAAGCTCATGAAGATATCCATGCGAAATCTACGTCGAGGAAGCAAATCAAAATGTACGTATACAGATAGAACATAGCATAAATAAGTTCAATCCCAAAGTAGAAATACATGAAAAATACACAGAATAAATATATATTATATATATATATATATATATATCTATATGTGGAGGAAAAAACAGCTATATATAGCTTAATTTTATTGTATATATTTTCCAAAAATACTATGTTCATACATTCGACGGCAACGATCGACCTCTGAGAAAGCTCCAAGGTCCTGTTCCTGTTCCCATCCTGCAAATACAAATTCCAATATTTTGCTTAGTCAATGTTATATATCTATACTATATATAAAAGCATGAAAATCATATGTATTTGTTATCAATGGATATAACGTGAATTCGTGATAATATGATGTTATTCAAATGTTAATATGGTCGATAGTATGCTATAGGGAGGTAAATTACTATATTTTGAAAAATATAGGGGGTGAATTGCTATATTATTTTTTGTAAGGGGGTTGTTTGACTATTTTCCCCAACATAGGAAGGTACCCGTATGCTATCAAATATTACTGACAATATATATATGTATATTATACAAAAAATAATAGGTATTGATAATTATTTCACGACAAAGAACTAGCTAGTCCTTGTATTTGTGGCTTAGGTTATCGAACATTGACTGATACTTTGATGCATGACATGCGGTAAAATTTATTTTTATGGCAATTACGCAGAGAATTGACTGGAAAAATATTAAATTACCTCCAAATCCCAGCAAATGTTCTCAAGGCCATATAAATGGTTAAAGCAAGCCATATTCCGACAAAGCCATTAGATTTGGACAAGAGAAACAAGGATCCAATGGTTGGTATGGCGACAAGGATCTGAAAAAATATTCAATAAACTTTAGTTATGAAGATATATAAGTAATTTTTCAGAATTGACTGTGCGTGCATCACAAAATAAATAAACAAAATTATTCAATGACCATAGTTTAATAATCATGAAACCTCAATATTATTTACTATGGTAAATAAAATTAATACAAAAATTCAAATTTTGACTATGATTATTCAAAATTTACGTGGTTCACTATGATAAGATATAATTATTAATAACAAAATTGAAAATAAAGTTGTCACTACAAGTAATTAGTGACACATCAAGAGTGACAATAATTATTTATCATCACTATGCCGTCATTATAGATGTGCCACAAATTTATCTATAGGGTAAATTACATTAACATTGCTGAGGTTGGGCCAAATTACACAAATACTTTCTGTCTTTTATAAAATTACAGTTACACCCCATGAGAGGTGTTGATGTAATGTTTTTCAGAGGGTGTTTGTGTAAGTTTTGCATTTGAATAGAGGGTGTAGTTGTAATTCTAACTATAACCCCAAAAAGTGGGTGTTTGTATATTTTTGACATAACCTAAGGGGTGTCAATGTAATTTAACCTTATCTTTAATAACAACTTTTTGTCACTAATTTTGTTAATAAAAAACTTTTACAAAGTAATAATCACTATTTAAATCATATGGCTAAATGCAGTGAAAATATTAAAATTGTCACTTATTTTTTCTTTTTCTTTTTTCTTTTGTGTTTGTTGCTAATCTTATTTTTTTTTCGTTTTGTAGTTTTAATTATGGCCAAATCATTTTTCATGGTTATTCACTTGCTTAATGCTATTAGTCGTTGCGCATTTATGATTACTTATGTATTTATTACGATTTTTTTTAATTATAATAAATTAATCATAATAAAAATTCATATTTTTTCAATTGAGACAAAGAGATAGAGGTGGTGGAGTTACCATGGAGTAAGCAGAATATGCAAAATCAGATGCTCCAAAGTTGACTCCATCAAAAACAAATGCCAGTGAATTTATAGGCTGTGTGGCTGCAACAAACTGATCATGACCAAACATTCATGTTAGAGAAGAAAGTGGAAAGAGAAGGGTGTTATTACATTACACTCCTTCAACTGTCACTAAATTGCAGAAACACTCATAATGTTTCGAAATCCGGCCCTTGATGTAGTGAGAACATCAATCATATGGAGTAAAAGTATATTTATTCAAAAAATGTGGGTGGTTTTTATAATTTAATCATAATTGAGAGGTGACATTGTAATTATCGAAAAACAAAAATTTCAACATGGTTAGACAGTTGAAATCGATGTGGGGAAGAAAATGAGAGGATATATACGTACCGGGATGCCTATGGCAATTATATGAATAACATTTTTGTCCTTGGAAAATATTCCTGATCCAAATTGAAGACCAAGTCCCACCACAAGAGCAAGCCCTAGTCCCATCACGAATCCCATCTGCCCATATCAAAATAAATTGAAAAAAAAATCAAAAAACAATCTTAGTCTGAAAAATTCTTACTCGGATCAAATTTGGCGGAATTTAATCAATCACGGAGCAAATATATCATACTTACTATATGATTGGTCACTTTTCCCGAACTGTACAACAATCACACAACAAGTGTATTGCACTTGTCATATGATTGATTCAGGTTTGACCGAACCCAGTTTGGGCTAGAAGTTCCCATGAATAGAATCTTACAATTGTTAAATAGCAACCACATATTAGGCAAAATTGCAATTTAAATTCTATAACTTATTTCATTTGTGATTTTGACCTCATTATTTTACGACTCAGCAGATTTAATCCCACAGGTCCAAAAAAGTTGCAATTCACGTATCATTACCCACTTATGTTGAACTTAACTAAAGAAGTTAACGGAACACATGCAACCGTTAACAATTTAACGAAAATGGTTAATGGACGTAAATTGCAACTTTTTTAGATTTATGGGACTAAATTTGCTGAGTCGTAAACCAACAGGACTAAGAACACGAATATGATAAGTTATGGAAATGTAAATTACAATTTTTCCACATATTACTGTAACAAAATACCACATTCGTTGTAAAATATGATATGCCATTTTAAATTATCGCTAAAAATATATAATAAGTGGCAATAATTTTAATCCGAACGACTGGTATTAAAATGAAACTACACCTGCAGGACACGGACAGCAGCCGCCGTTGCTTTCTTGTAGTTTTTCTCAGCAAATGCGCAAGCAAGGATTGCCTACAACGTTGGATTTCAAGAATTGGTCATAATTTTCTAGGTGAGACCTTCGATCCAGCACAGGTTTTGATGAGTAGTGTAGTAAAGAATTGGGGTTGTCGAGAGTTGTTTACCTGTCCTGCAACGGCCAAGCCGTCGGCAAGAAGTGAGGATGTCAACCACACCTGCAAGCATACCTGGAACGCAGCCATGGGTGTGGACCCAAGCCTTGTAGCCATCGACGCTGCCAACGTCACACAAATGGTTGTTGCTATCACTTTTGCTAGTAAGAGTAAACCTACAAGAGTTTGAAATTATATGTGAGTTGAGAAGGCGCATGAAACGACGAGCTATTGAACGATCGTCTCTAAATTTAAATTGTTAAAGAGGAGAATCATTTCAATATTTAATATTTTTAGTGATGATATTAATTTATTTGTAGAACTTGAACAATTATTTTATCTAAATATTTAAATCGTTAAAAAGTAAAAGAAAACTAGCAAGAAATTGCGATAATTTGAGTAAAGAAAGCGAAAAAAATTGCAAAGTTAGTCCTACGAAATAAAGTCATTTTCATCCTTGTCTGACCTCACATTCAGTTAAAGTTTGCCAATAGAGGCCACAATCATTGGCACAAAAGGCCCCATTGACTAACTATAGTTAAATGTTAACGGCAGGCCAGCATGTGAAAGTCTCTTGTCCTAAGCAATTAGTGGGTCAAAAGAGGTAAAATTGCAACATTGGTCACATAAGAATGAATCATTTTAACTTTGGTTCCACGCTTTACCGAACTATTCTGTTCAGTTAATATTTGCGCCATTTGAAAACATAGCAAATTTGGTCCATTTTAGCAATTGTAATTTTGCAAAGTACGAAGAATGTTTATGTAATTAGACTTAAGTCCAGGAGGTGTTGATATAATCTACCCTTATATTTAATATTCTAATGTCCCCTCACATGTAGGTGATATATTATTCTACCGGGATATTTTAGTTCGGACCCGACTCAATTGAATTTGAACCAATCATATGGCAAGTATAATACACTTATCGTGTGATTGGTGTACAGTTCAGAAAAGACAATCATATACACTAGCTCAATAATCGGTTTGATTCGATCAAATCTATTCGAGTAAGAATTTTTCTATTCTAAAAGAAAATTTTTTATCTTATTTTAAAGTTTAAACTATTAAAAGAAAACATCGTACGCACCGTTCTTGAGAAATTTGCTGAACTGCAGATCTTTCATACTAGGAGGCAATAGATCAACTTGTTTCATTAACTTGGACAAGAGAATCAGAGAGATCAGGTACCTGAATTCAAGTGCGAGTGAGTAATCAAAGCTGATAACATCCAACAATACAAACAACGTTAATTCTCTGTCTGCTACCTAGCTAGTTCGATTAGTACTTACTGTGAAAGGACATGAGCAATAGCTGCACCACTCACTCCAAGCCGACAAGCAAATATTAGAATTGGATCCAAGACTATGTTCATTAGATCTCCAGCAACTGTCAGTAGAACCAGCAACAAAGAAGAAAAACTTAAGAGCGTCTGCACTTGCAAGTTGAATAAAAATCCAGAATTTGTAATTGTTAGATTATTAAAAAAATAAAAAAATTACTGTTTTGACTGATTTTTTTTTATTAAGAGATAATTTTGGGATTTAAAAGTTATTACGACAAAAGGGTTATCTTTTATAATAGTATAGATAGAATCACGGTCATTACCGGTGGCGTAGAGAGGAGTTTTAGTATCCTTAAAACCTCGAAACACCCCTTGCATGGCTAGAGACAGAAGAACTGCCGGTGCCCCAAGTGATCTTATTGTCAGATACTTCAGCGCAGGCGGTAGCATCGCTGATCCCTATTTCCATCAACAAAAACAAAATTCAATTTTTTCTGATATATATTTCGCGACGTTTGTTTTAAGATAATTATACCGACACCCTATAAAATTAAAATTTAATTATACAAACACCCCTACTCTTTGCAAAAATTACTTGAGAGGTGTAGATTCTTACAGATTTCACTCCCATGATGCCTAAGCATGGTTTTGCCAGAAATATAAGGAATACTGTCTGCAGAAGTCCAAGAACACCCCCAAGAAGTAGTGCAGTAGATGCTGAAGCAATGTGCCTGCGTTCCTTCGTTTTTCCTTTCTTTGTGATGCTGCCACTGCTGCTGTTGCTGCACGGAGCATCTACCGATTTGCATGTAGTCATCTTGAATTCTGCTGATGAACGAAAATTTTTAAGAATCAATCCAAATCCGTTCGGCTAAATTGCATATTTGGTCCCACAAAAAGGGTTGGTGCCCTTTTCTGTCCCATGATTTACGGGAATTCCTTTTTTATCCGGAGCAAAAATAGACAAGAAAAAAACAAAATGCCAAAATTCAGAATTATGGATAGAACACAAACCATCTTCAGAGGTCTCATCCTTCACTTCATCCTTTGTGTCTGAATTCTCCGACATTGTGGGATCATCGTCTCCTACAGGCGGTGCCTTCGTTTCCCTGTTCTTACAAGATCCTTTCTCCAAATCATCGGTACTGCTACCCTTTTGTTCTTCCTGACTGATTCTCTGAACTGTTTCTTCCTCCGCCACGAATGAGGTAGTGATGCTAACAAGAGGGAATATGGTGACTTTGGAGGCTTGATTGAAAATAGCTATAGAAACTCCTACAGCCGCGATTTCCACCGGACCTGGATTGGAGAGACCAAATCTTACATCAAACGACGTTGGAGCAGATCGTTGTCCACGCTCAGTCAAGGATGTAATGATCAAGGTAAAAGAATGTGTATGCACTACCAAAAAAATCAATTATTCCCTACACTCTAAATCACTAGACTTGACTATCATTCTGTAACAAACCCGACGCGAATACTTAAATTTTGACCAAAGTTCATCGACATTCGCCATGGAAACCCATGACCAAAACATTTACCATCGTTTTTAACTTTGGCTGATGATTTGACCTCATTTATAGAAACAACGACTAAAAGTTGTTATACAATCGTGGTTAGTTATTATTCACAATGATTTTTTATTTTTAACTATGATAATTAACCGTAATGAAAAATCATATTTTTTATGACTAGTGAACTGTACCTAAATGGCCGATGAATGCTGTGTCGATCAAGGATGCAATAGGATCAGCGGCTAATGCCAGGGCAGCAGGCAGCGCAATTTGCAGTATTTCCCTCCCGAGCTCGTCCCTCTTGAAAACATTCCTGTCGAAAACACAAACTTTTAGCAATAACAGATCATGGTTTTGCAAAGATTAAGAAGGAGAATTGGCTTAGAAACAATAAAAACAGTCTTGTAATAGTTAAACAACTTGCATGCCTGTGTAAATCCTAGACAACATTCTTGTTATATTCGTTTGGTTTTCGTACATTCGAAATGAAACGAGTTCAGGCAGGAGCAACGAGTTAAACCCATTTCAACAAGCGTAACTCTAAGTTTTCGAACTCTGCTCGTTGGCAGTAATCGATCCAACTCGCTTACCGTTGAACCAACAATTTTTAGACAATGATAAGATGTTTAAGCTAGGACCCACATCAATGCAGTTGTTGGGAAGCTTCAAGATTACCTAGAGTCTTTGAAGAAAACGGATATTGGAATCTTCCAGTTCCTGTCGGGTGGAGCAACCATAGCAGCATCCTCAGCCATGATTATGATCAGAGATCCAACGACTGCAATCGATCGGAGGTTGTCTTAACCTGAGCTGTTTCAAAGAAACACGATTTTCCTCAGCAAAGAACCATGATCTGAATCACGACTATATACACAGAAACTTCAATGTTCAAAGGAAAACTTGGACATAATTATGATAACTCGAGAAGAACTGTACATAACTAACAACCTCAAGAACTTCAGTTGTAATAGTTAGTAACTGGAGAGCACGAGTTTAGTTCATTACTTATAGCCGTGGAGATAATGACCAGTGCGTATCTGGAAGCGTTAGATCGACGAAAATGTTAACGTAATGAGTGGAGCGACTCTAGGACATCGTACGTACACTTTATTAGGACCGACGTTTGTTGGCTGTGGTACGTGGCAGGTAAGACCTGCCACTCCTAATATAATTGTGGGTTCGATTTTTTTAGCTCGGACAATGTGATAATATTACGTAAACGTATTTTTATAAGCAATTTATGATTTTGGAGGCATGTCGTTTCTTTTTATGGTAATTATAATCGAAACCACCTTTTTTTTTTATTTTAGGTTTTGCATTGTAAATTTAACATACTTATTGGTTTAATTATGTCTAATTATAACGGCTTAAATGTGTTTTTGGTTTGTAATTTAGGTCATTTGGCGTTTTTGTTCTTTAACTTTTTGTTATAGTATTTTGGTCCTACATCTATTTAATTTTTAGGATTTTATTCTTTTTTTTTCTTTTGGCCGGAGTTCGTCCTTTTCGCTGGAAAAAGACACGTGCCTCTTATGTGATATTTTAAAATTGGGGCTTTTTTCCATTAGTCCATTTCTACCAGTATTTATATCTTTTAACTTTCTAAGAATAATATTTTTGTCCTGCATCGTTTTAATTTATGCAATTTTAGTCCTTTCTTCGCTATCATCACCCTTCTTGCTAGTGGATGTGAAGTCATGCAGTGAAGGACTTTTTAATTTTGACAAGTTTAGTACCAAAAGGATTAAAAAGTATCAAAATCACAATGCTTTTATAGTCACAAAACCACAACGTACGCAAAGACGTTATTTTGAATTTTATAGGACTAAAATCATCACCAGCCATAGTTGTGATACTAAAACAAATTCTGTCATTATTTTATAAAATTAGAAAAGCATTTTGCCCCATTTTAATTATAAGATCAAGTGAAAACATCCTATCTTATCATAAGAGCCTAAAACATCTTCTAAGAAGTTTCAAATAAACTTAGCCAAACACCTTCAACTATTGTAATTTCTACTTTTAAGTAAAAACAATAATTTTGAAAAATAAAAAATTGTAGTTTTGATGACTCTGCAGAAAATCAAACACAAAGTAATTTCATGAGAGGGAATATGTCGTTTACTGTATATATAAGCCTTCCTTAGTTGAAGCATATAGATTATATTTTTTATTATAATTTTATATAATTATATCTCGATTTTTATTTAATATATGCAGATATATTTATATATATATATATATATATATATTTGTCATGCGTTTAAATTTACATCATTTATATATATTCAAGAAAATTATGATATGTACACTCACAAATAATGATTAATGAGTACTAATTTTAAATATAACAATTATACCCTTATAATGACAAATATGACACTGCGGCTACTTTTATTATTTTTTATTGTTTCTTTTTTCTTGAAATGTCATTTGGTGGTTTATATATTTTATTCTTATTTATAATATATTTTAAAATGTGAAAATTATTTACTATATGCATTCAGAAATGATATGCAACACCGACTAGTTTTATATAAATTCTAGTCGTCGCCACACTTGAACCCCACAACCATATAAAAAAAACCTGTTATATGAGTGAAGAGAAAAAGAAAAATTTATCAAAAGAAACAACCGTGGTATCAGGGACTTAGGGGGGAAAAAGCACATAAGATGAAAGGAACCAGAAGCGAAGCAAGAGAAAAGAGAATAAATTATAATTTTGAATTTATTGAAAAGAAAGGCGAGAAAAACGAGGAGCAGTGGTTGAGAGAAAAATAAAGTTATAATTGTGAGATTATTGAAAAATATAGAAATTACTATTGTGATTAATTTCTTATTAAGATAAGGAATTAATTAAAAAGAATTAATTTGAGTATCTGAAATTTGATACGGCAAAAGATTTTTTTTACTAATAATAATAATATAAAAATATAGATATAGATATAGATCATGCCAAAAAAAAAAATGTTTGTAATAAAGATTATATAGGTGGTTGAAGGTAGGACCAGTTCCTAGAAAGTGTTCCTAATTTTCAACGAAGAGGCAACGGCGTAGAAACGTCCCCATACATTCTTGTCCGCCCTCTCCACTCCACACACCAAAACCCGAGAAGACAACAAAATTATATCTGATTACCCAATAAATTTACGCACCATGTTTCTGCATAATAATAATAATAATAATAATAATAATAATAATTATTATTATTATTATTATATAAAATAAAATAAGTTACTGATTGTTATTAATATTTTGTTAAATAAGTTTTAAAATTGATAGGAGACTTTAAAGAGATTTTGTATAAAAACAAAAGAAGGAAAAATTTCAATTTATCACTTTGTAATATGTGAAATGAGTAAAAAAACAACCCTGTAGAAAAAGTAGCAAATTCTATCCCTGTGTAATTTGCTTCATTTTCCACAACACAGAGGGATATATAATTTGCTAAAAAAATTTTGCACAAGACGTTTTTTGCTTATTTTACATATCACAGGAATAAATTGCATTTAACCCTAAAAAAATATGCTTCATGAGGTAATTTTGATCAATATACATCTTATCAACCAAAAAATGGTTATGTTAACCCCAGACTAAATAAATAGTATGAGTTTGTTAAACTAAATAAAGTTAAGAAAAAAAGAATTAAGTAAATAACCGAACAAATAAAAATAAAATAATTTTAAATATAAACAAATAGGAAATTATCGATATAACTCATTTATTAATAAGATGAATATTTGTGAAAAAAAATATATAAATAATGCATTTTAATCGAATTTTTTTAGGTGAAAATGGTGAACTATTATAAATTATTTGAAATAAATCAAGTACAATCATTCATGTAGTTATTAGTAGAGTTCGATTCCATGACCTCTAAAGTCAGAACCTCAACTTCGCCAACTATGTTAAACCAAGGCGTTTTAATCGACTTATAATTTGTGTGTTTTTATAAGTAGTTATTCAAATTAAAACCTTGAGCCATAGTAATATATATAAAATCTCGAGACCTTCCCCCTCTTTTTGGATAGGTAAAATATTAATAAAACCTTGATTCCATAAAAGGTAGCAATGTTCATAGTTCAGCTAAAACTTCTGGATTTAAACCTTGTGGAGAAGATCAAGCATGCATGCAACATTAAATAATAACTTGGAGAATTCTTGCCCAAACCAATCACAAAGCAAGTGTATCGTTATTGCTATATGGTACTTGGTCACTTTTTTTATATTATACACCAATCACACAACAAGTGTGCTGCACTTATTATATAATTGGTTCAAATTTATCCGAATCAAGTCCAGACCAGAATTTCCCACAATAACTCCGTAAATTACGAGCAAATTCTGTGGGGCGTTGTGAGAACCTCCCTCAGTTATCTCTTCCCTGAATGCAGCAACCCTAATTCTATTACAAGATCATGGTCCCTTTATCACACTAATTAAATAATTCAAGAGAGAGAGAGAGAGAGAGAGGGTTGCATTTGTTGTCCATGTGCAGAGCAGATATATACATTTCTTCTGCACAAAGATTCCAGCTTCGTCTGATCCTCTCTCCCCAGATAACTTGTTCAAAAATCGTTAAAAAACGTTGTATGAATTCACGGAACTATAAAAGTCCTCGATCGAGAAACGAAGCATCCTACGAAAGTTACATGCACGGTACTTCGATCGATCGTCCCATGCCTTTGCTGATCTCATGATGTCAATCTCCAGTCCACAAACGTGGAGATATTCAACCCCAATTTAAGAATGTGTTATTGGTACGTTTGGTTTGACTCTGTACCATGTATCAGATTCTGACACATTGTGAATTGTGGGGTGTGTGTTCGAGGTCGAAATGACCGTACTTGACAAATGGAGCCCCCAGAAGTAGGTATTCGGAAAAGGACTCTGATTGATTTTACCTTTGTAAAGTAATTGGGGTTTGGTTGATACATATTACCTTCACTTGCTGATTTCTAGTCCAGTTAAGTCATTTGGAAAATATATAGAATTGCTTCCGGGTGAAAAAGTGAAAACAATCGTACTCGTTGACTCAGTTGATATCGACAGATTGAATTTAGTTTGATGGTTGTGAGTTCGATTCTCGTGATAGCTATAATGCAATACTTTAAAAAATTAACCTGTGTGGTGTCAGATACTGACACGTGTCAAGTTCTCTGACTCTTCTATAAATCAGCCAGCGTAATATCAGATATCGACACATGTAGAACACAGTATTCGCATGTTCAAAATCAAAAGAGAGAGAAAAAATATTGTGTAAGACATCCTATTTGTACACTGCTATGATCTTCTTTTCAAGAAGTATGATGATTAAGAAAAGAAAATAAATGCAATTTGACTTCTCATTTCTAAAGCATGTGAAAGCACATTAATTTTTTTTTTCAATTTCTGTTCTCCAATACTTATTTAATTAGAAGAACCCATCAGAAAAAAAGTAAGTATATGTATATATATATATATTAAGTTCTATTTGCTTACAATAATGATTTAGTTGTATATATTTTTTAAACCATATATATAATTTGGAATTAAGAACTTAAATTTTGACATGTTCATATTATTTTTTTTTTATGTTAATTTTCATTATCCTTACTTTATGTTGTCAAATATTATATAGTTTACTTTTATAAAAATATATATAATAAAATATGTATTAATCGTGTTGGTACTATATACATCGTATCCTATTATTTTTTTTCTTTTTTCATACTGCGGTGTTCATTTGTATCGTATTCGTATTAATGCATCATAATTATAAAAGTTATTGGAGGTAATATGAAAATAGTGTCGTTGTAAGCAACCTAGCTATGGTCTTGACGGGATTTATGCTTTGTCCTTTGGCGATTATCGCAGCCGAAATCATTCAAATTTTTTATAATAACAAAAAAGGGGGGGGGGTAAAGCATCAAGTGTATTTACATCAAGAATACTATCATGTTTTTGACAGATATATTGTTTCATTGATGAGTAATTTAAAACTTTAAAAACTTTCCTCCATATTACATAGGGACAATTACATTTACACATTTTAATTTATGGCATGTTTACATAGATTATTTCTATCTTTAGGTAATTACACATATACTCATCAAAATATCATTATCACTTACACAAACTACCTCTTACTTTTTTGAAAAAATTACACACGCACTCCCTAAAAATATTAGAATCATTTCACAAACCATTCTTTTTTTTACTATTAATTATAGTTTTTATAATTATACAAAAATATAAATAATTTATATAAATAGATCATAAGTTAAAGAGTGTAAATACATGTCTAGCTAGTACAGAGTTTCAGGAGTTCATGTCCCTCACAGTCACATGTGCAGCTTTCTACAACCTCAAACTCTGCAAAAACTTATTTATAAGTAGTGTTGCCCCCATGATTACTGCACCCTTGTCTGTTCTTATTAATGGCAATTAACTTAATTAATCTTGTATTAATTATCTGATTTCAAGAACATTGTTTACGAGCATGCTCATTCACATGACGGATTCCTACTTTGTTTTTAGTTCTTGTGATGAATTCCACCACGGGAGTGAGATTACGAATCTTTTTCTTTTTCTTTTTCTTTTTTCTAAATAGAGCAACTTTCTATAGTAACTAGTTTGGGCTCTTAGGGAAAATTTACAATTTTAGTCATGTAAATATAAAAAGGTGGCAATTTTACTAATCTTGAAATCAATTTAGGTTGTTCGATCCCATAATTAATAATAATTGGCAATTTGAAGATTACTACGGTCGAAAACTCATAAGTTGGCCTTGGATCCCAAAATTAGTGTATTATGTGCATAATTTATGCACTTTTCAGTTAATTTATGAATTTTCGGTCAAAATTATCTCAAAATTATTATTTTTGTTAATTCCATAAGCGAATTGCCGAACTTGATTTCAATAGGACCAAATATTTTGGTGCTCACAAGAATAAAGTAGTGATTTTTCCTCCTATGTTTGTTTGAAGAATCCAATAAGTAAATTTGCACAATTATCCTTAAAAGGTCATTTGGACGAGCTTATAAACTTTTCGAAATATTTATGAGATGTACTTTGACAACATAAAAGATATTGAAAAATATTTGATATTTTTTTTACGAAAAGAGACTTGTAGATTTCAAAAATAAGATGGTTAGTAGCTTACGAATCCGTCTTAAAAAGTAAGGAATTGACAACTTATTTTTGAGATTTTTTTTTTTTCAAAATTTTTTAATTTTGGCGAATATTTTATAAGCTCTATAATCTTATTTTATCCATGTACTTTAATATTTTATTATTAAATAAGATCTTTCATTTTATAAAATTTAAAAAATATGTGACAATATTTTAAATAAATTTAGCCAAACACCCTCTCATGCAGATCATTACGTTAAACTATATGGTAGCTCAAGCACAATTAATATTAATCTGTAATTTCTTAGGGTTATAAACTGTTTTTTCACCTTTCTTAATTTTACAATTTTGGAACAAATTTGGATGGAAAGTGACATACGCACGGCGAAACACATTTTATATCGGAAGTAGCTAATATAATAATAATAAAAAACGGCGATGTCATGACATAAGTTGCCACATCATATATGTTTGTCACGTTCAGCAAAATCCAACCAATAAGATATGTCTTCCTAATTTTTAACCTGCACATGACCAACACATATCACTCTCCGAATAATTTTAAAATTCTTACCAGTTTTTTTTTCAGAACTCGTAAAATAAAAAAAGATGATACATAATTTTACAATCCTAACAAATTACATAATTGAAGCACTAAATAATTATAATTACAGGACTAATTATACAATTAAATCTTAGCAATTATCATAATTAAGATTCATTATTGGCACACAAACAAACAATCTTTTCCATGATAATTTAATTGTACCCCCCCAATCCAACAAATCCTTCATCAGTAATTGCCTACCATGGGATTGGATATGTGATCTTTATTCTATTATCAATTATTGGATTGAGATTACACTTGGTGTAATTTCTCACACTAATATATGATTGACATATGGCCCTTTCAAAATTAAAGAGTATAATTAGATATTGAAAAAAATACAATTTGGGTCCAGTTTTTTAGTTACGGTGATAATTTTAGTCCAAATTCAATTTAAAATAGTGAATCAGGACAATAATTTTTAAAAAAATGGCAATTTAAGGACAAGGTGCCCTAATTTTACCGGAATCGCGCACGTGACCACATAAATTTTGAAATTTCTCCAAAATCCGGTGAATTAGGGCAGCATAATGGAGAAATCTAGTAAGCTAATTTGCCGAATTTAAAAAAAAAATTCCAAATTTGTGTAGTTACTTGTGTATCATGCACGCTATTCTAGCAAAATTAGGGCACTTTGTTCTTAAATTGCCCTTTTTGAAAATTATTATCCTGATTGACTATAAATTGAATTTTGACCAAAATTGCTACCGTCCCTAAAAGACAGACAGGATCAAAATTATATTTTTCTCTTAGATATTTAAATCATTTAATAACAAGTCGATTAATGTGTTAATATTAATCTATTATAATAATAGTTATTTTAAATTTGTTAGATATATATTTAATATTAGTAATTGACATAATATATATATATATATATATATAGATATTAAAATTTATAATAGATTTATTTTTTTAAAAAATTCATCCAATAATTTTATTTTTCTTTTGAATGTGCATTAAACTTGCCTAAAATTACTAAAAGACATGCGGCGTCTTCCGCACCGACTGTTGACTTGGGACGTCAAAAAGATACATCAACGTAAGACCACTTTTCCTCAGTTGTACCTTTGGGAAACAATATTTATTGTTCTCATTACAAAAAAAGTACAAAATTGTGGGGCCTCTTTGCAATTAATGAAAATACCTTCATGATTAAGACAACTAATATATAATGGGGATAAATATACCACCATTCCTTAAACCCAATGTGGTTTAAAAATTACATTTTTGGTACTCCTGACTTTTAATTTTGTTTAATAAATAGATTATTTTGTTAAGTAAATTTTATAAAAATTTATTAATATTTATAAAAAATATTAAATAAAAATTCATATTTATCCACAATTAATGTATTACTGACTTATTATGGCTAGATAATTTTTTTTTCTGATCAAAATCATTCTTATACATTTTCGCACGTTAATGCATGGGAGGATGTATATTTTTATTCTTGAAAAGATAGTTTGGTCGTAAAAATGTTATTTGACCTGCAATAATACGTAGTAAGTCATTTAGCTAACATCAGATTTAAAATATGGGATTTATATTTTTTTTAACTAATATGAGCAAATTTAATAATTTTGACTATTTGACAGATCTATTTGTTAAACGAAAATAAATGTCAGAAGTTCTAAATATAATTTTTCAAACCACAAAAAGCTCTACATGTAATCACTACAAAAAAAAACAACATTTAACCATGGCTAATTATCATGGTTAAAAATAAAAAATCCATTGCAAATAGTCATTAACAACGACCATGCAACGATTGTGCTCGTGATAATTGCGAGGGTGATTAAAAGTATTTGCAATGGCTAAAAGCCATGGCAAATATTTCTACCATGGCTTTTAGCCATGATAAATAACTTTTTCGTGGTGAAAAATTTATATTTTTGTATCGATTTTATCTAACCGTGATTTATAGAAATTATTTATTCTGATTTTTAATCCTTAGCTATTAAAATTGTAGCCAATAATTATTTTTTTTCTAGTGAATTATAACAAAACTAAGGGGAGGCGGTGTAATTATTCTTATAATAATAATAATAATAATAATAAATTATTAGTGTAGAAAATCGTGCCACGACTGAATTTATTGACCTGACCCTACCAGCCAGGTACAAAAACTGACTAAGGTACAATTAAGGTTTAATTATATAATTATTAAGGATTTGTAGTTGGGGGTTTTCTGGTATAATATTCTTACATGTGAAACTGACTAATCAACATTATTACAAAACGTTGTTCAATCACATGGAATCATTTATTTTTTTAGTAAATTAACTATAATTATATTGCAAATTTTAATTATTAATAATTAACACATTAATTATCATCATATACAATATCTATAATAAATCACTAACACCGTGTTTACTTAGTTGGATTGGATTAGATACCAACCCAATTTAATCTAATAGCTTGTTTACTTTTCAAAAAGGACAGTAAAGGATAATAAGATTAAAACCGATTTTAAGAAGCCCGATTTTGTGGGATTAACTATTCCACAAAATCCACTGACCCAAAATTATTTTTTGGACGCCTAATTTTCCTCAATTTTATTTTTATTTTGGGTGTTTTGAAAATTTAATAATAATAATAATTAATGTCTAAATTTGCTAATTGAAAAAGAAAAATATAAAAGTATTTTTTCAATGATCAATTTTTCTTATTAAGGGACAATTTGATATTTCATAATATTTTTTCAAACTAATGTATTGTTAGTAAACTTAAGATAAAATTATCGCACATTAATTCACTACTTCGTTCGATAAAGCAAATATCCTATTACTACATATCTCAAATTAATCCAATCACACAAAGTGAACGAGGCCTAAGTATTATTCATTAACCTGATAGATATTATCAAAATAAGTTAATACCTATATATTAGTGGGATTCGAATCCATGAACTCGTTGTTATGAGACCTCAAGCACTCAATTTACATAGAAACACGATTTTAACTATTAACTAGCTATATATGGAACATCCGATACATGTGCACAAAAAAGTTAAATAATTAAATATTATTTATTAATTTTTTTATTATAGGAAAAATGATTATAATAAAAAAAATTGAAAGCAAATATGGACGAAAAAAAGAAACTAAAATAATTAAAATAACTATTTAGAAAATTAGACTTTGCTATTTGTAGATATCGGGGGAAAAGTGAGACTTAGTAGGCGAAAAAAATAAAAAAGGAAAAGAAAAATATCTTACTGAAAATAAGAGAGACACCAAATAAGTGCTCTCCCTTAATATATAACTAGTACATATAGCACACTCAAATGTGTCAGCATAATTAAACTAGATTCAAAATAATAATATTATCTTAATTAATATATATTAATTAAAAATTATAAGAAAGTTATGAAAAATTATTGTAAAAAATTAAAGAATATAAAAGGATGTGGAAGTTAAGAATAAAGAAGACGGGACGTTGAGAAGCAAGTTAAAAATAGAGAAAATGGGAAGTTGAGAAGAAAATAGGAAGAGAGAGAAAAATAAAAATTAATTAAAAAAATTGACAGACCAAATAATTGAAGACACCAAAGGTTGCTTTTCAATTATATAAAGGTATAAATATATAGATATAATTTAGGGTAAATTTGACTTTGCTCCCTGAACTACGAAAAATATCAATTTTTCTCCCCCCTAATTAAGCAAAATTTTATTTATTTTGAATTTTACACTTTTTGTAATGTATTTGAGAAAAGTAGATTAAAATTAATAATATAAAGCAACTAACATTAGAAAAAATGTACTATTGGCCATTGACGTTAATAACTATTTACTATTACTATTACTATTTATTTTTAAATATTAAGTATAAGATATTTGAAAATTTACACAATATTTAAAAATATTTGATATTTTCTAAAAAGAAAACGAGCTCATAAGATTAGAAACTGAGAGATTAAAAGATTATAAGTTTCTTGAGAAAAATAAAGAATCTTAACGAACTCTTTCAATTTTAATTATATAAGTCACAAGATTATCGTTACTAACATTTTATAAAAGTTCGTAATCTTATTTTATCCTAATTTAAAATTTTATTTTTAAAATAAGATCTAATATTTTACAAAGGAAAAAATGCAAGCAACTCCCATAATATTGAAAATAAGCAAATTACCCTTTATAAAAAATTTAGCAATTTACCTTTATGTATTTGTTTTCTAAAATGCAACAATTTACCCTCCTGTATCTTTTAAAATGAAGCAACTAGCTAGGAAAAATTGCTTCGTTTTAATTAACATAGAGGAATAAATTGCTAAAAAAAATTCATATGGGAGTAATAAACTCATTTGTAATATCACGGGGGGTAAATTACATTAAATCCAATTGATATGTGTAAATTATAAAATATTTTTGAGAAAATTGCATAATACCCCCTGTGTTATAAAAAATTGCTAAAAACTTTCCTGTGTTAATTAAACAGCAAAAAAAAGAACCTCTATAATTATAAACCTTAAAAAAAATCCTCTCCGTTAAAAAATAAAAATAAAAATGGGAAGCGGCTTACACACGTTTGAAATGAGAATGAAATAATATTTTGATCTATTTTCAACTTTTGACCTATTTGAATGAACAAAAACACCCCTCTCTTATTCAATTATATCCTCTCTTTCTATTTGTTTTGATTAATTTTTTATAGTTCCGCAAAAAAAAAAAAAAAACTATAACAAATTCTAATAATTAATATTTATCAATATTTATATAAAAATATTATTATATCAAATTAACAGAAAAAAAAGGGGTCGTCCCCCCAAGTCGCAGGCCACCCTCCGTCTCCACCACCATTTCGCCTCCCAATGTTTGAGCACTGGGGGCACGGGAACGAGATCTCGGCGACGATAGGCCTTGTCACCCACCAAGATTTGGGCCCGTTGTCGTCCAAATCTGGGCGACTACGCCCATTGTCGCCCAGAAGGTTGACGTTGGTGGACGTGGGATGGTGGCGCTCCACCGACGCCATTATATATATATATTTGTATAAATATTATGTATGTATGATAACTATATATATAATTATATATATAAATATTCTTTAATTACATAACATCTCGACCATTCATCTTTAATAATAGAAAATCAATGGTTACTAAAATTTAAGTAGATCCTACGATTTTGATGCAATAATAGAAAGATCCAACGATCATTATAATAAATTTTATCTATAATACATAAGGGTATAAAAAAAAAAATTAACGTCGTCAAGTCAAATAATACAAGAAATTTTTTGCATATACTTTTAATACACGAAAATTTTTAGCTGAATTTTTATAACGTATGCAATTTTTCCAATATTTTAAATAAGTTTAGGCAAACAATGTCTTAATATTTGGTCCTAATATAAGAGCAAGTAAGAGGTAAATGGGCTTTGATTGAGACCACTAAAATTTAGACAAGTGGTAAGAGGCCTAAAGTCCAATTTTCACAACAACTTATTGATAGGGAAATAAATAAATAAATGTAACTAAATATTAATTTCATTATGAAAATATTAATTATTGTATCGGAATGACAATATATTATATGGATATTATTATATTCGAATTTTTTTAAAATGTCTGATTGCAATATATACAATTTATTTTTGTAATTTATAGTAAAGTTTCGTCATTCGTGTATATGGATAGAATCATAGAATTAAATCTGAATTGAAAAACTGGGTTTTGTCTGATTAATAAAAAATTTGAAATTTGTACTGGTGCTTTTCAATAGGAAATTGTCAAGTGAAAGTAATTAAGTATGTTATTACATCATGCATTAATTAATAAGGTAAATTGCGACAATCTTATCTGTGAAGTTTGTTATATTTACGAACAACCCCAATTATTTAAAAAATTATAAATATCTCTTGATTTTAATGGTCGTCTAACAATTAACAAAATTCGTTAGGTTTACATCAATTTTTGTGGTGAACTGATCAAAATGTCCTTGTGAATTAATTACGACTGATAATTTTAGTTATTTTTTTTAAAGTTTTTTTATTTTTTTATAGACTAAGTGGATAATTTTTAAAAATTTCCATTCACCCCATCCAATTATTTTTACAAATTTTTATGTTTTTTAAAAACTAAAAAATTACAATAAGAGCAAAATTGATAATTCCATACTTCCATCTAAGGATTACATAATTTTATCAAACATCAGGAAGGTATTTGTAAGTTTTCAAATAATATGGGAATATTCGTAATTATGCCAAATTTTAGGGGCGATTATTATAATTTACTCCAATTAATAACAAATTAACAATCATAAATCAATAGTTTATGGACAAGCAACTGAGAGGATGCCTAACAAAAGTTGCTGTTGAGAAAGAGTATGGAAATAGCACTTAGGCCTCCTTTACATGATATGATATCACACTTAATCCTCCTCAATTTTTTGTTTATTTACTTTTGGTCGAACCCGTGATTTTATCACAAGACCTTATTATTGCATAATCTGAATCCATTTCTAAGGTCCTTTCCAGCTCGACCCACAACCATATGAATAAATCTTCCTTTCCTACATTGTTCTCAATTTTTATATATTACTTAAAACCTTCAATAAGTAATTTTTTAAAGTATTACTATTATACAATACAAAAGTTATTTTATTGCATTATTGGTCATTTCTTTCTAATTACCAATTGTGAATTTCAACTAAGAAATGATAATTTATTTTGTATATATGAATGCTATTCAAATATGATTTCTTTTCCATCTTTATTCTTCTCATAAAACAATGGGTTACTCGAAGTCCGAGCACCCATAAAATTTAGATTGGGATCCGATGACTATTTTAGCTACCTAAAATTTTGATTACTCAATCCGAACTGCCCAAAACCTGAATGAGACACGATCCCATACTAGCAAATTCATAGAGTCCCAAGCACAGTTATCGCGTTGCTCTTCTAAGGAACAACACTACTAATTCATATATATTGTAATTGTAATTGGATACAAATTACAATCCTCAATATGTCACAAATAATATAAAACCTCAACAACTTTCTTACTAGTAAGAAATTCAACTCCCTCCAAATACTTTCTACTATTTTCTTTAAATATGGCAACTTCATGAAAGTTGTTATGTAATTTTCCCTGGCCATCCACTAAAGTCTTCGTCTCTATGATGCCTGATTATTAGAAATCACGTCTTTTTATTAACAATAATGGCGTAAACCATCATGCTTTATATTAAATGCTTCAGTTCCTAATCAATGCTATTTGATTTCTGCATAATACACTTATTAAATAATTAATTTGAATATTATCAAATTCAACCGAAAGCAGACTTTCCCAACTTGAACCCATAATGACGTATGCACAAGCCGCAATTCATTAATTGCCGACCAATTTCCCTGTAAGTCGCAGTTAGCGGCCCCACTGACCACAAGGAAAAAGCGCCAAGGACTCCGTCAACGACAATGCATCATTCCATTTTCCTAGCAACCAAAGTCGCATTCTCTTCTCTCCCCACAGATATGAAGATAAGATTGCACCCCACCACCACCACCCCCCACCTACCACCTACCTTGTCTAAGTTTTGGAGATAAAATGCGAAAGAGGTACCATAGTTTGGGCAACTTTGCGATTTAGGTACCATACCTTTCAAAATAGCAGATTTCATACCATAAGTTATGAAAAATTGCAGATTTGATACCACAGCTCATGTTGTGAAACCTCTTTTCATGGCTTATCTTTTATAAATATCATTTTAGCCCCAAAAAGTTTGATTTTCGCAGATCTAGTCCCCTTGATTGTAAAACTCTAAACAGATATATTAGGCTGGAAGACCTTACGATCTAATCAGTTACTAAGTTCATCCTGAAAAGGAATTCTTAGATCTGAGATCGAAGAGGATACAACGCCAAAGTATCTGGATGAGTTGTACATTCACCCACGCTTGAAAATGGTATCAGAGCCTAGGTTATTGAAAAAATATATGGTTAATATTATATTTAGATATTTTTCCACTAACGGAGGAGACCTTCCAAGAGAAAATGGAACCGAACGAAAGTTCGAGTTACAATGACAACAGGGAATATTTCCAGATTCTGGAAAAACAGAGAAAGAATGTCCTTCGGGAAATTCTATACAAATGTGACCATGGTCCATACAAAGGTCCATGTAAGATGAAAGCAGCTCCTCGGACTCCCGAGGAACCACAGAACGGGGATCCAATAGAGATAAACCCGGATTTTGACCCAGAAGGACCCAGACATATCCAAGTCCTACTGGAAGTTCCAGGACAAGTGGTGAAGCGTTTGCAGACCACTGAGATCAACGGACCAATTCCAGCCCGGAGGAACGGAAAAGGTCAATACCTACACCAATATCTCTCTAAAAATTATGATTAGAGGTGTTAATTGGAAAGAAATCGAGGCCGATACCTCGAAAATCTCTCAAGATCTGAGGGAAATCCAGAAGACGGTTCAAGATTATGGACATAGGTTATCCAACGTACCTATGAAAGTAGACTCCTTGTGCCACAAGATGGAAGAGATTCTTAAGATCCTCTCAGATTTACACAAGAATCTTACAGATCTGAAAACCGAAGTTGCAGATCTGAAAAGAAATCAAAGGGACAAACCTGAATCATCCATATCCAGACAGGGAAACCACCCCCTTTTAACTAACACCAGAAGGGGAAGGCAAAGGAGATCCCGAAGCCAAAGACTCGGATGAACAGATCCAGGAGATCCTTAACTCCATAAAATAATGGAGGTAACCAGAGCGGATCTGTCAGATCTACAAGAATTGGCTGAGTCATTTTCCCAACTTGGGATTGTGGATCTAGTCAATATTCATACCAATGAAGTAACTCCAGCACTACCACCGCCGGAGGGGAGCACATGTTCCAATGAAGCTCCACAAGATCACCCGATGAGGGAAAGCGCAGATTTCCACACAAACACAACACCAACGTTTGTGGGAACTAGACTTCGAGAGAATCCAGGAAGAAATCCTAGGAGAGCACCTGAAAATACACCTTGGGCAAGAACGATGCTTCATCCCTTACATCCATATGGTGCTGTTCTAAATCTGGATGTTATCGACTTCCGAAACATGGAGAAGCTGATAGACGAATGGGTAGCAGCCATAAAGATTGCGGCAACTACCTTAGAACTCGACAAAGAAAACTTCATCAAATTAGTGGAGTTGAGTTTAGAAGGTTCTGTGAAGATCGGATGGGATAATACCCCAGCTGATACTAAAGCCAGTATCCTTGCCGGAGATTCCAAAAGTGCAATTGCGGATCGGCTAGGAAGGCTTATCAAGATACACTTCATCGGAGATGGATACTTCGAAGAAAGTAGAACAGAAAAGGCTAGAGAAAATGCACAAGCTCTTTTCAGCCTTGAACTAAGGAGTATTTGCGCAGTAGATGAATATATCTATTGGTTTCGTAAATATTTCTTTCAGAGTGGAGTAGCAGTGGATGTTGCAGCTCCAATGTTCTTTGCTAAAATCTGTAGTCCATGGAGGGAAATGTTGATACAATCATACAAAGTACCAGAGGGACAGATGGATTCAGTAGCAAGGAGAATGTCTTTCCTCAAAGACAAGTTGAAGGATTGGTGTTATCAGGCATCCATCCAGAAAAACATGAAACGACTGAGAGGTACAATTAAACGAACTCCTCTCTGTTGTGATAATAACGATTTTCCTACTATTATAGGAGAATCAGGTGAGCGGAGGAAAAGGAGGAAACACAGGAGTGATCTATACTCCAGGAATCCTAGAAGAACTCCTTTCAGGCGCAGATCATGGTGGTCCAAAACCAAAGCCAGAACATACAAATCGGGGCAACGGAGTGGACCAACAAGGGTTTCATCCCAAGGATCTAGACGATCAGATACAAGATCCACCGGACGAACCCCTACGAAGAGAACTTTCAGACGGGCCCATACCCGAACTAATGAAAGTTTCAAGGATTGCAACTGCTGGACATGTGGAGCAAGAGGACATATCGCTCCAGACTGCCCGCAGAAACGTGGTGAAATCAGAAAATTCGAAGCCACGGATGACATATTAGACGCGGTCTACTATGGTGAATTGGTACCAATATACCAATTTGAAGATCTTCCTTCAGACGAAAGTGTCTATGAGGAGGAAATGGTGACTGAGTCGGATGGATCTTCAACCGAGTCAGAATAGTCATGATGAGGGAAGATAGGCTTCAGACCTCTGAAAGCCTGTCAGGATTCTTTTCCAGAATGACGGTTTCAAACAAAACCATGGAAAGAATCATGCGTCAAGACTCCAACCTTAGTCCATATGATGGATTCAGAATTGGAGGAATCGGTAAAGTCCTCAACCAGATAGGACTAAACCAAAGGAAACATCACATAATCTACAAAGTAAGTTCAGGTGAGTTCGCTATTCCCATAGAATTTACTGGTAATGTGATGGAAATGCAGCTTATTCCTAAAGAAGAAATTCTTGAAGAATTAAGTAGGCTCAGAGAAGAAGTAGCAGTTACTATGAAATGGATCCATATAGGAACTATTGAAGTAGTAATAAAAGCAACTTTTAAAGAAGGAATTGATTCAGAAATACATTTGTCAATAATGGATAGAAGAATCAATACTTAAGAGATGGTTGTCTTGGGACAATGATAGGTAACTTGTATGCAGGAAAACTGATGTTTGATATTCATCCTAGGATTGCATACAACCTAGCTGACCAAGATTTCAGTAGAGTCTTAACCCTTCATCAGGATTTTAAAAGAAAAGATCTAATGAAAGAAGGAAATAGACCATATTCTATAACTTATAGAATTGCTTATGCCCTTCCAATACACATCATTCGGATCTATTCCTTAGGAAAGAGTATATAGAGATTCCTAGAATTTTCAAGGAATTTGCTAAGGTAATGGCACCAGACCCAATTAGGATACCTAGAATTGGTGGTGTCGATATCATTATAAAAGACCACCCAGTCTTAGATCGAACAATGAGTTCTAGATTGAGTATGGTAGCAGAATGTCCTTTTCAGAAGATAGGATAACAGGCTACAAAGGAAAGAGAAAGACTTAGCAAGAGTCTTAACTCCTCAAGAGATTAGGGTAGATAACGTAAAACTTAAATGCCCTGAAGGATGGAAAGAAATACAAGTTATATTTGACATCACTAAGAATGATAACTTTTTTCCTTGTGATGACTTATATCATTTGCAGCAACCTGTTATTGGTAGATATGAAGGCATGTTAGAAATAGCAGGCATGAATTTCTAGTTGCAGGTGTCGCAGGAAGAGAAAATGGGTGTATGACTTTGGGGTTAAGTTTCCTCGAGGATCATAAACCATGGGGAAGAAAAGGTAACGGTATGGAGTTCAGTCTTGATGGTGTTACCATAAGGATTGAATGACAAGCCCCTTTTCTATATACATATCTGTTGGTATGTTATACGATCAATATAGACAGAGTATTTTGCAGCTTATATTGACTCAGGATCAGGGATTTGCACAGCAAAACCTGGAGTTTTCCCTAAAGAAGCAAGGGAAACTTTACCTGTTATTGCAGGAAGGGATTTTTCACAAAAAATTCTAATACTCAATACAGGGAATCAGAGAAGCAAAATCATGATCGGGGGAGCATTTGGAACGCCCTGGTTCAGGGTAAAAACACCTCCCATTTACTTTCATGATACAGGGGTGATATCTTGCTGGTAATAATTTTATTCAAACATTTGCAAGATATATGCAGGATAATCAGATAAAATCTGTTAATCTTTACTACTAACTGTGGTAATGAGATACAGGTTCTGCGAAGAGAAAAGGCATTTAACAGAATAATGCCTATAAATTTTCGCAGCAAGCGTGGTGATTTCGATGCCAAATTGACTAATCCAAAAATGCAGGATAAAAGGAAATTTGGAAAAGTTCTCTTGTCTTTCAGGCAACAGGGACTCATCGATAGCGATAGCCTTTACGAGGAATCTGAGGAAGAAATCAAGAACCTCAGGGAAGCGGTAGAGCTAAAAACGATGGACATAGCGAAAGCATTCTTTCTCTCGAAAATGTCAAGCGACTCATCCAGAGAAATTTCAGTGAAAATCCTCTGGCATGGTGGGATAGGAACAAGATCGAAGCTACTCTGAAGATTAAAGAAGAGTGCAAATACGAGTAGTACGATACAAGCCTATTCATGAACATGGAGGACAAGAAGGATATGCAGATCATTATCAAGGAGCATATCAACCTTGGACTCATTGAGCCTGGAATCTCTGCCTACAGTAGCCCTGGATTTCTGTAAGAAACCATGGCGAGATAAAGCGAGGTAAACCCAGGTTGGTAATTAACTATCAAGGTATTAATAAAATACTTGAATTTGATGGTTATTACATCCCAAGTAGAGAGCACTTAATTGATTGCATTAAAGGTGCAAAAGTGTTTTCTAAATTTGATTGCAAATCTGGTTTTTATCAGATTAAAATGGAGAGTGAATCAAAGAAGTTTACTGCATTCTCCACGCCACAAGGTCAATATATCTGGAATGTGTTGCCAATGGGTTTAGCTAATGCACCCCAGATATTTCAAAGAAAAATGGATAATCTTTTAAAGATTATTTGAGTTCATGTTTGTCTATATTGACGACATCTTGATTGCATCTAAAAATATGATCATATTAAAACATTTAGAAATATTTTCTGATGCATGTCATAAGAAGGTTAGTACTTTCTGAAAAGAAAGCTACTATAGCAGTCAATAAGATTGAATTTTTAGGAATTCTTATTGACGAACAGGTATTGAGTTGCAGGAACATATTGTGGAGAAAATCCGCAATTTTCCAGATGTACTCAAAGATAAGAAGCAATTACAGAGCTTCTTAGGAAGTTTTTTGCAGGTATCTTTATAAAGGATCTTGCAAAATACAGAAAGGATTTCCGGCCACTTTTGAAAGAAACAGAAAGTGCAAAGTGGAAATGGGAGGAAATCCACACACAAAGGGTTCGTGAGCTAAAGCAGGTTTGCAATAATCCCCAAAGCTTGCAATACCGCAGGACGAGGATGAATTGGTAGTCTACACAGACGCCAATGATTACAGATGGGCAGCAGTGCTCATGAAGACTACTACAGGGGAAGAACCTTGTTAGATACACAGGAGGGTTGTTCACCGAACAACAAGCCCAAGTGTGGCACATCAATGAGAAGGAATTCTTTGCAGTTTGGAAGGCTTTTAAGAAATGGCCTTTGTTCTTACTTGCTAAAGAATTTACATTGAAAGTTGATAATACTAATGTTAAAAGCTTTCCTGAAAAATAAACTGGAATCAAAATAGAGACAAGC